>JACEFO010000138.1:1200000-1800000 GCA_015342445.1 Digitaria exilis
AGTCACCAGGGTCTTCTCCTGCTAACGCGCCGTTCGCTGGCATACTGACAGTGGGCCCCCTAATCCATGACCCCCATAGTAGCCCCCGACCTTGCAGAGGAGTCAGGGACTCGTGTGCGAGGTCATGTCCTTGTTCCTCGGGGGAGTTGGATTCCATAGGGGGACCCTTCTTTCTATCTTCGTTCTCGCAAACTCCTGGCGCCCTCCGGGATTCCAGGAGTGTGATTTGGGCGACACCTCGATGGCGAGGCCTGGCATCCGATACGTCACGGGGGTCACGGCCCCCTTCGCGAGGCGTCAGCCCGAACACAGCTGTGCGCGGCCGCGAACAGGCAGATTGCGGAGATCTGGCTGGGCCCACGAATCAGGGAGGTCTGATCAGCTGTGGACGGGGACTGACCCGCCATTGAGTACGACGCGACGCGGTGGTCAGACTTCGGACTCGACCCCGCGATCGTGGTGGGCCCAGCGAGGCGCGCGGGCGTGGTGGGCAGTTAATGCTCTACTCCGCTGCCTCGTGCCACGCGCGCACGTCGAGCGCGCCCCATGCCGTTGGATTTGATCCGAGGACGGAGAGCGCTGGGTCGCGCGACTCCTCGGTGCGACCGCCTACCACCCCGCCGCCCCTATATATTCGAGGACGCCGGCGTGACAAGGCACGCTTCTCACCCTCCGTCGCACAGCTCTCGCCTCCTTGCTCCCGTTGGCCCTCCGTTTTCGCATCGATCTTGTCCTCGATTCTTCCTCCCCCAAGTCCTCCACCTTTGATATGGCCACTAGGGGTTCTTCCTCCTCGGCGCAGCTTCGCGTTTGGGCGCGATCGACCGCGTCCGAGGCCGCACTCGAGTCGCTCGTGGCTGGAGGGCTTCTCCGCCCGCGCACTGAGCAGGTGGAGTGGATCTCTCCGTCCCCCTCCCATCGTAGCCCGTCGCCGCCGGCGGGGCACGTAGTGAGCTTCATGGCGTGCCACATCCGTGGTTTCGCCGTGCCGGCCCACCGCTTCGTCCGCGAGGTGCTTCACCACTTCGGGGTGGAGCTCCACGCCCTCGCCCCGAACGGGGTTCAGCAGCTGGCCAACTTCGTGGCCCTGTGCGAGGGCTATCTGGGCATCGACCTAGATTTCAACCTCTTCCTCTTCTTCTTCAAGGCGGCGCTTGTTCGCGTGCAAGGCGCCCTGGCCCCGTGGGGATACTGCTCGCTACAAGCGAAGCAGTCCCGCGTGGACATGTTCCTGCGCTCCGAGATGCGGGGTTCCAACAAAGATTGGAACAAGGGTTGGTTCTACCTAAAGAACCACGCGGAGGCCGCTCTTCCTCCGTTCGACCCCACGAGCTCGCCACCGGCCAAGGAGCCGAAGCACTGGCGGTACAACCCCGAGCCTTCCACCCGCAAGAAGCTGACGGAGCACTTCGCGTGCCTCGCCAAGCTCCGGTCGAGCGGCCTCACCGGCCTTGGCATCGCGGAGGCCTTCCACCGGCGCCGCGTTGCCCCGCTCATGGCCCGACCCCTGTGCCTCTTCGAGATGCTCCCCACGACATCCGAGGCGGAGCTCCGCGCGAGCCTCGTGTCGCAGGTCATTCCTTCGGAGGACGAGATACGGGCGCGGCTGGCGGTGCTCGTCGACTCCCAGCGGGCCACCTCCATGCCGATCCCAATCTCGGGTCAGCCACCGATGCTCCCAGAGCCCGGGGCTGTGGACCTCGTAAGTCACACTCTCCCACCATATCTTGCTTTTTGTCTTAGTCTTTTTCTGTGTTCTCTTTCGTGGGTCAACGTGTCGTCTTCACTCCGCAGTCTTCCGAGGCCCCTGGGGGTCTACGCGGCTCAAGGGGGACCGTCCCCGAGGAGGTCTTCTCCCGCGAGGCGGCGCGGCAGAGGAATCGGGAGGCCGGGGAGGCCGCCCGGAAGCGCAAGAGGGAGGAGGCCAAGAAGCGCCTCAGCCGCGAGGAGCGGAGGCGCGAGAGGGAGTGCAGGGAGCACTGGGGGGAGGAGGTCGAGTCCGACCTGGCCTCCTCGTGCGATGAGGAGGAGAACCCCGGAGGTTCCTCCCCCATGATGCTGGAGTACACCATGGAGGACCACATCGCGGTAGACCCCCTGGCGCAGGGTGAGCATCAGCTCACACCCATCGTCGTGGACGAGCTCCCTTCTCATCTCCGGGTCCGCCACCGGCGGGGGCAACCCGCATGCGGCCTACCTCCTCCTCCAGGCCGGTGCGGCTGTCGGTTCACCGCCCCAGGACATCGAGCAGGTTCGTCGGTGTTTTCCTCGCTTGTTGCGTCTTATTTTGTGGTTCATGCCGTTAGGGTCTCTTAGGATCGTCATTGTGTTTCGCAGTCGGGTCGGCCAGGAGTCGGGCCCTGGCTCCGCACCGGTGAAGCGTCTTTGCCGCGACGCTCCACCGGCGACCACCCTTGACTCCTCGGAGCCAAGGGTGGCCACCGAGGCTCAGCGCGCCGACCCTAGCCCGGCCGTGGCCGAGGGGCCGGCGCAGGCTCCTGCCCTTGGGGCTTCTCCGTCCGTCGCGGCGAGCGCGAAGCTCGCGCAGGCGGTTGTTGCTCCGTCTCCACCCGCCCCGCCATCCTCAGTCGGGGCGGGGGTCTCCTACGTGCTGGCCTCGTCGCCCGTGGCGGGGGAGGCCGTGGAGTCGGCGGAGGCGATGGATGTGGACGCGCCCGCGGGGGCGACGGCCGGTGAAGGTCCAGGGGCAGGCCCTGCCGCGACTGCGGCGGAGCGATCCCCGTCTGCTGGGACGCCCGTCGAGGGCGTGATGTTGGATGTCGCTGCAGAGGCGCCTTCCATCCCATTCTCCGCGCCGACCATCTCCGAGCCCCTCTCAGTGAACCCTGGAGAGGCCGTGGAGGTGAGTCGGTGGTCGATGGAGGACCTCTTCGGCGAGGCGCAGGCGCACGCCGAGGCAGGGCCTCCTACGGCGCCGTCAGCGCTGACGCTGGTGTCGGTGCTGGCACCGCCTCCCGCCGCTGCACCTACGGAGGCCTCGGGGTCGGGTGGCGGCCAGGGGGTCGGCCCCCCTGCCTTAGGCGAGGCCGCGGTCGACCCTGAGCACCTTGTGCAGGTCGACGCGTGGCTGGAGGCTCTTCAGCAGATGCGCACCTTCCCTGCGATGCTCCTAAAGATGGCCCTGACGCTCCACTCCGTGGCGAACCCGTCGAGCCAGGTGCGTGATCTATTTTATCCCTTCGTCTCTTGTCCGTTGCACGATTGCTATCCAGGTCCAACCCTATCGCCGCCCTGACTGGGCTTCTTGGCTGTTTTAGTCGATACTGCTGTCGCTCTCCCGGGCCCGGACCGTCGACGGGAGTCGATCGACCAGGCTCGCCGGGTGTGGAATGCCGCCAACGCGGCGAGGGACGAGGCTGCGGGCAGCGCCCGCCGAGCTTCGGAGCTGGAGCGTGAGCTGGCCTCCCAGGCTGCGGCGCACCAGGAGGAGCTCACGACGCAGCGCGCCGACCTGGACCGCCTTCGCTCCGACGCCTCCGACGTCCGCAGCGGTTCGTTCCACCTCTTAACCACTTGTCCTTTCGAATGCTTGAATCAGCTCGGTGATGACCTCGCGTGCCGCCCTTCCAGGGTTTCAAGCCCAGCTCAATTCCCTTCGGGAGGAGAGGGCTGCCGCGATCCTGGCGTGCGCCGAGGCCCTGAGGGGGCATGACCAGGTGCTGAACGCCAAGGAGGACGCCGAGGAGGCATGCGCCGAGCTTAGCCAGCTCGTCGCCAACCTTCGCGTCGAGGTGCAGACCACCACCGGGCGTGCCGAGTCCCTAGAGGAGGACTCAGAGGTTGAGGGTACGTTCCCCATCTCCGTCTCTTGCTCGGCATTTATTATCATATGCTTGTTTGTTGTCTAACTGTGCTCTCATTCTTTTGCAGCGCTCAAGTCTCGTGTGTCGGATGGGATCACCCATCGTACCACGCTGCTATCGTGCTTTAGGATGCTACGCGACGCGGCGGGGGCGGTCCTGACGAGGCTCGGGTTCCCTCTGTCAGAGGACATCGAGCGGCTCCCTGAAGACCTCCACCGTGCGGCGGACTGCTGCGGCGAACTGCGCGCCGTAGCCCTCGGGATGCTGGATGCCTTGGAGGTGCCGGTCAGCGGCGACCCCGCGCGCCTCCCTGCGGAGCTCGACCTCGCCCCAGCGCTGATCGGAGCCCTCTCCAAGCAGTCGCTGGTGCGCGGCGTCCAGGAGGCCTTCACGTTGGTGCGCTCCCATTACGATGGGATTCGCTTCGACAGGATGGCCACCGGCTTCCCCAACGAGTTCACCTCGGAAGCTCTGGACGTCATGGCTGAGGAGCTCAGGGCCCCTGCGGAACAGTTCGCCCACGGCCTGGCGCCCGGAACCGACGCAGAAGGCAACCCGCTGGACGGCGCCGCCCCTGGCCAGGCTCCTTAAATTTATGTCTTTTCCTTTCTTTGCTGTGCCCTCGCGTGGAGGTTCCGCATTGACGGGACTCCTATATTTTGATCGTTTGTAATAATTAGTTTATCTTTCTTCTTTGTCGTTTTTTCGTTTCTCATTGCCCCATACGCGTGGGCTTTTGTTTGTTTTTCTTGTAGCTATGCCCCTGCCAGCCCCCGAGTGGGGTCTGCCTTCCAGTTTCTTCGCGAACTGGTTGGTAGGCGCCACTTGAGACGGCCTTTATGGGGTTAGCTCTGTTTTCTTGGCAACTCTTGGTTACCGATTAGGCCTTCGAGCCTTCAATCCCTGGCTTTGAGGTGAGCAAGATAAACCTGATGGTTCTACCGAGCCCCCGAGCCTTTGAGCTTTTTGGCAATAGGGTGGGCAAGGTGAACCCGATGGTTCTGCCGAGCCTCCGAACCCCCGAGCCCTTGAGCTTTTGGCGATGGGGTGGGCAAGGCGAACCCGATGGTTCTACCGAGCCCCCGAGTCCCCGAGCCCTTGAGCTTTTGGACTTTGACTGCGGGGGAAGTAGGGTGAACCTGATGGTTCTGCCGAGCCCCCGAGCCCTTGAACTCCTGAGCTTTGGCTGCGGGGGAAGCAAGGTGAACCCGATGGTTCGGCCGAGCCCCCCGAGCCCTTGAGCTTTTGGCGATGGGGTGGGCGAGGTGAACCCGATGGTTCTGCCGAGCCCCCGAATTCCTGAGCCTTGGCTGCGGGGAAGAGCGAGGTGAACCCGATGGTTCGGCCGAGCGCCCGAGCCCTTGAACTCAGTTGTGAGATGACCTTGAGAGGCTGGATTTCTAAGGCTTTCAAGGTCGTCGGGTTTAGATCCGAGGCTCGTGCTCCCGGGCGATTCCAACGCTGAACGGTCCCTAAGCCAAATTACCCGAGCCTCCCGGGCCTCTATATCCCTTGCCGTGGCTGGGCGCCGCCCAGCGCTTGGCTATGGGTCCTTGCAAAAAGATAGACCCGGTAGGTCAAAAGCATAGTTAGTTTCCTTCATCTGAGTTTCGACGCAAGAATGCCTTTGTGCATTCTCGGCTTGATTCGTGTCGAGAAGGGGTCCCCCGGCACGGCCGTGTTTGCTTGGGTTCGTTGGCAGGGTCGGACGTCCGGCACGGCAACCGTGCGATCCGTAGCCGCGGGGGCGTAGGCCGTCGCAACGCGGCTGCGCCAGACGTCCCTGCCTACCCGTTGAACAGCGCCAGGGGTCTCCTCAGAATCATAGTGCCAGAAAACCCAAAGGAAATAGAAATGAATTGAATTGAAATAACTAGAGTGCAGAGAGTTCACTTATCTGGCCGGCTTGGGGCCAGGGGGAGGGCTTCCGTGGCCCACCACTGTTGAGTCTTCTACCACGTGACGAAGAGTTGACGCAGCACCGTGAGCTTGAGGCTGTGATGAGGCCGCCGTTGGGACTCAAGGCTCACGGTTACTGTAGCTTCCGAGTGCTTTACGGTCGGCGATAGTGCCCCCGGAGACAGGGCTCCATCGGCTGGGTGTTGACCTCTGCCTCCGGGGCAGTACCGCCGAGCGGTTCAACCGTGGTCAAACTTCTTCTTAAGTTGTGTGGCTCCTTCGTCCGCCGGCGATATGGTACTAAAAATAAATACCATTCGCCACCGGATTCTTCCCATAAAAGGAAAGGAATGGGCCTCGTTCGGTCCCAGCCCATATCCGGTTCTGGCCTTTTGGGCCTATCCTCCTGCGAGGGTCCTCGTCGAACCTCTCGCGACTGACGGGGAACTTCCGACCCTTCCGTGGGGTCGGGCGGGTTGGTGCCGTACCCGCTGCCCTCTCCCCCCTCCATGGGTGATCATGGGTAGAAGCGTCGGAGCTGTTCAATGTTCCAAGCGTTGGAAAGGTGGGTTCCATCTGGCATTGCCAGCTTATACGAACCCGGGCGGAGGATCCATACTACGGTGTAGGGTCCCTCCCAAGGAGGTGAGAGCTTGGTGAAGCCGCGGCGATCCTGGGCTAGCCTCAAGACCAGGTCGCCCACTTGAAACGCGCGACCGCGCACTCGCTGCGCGTGGTAACGCCTCAAGCTTTGCTGGTACTTGGCCGAGTACGCCACCGCTACTTCCCGAGCTTCCTCCAACTGGTCCGCGGCGTCCTCAAGGTTGACCCTATCCATTTCTTCATCGAAGGCTTGAACTCTCGGGGAGCCATAGTCTACATCGGTGGGGAGGATCGCCTCAAACCCGTTGACCATGTAGAACGGGGAGAAACTCGTGCTGCGGGTCGGAGTCGTCCGCAGACTCCACAGGACGAAGGGTAGTTCCTCCATCCACTTGGCGCCGAGCTTATGAACGTGCTTGACCAGGCGGTTGAATATTCGTGGCTTCAACCCTTGCAGGATCGTGCCGTTGGCACGCTCAACCTGGCCGTTTGTGCGCGGGTGAGCAACTGTCGCCCAAGCCACCTCGATCCCGTAGTCGTCACAGAAGCTGGTGAACCTTTTCCCCGTGAACTGAGATCCATTGTCGGTGATGATGGTGTTTGGAACACCAAACCGGCACAGGATGTCACGGAAGAATCGGACCGCTTGCTCTGACGTCATTTCCGTCAGCGGGCGCGCTTCTATCCACTTCGTAAATTTGTCGACGGCGACAAACATGTGGGTGAAGCCCCCGGGCGCTCTTGGCAGAGGCCCGACCATGTCCAGTCCCCAGACCGCGAACGGCCAAGTAATAGGTATGGTCTGGAGCGCCTGGGCTGGTAAATGCGTCTTGTTGGCATAGAACTGGCAGCCTTCACACGTTCGCACGATTTGCTCGGCGTCCGTGACGGCTGTGGGCCAATAGAATCCCTGCCTGAAGGCTGACCCCACCAACGATCGGGGCGCCGCGTGGTGACCGCACACCCCGCCATGGATGTCCTTCAGCAGCGATCTCCCCTCCTCGTTGAGGATACAACACTGAAGAACGCCATAGTGGCCTCGGTGGTACAGGCTGCCCTCGATTACTCTGTAGGACTTGGCCCTTCGGACGAGGCGTCGGGCCTCTGTTCGCCCGACTGGGAGGGCCCCGTCAACGAGCCAGCTTAGGAAGGGTGTACGCCAATCCCCCTCCGGCTCGGGTGGGTCGTCCAGAGGATGTTCTTCATCGAGATCCATCCCTCCGTCGGGGTCGGATACGATGGACGCCACCACCCTCGTTGGGTCGAGGCTTCTTTCTAGGTCGAGCGACTGCTCGGGGTCGGGTCCCAAGGCAGACGCTCCTTCGTTGAAGTTCACCGACGGCTGGTGCTGGTCGTCCGCAAACACACCTGGCGGGACTGACTGCCGCCAGGACGCAAGCTTGGCCAACTCATCGGCCGCCTTGTTATATTCCTGTCGGAGGTGGACGAAACCCAAACCGTTGAACTTCTCTTGCGCCCTGCACGCGGCCTCACAGTAGACTGCCCACTTTGAATTGTGGCACTTGGCGTCGCCGTTGACTTGATCGACCACGAGCAGAGAGTCGCCACGAGCCTCTAGCCTGTGGATGCCTAGCTCCTTGGCTATCCGCAGCCCAGCGAGTAGGGCTTCGTACTCTGCCATGTTGTTCGATGCGGGAAAGTGGAGTCATATGGCGTAGCGCATCATCACCCCCGACCCGGTCCGGTTCTGAGCCCCATCGAAGTGGAGGATCCAGTACTCAAGGTCGGCCGGGGCCAGAGACAGCTGTGTCTCCGTCCATTCAGCGACAAAATCTGCAAGGATTTGAGACTTGATTGCTGACCTTGGCGCGTAGGAGATGTCGTAGCCCATGAGCTCGAGGGACCACTTGGCGATTCTTCCCGTTGCCTCCCTATTGTTGACCACCTCTCCTAACGCATGCTCCATGACAACCGTGACACGATGGGCGTCGAAGTAGTGTTGGAGCTTGCGCTTGGCGATGAGGATGGCGTAGATCATCTTCTGCATGTGGAGGTAGCGTGTCTTCGACTCGATCAACACCTCGTTGATGTACTATACCGGGTGCTGAACCTTCAGGGCAAGCCCTTCCTTCTCGCATTCTACCGCGAGAACAGCACTGACCACCTGAGTGGTCACCGCGGCGTACAGGAGAAGGTTCTCCCCTTCGCGTGGGGGCACGAGGATGGGCGGCTTGGTGAGCATGTGCTTGAGCTGGTCAAACGCCTGTTGAGCCTCCATGTTCCACTCGAAACGGTCGTCCCTCTTTAGGAGCTTATAGAGAGGAAACCCCCGCTCTCCCAGACGTGCTATGAACCGCCCCAGCGCAGCGAGACAACCAGTCAGCTTCTGGAGGTCCTTGATGGAGCTGGGCGGCCCCATTCTGGTGACAGCTGCGATCTTCTCAGTGTTCGCTTCGATGCCCCTGGCGGAGACAACGAATCCCAAGAGGAGGCCTTTCGAGACCCCGAATACGCATTTCTCTGGGTTAAGCTTTACGCGGTTCGCCCGCAAGCTTTCGAACGTGGCTTCCAAGTCTTGGACTAGATCGTCCGCTCGCTTGGACTTGACTACGATGTCATCCACGTAGACCTCGACGGTTCGCCCGATGAGGTCCCCCAAACACTGGTTCATGCAACGCTGGAACGTTGCACCAGCATTCTTTAGCCCAAAGGCCATCGTGGTGTAACAGAATACACCGCAGGGGGTTACGAAGGAAGTAGCCAGCTGGTCGGATTCCTTGAGCGCAATCTGGTGGTACCCAGAGTAGGCGTCAAGGAAACATAGGGCTTCGCACCCAGCGGTAGATTCTATGACCTGATCGATGCGAGGGAGGGGATAGGGAAACTTTTCGCAAGCTTTATTGCGATTGGTGTAGTCGATACACATTCTCCACTTCCCATTCTTTTTCTCGACGAGTACAGGGTTTGCCAACCACTCGGGGTAGCGTACCTCCCTAATGAACCCTGCATCTAACAGCTTTGCTACTTCTTCAATGATTAACTTGCGTTTGAAGTCGTTGCAGCGCCTCGTGGGCTGACGGACAGGCTTCGCGCCTTTGCGGATGTCCAAGGAATGCTCGGCGACTTCCCGGGGGATTCCTGGCACGTCCGCGGGAACCCAAGCGAACATGCCGATGTTCGCCCGGAGGCAGTCTACGAGCGCGCTTTCCTATTTCTCCGTGAGGGTGGAGGAGATGATGGCCGTCTTGCTCCCCGACCCCTGAAGATCAAGGAGCACCCTCTTCGTGTCGCTCGACGGCTGGAACTGCCTCTCGGCTTCCAACTCGAGCATTGCTTTCTTGTGGGCGGGGCCATCGCCATCCTCGGCGTCGTGCACCTCTTGATCTTCGAGGATGGAGGTTAGGACCGCCATGGCGTCGACCGCTGCTTGAGAGACGGCGAGCTCCTTGGAAACCTCTACGGCCGCCTTAGCCTTGGCGAGCTGCCGAGACGCGACAAGAGCTGCCGCTAGCGCGCAACTCTCCTTCTCGCACTCGTACGCCACCTGTGGGGATGTTCCCACCACAATGACGCCGTTGGGACCCGGCATCTTGAGCTTGAAGTAGACGTAGTTTGGGACGGCCATGAACTTAGCGTAGCACGGCCTGCCCAGGATCGCATGGTAGGAACCGTCGAAGTCCACCACCTCGAAACAGAGTGTCTCAGTACGGAAATTCTCCCGGTCTCCAAAGGTGACCGGTAGGGTGATTTGACCCAGCGGGAGAGCCTCCTTCCCTACGACGACCCCATAGAATGGAGCCCGCTCCGGGCGCACATGGGACCTCGGGACACCCAAGGCGTCCAGCGTGCCTGCGTACATGATGTTGAAGCCGCTTCCGCCGTCCATCAACACCTTGGAGACGTGCTTCCTTGCGATTATCGGGGCCACAACCAGAGGGAGTTTCCCAGGATGCGGAACGTACTTTGGGTGGTCGGATCGGTCGAAGGTGATCGCAGCCTCAGGCCATCGGAGAAACTCCTGGTTGTCTGAATGGGCCGTGAACACGTCCCACTCCATTAGCTTGGTGCGTCGCTTTGACGCCTGTGCCTCCGGGCCACCGAATATCATGAGGCACTCGTCGGGTTCGGGGAACGAGTCGGTCGTTGCTCCCTTGTTCTGCGACTGAGGGGTCGGGCTGACCCCGTCCAGCCTGCCCATGAGGAACTTCCTCATGAGTCCACACTCGCGGTATTTGTGCTTGACGGGGGTCGCGTGGTTCGGGCACGGAACCTCGAGCAGCTGCTCGAAGTAGTCGGGGGTCGGACCTTCGTTGGGTCGTCGCCCTTGGGGTCGGTCGTCTCGTCTTTGACCCTGCGGCACCCGGCCCTGGGGTCGGGAGGGCTTGGGGTCTACGACGGCGATGAACTCGACCCGTCTCTCTTTCTTCTTCTTTTTCTTCCTTTCTCAGTAGTCCGATGGCCCTGCCTCGTCGGTAGTCTCCTCGCGCTTCTTCTTCCCTCCGTCCTCGGGAAAATACGCCAGTACGGCTTCCTCTCCTTGTGCTTCTTCCGCGGCTATGTCGAGGACCTCCTTGATCGTCTTCGGGCACTCCCTGCCGAGTCGATTGACCAAGGGTCGGCACTTGGTGCCTCCCATCAGCGCCGCGATGGCATCGGCATCAGTGGCGTCCGGGAGGTTGTTGTACTACTGAGAGAACCGACGCAGGTAATCTCGCAGGGTCTCCCCGTGCCTCTGTTTGCACCTCTTGAGGTCCCAGACCTTGCCCGGGCGTGCACAAGTGCCTTGGAAATTTCCAACGAAGATACCTCTCAGGTCCGCCCAGGTTCGGATCTTCCCGTTTGGCAAGCGCTCGAGCCACGCGCGAGCTGGCTCTGCCAAGTATAGGGGGAGGTTTCGTATGATGACTTTGTCATCGGAAGCCCCTCCCGCTCGGCATGCGAGCCGAAAATCGTCCAGCCAGACCGAGGGGTCCGTCTCCCCATCGTACTTGCTGAAGTTGGCGGGGAGGCGGAACCATGGGGGAATCGCTACGGTGCGGATCTCGTGAGAGAAAGTGGCTGGGCCGGGACAGTCGGAGTCGGAGTTCGAGTCCCATTCCTCCTCAGTTCCGTCATGCGCCGCGCGCCGACGATGCCTGATGCGGGGTACCCGATCCTCCGGCTCCTCCGACCTGTCCCGACGCCGAGCCTCGATGGTGTGTCGCACGTCTCGGTCGGGGCCCAGCCGGTTCTGGACCCTTGCTGCCTCCATGTCTGGAGGGTCCCGTTGTGAGCCGTCGGCCGGCCTCTTCCTGTCGACGGGGCTGGGGGAGCGCGAGTTTCTGGCAGAGTGCCGCCTTCTTCCCGCGGAGCTCGCCGCCTGTCGAACCGCAGCGTGCTCAAGGAGCGTCCTCAGCCCGTTCTGGATCCAGCGTTCCTCGGGGGTGAACGGCTGTGGCAGCTGCCTGCTGAGCAGCGTAGCCGCCGCGATGCACTGACTCGCCCGGTCGAAGAGAGGGTAGCCATCAACGTTGGTCTCAATCCTCTGGCTCACCTCACGGGCACGCGCCCGAGCGGACGGTTCCATGCTCGCGTCAAGCTGAGCCTGCTCTATCTTGATGGCGAGCCGCATATCCTCCAGCTCTTGCTGCTTCGCCGCGATCTGCTCTGGCGTGAGCCGGATCTCGGCCGCGTTCGCCCCATTCGTGGCGTCATCCGGGGGAACCACGGTGAAACACTCCCGCGTGGGGCAGCGCGCGCGCATCCTTGGAGGGATGTGCGCTTCCGGACCTTTCCCCTGCACTGGCTCGCTCAAGGCAGTCACGCCGTCCGGGGACGAGTGACGCCCTAAGATGCCCTCGTACCTTAGCAGACGTACCTTGGCGTGTTGCCTTTCGAGGCACTTCCAAGCCTGGCACGGCACCAAGTCGGAGAAAGTTTGTGATGCGTTCTTCAGCCCAAAGGGGAAAGCTAACGCCCTGCCCCTTCGCGAGTTCGCGTCGACCCTCTTGGTCACTTGGCCTTTGGGGCCGCGCGACGAGGGCGAACTCGAACGCCTCCCGTGGGACGCTTTGGTCAGGTCGCTGCTTCCACCAAGGTGGTGCACGATTCGTTCGCGTCCCACCCGGGAAACTTCGATCGAGCTCCAAGAAACGGCGCTCTCGGCCGTCATGGCCTTTCTCGAAGCGGCCGCGGGCGCCGCCGGACCCCCGCAGGGGACGGGTCCCGTGCGGGCGGGCGGGCGGCCGGGGTTGTTGATGAGGACGAGGCGGAGCGCACCGCCGCAAGCGCCTGGCATCTCGTTCACGAGAAACTCGAGGCTGCCGAAGCGAATGGTCGCGCCCAACCGATCTGATGGTCACCGAGACCAGCCATCTCACACCGGGTGTCGAAGAAGACGCAGACATGCGTAGGCCCCTACCTGGCGCGCCAACTGTCGGTGGGTGGCACACGGGGTACCTCACGCCGGCGAGTGTCGATCACAGAACACGCACGTCTCGGTGGAGAATGGTTCAAGAGACGCAAGACAAAGAGGATTATACTGGTTCGGGAGCGATCCCTACGTCTAGTGAAACGATCTCCTGATTGTATTGCTCTCCTGGCGGCGGATTACAACGAAGGCCGGTTCAAGCCTTGTGTGTGAAGTGTGCGTGTAGGGGACTACGTGCTCTAGAGATCGAAAAAGGAATCGGAATCTCCCCCCTCCCCGCAGGGACGCCCTCCCCTTTTATAGCTCAAGGGGAGGACAACTTTACAGCGCTATTTTACCTATCTACCCCTCTCCGAGGGTCGGATGCCCCCGGCGGTTACGCACTGTCGGCCTAGTGCGTCTTGGCGACCCCCTTCTTGGTCGCCGCGTGTCCTTCGCCCTCCCATCAGCAGTTTCGCGGTAGTTTCCTTCTTGGCCGCTAGCGCGGTAGTGCGCATGCAGCCACCTTTCCCTGGCGCAGGGCTGCAGATCAGCTTTTGCAGATGGCAGGCGAGCAGGTGATGTCGGGTGTCGGTCGGAAGAAAGCGTAAGCCGCACGCCCCCTCCTTTGCAAGTCTGGTTCGACCTGGGGAGGGTCTTCGAGGGTCCTCCCCTTCTCTGCCGTGAGTGCTTATCGACTGGCAGGACCCTTCGCGGGGGTCTACCTATCCGACCCGGGGGTCGGGCGAGACGGACGTGCCCGACCCCTCCAGCCTGCGGGTCGTCCGGAGCAGGTTAAGGCCGGGTGAAGCGGGGAGCTCGCGTCCTTGCGTCCTCGGGCCCTCGGCGGGTCGGGCGAGACGGAACCCTCTGACCTGTTCGTCACCGGAGTCACCAGGGTCTTCTCCTGCTAACGCACCGTTCGCTGGCGTACTGACAGTGGGCCCCCTAATCCATGACCCCCACACCTTCGAGGGTCGCCTTCGAGGTTGGTAGCGCATCCGAGGCAAGCAAAGTCAAAGGAGTGGTTGGCACAAAATCACTGCCAGGACCGACCTGTGCAGTGTCAGATCGGAATCCACCGCGCCAGGTGGATTTGACCGATGTCTTCTCCGCGGCGTGGGCGGTGGCATGGGGCAGTGAATCCTTCTTTTTGACCGCGGAGGAGTCATTTATGATCGGTGATGATGGTCGCAGAGTCCCGGGCGCCGTTCCCGGCATGGCAAGCTCGATCTTGGTCCGCAAGCTCGAGCTTGCCGAGCCTCGAACGTGACGGAAAACGCCCGCTCCATGGTGAACATCTCCCTCGAGCTTGGCCGCTGAGCCTCGAACGTGACGGAAACGCCAGCTCGAGGGTGAACGTCCCCCTCGAGCTTGGCTAGGCTCGATCGTCACGGACATCCCCGCTCGAGGGTCTCCGAGCGGGACGAACGCCGCGGTGGAGTTTGTCGTGATGGGCCTTTGCTGGGCTACGGAGCCAGACCAACTTTGTTTGTGGGCCTTATTATCGAGTTGTTCCGGGCCCAAGTTAGGGTACCCCTTTTACAGGTACCCGACACTATTCATTCCCCTCACATAACACGCATCCCAGAACAAAAAGTACTTTTTCTACCCCTCAACTAAACACACTAATATAATTGGTCACTAGAACTACGAATTCATATTTAACACTTTCTAACACCACTCATCGTAAGGTTCTCTTCTTTGTTCTTTATATTTCTCAAAGTTTAAGTCCTTTAGAACATTATGTTTATTTACTAAGACACATGCAATGACAATAGTTTCTTCAAATTGTTAGCTATTTTGAAGAAATAATTTGAGTAAAAAACCTTCCATTTTAATGGTAAAATGAACTTGAAGAAGTCAAAATTATCACTTTGAAAAAATTATCATATGCTCAAGTAGCCATATTGGAAAGATTTTGGTTAAAGATTTCTTTGATTAGTCTTCTATTGTTTACAAATCTCTTTTCTATTCTATCTATACTACTAATCTATCTATACTATTAAAAAGAACAAAAGGTGGTCACGTCCGCACCATTTGCTGAAGCCTCACATACGAAACCATTTCCGCACTAAAAAAAGCCCTTCACGTCGCCCGGTTATTCACGCGACGTCCCATTCAAGATCCAAATCACGCGATCATGATCCGCCCATAGGCTCGCGATCATGCTCCGCCCCAACCTCCACCCTCCGCCCAACCTAGCGATCGTGCTGCAACTCCCGTGGGAGTGGCGCGACAAGCCTGCCATGTGGGTTATAAGTTGTGAGACCCCTCCGACACCCTCCAGCGGGGCACATCTTACCGCGCCAATGCATGTGGCGCGACGGGGTATTTTTGACGCGCCACGCGGATTGGCGCGTCCAAAACGGCCATGTGATGCAAATATTGTTCTGGTGGTGTTGTTTTTAAAATATTATTAAAAATTAGTTAAATTTTTTTTAAAAAAAATTCCATACTACGTCGATCGCCATGCGTGCCATATCAAATCATTGTGTTGTGATGGGTCACCAGTACGTCTAGCAATCGCCTGCACTGTACCTTCGTGTACCACATCATAGCAGTAACAGAGCTTTGCTATGCCTTCAAGTGCAGAGCTGAGCGTACGGTCTGGCTGGTTTCAAATTCGAACCAGCAGGTCCAGGCATCCATGCGATCGATCGGGAATTCGGGACCGACCAATAAGGTTGGTTCGTACGCCAGGTGAGAGGTGACCGTGCGTCCGATCCCGCTGCTCTGAACGGCAGCGGCTGATGAGCGGACGGAGGAAAATCTGCATGCCTGAGCTGGGCTTGTCAGGTCTCGATCGGGAGATCCATGGCTGGGGGCCTACGTGTGCGGGCGTTGGGGCATCGCCGGGACCATGCGGTGTCGTCGCTGGCGCGGACATGTACGGGGACGCTGGTGGACGGACGCGCGCGCTCCGCCCGGGCCCCGGCTGGCACCTGTTCGGCCCCGGCCGTCGCGTCGTGCCTTGCTCGTGTCGCAAGCCACGCCCAGCTCTGCCTGCCGTGTCCGTGTCCGCCGACTCCGATGGACGTCGCGACGGCGCTCCCCAACAGCAGCGGCGCCTCACCGGCCTCGTGCTCCTATGCTGGTAACCGGCCGGTTTCCTAGAAACTCTCGAGCATCGACGATCTGCATGCTGCTACCACGGAGTGTTAATTAAGAGCTGGTGGTTCATGTGTCCAGAGCTGTTAGCGTGCTTGTTGCTTGCCTTTCCTCCTTGTAAAATCTTGGCCAGCCCACCACTTGTTGCCGCGCTCCTTGCAAGAACTTGGCCACTTGTTGCTTGCCGCTCCTCGGCTGCATGTGTGGACGACGATGCAAGCGCCGAGCTGGCCGCTCTGTTAGTGTTAGGTGCTTCGATCTTCTGTAGTGTCGTCCAGTGCACAACTACTCCATCTATCTTGATGCGTTCCGTTCACTCTTCTCCTGATCGATACGGTCTCTCTTTCAGAGATGTCGTCGTCACTGACAAATCGAGTGACAAGCACGTACGCACGAGCAATCGGTCTCTCACTGGGTTCATCAATCCATGCCGGCGATCAAAGATTTACACACATGACATGATGACCCGCCCTGTTGGACGACGGCGACCTTCAGATGAGATCAGCTATACTTGTAGCTCCCGGCCAGATAACGAGCTCAGAGCTCACGTTTGCAGCCACAGCTGTCGGGCTAAAACGAGCTAGGAGTTGTTCTACCACTCCTGCTCTTCCCGCTAGTCGCCAAGCAAGGCGTTGGAGCTCCCATCATGATCATGGCATACGCTCCGTGACACGGCGGTGGTCGCCGTCAGCCCACGTGAAGACCACATTGCCATGAACGGCGACGTTCTAGCTCGGAGGCGCGACGTACGTCGCCATGCGGGTGCCGATCCGCGTGCCGGGCTGTAGCTACGCACGGACAAACCCAGCTTTAAATGCCGGCTTTTGGCGTCGCGCGCCCGCGTCCACCTCGCGCTCCGGAATCCGGATCCAACAACAACGATGGGGCGCCAGCTTCCTCCAAATTCGAACGACCTTGCTCGCACTATGTTAATCAGCTTTGCCCTTTGTCATGTGTCTACGCCTTCAAGATATTCCCCACGCCAAGCATATCTGTACAACCAATGTAGGAGTAGCTATGTTTACCCCCTTTTTTCGGATTAACCAGAGTTGTAAAACACATACCCCTCTATATTGGTACAGGAAGACGCTTTTTTTTAAAGGAATGTAAAGGAAGATGCTTTGAGATTGTCCTAAGTCAAATTTTTTATACTTTGATTGTAAATATTTTTTTATCTATTAAGCTTAGAAATGTGAAAATAGTATGAACAGATCCGTATTGAAATATAGTTTTATAAAAGTATTTTTAAAATATATTTTATAACAAAAAATTTTGGTCAAAGTTGTATTTTCAAGACCGTGTCAATGCCCTAAATGTCCTCCTTTACCAATATGGAGGGAGTATAATATACTCTTCATCCAATATGTCTAATTAATATAAGTCACAATTATTTTTGGGTCTTTTAAAAAAAGACAGTTATATATACTCCCTCTCCGATCCAAACTATAATTAAAAATATATAAATATAATTGACTTTACTAATATAAAACAAGCCATAACAAAAAAATATTATATTATATTTTTTAATAAAATAATAAATTATAATTTGAAATAGAAGGAGTATTTTATATGTCTTCACGCTGAATAAAATGAAGTACACATGATGACATTTTTTACACTAGGAGACTATTAGGACTTGGGGATAATTAATATCTAGAGAGATGTTTTTATCTATTTATCCATTCAATCAGTCATTGCAACTAAAATCTAGACGTATTTTGGGAAATTTAAATTCAAAATATAACTATATTTTTGGGACAGAGTGCATAGTAAATCACAATGAATTGTTGTGTTTGTTGTTTCCACAAAAGTACTTTCATGTATATCCTACTTACTAGGCCTACTGGGCTAGATCTCTCTATCTTGTTGAACTTGGCCTGCACTTGCTTGATCTTGGCCCCAAAAATATGCCAGCCCACGCACGCGGCATGTCGGTCAAAGGCCGGCGGCGGCATCGCTGCTGATTCTCTGCCGGTTGTGCCCCCCAGACGAGAGACGAGACGAGGTGCAATGCAACGCAACGCAGCCAGCGTCTGCATCCAGCTGGCTCAAACGGCAGGACCAGATCCAGCTCCCCTACACGAAACCAAGGCCGCGATCCGCCGCAAAAAGAAGCTATGAAGCTATCCATCTCAAAATCATCCCTCCTCGACCTCGGACTGCTTCTAGAACCAACATTCAACTTCAAATCCAAGCCTAGTCTTTTCAGCGTTCCAAGTTGCAACCCAGCTCAAGACAGCCAAAGGCCGCAGGTAAACCACATTCCCCGGCTTCGAGACCGCCTTCTACTAGATCCTAACAAATCCACTGACATTATATATATATATATATATATATATATATATATATATATATATATATATATATATATATATATATATATATATATATATATATATATATATATATATATTCAAAACAGAGGATGCTAGCTTCTCCTCCCAACAGAAACCACGGCACCACGAACGAGCCCGGGAACGAAGCTGCCGGGAATGGATGAGCATGAGCATTGCATAGAGGCTAGTAGGGAATAGGGATGTTCACAGCTCAGCGTTGTGTGAACACAATCTGACACTAATCCAGTAGCATCAATGATCAATTCGTAAAGCTTTTTTTTTTAACATACAATTCGTAAAGCTGTGTGACCCCCTACCACAGCCACACACGAGCTCCAAAAGATGTTCTCCCCGATCCAACGAATATCATGGTCAGAGTTTTTTAAAAACGTAAAAGGAGGCCTAATCTTTTTCTTTTAACAAAAGGCCTGGCCTAATCAAACACTCCAAGTAAACTATGAGCAACTAACACCACCACCATCAGTCTCCATCACCACTTTGCAACGCACAACGCTGCTATAAAAGGGACACTGGTCAGCGTGCTTCTCTAAGCCACAGCAGGCACTCCACAAACACACTAAAACCGCAGCAGCAGAGCTGAGCTGAGATCGTTTCCTCCACTGACAGAAAGAAGATGAGCAGCCATGCCGCCGCCGCCTCTGCAGCTCCATGGAGAAGCGGTGGGGGAAGCACCGCGAGGCACACGCCGAGGCGCGGGCAGATCAAGGCCAGGATAGCATCGGCGGCCGTGCATTCCGTCGCATCGGCGCTTCTGAAAGCCATCCACGGCACCCACATCCTGGTCAGAAATCCTTTCTGATGGAAACATGATATGCTAGCAGCAGTTTCCGGCACGAGCTCCCTTTTAGGATCAAAAGAGTGAGCCTCATCAAAGAGCAGTAGTCACTCTAGAGTGTAGATGAGGTGAAACAAATGCTAAATGTGCACATCTCTTGTTCTTTTCTGTATATGAAACAAAAAAAATCAGCTATGTTATTCGTGTTTGTAAGCATACCATTATCGTCTACATACATGCGTCATCACCCAGGTACAATCAAAGGTTTTTTTCTCAAAAGAAGAAGAAAAAAAAGTTACATCAACGGTTACTGGGTTCCTAAGACAGCTAGCGGCGGCTACACCCATTCTGTCATTTCTATTTCAATTGGGCCTTGCAACAGGGAATCATCGTCTGCCTCTCGTGAAAATTGTATTCTTGCTGTAGTGGGTTTCGCGCATCCTAAGACCATGTTCTTGAACCAATTGCCCTGGAACCAAGAGCTGCTTGGATTCTGGTTAATAGTTTGGATGCTTGGATTCTGGTTAATAGTTTGGGTCTCTGCATTATATTGATTATTTTGACCCAAGCCTGTCATAAATTTGTCATATGCTGCTCTGCTGGCATTGGCGATGTCTGATTTAGCCTGTCGGAACTGCAAAGCACATAACAAAGCAGGATAATGTGAATGATTAGTAGGACTTCACATAACAATAATAGCTGATTAATTTCCTACTGAATATAAAGAAGCATATACTATATGATTAGTTTCCTATTGAATAGAAAGAAATTGAGCAGAAATGGTAATTCATTTTACCTGTAGTACTGTAGTGCCAGCAAAAACATTAGCTGTATAAATAACATTTGCAAAACGATTGACCCAACCTTCAGGATTGCAAAATTATAAGTTAACCAAATTGAAAAAGGTTGCATGTTTTCAAATAAGTGAGAATTTCGCACTAATAAAGAAAAGAAACCAGTACCTGGACTCTTGCGAGCGCCAAGCTTTTCACAGAATTCATTAGTGAAATGATTGCAGTTCCTCGACAGCAGATCATACGAGAATCCACACCATTCGAAGCTTAACTCGGTCAGGATCTGGTTCACCTCCGGTTCTGAGAAGCTTGTTACTCCAAGGACAATACTCTCACGGTACCTGTACATGGGATTCTGGCGAGTCGGGCAACGGAACACCCCGGTGCCACAGTAGCAGAACCCAAATGACCACTCTTCGTCCCCATAGACCTGCACAGTAGGTTTATCAGTGTAACGAACAACACAAGCCGGCCTTCCTCGTTGGCAGTGCAGGTCTATTGCGTTGGGTTTCAACTACGATTCAGTTTGGAACACCACCTGTCCATCAGATCTGACAGGGTTTTGCCGCTGGATCAGGCGATCGATGCATGGGAGAGGTCGTCTGGATGTACTAGCAGGGAAGGGATTAAAGGACGAAGAAGACGGGGCCGGGTCACCTGGACGGCGGTGTGGAAGATGCCGCCAACGCCGATGCAGTCCTTGAAGAAGCGGTTGATGTTGCGGACGGTTCTGTCGGTCTTGTCGCAGCCGGTCCTGCCCACATCGTACACGTGGAGCACCACCTCCTGGCCGCGGCCGGTGGAGGCGGCGGAGCTCATCGCCGTCGCCTCGCCGCCGGCGCATCCTTCTTCCCCCTCCTCTCCCGATCCCATCATCATGGATTCACGGCGGTGCGTGCGATCGAGGGCCAAGTGTCGAGATGTTCTTTCAAGGCGCTTCTCGGTGGCACCTGGCAGTGTGGCGCTCGGCCTCGGCCTTCCTCGGACTCGACAGAAACCGTTTCCACGTCTACCCACGTCCAACGGAAACGGAAACCAATTAAGCCTAGCAAACTATTTGTCAGATCCTCATAATAAGAATTCACTGAAAAGAATGAAAACGAATCTTGATCGATGGCAAGTTCTTGAATTCTTTCACTTATTGCACAAACCAAGTAAAGGCAAGATACCAATCATCGCGTCGAAAGCAACCAGAAACATTTGGCAAGACAAGATGGCTATGGCTTGCACTCCTCACCATCCTCACGGTGCGCCCACCCACTGCGCGCGCTCTCTCTACCTTCACTTGTCCTTGCAAGGCAACTCATCACGAGACCCCAATCCACCGCGATATCATTCACTCCGTGCCTAGAATCTTTGATGGTTACCCATAAAAAAACGAATCTTGGATGGAACATGTCCACGACAATGAGAGCCATGCGCCGGGCCACCGCGATTCGGCGAAGCGTCCACGGCATGAACCGGGCCCACGCGCGCTCACGTCCATGAACGGTCGCCACGTCCAGCGGCTCTGCAAGCTTGTCGCCACGGGAGCGTTCCTGGAATGGAAATTGAAGGCAGGAGCAAGGGCAAATCCGTAATCCCCTCCCGCCGGTCTCGGGCTCTCGGCCTCCTGCTCCGGCTCGATATAAACTCACTCCACCGTTTCCGGCAGTGGCCACCTAATTCGCTCGGGAGGCGAAACGCATCCTACGCTTGCTCTGTATCCCCCACCCACAACACAATGGCGACGACGATAACACCTCCGCGTCCTGTAATCTTCTCTCCCTTTTACTTCTTTCGATCAACCATGGTTAATTTTGTGGTGGCACTGCTGATCAAGCGGCGGTTTGAATTGGTTCCTGCAGGCGGCCGTGGCGTTGGCTCTGCTCGCGGCGGCGGTGCTGGCGTCATGCGCCGCCGGCGCCTCGTGCGCGGCGGGATGCCGGAAGCACGTGGCGAAGATCACGCAGTACGGCGCGGTCGGGGACGGGAAGAAGCTCAACACGGCAGCGTTCGCGAGGGCGGTGGCGGACCTGTCGGAGCGCGCTCGCGACGGCGGGGCGGCGCTGCTGGTGCCGCCGGGGAAGTGGCTCACGGGGCCCTTCAACCTCACCAGCCACTTCACCCTCTACCTCGACGAGGGCGCAGAGATCCTCGCGTCCCAGGTGAGGAGCCCTCCGGGCGTCCCCATTCTCTCCGGCTCCCTTCTCCTGCCGTGATTAATTACGCCGTGCTTAGCCGAGGAACTGCCCGTGTAATGGCGAGTTAGGGCTCGTGATCATGCTGACGATTTAACAGCATGACATGTGGGACCCCCGAAACACCACGGACATGGCTTCACGGGACAAGTCCGTTTGCGTAGGTCGGTCCCTTTTTCGCTAGGGACAATGGCTTTTGGCTTGGGACCCTGATGGGCCTGATCCCTTCTTTTTAAAGCAATCCACTGAAATAATCTGTGCATGCTCTAGAATCCTCAGATAGATTCACAAGTGTAATTTACACACATGAAATCTGCATATATATATAAAAACAAAGTCTTGCAAACGATTGTAGTGTACTATCATTTTATTTAGAATCCAAGATGTTTCAGAAAAGGAGGTGCTGGTGGCCTGAACGCAATGTCTTTTCTGTACAAGGCGTAGGGAAAATACTGTGCTATTATCTTACTGCAGTTACTGAAATCTGCGTAAGAAGGGGAATTGAACTTTAGTAGCGTATCATTGATCAGTAATACAATAAATTTCAGTAAAAAAAAAGGCTAATTACTTTCTCTCTGTCAAGGTGGCGCATATAAATATGTACCCAAGGACGTGTTGGTTGGCCTTGAAACCCAACCGTGTGTTTGGTAGTGGTTGCAAACCGAAATGAAAAGCTGGTACCTATTGAATACTTGATTGTTTGTACTACAGCCTTTTGATCATCCATTGGTAGAGAAAAGTTGAACTGTTTTTATGTCCTGCCAATTTTGACTTGGTGAGACTGAAAACAGGCGCAGCAGTGCAGGTACTGTTTATAATAACATGTTTCCATCAATTTTATAAAAAAATATCGTGGTAATTTGTTGAAATTATTTGTTCAGTCTGAATGTTTTCAACAGTTGATGCTAGAAATGTTCTGCTGTTATCAGTTGTTTGTCTTCCTTGTACCATTTGCACTTGTCTAGTGTTCTGGATTACCAGTCTAAGCTTTTTATCTATGCTTTTTCAGGACATGAAACATTGGCCCCTCATAGCTCCCCTGCCATCTTATGGTAGAGGAAGGGACGAGCCTGGCCCTAGATACAGCAATTTCATTGCAGGATCCAATCTTACCGACGTCATAATCACTGGTACATGTCAGTTAGTCGATATCAAGATCAGTAGTGCCTGCAGAAATCTGATTACTACTCAACATTTCAGGTAAAAATGGAACAATCAACGGGCAGGGTCAAGTCTGGTGGGACAAGTTCCATGCCAAGGAGCTCAAGTACACTCGCGGCTACCTTGTCGAGCTCCTCTACTCGGACAGCATCATCATCTCTAATGTCACCTTTGTTGACTCACCGTCATGGAACCTGCACCCTACCTACTGCACGTATGGACTTCGTCTGAGCCACAACCACTGACCTTGCTCTAGCTAGCTGTAATTCGATCATGTTGCTCACTTGCCTGCCCTTGTTTTGTGCAGTAATGTGACCATCAGTGGTGTCACCATTCTTGCACCAGTCCATTCGCCTAATACTGACGGCATCGACCCAGGTAGATCGATCAGCTTGCATTCTATCAATTTTGCTGTGACCCCTGAGAGCATGGTGTGAAATGTGATCTTGCGCTGTCTCTGCAGATTCTTCCTCTCATGTCAAGATCGAGGACTGCTACATCGTCTCCGGCGACGACTGCATCGCCGTGAAGAGCGGCTGGGACGAGTACGGCATCAAGTTCAACATGCCGAGCCAGCACATCGTCATCAGGAGGCTCACCTGCATCTCCCCCACGAGCGCCATGATCGCGCTGGGCAGCGAGATGTCCGGCGGCATCCGCGACGTGCGCGCCGAGGACAGCGTCGCCATCAACACCGAGTCGGCCGTCCGTGTCAAGTCCGGCATGGGGAGGGGCGGCTTCGTCAAGGACGTGTTCGTGCGTGGCCTCAGCCTCCACACCATGAAGTGGGTGTTCTGGATGACCGGCAACTACGGCCAGCACCCCGACAACACGTCCGACCCCAGCGCGAAGCCCGAGGTCACCGGCATAAACTACAGCGACGTGTTCGCCGAGAACGTGACCATGACCGGAAGGATGGAGGGCATCCCAAACGATCCCTACACTGGCATCTGCATATCCAATGTGACGGCGGAGCTGGCGCCGGACGCCAAGAAGCTGCAGTGGAACTGCACCGACGTCAAGGGGGTCACCTACGGCGTGACGCCCAAGCCGTGCCCGGAGCTCGGGGGGCAGGGCAAGCCGTGCGCCTTCCCAGAGGAAGAGCTCATCATCGGCCCACATGAATTGCCAAAGTGTACCTATTAATGGTAGGATGCCATATAATTAGCTCAGTGACAGTCTAGACATCCTACTCCGTATGTGAGAAATACAGCTGAAATAATATATATAGTTCTAAATATCCATCTTCTTTGCGTGTGCCTATGCATAACTGTTTCCATTTTTTTATGCTTGGCAGTAGTGCATAAGCAGACCAGTGACTATAATCATGGCATCAGAAACTCCAAAAGCATATACATATATCAACAAAGCAAAGCTTTTGCGTATCAATTTCTGACCTTTTTAAGGACAACAAATTACAGAATTGATAGACAACAACATCAAACTTCTAAACCAAACCCTGCCAAAAGATCACAATTAACAAGTTGAGCAGATAGCTCACTGTGCCAAACCATGAGTTCCACTCCTCACTTTCTTCCTCCCTTGCCCTTGCCCTTGCTCAAGAAGTGGTGGCGCTTCAACCTCTTCTTCCGGACCACCACGTCCGACTTGATGTTCTCCGAGAACGGCATGCCGAGGAGGGTGAGCAGCCTCAAGGCCTCGTTGTCCGTCTTGGCGGTGGTGACGATGCACACGTCCATGCCGTTCTTCTTGCCACCCACCTCGTACGGGATCTCTGGGAACACGCCCTGATCACGGAGGCCAAGACTGTAGTTGCCGTGCCCATCAAAGCTGTTGGGGTTGACGCCGAGAAAATCCATGGTCCTAGGAAGCCCAAGGTTGATGAGCCTATCCAGGAAGTTGTACATTATCTACAGCCAAGGACACCAAATCAATTAAGCCTACACCGATCAATCAAGTTAGCAATTTCCACTAGTACAGCTGATTTCATACCCTGCCGCGGAGAGTGACTGCGATACCGATGGTGTTTCCCTCACGGATCTTGAAGCTGGCCACGGACTTCTTGGCCTTGGTCTTGACGGGCCACTGGCCGGTGATATTGGCGAGGTCCTTCATGGCGGCCTCCAGCCCCTTGGAGTTGCCCGCCTCTGCGCCCAGACCGCAGTTCACCACAATCTTCTCAATTTTGGGCACCTAGTCGTATACACGGCACAAAACACAATAAGGCAAACCAAAGCAATGAGTGAAACATCCTAGTTAAGCGATAAATGGCTGGCTGCCATTTCTGGTTTGTACGGTGAGGAGAAGCGTCGAGCACCTGGTGGACATTGGTGTAGCCGAACTCGTCGGTGATGAGGGGGACGACCTTCTGCTCGTAGACGGCCTTGAGACGGTGCACCCTCTGGGCCTCGGCGGGGTCAACGAGCACGATGCCGGAGGGCGAGGTCGGAGGCGGCGTCGGCTTGGGCGGCGCCTCGGTGGCCGCGGAGGCGACAACGCGGAGGGCCCGGCGCGGGAGCGGGGAAGGGAGGAGCAGGCAGCGCCGCGCGGCGGTGGCGGAGGCGTTGGAGACGGGGAAAGCGACGCCCGAGGAGGGCAGGGTCACAGCCGTCGCGGCGGCCATTGGAGGCGAGCGGGGTGCGCGGAGGCGGGAGCCAAGCCAAGCGCGGCTTTATGCCATGGATGAGGAAGATGGATGCTTGGATAAGGCGTTGCCTGCCTCGCGCGCTATCCAGCAGGCAGCAGCACGGACTGGGCTTTCTTTTCTCACTGCTTTTGGGCCCATCATCTAGTAGGCCTGAGCTGTAAGAAAAAGAAGGCTAAGGCCCATCAACCCTTGCCTGTTGGATGGGTGTGTTTGTTAGGCCCATCTGGGTGACAGATTGGTGGATTCTCTGTGTGGCCCGTGCTCCTCCTGGTAGCGGTGGCTGTGTAGGGAAAAAAAGATGGCTTCGTCAACCTCAAGTCACTACGCTTAAAGAAATGCGAACAAGGTGGACCGACAATCAGCCGCAAAACTCTGACAGTCTGACATGGCCTACGATCGGATCAAGGCGATCTCGTCCCATGTTCATTCAGCATTCAAAAGGCAGAAAAGTATCACGAGGAGGATCCTGGTCACATGCGTATGCTGATACTGATACTGTGCCAAACAGAGTACGTACGCAGGATCCATTTTCTTAAATGAGACGATAAGCTGGTTTTTAAGGTTCCAGCCAGGTCCCTCACAGACCCCCAGCTCCCAACCGTATCATCGGCTCATCTGTCAGTTAAGTGCCCTGAGCGCCTGCGCCCCTGTTCCGGCGGCGGCCAGCAGCGGCACGATCACTGAGGCTATCCGCACTGGGCCTGTATCTCAGCTGCAGGCCAGTATAGGGGGAAAAATCCTCGCAGTGGGGAACTGGAAGCGAATCGGTACCCTAGCGGTCGCTCCCATGACCCCCAAACATAGCGACATAGCGACGGACCCTATTCGTGTACGTGGCACTGCATGGGACCCACCTCGCCTCCCATCGCCGCTTCCACCAACCGCTTCGCGCCTCCTCTGCCTGCTCCGCCGTCCTGCCGCTCGCCGGCGCAGCAACTGTAGAAAGAGATTAGATCAACCGTGAAATGTATTGATCTGTTGTACGTGTTTATATACTAGTACATGAGCTAACTAACTCAGCTAGATTACAGGTAATCGTGAGCCGTGCGTGGGACGCCGCAGAGCGCGTCGTGCGCAGGGCGAGCGAGTCGTGCGCTCGTGGGTGAGACCGCGTCATGTGGTGCATGTACAAGGAGAGTTCGAACACCCCCCTGCAGTCTCAGCTTGTGACACCCGGCCCAAGTTGATATGGCCCATAGTGGCCCATGAGCGCGGTGTGCGCATGTTTAGTACCACCTTGCTAGTTTAGAAAGGGTGGAACCAACTTATAAGCCTTTGTCCCCCAGCCATAGCACCTTCGGGTTGACCCTTTTACACGAAGCGAGGACGAAAGTGTAAGCAGGGTACTATGTGTACGCATGCCCGCCCCCACGGAAGGGTTGGGCGGTGCGGCCTTGGGAGACGGGGTGTTACAAATGGTATCAGAGCCGACCCTCGCGGTTGCGCGTACGGGTCAGTGTGCGGACATAGGGCGCATGGCGCGTGTGTGCCGGTTAGGACACACGGCATGGCATATGGGTCGGCACTGGACGTACGGTCATGCGCTAAGAGGGAACGTTCCTGGACATTTGCTCGGGTCGGTGTGCGGACATATGGCGCGTGTGGGCCGGGTAGGACACACGGCATATGGGTCGGCACTGGACGGGTGAGTTGGACCGACGAGGACGTCGGGTTCTTTGAGGGGGGTGTATTGTGACACCCGGCCCAAGTTGATATGGCCCATAGTGGCCCATGAGCGCGGTGTGCGCATGTTTAGTACCACATTGCTAGTTTAGAGAGGGTGGAACCAACTTATAAGCCTTTGTCCCCCAGCCATAGCACCTTCGGGTTGACCCTTTTACACGAAGCGAGGACGAAAGTGTAAGCAGGGTGCTATGTGTACGCATGCCCGCCCCCATGGAAGGGCTGGACGGTGCGGCCTTGGGAGACGGGGTGTTACACAGCTCGTCGATCCGACGCAGAGACTGGACCGGAAGTCTTCAAACATCACTGTAGACAGGCCCTTTGTGAAGATATCAGCAAACTGATGGGCGCTCGGAATCTGCAGAACGCGGAGCTCACCAATGGCGACCTTCTCACGTACGAAATGGATGTCCAGCTCGATATGCTTGGTACGCCTGTGATGTACTGGATTCCGAGACATGTAGACGCTGGAGATGTTGTCGCAGTAAGCCACCGCAGCCTTAGGAACAACACAATGGAGCTCACCAAGTAGCTGTCGAAGCCAAGAGCACTCGGCCACCACATTCGCCACGCCGCGGTATTCCGCCTCGGCGGATGACCGGGACACAGTCATTTGGTGCTTGGAGGACCATGATATGAGCGAGTCACCGAGGAAGATCGCAAATCCTGAGGTTGAGCGACGGGTGTCCGGGCAGCCAGCCCAGTCGGCGTCGGTGTACGCGGTGATCGTTGGCGTCGACGCAGTGTGAAGGTGAAGGCCGAGCTGTGTTGTGCCTTTGATGTACCGAAGAATCCTTTTAAGCATGGCGCCATGACATTCCCTGGGAGCATGCATATGCAAACACACTTGCTGGACGGCATAAGCGATGTCGGGCCGTGTCAGGTTAGGTATTGCAATGCACCCGCCATGCTTCTGTACCAAGAGGCCTCCTGCATGAGTACGCCGTCAGTGCTAGAAGACTTGGGCTTGGTGTCGGCCGGAGTTGACGCAGGTTTATAGTTGGCCATGCCGGCGCGTTCCAGAATGTCCATGGCATACGCAGACTGAGAAAGCATGAAGCCGTCCGCAGTCCAACGCACGTTGACGCTAAGGAAGTAGCTGATCGGGCCCATGTCCTTCAGGGCAAAGGCGGACTTGAGGTTGGCGATGAGCTGGTGTAGAAGCGTGGTCGAGGAGGCGGACAAGATCATGTCATCCACGTAGAGGAGCAGATAGGCCATGGACCCGCCGTGGTTGTAAACGAACAACGACGAGTCGGAGCGTGACTGCCGGAAGCCGAGGGAGACGGCATGGTCCGTGAACCGGGTGAACCAGGCACGCGGTGCTTGACGAAGACCGTAGAGGGAGCAGGAGAGGAGGCAGACGTCGGTGGGATGGTTCTCGTCCTCAAATCCCGTCAGCTGCTGGCAGAGGACGCGTTCTGTGATTTTGCCGTGGAGGAATGCGTTGGAGACATCAAGTTGATGTGCAGGCCACTTCTTGGAGGCAATGAGTGTCAAGACGGTGCGAATTGTCGTAGGTTTGACGACCGGGGAGAAGGTTTCACCGAAGTCGATCCCCGGCCGCTGGTGGAAGCCGCGCACCACCCATCGAGCCTTGTAGCGCTCGAGAGAGCCGTCGGAGTTCATCTTGTGCTTGAACACCCACTTGCCGGTGATGACCTGTGCGCCCGAGGGCCGTGGAACGAGTGTCCAGGTTTGGTTCCGTTGGAGGGCGTCAAACTCCAGCTGCATGGCGGCTCGCCAGTTGTCATCCTTGAGAGCCTCACGGACGGATCGTGGAATGGGGCATAACGTGGGAGCATGGCCGGTGAGGGCGTACTTTGGGTGAGGCTTGAAGGTGCCTGCCCTCGCACGAGTAACCATGTGGTGCTGAATCTGTGCGTCGGGCTGTGGTGCTTGGGGCAGCTTGACAGATTCCTGTGTCGTGGCAGTCGTGGACGAGGTGGGCATGTCGTCCGGTGGCGTAGAGGACCCCAGTGGTGGAGGATGTTGTCCCGCTGGTGTCGCCGGTGAAGCGGCCGCCACTGGAGCTCGTGGCGCGGGCACGTCCAGTGGCGGAGTAGAGGATGCAGCAGCTGTCGACGCAGAGCAGGGCGCCCGTTGGTGCCGTGGCGCAGGTGCGTGCACTGCAGCGGGCAGGGGAGGAACGATAGTGTCGTTGTGGTGTACGTTATGCTGAGGCGGCGTGGCTCGTGGACGATTGTTGTCGCGGAACAGGAACTGTTGCTCGACGAAGACGACGTGCCGCGACGTGAACACGCGGAGAGATGCGATGTCATAGCACCTGTAGCCACGGTGGTCGGAGGGGTAGCCGATGAAGACGCATGCCAGTGACCGCGGACTGAGCTTGTGAGGCGTGGTCGCAGTGATGTTGGGGTAGCACAGGCAGCCGAAGACACGAAGCTCGTCGTAGTTTGGTGGCACGCCTAGTAGAAGCTGGTGTGGTGTCGTGGTACCCGTGGCGCGACACGGTCGTCTGTTCAACAGGAACGTCGCCGTCTGCAAAGCCTCGGCCCAGAAGGACAATGGAGCTGCACTGTGAATGAGCATAGTTCGAACGCAATCGTTAAGAGTTCAAAGAATACGCTCGGCTTTCCCATTTTGTGGCGACGTATATGGACAGGAGAGACATAGAATCGAGCCATGATCAGACAGCAGGCGACGCAAGGCATAGGAATCAAATTCCTTGCCATTGTCTGTCTGAAAGGCGAGAACTGGAAGGTTGAATTGAGTCTGCGCATATGCAATGAACGACCGAATTATAGGAAACACCTCAGATTTATCACGAACAGGGAATGTCCACACATGATGTGTGAAATCATCTAAGAAGACAACATAATATTTATAACCTGAACAGCTGTAAATCGGAGATGTCCAAACATCGGTATGAACGAGTTGAAAGGGAAAGTAAGTGTGGCTAGTGGAATGCTGAAAAGGCAACCACACATGTTTGCCGACTTTGCAAGAGTGGCAGTGATGTGGTGCAGACTTATTACATTGAAATTCAAAGGATGCTAAGACCTGAGACAAGGAACTGGAGCCGAGGTGGCCAAGCCGCTGATGCCACAACTCCACGGACGACGAGGACAAAGCTGTGAGCGCGTGGTGAAGTGGCAGCCGCAGGGGGTATAGATCACCCGGGGAATCACATCGGAGCTTCACCGTTTTGGTTGGAATGTCCTTGATATAAAAACCATGGGGGTCAAACTCAATTGAAACATTATTATCACGGGTGAGTTTCTTGACAGAAATAAGATTCTTAATCAAGGGAGGAGAAACAAGCACACTACATAGATGGAGAGGGGAGGAGTATGTAGGAATCTGAGCGGCAGCCGTATGTGTAACAGGCAGCTGTGCGCCGTTTCCAACGGTGATGCAGGAGGATAAATTGAGGGGACGGGGATTGTTAAGAATAGCAGAGGTGGACGACATGTGGGTAGAGGCGCCGGTGTCGAGGTACCAGTCGGCTGCGCTTGGCGGAGTGGTGGCGACGCCGGCGGACTGAAGAGCAGTGTAGAGAGCGTTGTGATCCCAGGCGCTGGAGTTGGAGTTCTCCGGGGGCGCAGGAAGCTGCGGCAGGTATTGGGCCGTCATGGCCTGCTGGGCTTGGAATGGAGGGCGAGGGCCCAGGACACCTGACCCAGGAGCCCGAAGGGGCATCTGCCAGGCTTGCACGAGTCTGGTCCAGGGATTAGGAGCCGTGGCCCATGGGGAGGTAGGGTGCTGCTGTGTGGCGCGGCCGCCGCCGCCACCTCCGTTCGGCGCGGACGTGGCACCGTCGGAGGACGCGGCGCCGCTGCTGTTGCCATTGCCCTTGCCGCCCTTCTTGTTGTTCTTGCCATTGTAGCGCGGCTTGGAACCGCCGTCGGAGGATCCGGATTGACCGCCGTGACCGGCGTAGAGGGCGTGTCCGGCCTCCACCTTGTTGTCGTGTTGTAGCTGGAGCTCCTCGAGGAGGAGGTACGAGCGGGCAGTCATGAAGGTGTGCGGCGAGAACTTGGAGGTGATGACGGGCTTGACGTGGCGATACTTGGAGTTGAGGCCGCGGAGGAGATTCAGCACCTGACTTGGTTTGGACACCGGCTGGCCGACGTCGCAAAGATTGTCGGCGAGCTGCTTGAGGCAGGAAGTGTACTGAGTCATCGTCATGTCGCCCTGGTGGATGGTTCGTAACTCAGCCTCGTAGTAGACGGCGCGTTGCAGCTCGTTGTCGCGGAAGATGCCCTCGACATCTGTCCAGACGGTGAAGGCAGAAGCGCGGGGCTTGTAGACGACGTCGAAGACGTTCTTGGCGAGGGTGTTGTGGATCCAGTTGACCACGCAGTGGTCAATCATGCGCCACTCCAAGTCGCGCTGAGCCATGGGCGTCGGCGCTGAGCCATGGTCGACATGGTAGACTTGCCGAGGACGGAGTCGAAGAAGCATCTCCATTGGCTATAGTTGGACTCGTCGAGGTCGAGAACAACTGGCACATGGGAGCGAATGTTGACGGTTTGGAGCAGAGATGCAGGAGCAGGGAGTGGAGTTTCGTCGCCGGAAACGAAAGAGTCGTCGGAGTGGGCAGGAGATGCCATGGCGACAAGGGGGCGGCGGCGGTGGAGAGTAGAGGGCAGCAGAGAGGAAGCAGAAGTTTAGGATCTAGGGGTAACTGATACCATGTAGAAAGAGATTAGATCAACCGTGAAATGTATTGATCTGTTGTACGTGTTTATATACTGGTACATGAGCTAACTAACTCAGCTAGACTACAGGTAATCGTGAGCCGTGCGTGGGACGCCGCAGAGCGCGTCGTGCGCAGGGTGAGCGAGTCGTGCGCTCGTGGGTGAGACCGCGTCATGTGGTGCATGTACAAGGAGAGTTCCAACAGCAACCCCCGAGCAACCACCAAGAACAGAGGAGGGAGGGGAAGAAAGAAGAGGAGTAGGGAGAGCAGCAAAATCAAGTACACATCCGCCGCAGCCACCAAATCGACCAAATCGAATACGCCAAGAACAAATCGAGCATCAATCGAATACAAACCTAGCACAAATCCACCGTATCCATCGAGTGAGAGAGACAAAGAGCAGAGAGAGAGGACGAGGAGCTCTAGGTCGCGCTCGAGGAGGAGCTCGAGGCCGCGCCTCCTCCGCTGGCCGCCGGAGAAGAGGAAGCGGAGGTTGGGGAGGACCTCCTGGTAGCAATAATCCCACACAAATCGAGAGAAGAAAACACAAATGAAGCACAAATCCCTCGAATCGACACCGAATCGAGAGAGAGAGAGAGAGAGAGAGGGGCTAGAGCCCCGGCCATGGAGATGGGGATGGGAGCGCCGAGCGCTGCGCTGAGCTCGAGGACCGCGTGTCGGAGCTCCCGCTGCTCCCATGTACTCTTGCTGCTGCTCCACCACTGCATGGCCGCCTGCTGCTGCTCCACTGCCGGATTGAGCTGCCGCCGCTCTGAATCCTGCGCAGTGGAGGCGAGCTGTTCTCTCCTCGCGCAATCCGCCGGTCCGCGGGAGCGCAAGGCCTCAGGCTTGCCTACGCAGCAGCAGCTAGGCAGAGGGAGGACCGGAGGAGGCGAGGCAGCGGAACAAGCGAGAAGAGGCAGAGGCTTCTGGATAGATGGAGACGTCGATGGAAAAAAGAGAGAAAAGAAATAGAGAGAGAAAAAGGGAGAAAGAAAAAAGATTAAAAAAGAGAAAGAAAAATTTCGAAGGAAAATAAAGAAAGAAAAGGAAAACAAAGAAATAAAAAGAATAGGAGGAAAAAAAGGAAAAGGAAAAATGTGGGGAGAGGGAGAGGAGTTGGTAGTTGGGGATGGTTGAATAAAATATAGATTAGTTGGTATAGAGGTTGACGGGTGCGGAGAATGTTGGGATAGAGGTTGAAATCTTGATGACTAGACGAGAATATATTCTATTGGAGGTTGAGAATAGAGGTTGACCAATACGGATAGCCTGACCTTCCGATGACCAACAGTAACACGATCTCTATCACGTGTGGTGGGCCTTTCCTCGTACAAGATCCGACACGACCTGACCGTGGACAGTTTCAATACTGCTAACTGTCGATCTTTAATTCTTCATGAGAAATCTTTAATTCTTCATGAGAATTTGAGAACCGTGCTATGTTCAGATTGAAAGTAAAAAGTAGTTTTAGATTAATAGTGTATTGAGAAACGTGTTCTATGGTTGGGATAAATATAAAAAAATTATTGAAGAAGTATTTTAACTGAATCTGAACACAGCCCGGTAGCCGGTACCGGTAGAAATGGGAGCACACGGGGCATTCAGAATTCACTGGGGGCTGAGCCGCTGATCCTTGTACCGTATTCAGGAATTCACTGAGACGCTAAAAAGTAAAAACCATTGCAGGGGGGCAGGAGGGTGATGGATTTTTCACTGCCGAGCGAAGGTATCACTGTTCTTCAAACATGACACGAAAAAGGAGGGCCACTGTCAGCGGCATGACGACATCGCTGTACAACCCATTGCAGACGACACAACCCATTAGCCAGTGGCCGGTGGTGTGTTCCACTGTCCCTTCCCGTCTCAATCACCACGCGTTGTTTAGTTGGGAGTGGAGGAAAAAAACTTTTTCTGGGAAGCGTGTTATGTGAGAGGATGAATAGGAAAGTTAAAGGGAATTAAAGGAGAAGTTTTCTAGAAAACGTGTTTTGTGAGAGAAATGAATAGGAAAAGATCTTTCTCTCCCCCCTCAAACTAAACACGCCCTCAGCCACCTCGCAAGAGGAATCAAGCAGGAGCTGCCACATGTAACAAGATTATTCCTCTGCTCTTCTATTGACAAAAAGGAAGATATACACACACTAGTGGTATATGTAAGGGCTACATCAAAGCACTAGGAGATGTGAAAAATCAGAAGATGCAAAAAAAAAAAAGAGAGAAAAAAGTGGAATGCACTGTTTCAGGTGCATAGTAGCAGGCGGGTCTCAATCTTATTGGATGGCATCTACAGTCCCTTTCCTCTTGATCCTCTTCTTGATCTCCTTCTCCAGCTCCTTAGTACCTCCCACCTCCTTCAGCTCCTGCACATCACACACATAAACCCATTTAAGAACATTTTTGTTATATAAAGAATGGGTTAAGGGTCATTCCAATGTAAAATCTGCACAACTACAAAAACTCATGCATGGTGTCGAGAGTTGATTCTAACCTTGGGGCCGAGGAAGAGGCCGTAGGGCACGCCCTGGAACTTGTCCATGTGGTGAATCTGCAAGCACACGATAAAACAGATAATAAGAAGGGGCACGGCAGGGGAATGCAATGCAATGGAAAACGGACGAGGAGGTTGGGGAGACCTGATGTGCGGCGGCGACACGTCGGAAGTAGGGCACGTTCTCGATGGGTCCCACGGGGAACCGGCGGTGGACGAGGCCGTCGTGCACGAACATGTAGGCCATCCCGAACAGCGTGATGCCCAAACCCTGCGAACGCATGGCGCCACACGGCCACGTCAGCTAATTGGCAATGAGGTCGCGTGAAGATCCTCCTCTCTTTTTTCTTTATCTGACGATGGAGAAATGTCGCCAGTGTTTCGGTAAGCACGCTCTTCTCTGCAAGCTACTACAAGCTTTTTTACCGTGGAATCGACTCACCGTCACCGGCCGGCCATGGATGTGGATGTGATCGACTGATGGTGCGGTAATGATTTGTGAATGAATTCGGTACCACCACGTTCAGCACGCCTGGTCAAATTCTAATGTTTTTTGTTCCAGGGACCCGAGCGAGAAAGCAAGCAACGCGGCAGAAAGGAAGGAACATTGGAAAGATGGTGGAGAGTTGACTGACCGCTCCGAAGCAGAGGCCGGGGACGAGGCCGCCGTTGAAGAAGCCGTAGGCGAGGAGGGACATGGCCGGGACGGCGTTGACGATGGCGAAGACGTCGTTGAGCTCGAAGGGCCCGTCGCGTGGGCGGTGGTGGGACTCGTGCATGTGCCACAGCGACGCGTGCCACAGCGCCCGGTGCGCCCACCGCGCCCAGAACTCCATCCCGACCTGCGCGGGGCGCCACCACAACAACACAGCGCGTGGGTGATGCAATCCAATATGCAAATGGCGAAACAAGCAAGACGACGCGACGCGCACGGGGGGACGCGCCGCGTGGCCGGGCGGGAAGAGTAGTTAGTTGCATACCGCTGCGCCCACCGAAAGCGCCAAGGTGCCGACCATTTCCGTGACGGGGATCTCGCCGTCCATTTGCCAGGCGAAGCGGTAGTAGACGGCGGCGGCGGCCATGGAGGTGATCCCGAGGCTGGACATGACCGCCGCCACCAGGTACGTCCGCCGCTCCGACTGCTTCCGCGCCGCGCGCTCCGCCGTCGCCCGCCGCGCGGCCTCCAATTCCCCATCGGCCGCCGCCTCATCGCCGACGACGCCAGCCGCCTGGTCGTCCGCCGCAACGCGCGCGGGCACGGAGCGACGACGGGTCGCGGCGCGCAACGCGACGGGCGCGAGCACCAGCCGCGGCGCCGCGCGTGCCGGGCGGGGGAATGGAGCGGCGGCGGCCACCAGCCTCGCGATGGCCGTGGGCATGGCTGGCTGTGAGCAGGCAAGCAGTTCCACTGAGAATTGGAGACGGACGGGGTGAGCGGGTGGGCAGGGATGGCTTGGTTTCGCGCCGGCCTCGACTAGTCTTTGGGCGCGTGGGTGTACGATTGGCCTCCTCGGTGCACGCGATGTGCGGAAGAGAAGTGTGGACAAACAAGTGGGCCGGGGTCGTCGTCGTCGCTGGCCGGGAGGGGCGCCGGCGAGAGCGCCCGCGGCTGCCTTTTATACTTGCATCGCGTCGCGCGAGCGAAGAGGAAGAGCAGAGGAGAGGAGAGGAGAGGAGACGAGACGGGGTCCAGTCGATGGGAGCTGACTCACCTCCTCCAACCTTTTTACCTCTGCTCTACTAGTGCTCTGCTCCGTATAGTAGTATATTTTAGGAAGGAATGGAGGGAATGAAAGCCAGGCATCTTTCTTTCTTCCTTCCTCGGCCGACCAGTGTCAAAAAGAATCGCTGTCGTACGCGGCGGCGCTGGTGGTCAGGTGGTCAGCCGGCCGGCGAGGGCCATTGGAGAGCGGCGTGCGTGTCCCGTCCCGCCTGGTGGCGAGGGCCAGCAGCCATCCGGCTAGGCTAGCCTGGGTGGGTAGGTGCGGGCAGCAGCCTAGCCACCCCGGCAGTGGAAAAGGACAGCGCGCGCACATGGCCGCGCCGCACCACGTGGCGGCGGCTCTGTGCGGTGCGCCCCGCCTGCCCTCACTGCGCGGCGGCCGTTCCTTCTCCTGACCTGACTGTCCCCTCTTCCTCCCTCCGCCGCGAAACGTACGGAGTCGCATGTCACCCCAGGGATCAACTGCCATTGCTGCACCTCGCGGCTAGAAAGGAAACCCGTTCTATGTCTAGTAGTATATTCGTGGCTCACGCTGAGTATTTTACTGTCGTGTGCTTCAGAAATTAAAGCTAATGACCAGTGTTATCTTTGCCATTAGCTTTAATTTCCTCTTCTTTTTTTCTCGGCGCGCCCCCCGTGCAGCAGAGTCCGAGACGCGTGTCAACAAGGCCCGTGCGTCGGCTCTTTGGTGCTCTGCCGCCCCACTACCGATCGCACTTGCCGACGCCCACACCATAACGAGCGAATACACAAGGAGGACGACGACGACATCGATCACGGCGCGCTGCCGTCCGGACATCTCATTCTCATCGATGCGTGCGCTACAGGGCGGTGGGTGGTGGTGGCGACGACACCATCGGAACGAAAGCGAGTTCTATGTCGCCGGCCGGTGGCGCGTTTGCCCCGGGCTCGGCGACACGTAGCCCGCCTGCCTGCCGAGCCGGGCAGGATAACGCCACGGTCAGACCCGAGAGCGATTGGCCGCCGGAGGGAGCTGTGCTTTTCGTTAAAATCTGGATGTGCTTGCTCGCTCGCTCATGGCTTTCGTTTCCTTCATCTGGATTGTGTTGTCTGATGGGACGTCCGGTATTACTGTAGAAATAGACAGAGGAGTGGGCAGAGAGGTCAATGTCGAACGCTGTCAAGGCTCCACGTTGCCATGCGCAGTTTCCTCATACGGCTAATGCGATCGTTTATTTGTCTCAGGCCCTGGACCAAGAAAAGAAAGCCAGCCATGCCCGAGTGGAATACCCATGATTGGGGCCGTCTCGTTCATGTGGCGAGCGACAAGATATTTTCCGTGCCTTGGCTAGTCGATCAACTGCTGCCGTGGGCGGCGCGTCCATCATCTCCTCTCTCTTTTTCATCAAGCAATCAACCGGAATGCTCTCAACTTTCATCCATTCAATCTACAGCATGCAGGGGCAGCCAATCCTGCCGGCCACGTTTTCGTACACATCTTGATGCACGGCCTTCAGCCACCCAGCCAGTCACCTGCAGACCGACTGCGGCCTACGGAGTAGTAGTACTTACTAGGAGTATTGCACAAAAGTTGACAGTGGAGGAGTCACTGCAAATTTAGGTCTTCGACTCTTGATATTAGTGGACGTTCGCCTACCTCATTGACACTTGATAGGGCCTGTGAAAAAAAAAAGGACTCCGTAAATCTTTGCACAACATAATCCAGGACTCAAGGCGCGACTGATGCCTCAGTCTCTTCTACACGTTTTCAAACACAAGCTACGCAATTCGATGCATATCAACTGGAAAAAAAAAACTACGATGATGTAACATAAACCGACCATGGTGAGTGCAAGAGTAAAGTTTTCAAGTTGCAGATCCATTTTCGCATGAAGCCTATGTATGCAAATAAAAGAACATAAACATCCACTCTAGCATGATCCGCGATATCAATGCAACTACTAAGAAATTACGGTAACGCTATACTAAAGACGTCCGGACGCCCCCTCCCGTGTCGGACGCCTCATCAACCGTTCAATTTTGATTTGGGATCTGACGACCGACGTCATGCGTGCTCTAACTCCCCCTAGGCCACGACCCCACTACCTCCAGTCCGTTCCCTGATTCATAGACTAACGTTTAAACCGATGCAACATGTATGTTTTGCAACATGCGATGTTCCACCTACGATGCAATGTTTCAAGAAAACGATGCTATGTTCCATCTCGATTTTGTTTCATGCGATTAATGTTTCAACCATGCACTATTCTTTGTTCCAATCTGAGCAACATCTTTGACAATATTCGGTTAGGATTGTTCCTACTTTCACTCCTCTAATGTTGCAGTCATTCCAACAAATTTGTTTCAATGTCTACTGCATTTTTGTTCCACTCAGCTCCCCTCGTCGCTCTAATGTTTCAAATTCGAAATTCCTACTGTTCCACCAAAACCGTATGCGCCCCGATGCTCTAATGTTCCATTCTTGTAAGTTTTTAACTTCCAAACTAAAGCTAGCTACAACCATTGCTAGTCGGCACTACTAACAGCACAAACAACATATGAATCACTGGAATCAATTAAATATCACAGTAACAGGAAATACCTCATCATCTTCCATAAAAATAGCTGAGGATGGATCACTCTTTGACATCTTTCCCTGACCTTCTTTTAAACCAGGAAGCATATCTAACATTGATGTTAATTGGACAAAACAAGTTCCAAACAACACGCTGAAATTACAAATACTACATAAATAAATGCACGTGTATATTATATATCCACACATAAAGGATACGATGTGACAGAATAATAGGTTTGGACTTTCCAGCGAGTTGAGCATACTCCCTGGCCAGCATATTCACTTTCCTTTGGTCCATGCCCAACTGGCATATGTCTAACTTCATAAGTGTGAAGCAGTACAGCATAATTCAAAACAATCAGGGCTCATATATAAGTAGGACCATATAGTACTTGCACATAGACTTTTTGCTTAATTAGCATGCTTAGGAGTACATAGTATAGGCTGCTGATACACTAACCTCCAGGAAGAACACGTCTGCGCACTGCATGAGGGGATATAAGAACTGTTCAGCTGTCAACTTATCCGGATTGCTGCGGCCCATAATTTGACAGCATCTATATAGTAAAAAAAGTTAATTGCACGTAAAAAGATGATGCTTTAGCTTTGGGAGCTACTAAAACTTGAGAGGTAAACAGAATCATACCTCAAAATTCTACTGACACTGACAGACCTTGTCATGGCTATGTCCATTACAAGCGACAGGTATTCATTCGGGCGCTTGGATATTTCTTCAGAGGACCATAGGAATTCCACAGAATCCATGTTAACACCAAGTGCTTTCCAAACTTCAACCATGTAACTACCAACAGTTCGGATAGCATCTAAATCCCCTCCCATCTTTTTATTGAGCATTGCAAACCTGTCTGCAATCAAGATCTTCACTTTGCACCCAGCACTGGCCATCTAGTTAATATTTATTGCTTTCACAACGCCCTTAATAAAAAGGAAAAAAGGACTTGTATCAGTCAGGTAAACTAACGAATTTATTAGCAGTCGTAGAGCAACTAGCATCGAGCTGAAGAGGAGACATAATTGTAGTACAACCTGTGCGATGTGCATACGGCCTGAGGGTTCGAAGCCGTCGTAGCAGACTGGATTGGGGTTGGCCTGCAGCAGATTGAGCAGACTCGTCCTCTTCAACGCACTCCTCTGCAATGCTGAGCAAAATAGAGAATCGCTCCTCCAAGGACTGCGCCGCCGCCGAGGCAGCCCCGGTTGCAGTTGCAGGCACCTCAGACACAGCAGGTGCAGGTGCAGCTCCTATCCCAGGCATCGGTGAACCAGCAGGTGCAGCCTCCGTCCCAGCCCCAATCGAACCGGCAGGCGCCATCGCCGGGTGCCGCGAAAGACGGCGACGAGGCCAGAAGTTTTTTTGTTTCCTTTTTTTTTTTGCAGGAAGAGGCGGCGGTTTGTATTTTTTTTTTTTTGAACAGGCGGCGGTTTGTATTGAAGTACTACTATGCGGTTGTTGATACGGTGTACCTGTCGGGGCCGTCTTGCCTTTTTTTTTTTGTTTCCGCTTTTGTCCACCAGAGCCCGTGGGCTGTATAACGGGCTCGGGCGCGTTGCTGGGCCACGTTTTCCCCAGCAGAAAACCCAACAACTCTGGACTAGGCAAAGCGGTGGGCCGGTGGCCATCCCCAACTCTCCATCCGAGCGAGCGCGGATCTCCAGGCAAAACCCACGGCCTCAAAACGCCCATTCGGTCCCAACTAGGGTCTCCCTCTCCGCCCCCGTCCTCCGGCAACTCGGGAGAGCGCGGCACTATCCCCGGCGGCGGCGAACGCCGCGACGACCCCACGCAGCGCAGGCGCCATGGCTGCACCGGAGGCGCCCTCATGCTACGTAGGGATCGCGCGGCAGTCCGCCGCCTTCCGTCTCATGAAACAAATGGTATGTGATCCACTCCCGTCCTCGTGCAATTCCTCCATTCGGCATATATAAGGTCATGATCGTATCTAGCAGCTTGAGCCATGAATAACTCTTTACGATTTGGAGTTAGTTTGGATGAATTACTGAGACCATCATAAGGTCAATAGAAAGCTGTAGCACTTTAGCCTTTCGATGCAATTAAGACAAATCTGAATCAATGGAGAAGCGACAATTATACTATTTTTGTTAATCTCTGGAATGAACGAAACAACTGTACTTTATGTATCATGGGTTTTTTTCTCCAAGCCGTCCTGGCTGCTGCCTGTTGTACTGAATATATTTACTGATCCCGCTGTGATTAATACTGTTCAGGGATGGGAAGAAGGTGAAGGCCTTGGCAAAGACAAGCAAGGGATAAAGGGCCATGTTCGGGTGAAAAACAAGCAAGATACTCTAGGTCCACCGTCTTCTAGAACTCCCTTTCAAGGCTCACTCAAAGCTCAGTTTGCTAATGCATGACGCTTGTTTGTATGCAGGTGTCGGTGTAGATAATCCTCGTGACAAATGGGTATATGATACCTCCCAATTTGACAATATACTGAAGAAATTGAAAGTGGTACGGCATATAAAAGTTACCATTCAGTTGCACCGTCTAAATTTCAATTTACAATGTCTAATGACAGTTTTCATCTTTTTCTTCTGATTGGGTGGTCGTTTCTCGCTGCAAGAGTAGCAATCAGCTAAGCCTCAAGAAGGTATACCTTTCATGCTAGTTTAATACTCTCATTCTGTAACAATCTTATTAATTGTGCCCATCTTTTTCTTTCTCTTTTTTTTTTAGAAATTGCAGCGGTAAGTGATTCACCTGACACCACACCCAAGAAAGACAAACCAGCAAACGAAGTTACTAAAGTTACTCGACCTCAAGGAAGGTTGGTTTGTATTGCTTATTAACATTTTGATTCCTCAACCTATTCATTATTTACTTTACACGATAACTTCTGCTTTCTTTTTTCAGATACAAGAAAAGAGAGAGGGGAAAAAGTGTGACATCTTATTCAGCAATAGATCTTCAAGGCATACTTGTGAGTGATGATTTTTTTTTTTTATCTGTGGTTAGTTTATATGTTCGGCTGTGTGTCTAACTCTAAAATGCTAGGAGTGATAAGTACTGACCTGCTGGATTTCACTTCATGCATTTGAAAGTTAGCTACAGTTCTTACCAGTAAGATTTTTAAATAATTGGCCTTGTTAAGATCTCTTAAGCAACTTGTTTTGGCACAGCCACGCAAAAACGAAGATATTTGCCAAGTGGATCAGAAACTTGAACCAATATGCTTGGATGAACCTGATCCTATCATCTGCCCAGATGCAGGTTAGCAGTTGTGTGGTCTTCAATTTTGCATGCTGTTTTGTTCCCTATCTTCTATGTTTCACAAGCTTTTGCACCATCATTTCCTCCTTATTGATCCAGACTTACTTTTCATACTGGAATTGGCTGTTGCTGGGCTATGTTCTAAATCAAAGAAATACTACTCTCAATATGCGCATTAGCTATTGATATCTGATTACTTGAAATGAAATCAGTTGGTTACATGATCAATATGCGCATTAACTGTTGTTCCTTTCAAGTTTCAATTGGAGGTATAAGTATCATTTTCTCTTAATACAATTTAACAAAAAGGTATGGTTGCCATGCTCTTTTTTTTTTTTTTTTAAGGTAACGGTTGCCAGGCTCTAACTGTATCTTTTTTCCGCTACCAAGAAATACACCCAGAAATTTAGATTATCCGCTCAGCATACAAGATAAACTGTTTTAGTTTACTATGTTGTAGAAAGAACAGATAATGTGCCTGCAACTGTATTTTTTTAGCAGAATCTGAACAAAAACAAAATGCATGTTTTTAGCGCTCTTACATTTGTTTCTCTCTAACAGTCTTCACTGTTTAGTTACTTCATCGAGGTTTTAGTAACTTGTTTTTGACCTCTTTGCCGGTTCAGTATCCCAAGCTGAAGATGTGAACTGGTGGGGGCACAAGTTTGGATTCGTATCAGGAGGGTTTCTAGGAGCAACATCTCGCAAAAAGAAATCGTCACGAAAAGATCCTGCTAATGTCCGCCAGACATTTGCGGAGGAAGATCAAGAAAATCTATACAATCTTGTTCAGGTGGGTACACAGATTTCCCATTTTGTTTAACAATGACCTTTCCTATCTGTAGCTTTTGCATTTGGTGTTGACATTCGACAATGCTGAATGCACTCTAGATGTTATTAGTCTTTCAATTACCTCTTACGCACGGAGTCAATCCATTTTACTCCACTGAGATTTTGCTATGCCATTTTCACTCGATGATGATGTCTTAACATAGATGTTCATTTATTATTTGATAACTGCATGCATGATTACAGAACAGACATGTTCAAACAAGTAAATGTTTCTGAATTCTATATATCCATTGTCTCCTATTTGTTGCAGGATAAAGCTACTTCTGGGAAGCAGGGTCTTGGCATCAAGGGCCTTCCAATGAAAATTGCTGGCCATCGTTGGAAGGGAAACAAAACTTCGTTTGGTGATAGTGATGAAGATGATTCTGCCCAGTCTGATGAATATTCAGAAATTGAAGAGGACAATGAGGAACAACCTGCCACTGCTGTCGAATCCATAGAGATAGAGAAGAATACAGAAAAAGAATTGCATGTGGGCGTTAGATCCAAAACCAAGGTCAAGAAACTTTGCAAAAGAATACTTCGTCAGGTACGGTGGTCTTCTCTGTGTGAGTACTTCATGTGCTGTGCTCTGATGGCTACTGACTCTTGTTCTTTCAAGGCCCCATCTCAGTCGATGAAATTGAAGGATCTTAAGGTCGCTGTCGAAGAGCATTCAAATGTTGTATTCTCCAGCTTCTCTTGTAGACGTGAAGCTCTGTTGTTTCTAAAGAAGAAGGTATGCATATATATCATTACACATGATCAGTCACATTATATATCTGTTCTGTCATTTCTAAACTGTTTGATCCAATCTATCTGCATCTCCATATCAGACGTGTCAGTAACTCTTGATGCATCCGTGTTCCTTCTGATTAAGGAATGGTATTTTATGATATACCAAGCTATATTCTCAGGCTGTATGTTACGTATGAGGCCCTGAATACTGCTAGTACTTGTGCACACTGTTGATTCCAGTTTCATCTCATTGTGTAATGCAGCTTCAAGGGAGCAGGAAATTCAACGTGGACGGCAAGAAAGTACATCTTGTGTCTTGAAAGTGAAGCAGATACAAAGTGTATGGATAGCACCATAGCGGAGCACAATACATTGTTGAGGTGCTCAGCTCAGTTGTTGTTGATCAAAATTTGTAACAGGGGTAGAAGCACATCATTGAGCTCTGTAGTATAGATAAGAATCAATCCCTTTCGCAGACGCGGAGGTAGAATTTTGGAAAATTTTGTTCGGTGCAGAGCTGCTGATCTATAAGTTTGCATTACATTCGATGTATCCCCAGCTGTTCTGGTTGCCCTGACTCCTACAAACTGAACTATACATTGGACGTTGCTTGCAAATTGTTTTCCACGTCACATTATGGTCTGTCCACGCAAACGAGACTTCAGAGAGTGTACACATAAACGCATCAATGACAAACAAATCTTGCATATATGAAGTTCATAAAGTTTCTATTGACAATGAAATTGTATTTCTGCAACCGAAACAAATCTTCCATTATGAAGTTCAAAAAGTTTCTATTCACAATTAAGTTGTACTTCTGCAATCGAAATGCCTGCGAAACCTCTGAATCTTGAAGAAAAGTAGAGCGTCTAAAACCTGACATGGACGGTCCCGGATTTAATGCCATCTGAACTCTGAAGTTCTTAACGAACTGTTGCACAAGTGCACATGATTCAGCAGGCCACGAAGTCGCATTCGCCGTTGCACAATGACGACACGTGATTCAGCAAGTCTGCTTCATCTTCTCCGCCACACGGTGGTGTATTTCGTTGGTTTCTCCAGACTCTCGCTCGAGTCCAAGTCGCCAAGTCGGGGGATAAGCGGCGGCAAGCGACGCCATGGCCGCGCCGGCGACGCCGAGAGCGTCCCTGATCCTCCCGCGTGCCTCCTCGCACTCCCACTCCCAACCCAGCGCCGGCCGTCTCACCTCCGACCGCGTCGCCGCCTCCCGCCGCCGCCGCGGCGACTTCGTTTTTGTCGTCAACCCCTCCGGTACGCTCTCCCTCCGCCCCCAGCTAGTACTACTTTACGAGTTTGCGCACTGAACGCCCGCGTACTCCGTTGTGCAGGCGCCAATGGCCGCACGGGGAAGCAGTGGAAGCAGCTGCTCCCGCACCTCCGCACTCGCCTCGCCGACCAGTGCAAGGTTAAGCCGCCGTCCATATCTCTCAGATCGCAAGATGATAACTTCCACTCTGGGTTTTGCGATTGCCGTCTGAAACCGGCGGTTGGTCTCAGATCCGGCGGTAAATTAGGCGGTCTCACCCTCACAGAATGTTTTCGTTTGGTGGCGTTGTCTGTTCAGATTTGCGAGTGCATCACTTCGGGCCCGTCCGACGCCATAGACGTCACAAGGGAGGTGTGTGCGTGTTCCATTGTCAGATATACTGAGCTCCACATGGCGTGATTGCTGTTTCTTATAAGCACCAATGATAGTGTACTTACTGTATAGGCTATAAAGGATGGTGCTGATGCTGTGATTGCTGTTGGAGGTGACGGTACGCTTCATGAGGTATCCATGTGACAACCATGCTAAGTAGTATAGCCGGAAAACTCTTGAGCATTCATGTGTGTAGATTGTTGGTACAACCATGCTCTAAAATAGTTCACATTTTCCAATGATTGAAATCGGGAGTGGATATGGACATGGTTATATAGTTGAGGATATTATTCTGAATATGTAGGTAGTGAATGGCTTCTTTTGTAAAGGGAGTCCAGTGTGTGCTCTTGATCGAGGGCCTGACCATTCAACGGCGCTTGGTGTGAGTACCCATCTGCCTGCCCTTTTAGCTTTTAGATACTTATTAATCTTTAAGATAACAATGTTCCGAATTGTTCAGTAATGAGAAGTATAGTTTTGTTGTTCTCTGACAGCTCATTCCACTTGGAACTGGCTCAGATTTTGCTAGGACATTTGGCTGGTATGTTGTTTCCTTTCCTACTTGATCTACATATTTGTTAGCATCTATTTTCTTTAAATTGGTGTTTTTTTTTTAAAACTAGGACGAATGATCCTCGTGACGCGATTGATCGTATTGCGAGAGGTTTGTTCCTTCATTATTTCTTCTTTTATTGTGGTTAACATAACATGCTGTGTGTGTCTTTTATGTTAATGGATGAACAGTTGCAGCTTTCTCCTTGTGACCTAGCAAGATACATGAATGAACTTCTGTGAGCTGAACAAAGTGTATTAGTACTGCGTGTCTTGTATTACTTATTGATGTATCCTAAGTTTAAGAGAGACGATGGACTTCACACCAGTCAAACAAAGAAACTAGATAGGTAGGCGCGCTACGCTGCGCCATTCATGGTTACTGTGTATAACTGATTGCAGAAAGTTGAAACACAAAGTTTGTTATTTGATGACAGAGAGGATTATAAATTTAATAAATTATATTAAGCAGAACAGAAAGAAGATTAAGGACAAAAGAGGTATAAAACCATAATAGCTGGTGCAGCAGTTTATCTCTTCTTACGGTTCTGTTGTCGAGTTTTGTCTCACACTTGAGAAGTTTCAGTTGTCAGTAATATCTTTCTTATTTGGCAATAGGGAAAATCTTGCCGTGGTACAGCAGACAACAACGACATATTTGATTTACATATGCATAACATTATGGATAATAGCAATTATTTACTGCAGCGTATGAAATGGACACAGAACTTGATGCTTTTATAGGATGGGATGCAATCTCAGAAGATATTAACTCAAACAGCTGCGGGAAGGCCAACTGATGGTCGTCGTGCCTGTGCACCGGTTGTGTGCACGGCTGGTGCGGATGGTAATCGTACTCAGAACGGAATTTTTGTGGTGAGTTGACCAACGGGCTTGGAGGTATCACGGAGATAGGATTGGCGAGGGATGTGTTTATACGGGTGCCGTAGACGCCTACAGGGATGCAAAGAAAAGAACTACCGTACAGACCAGATGATTCTGTGGTAGAAATCCAAAGAACTTCCTAGAAGTCCATCTGTCCATGGTGTTGCTAAACATGAAGAAACTCCATTGGTCTAGAATATGCTGCCACACTACCTGACTATCTCACGAGTTGCCAAATGCTACCTATAAACAACTGCAAGAGATTTTTTTAAAAAAAGCTACAGGAACCTAGGCCCCTAGAATCTCTCCAAATCTTGGAACATTAGTATAGGTTATAGATTATGACTTCTCTGTTCCCATGTCTATCTCCGACATGCGGAAGTATGGGTTGGGTTATGTAATAATGTAATATGTATGATGGTTGGCTACTTGATGGATTTTTAATCTCTACATCTGGGATTGCAAATGAATCTTTTGCAGGATTGAAATCAAAACTAGATATAGGCGTGATGGAGGCTGCAAACAGAGAGACACATTTCTTTGTTAATGTTGCTGACATCCATTTGTAAGTGAAACATAGCCATATGCAACTTGTACTTCAGTGGATGATTTGAAAAGAGGAAAAATGATGTACCTGCAGGAGTGCCAAGGCAGGCTATTTTGCTTCTATGTACAAGAGATTTGGTAACTTATGCTATGTATTTGGAGCTTTAAGAGGCTTTTGGGGACATAATAATCGAGATATGAGAATAAAGGTGAGCTTTGATCTAGGTTCTTTTGGAGACGAGTTGCATGCTTTCAAGCATGCTTTTGCTCACCCAAACCCCATCTCTCTGCAACTGCACATGATAGGTAAATGGGGGAGAATGGAGAACTGTCGATAAAGTCACTGCCCTGTGCATCGGAAATGCCAAGTACTTTGGTGGTGGTATGAAGATAACACCGACAGCTGACCCCTTCAGCGGTAGCCTTGAGGTAACTCATATGATCAATAGCTGTGTTTTAAGGTTTTTGTTTTTAAATATGAAGGCATAGTGACGTTACCTAATTTGTGGTACTTGATAGGTTGTTATTCTTCAAGATTTCAAATGGTATGATTTTCTTCTGAAGCTGCACAGGCTGTATGGAGGCACACATCTGTCAGTGAATGGTGTGTCGTCAATAAGGTAAACATAAACCTTGGATCCTAACATGAAGGTTCTTTCCTTTGAGAAAGTAAGCAGAATGAGCATACCAACAACGAAACTATTTGGTGTCTTCTCTAGAGGCATACAAAATGATTCTGTTAGCTTGCATGTTTTTTTTTCCCCTGAGGAATAGCTTGCATGATTTGACACACGGAAAGCTTTTACCTTAATTAAAGAGACACAAAGTGGTCCTTGAAGTAGCATAATGCTGTGAAGGAAGGTAGTGGAATAGGTTTCTTGAAGAGGTCCCGGCTAGGAACTCTAAAATGGAAAGTTCTAATTAGATGTTCTTGGAAGAGGAAGGTTTCAGTGCAACCGTGCTATCGAACGCGGAATAGCACCCCTAAATGTGCATAAAAACATCCAATAAAAATTATGGAGCATGAAGCTTCTGCGTTCACACAGAATTGAGTCGGACCAAAAATTTGTGTGCGGAGAAACAAAAGGAGAAATGCTAAGAGTGAAGGGGTACAATACATTCTGGCTTCATGCACTAATACCCTCTAGTAGTCTGCAACTTTTATACCTAAGATCACCTGGCAGGTTCCTGGCACAACTAAAATACAATCTGTTAGCTTTCACCATTGGTGACACTCGTTAGAATATCTTGTCGAGGGAAATTTATTGGAAGCTCAATTTCTTTCCTCCTCTGGATTATTATTGGTTTGAGCTTTGAAGTCTTTTGAAACGAGGACCAGCACTAGCGAGCTGTTTTATTTGACTTTTGGTAGCTTCATCTAAGCGATAATATGCTTTTGCAGGGTTCAGTCAATTGAAGTAGCAGAGGTGACGGCTAGTGGTGACATCTTTGTGCAATCTGACGGGGAGCATTTCGGCTTTCTGCCAACCAAATTTTCAGTTCTTCCTGGTGCAGTTGATTTCTTCTGCTAGATCACAGGGCTCTTTTTTCCTGTTGGGCTGACAGAAAGACGTCGGATCCTGGTTCGGATCACTGTTGCGAAATGATATGGTAATAGAGTTGATTGCTCCAATCATCTCGTGCAGTACATCCCGTGCTGTAGCACAACAACATGTAAGTACTATACTGTGCAGCACAATTGCTGGAGTCACTGCTATTTGGTAGAGTAGCCGTAAAATTTGGTGAGGACACATGATGTACGATTGTATTTCACCGCTGGATTATTCTGGCAGCAATGTAAATTTCACCGCGACTTTGAGGTAGGTAGGTCAGTACCGTATAGCAATAATGCTTGTTTGCCTGTGGCCCAACGACAACAGCACCATGATTAGCTGTAGTTTAAGCATAAGCTGACTCACTCCCAACACTTCGCCACTCCATCTGTTTACCAGCACTAGGCTACTAGCCAAGCTAGCATTTGTTGTTTGCTGTGGCTGTTTGGTAGCAAAGCGTCTGTTTTGTAACTTGTGTAGTTTGTTTTGTACCATATGGATCGTGGACTTTGTAATCTACTAGTCCGTTTATAACGCTGACTTATTCCAGTTCCCCGGCATTTCCGCAGCAAAAGGTGTGATGCCGTCGTCTTCCTTATAAACACTAAACAGGCTTGGCCAAAACTCTTCTTTGTTGCCAAGCGATTCCCGATCAAAATCTTTGCTCAGTCATACGCAAGGGATAAATAGCTTATGTTGCTTGATGAGAAATGGAATGATCGGGTCACTGGCAGGAAAAGCACCCTGCCTCCTGATGCCATGGCATCAGGGGACAGGGTCCATCCGTCCATGGCATCAAACTTTAGCCTTCTTTTAACCCGGGCTGACCTGACTTTATTCTCATGACCTAATCGCTTGACCGCAGCAACAATGTGGTAAAACTTTGGCTTTGAACGAATATCGATGGTCAGACCGGTCATGGTAGAAACTTGAAAACGGGTTGGTGACGAGGGCCATCGCCAAGATCCTGTCTGTGCGTGCCTGAACCGTGCAGGCCGGACGGAACCACTGGGGGATTCGCCTGTCATCTTTTCCATGTGGATGTGGTTGTGCAGCGGATAAAAAGTTATTCGCCATTCTTTTCCTCCGTGGCAGACCAACAAGAAAAAGAAAAGGGAAAACTAGTATAATTGTTTGGCATGACTCGACGTTCTTTGATGAAGCGTTGTTTCTCCGGTAGACAAGGCAGGTGGAGAAAATGGCACGGCAACCGGCCGATGCTGCGCACGGGCACGTCTTCAGCGACGCGTTCCGGGCGTCCTGCAGCTGCTGCTGCTGCTGCTGCTGCTACGGCTCTTGGTGGTCTTGGAGCTGCGCTTCGTGAGGATAGACATGGGATTGGATCAGCCGTCCATCAGCGCAGCAGATGCCTTGACCGACGACGGGACGTTGCGTTTGGGTTTGGAAGCCATGCCCCCCTGAGCCTGATGGCTGATGCCCATGATTATGGCATGAATCCAGCCCGTAACTCGCTTGCTTATGGCATAAGCGATTCGTCGGCATCCCCCGGACGCTGCCCATGCAACAAGCTGGCGACCGATGCAAACACCCGGGGTCGCATGTTGCCGGTAAGCTGGCAGCTATCGATCGAGACGCGGTGTGGAGCGGTTCGGTTCCTCGACCTGCTCGAGACGTCGCCAATTGACAAGCCACCAACGAAAGAGCGAGAGACCAAGTCACAGTAAACTAGCCGCCGCGTCCTTTTTTCAGCTGCACGACGATGCGCCGCGGTGCACGATATATGAGGCGGCTGCTTGGAGCTCGGATGCCCGGCGCGCGCGGTCATCTCCAGTTGTGTTGTATATGTGTGCCACACCCCCCTACCCGTGGCGAAGCCGAGCTGTCACGACAGCCCACGCAAATCTTGGCACCGTGCACCACCTAACGCTAACTAGCGAAGAGCATGGAACCCAACGACAGTTAGGGCATGTATAACTGTTTAGACAGCAGCTGTCTTTTTATCGTACACAGACAACTAAATAGACAAGTTGTACAACAGTTTAGACAACTGCTGTATGTTTAGCTGTCTACAAGTGTATTAATTTATTCTTTAACGCGTAAACCAGAGTGATATAGTACATTTTGATCTTTGTAGTCTCTTTGTTGCTTACACGAGAGAACAAGATACATATCTATATAATATGTATGAGTAGAAAATGTTTTGTAAAACACTTCTCTATATTTATTGAAATCGGTGAGTATCTCAAATATTCGATCGTGCCCTTGCCTATGTTTATCGTAAAATGTTTTGCTCTTAAAAAAAATCAGATTAAAAATCTTTTTTTCCTCTTATCCCATATTTTCTATTTTTTTCCTTTGCTCCGCACCCTTCATTTTCCTTTTTTTTTAATCTCTCCTATCCTTATCATGTCTCGTTCTTATCTTCATTCTTCGGTTAGCATCTCTCTGCATCTTCCTCACCTGCCGGCTGCCGCATCGCTCCCTGGCCACGCCATGCCGATCCCCCGCCATGCAGTGCCGCACAGCTTCACTTGGGCCTGGAGCTTCCACACCGCACAACGGGTAAGCCACTGCCATTCTTGCAGAGTTCTCCAGCTCGCAGTCATCGCCGGGAAGCCGCTGCCCCTACCGCCACCGCGCGCCTCAAGTTCTTCTAGTCTAGCATCAGCTCTTGGAGGGGGATTTCAGGGGAGAATGGCGCAACGCAAGGATTTCCCAAGCAAAGGGAAAATCCCCGTGGCCGGCGCGCATAGAATCCCTGCAGCCGTCGCCGACCGGCAGCGAGGCGTACAACGCAGTCGAGGAGCCGTCGACTCCTCTTGGAGCACACGCCCCTGCCGTAGTCGAACGAGACGCCGGCAATACTCTCTTTCTTCCATTAATGAGCGCCACATCGGATGATTTAGCTGATATGGCTTCAAATCGACGACCTCCGGCTCGCCGTTGTACATGCCCTTAAATGCTCCCGTATCTGCATGCCTGGCCGTGGCCGAATAGAGTTGCTCGATTGCTTCTCCCGGTTGTGTGTTCGTGCCGTGTGGCCTCGTGCTGCGTCGTATCTTGTAGCTGGACCCATCTGTACACGATACGCCGCGCTCTGAATCCTGATTTTGATTACACTGAGTAATACAGTATCTCTAAGACTCTAACCTTGATTTTGTACAGTTCACCGACATATAGACTTTGTTTAGTTGGATTGGAGTGAAACGAACTTTTTTCTGGGAAGCGTGTTTTGTGAGAGGAATGAATAGGAAAGTTGGAGAGAATTGAAGGGAAACTTTTCTAGGAAGCGTGTTTTCTGAGAGGGATGAATATGAAAGTTGAAAAGATCTTTTGAAGTAAACATGGCCATAGCATTGCCCCCACATTAGTAAATGCCAGCCGTATGACACGTCAACACGATAGCTGCTAGTAGATTTGATCCTAATATCAATGATAGGTACACAGGATAATCACCAAAAGGAGGACGCGACGTCATTTTCGTCGGCCATCACAAGATGGGATAACAAGTGCCATTAGCTAATCAATCAGTGCCAGGGCCTTTTCTTTTCTTTCTAATAAAGCACCAAAGCTCAATACTTTCTCAAAAACAAGGGGGAAAAAAAAAGCCTCGCAGCACAATCTTGGGCTAACTCTTCTATTGATGAGCCCATCGAATGCAAGCCGAGAGCTTTCAAACGATTTCTCATTGGGGGAAAAAAAATCAAATTTCAGTGGCGCTCGCACTGAAGTCTGAATATGTCAAGAAGCTTTTTCAAAAAAAAAAAAAGAGTCAAGAACGGAATACCTCTGCACACGACTGCGCCTCACTGTCACTGGGTCAGGGTGACCGTGGGCCCCACCTGTCATAAGGAGAACCGCGCCGATAAAGCAAGCAACCCCACCCAAAGCTAACGGCCACCGCAGCACACTACCCCACACCCCTAAGAAATGCTACGCCCACCCATCCAAACCTCCCCCAAGAAGTAGCACGCTCCATCACATACATCATCTTCTCCTCCGTCTGTCTGTCTCGTGTCAACAAGCGAGTCCGCCCGTCGCATGCATATGTGAGCAGCAGCGGCAGGCAAGAATCCAAAGCCAAAGGGGGGCTCTTTCTCCCTCCCTCTTTCTCTCGGCCCCCTCCCTCCCCGTGTCTCGTCGGCTCCGGCGGCGATGGCGCCGTTGAGGAGGCTGCTGGCGGAGGCGCCGTCGGGGCACCACCACAAGCAGGGCGGCGCGCCGTCGGACTGGAGCGCGGGGTACCTCAACGGGTGGCTGTCGCAGCAGACGCCCGTGTTCGGCCTCCGCCTATGGGTGCTCATCGGCATCGCCGTCGGCGCCGCCATCGTGCTCGTTCTCCTCTTCATCTTCGTCTGCCTCTCCCGCCGCCGCCGCCGCCGGGACGAGGTGCTCGCGGCCAACCTCTACCCCGCCGACACCAAGCTGCTCAAGCAGCACCTGCAGCAGCAGGCCACGCCGACCAAGGATATCCGGGAGATCGTCCGCCGCCAGCACCAACCGCAGACGCCTCCTCCGGCGCCGCAGCCCGCGGTCCAGCTCGCGAAGGCAGAGCCGCCGGTGACGCCGCCGCCGCTGCATAGGGTGCAGCAGGCGCCGGTGGTCCCGGCGCCTCCCGCGCGGAAGACGCCGGGCAGCGGCATGTCGGCCACGACGAGCGGCGGGAGCGAGCGGGACGGGGCCACGCCCAGGAGCACCGGGAGCGCCTCGGGGATGCCGGAGGTCTCGCACCTCGGGTGGGGCCACTGGTTCACGCTCCGTGAGCTGGAGGAGGCAACGGACGGGCTCGCCGTGGAGAATGTGATCGGGGAGGGCGGCTACGGGATCGTGTACAGGGGCACGTTGCACAACTCCACCATGATCGCCGTCAAGAACCTGCTCAATAATAGGTAACTTGGTGCCTTCTTCCGCGGAAAGTTTTTTTTTTTTTTGTCTATTTTGTTCATTTCATCAAGAAGTTTGAATGGGAGCATGAATCTGCCTGGTTGGATTTTGGTTTCGGCCCCGAAGATTGCTGGGATCTAGGAACATAATTGTGATTGTCTCTCCCTCCTGTTGCTTGGTTTGATTTGGAAGGGGAGGAAAACTCTCCCTCTACTGGTTCTTTCCCTGAATCCTGTGGCCGAGTATCTGAGCGATGTTGAAACATACCTGCAAGTTTTTTGAATGAGAGATCATGCTCTGTTTCCAATTGAAGAAATACACTCTTTCCTCTTTGGATGCTTTGCTCATGAAAGGCTGGTTTGTGGGGCTCAAGAACTTTCAAATTGCTATAATCATGACCTCTCTTTCTGTGTGCCCACCTCCATTCGATTCTTCTCGATTTCTGTGGCACAAATTTGAATACGGCACTGTTTTCAAGGATTAGATTTCTGTTTCATTCTGCTAATAAAATTCTCATTTGTTTACTGCTTCACCAGGGGCCAGGCTGAGAAGGAGTTCAAGGTGGAGGTCGAAGCAATCGGTCGTGTTCGGCACAAGAATCTCGTTAGGTTGCTTGGCTACTGCGTAGAGGGTGCTTACAGGTACATACAATGCAATCTTTACACCTACTTTTTTCAGTTCAGATTCTCAGTAATGGAATCTAGATTCATACCACTGTCTGCGCTTGAACAGGATGCTTGTGTATGAGTATGTGGACAATGGTAATCTTGATCAGTGGCTTCACGGTGATGTTGGGGAAGTGAGCCCACTAACCTGGGATATCAGAATGAACATTATGCTTGCAACTGCTAAAGGGTAATGCTTCTTTGGGTTATCTTCTATGTAGCGTTATTGCTTATTTTTTTCTTGACAGTTTGGCAATTGTTGTGTACTGGTCAATATGTGTGAATGGAATTTATATGGTGAGCAATATAGGCCAAACCATTTAGATTTTGGAAGACATCGGGTGGTAGGTGAGCTGGCATGATTAGCTATATATATTTTTTGTTACGGGTCATGCGTCTTGGTTGGGGTGATGGAGCCTAGTTAAGTTGAGAGTTTGTTTTCCATGGCACTCTGGTGCTTCACTATACTAGTTTGTTAGGACCTATTACTTGTCATGCACATATTCCCTTTTAAGAAGTTGGAGAAAGAGACATCCCACTGTTCCTATGTCTGGCAGATTTGCAAAAAATAATGCTTTTCCCATTATGCATGGTGCTCTTTTCATTATGATTCTGAAAACAATTCATATATCCAACTGGTTCAAATAGAAAGAAAAAGGTTTAAATTCATCAGACACTGCATGTGCTTATCTTCAATGGTTCTTTTTTTTTTTTTTTTTTTTTTTTGCCTCCTGTTGCCAGCTTGCTTTATTTTATTCAGAGCACAAGGGTTGTTGTGATTCGTCCATAGGCAATGTAATGCTGCTTGTAAATGTTTACACTGCTTCTTGATATCCTGCTTAGCGGTCAAAATCCGAACGCAGGCATCATGTGCATTAGCAAGCATCTTTGCCTTGAAGCAATATTTGGCTTTGGTTAAAAAGTAGCATCTTTTTTTTTTATTAAGATGCATGTGATACTGAAATATCCAAAAACTGACATACAACTACTACTTACCAGGCTGGCCTATCTTCATGAGGGCCTGGAACCGAAGGTTGTCCACCGCGACATCAAAGCTAGCAATATTCTTCTTGACCAGCAATGGAATGCTAAAGTATCGGATTTTGGGCTTGCAAAGCTATTGTGCTCAGAGGAAAGCTATGTTACAACCCGTGTTATGGGAACCTTTGGGTTAGTAGTGAAACTCCTTCCATACAACTTGCTATGCAATTACTGCAAATGAGGCTCGATCGTGTCATTATTCAACTATTGGTATTGTTGCAGCTATGTGGCACCTGAATACGCCAGCACCGGGATGTTAAATGAGAGGAGCGATGTCTATAGCTTTGGTGTACTTATAATGGAGATCATCACTGGTAGATCTCCTGTAGATTATACGAGAGCAGCTGGGGAGGTCAGCTTAGTTGCCTTCCTTATAACTTCTTTTAATCCAGAATATTGAGGTCTGGTAAAGCTAAACTCTACCATGTCTTTGCAGGTGAACTTGGTTGAATGGCTCAAGACCATGGTCGCCGAGAGGAAAGCGGAGGAAGTAGTGGACCCTAAGATGGCTGAGAAGCCTTCTCCCAAAGCACTCAAGCGGGCGCTGCTTGTTGCGCTTCGTTGTGTCGACCCTGATGCCAACAAGAGGCCTAAAATGGGGCATGTAATTCACATGCTCGAAATGGATGACCTCCTATTCCGAGATGTATGCCTGAACCCTTAACCATTTCTTTTGTCATTCGTTTACTGAACAGTAGTAATCACATTGCCAATTACATTGATATGCACAGGATAAGAAGGCCGGAAGGGAGGGTTCAGACAGATACACTTCGAAGGAGGATGGGAGCTTCAGCAGGCGCGAGCACCAACGGTACAGATGATGAACAGTAATGTGATACTAGACGGGATATGAGGTTGTATGATTGCCACTAGAGAGTAGCGATATTATTCTTTCTCCTCTCGTTCAGTCTCCTTGCTCTTTGATTGTATTATACGTATGCGAGCGTCATTCTGTGGCCACACTTGATACTTGGATTACACACACAAGTGTAGCAGCATGGTGCTGTGACTAACATGTCCCCAGCCAATACTTGCAATTTTAAAGGCAAGGAATCCAGCAAATGCAAGTACGGTTTCTGTCTTCTCCATTGCATCCTGTTCAACACCAACCTGATTCCTGTATGATTCCTGCATGCTTTTGGCACTGGAAGAATAGGTGATCCCTTCTTCTTGTAGCTTACTGGCTGGTCAGTGCTGTGCTGCCTGCATATGAGGTCACATGCCACTGCATCACACTTTCATTCATTCAACCAGCATCTGAGCTTTGTTTGGTTAGGATCGCCATTAGCGAGCAGGCTACGTGCAGATGCTTGCAAAGCCTGCTTGCAAATTTTTATTATATCCGCCTGACAAATGCCCTTGTCCATTATACCGCATCTGGGTGATCAGTCTCATAGCTTCAGGGATCAGTTCTTGTCGCTTCGGCTTGTCTTTACATGGATGAGACTTTGATCAGCTTTGATTTGAATAGTTTTTACCGCGCACCAGGTCTGGATCTGGAAGTGCTTATTGTAACTAAAACCTGATTGATCACTGACAGAACTGATTAACCAACCATGAAGCATACTGTCACGTGAGCAAGAGCAAGTGAACAACCGATGAGCGTGACTGTGAAGTAGTGACATGCCATGCTGTCCAGGTCTGACCATGGCGTGTCTCCTATTGATGAGCTGGCAGAGGGGAAGTGTCTTTCGTTTTCAACGGCTAGCTTTGGAGTCGCTGTACATATGATGTTGGGCAAGACTTGAGAGGAGAGGGAGATGCTCCCAGCTCTCATCCTCTCCTCGCATAAAGAATTCAGAAGAGTCATGGATGGGTCCAAAAACAACGGCCTGGAAGATGACTGGATCGAGAACAGAAAACAACAAGAGCACGCAACAGACACGCATCAAGAGGTCTGTCTGGAATTGCTAAGCTGGCCACCAGCGAATTTTTTTGCCACTGGGAGGACTCTGCTTGTGATACTACGTGCTCGTCCCTTTCACTCATTTCATCCAGGGATAAACACGATAGCCTACGCTAATCAAGCTTAACAATTAACACGGGACGTCTCTGAAAGTCCCGGATGCAGGCGCCGGCAGCACAGTACGCGCAGTCGACGTCCGATCCATGGCTCCATGAGGTCTACTCGTGATCGTGAATGAGCATACGGTACGAGCATGAGTTGTTTGGGAACGGGATGGACACAATGAATGAGTGATGACTGGCACTGTATCTCGCAGCATCTGTGTTCACTGAAATGGGAGAAAAAATACTTTTTTTCCATAGGAAGCATGTTATGTGAGGGAGATGAATAGGAAAGGTGGAAAAAATTTTTTCTGAGAAGTGTATTATGTGAGGGGAATGAATAGGAAGTAAAAAGTATTTTTTTACATCTGAACACAACCCAAGATTAACGGCACGCACAATCCCCCTGTCACCTCGCCGGAGCTCATCAGGGCAACCCCAACGCAGGGAGCACCTTGCGGTAGTCTCAGACCAAAGTAGCAGGCCACATCGGTAAAAAAAGTTGAGGCACTCAAATTGGCCAACGCAAGCCTCTATCAGCCGCTAGCTCTGCCAACTTGTTGCTTTTGTCAGTGCAGCTGTCACACAAGAATCTTTTTTCTACCACAACTCATGCTTCAACGAGTGCTCCAGTGCTTTATCAGACGAGATAGAATAACTGCTTCATCTGCTGGTTGCTCTGACACTCTGCCGAGCCACCAACAGGTGTGATGTGGAGACTACATGGATACGTGGACACTGAGGCTACAAGACGCGGTGGAGCGTTGGGCTTGGCCTCAGGGGCGGTGGCGTCTGGATTCTCCGGCGGCAGCGCCACGCCCACATGGAGCCTCGAGTGTCGACATGTGACCCGTGAAGGAATCGAACGTTCGGCCCTGGTTTCTTTTCTCCGGTGGCCTGCCCTGCCTCGTCCAATTCCGACGGGCCGCTCTCCCACGGCTAGCTTATCTAGAGAGCAGCCAATAAACGCCGTGCACGCCCCGGCTGTCCCGACAGCGACGCGCACGCCGACACAACACCATCGGCGACCAGACAAAACAAGCAAAGCTAGCAGGCAGGAATCGCATCGCCTCACGGGACAAAGACGCCGCCGTGAGCCGATGCGATTCCAGGCGGCGCCCTAGACAACACAACAAGCACTGGGATAGGAGGGAGAGACGGATAAGGAAAAGAAACGGAAGGCGACGCGCGTGACCACACACACACAGAGCTGCCTGACTGACGCTGCATCGGCAGCACAGCACTAGTATAATCTGACAGCAGAAGGCAAGGTTAGAGAGGGCAATCATCACCGTCAGCCTTGCAAAAGCTGCTGACGGGACGCAATTAGTATCACATGGAGTCATCAGTCATGGACCATGACTGCACGATCAAAAAGTACAGGCGACCAGGGCTAGCATAGGAGCATGGGCACATCCATATTCTTCAGAGAACGGAAAGGAAAGTCGAAAGTGGCTGGGTTCAGCAGTGCCATGTGAAAGGTCACGCACTGACCTCGCCGCCTCACTGAGGTTGCTATGTACATTCATGATTCATGCATGTAATGTAACGCTTAGTAGCTATTTGGATCAAACGTCAGCTATCAAGAGGACGCAGCCTTCAGCAGTTCAGCTGGCATAATTGCATGGCATTGGGAGATGCAGGGGAGAGCAACCACCAGCTGTGTGGTTCAGCTTCTTGCGTTTGACTGGCTTCCAACATCGGCGACTGCCCCCCTGGCCTGTTTGTTGCTGTTCTCTGGAGCCAGATTGTCTGGAGCTGCTCTCTTTGGCCTCAGCTAGAGTTCAGGACGGGATTTAAGCATAGATGATTAGATTCTATTGTGACGTGGTTTATATAACCTTAATTGAAACATCTTACCTTCTCCTCGGATTTCTGATAGAAGTGCCTTAGCAGGATGTTTCTGGACTCTGTTGTTATCACTGCAATCCCAGGGCCGCCAATTGGTCAATTACTGAATTCAGGAAACAATAAAAGTACAATACAGATTTTTTCCGTACAGTGGCGAAGAGAAAGGAATTGTGAGATTTATGACAACTTTAGCAGAACTTTATGAGTGTGCCAGAGGAAACAAAATGCAATAAAATGAAATGATTCAAAGCACTTGTTCGGTCTGATCAAATTAAACATCAAGTGCAGCATATCTATAGATGAATCTGCTCATGTCAACAGAAAAAAAACAAATAACTGGCAGACATATTGGTTAAAGAAACACAAACGAATTTTTTATGAATGTATCTGCCAAAACTTGGAAATTCACATACAATTTTCATAAGGACAAAGACAGCAGAAATAGAATCTGCCAACACCTTTGAAGGAATCAACTCCATGCCTGTAACATCTAGGCATAGTATTCAATAAATATTCGCCAGTAGAAGTTTGTGCTGAAGTCTGAATTACAGTTCAGAGTTTAGCATCACTCCAAATGATTTGAGCTGTTCACACACACAAAAAAAAACTTTTCCAATAGTATTTCATCGCCTCATCAGCCCCAGAAAAAGGCACCTAGTACCTCTCTCCACCAGAAAAGAATATAGCTTGTTCCTTTCTTTGAATTTTTTCGGGGTACACTTAATCAGCAGCGCACTATCAAGTTTTCACCGACACGTGGAGGACATGACTGGCCAAAATGCCTGAATGCAGTAAGGACTTCTTATGGTGCCGCCTAGCTTGGTAAATGCTTAGGTTGGGAGAAAAGACCACAACAAAAGCCTATACACATGTTATAGTATTTGACAAACCATAGTGTTTAAACAGACAATCTAAACAGTGTGGCCATTAGCTACTACTCTTGAGGATGTCGTGGTTCCAGGACTCTTTGTGGATAGCATTTTACATGGAAGGCTGCAATGGTTCAATCTCCCTGAGAAAGTCTTTGCCCCTTCTGGACTCTACTCTGAACTGAAGGTATAGTGAATGCGATTAACACATTTTGTTCCATCTTAAGCACCAACATCCATGCACTTGAGCACTACTTACGCAACCTCCTCATCCTCCAAGATTAAAAAATATTTTGGGCACATATACAAATCAGTGCAATGGTTCTGAGGGATCTAGATAGCAAAATGGAAGGCAAACCAACTTAGCCACATTTTATCTAAGCTACACATGGACATACCAAGAAGTCCACCTTTGTTGTTTCAACATAGCCAAGGTAAAGGAGGCTGGGGGTTGTGATAGGCTTGGCGAGCCAGCATAAAAACTCAGCCTCTCATATGGAGATGAAACCCATGAGAAATATTAAACTATGGTGTTAGACAATGTGTTTTAATAAAGCTATGAAGCATGTCTTCATAATTTGAACTTCCTACTGTAAAAATAATAAAAACATGACCATGATGAGCTGAAATTCTCCTGGCTTTGTTTCCAGGAGAGTACCAAACTGTGATTGACCAGGAAACTTGCTGAAAGCAGTTCACAGAGAGGCACAACATTTTGCAATCAGTTGGTAGCCTGGTACTACTTACGCTTGGTAAATTGGCAATCACCAATAAATCATAACTTTCAGCCGCTATTTACCAGTGGTAGATAGGAACCTGTGGACTACAGGTTGGGGTAACATAGCAGAAGACATCATTTGTGTAGGATAAGGAGTTCACTAGTTCAGTCATTATGACTGATGTTACCCTCTGAAACTTGCAGCCACACTCTACCCTAAGCGCAAAATCTTATGGAGAAAAAAAAAAATACTTGGCCCCAGAAAGACCACCCTAATATTAACAGAAGAAAAAAAAAATTCTTTCTGCAAGACCTAGAAAAGACCCGGAGGCCCACCCACACAGGAGGTATCAGCCCAGGGGAAAAATCTAATGGAGAATCATGCTCCATTCCTGTTATCTACCTACTGTCCTACACACTTCAGGAGATAGTACTAAAATAGGTAGAAAAGAAACTGTCGACTTAATGCAAACAAGCAACTGCTTGACCTCAATTGCGTGTAAATGTACAATGAGAAAAAAAATTTTACAGAAAGGGGTAGCAAACTAACATTGGTTCAAGAGTGTAGGGCGTTACCTTGATTAGGAGGCGGATCTGTCCTGTGAGTTGCAATGTAAGTAGCTGGTGTGACATTCTGATGAGATACGCAGGCGAACAAAAAAAAAATGCCATCAGCATCAGGTCAGCCAAGTAAATATATATTTCATGAGACTTGTTAGTATGAGCCAAGTACTTCTAGGTACTTCCTACTCTCTACCGTTCGATTCTTCCCAACGGACGGCTCTCATTGTTTCCAATCACCTTAAAATTTCTCATATTTCATAGTATAAGCTGTAAGAATGAAGTTTTGTTGAGAAAATAAAAATTAACTAATAGCTTAGCATCACTCTAATTGGATATATATATGTTTTGTCATATCAGCCAATGGCGGGACAGTGCAATCAGAAACACAAATAGAACTACCATCAGGCACCAGTCGATCAATACAATATCAAATGAATCTTCTCATGGCAGCCATGAGAAAACCAAGACCTAAATGTTTGGACATCATGCAGAAACGTCCCTGAAATTGAGCCGACTCTCCCTGAATTGAGCTCAGTCAATTGAACTAAAAACAAACATTTTCTCAAAGCCGTCCATAATACGGCTCAGTAGAAACGAACAATTTCCTGCGTCTTGCGGTCCAGCCTAAAGGCAGTACAAAAAAATATATTTTTTCTGGTGGATACCGGATACAAGAGGCCACAGGCACAGGCCAAGCACCCAAATATACGTCCAAGCTAACCTATTAAAGCTTATGCGGGATCATCAGGAAGCATGGAGACAGTCAGTACGGTATCCTAGAGACGAGATTGCCAAAGAGGGAGGAGAAGTGCTGACGGACCGAGGGCTGAGCGGAGGGGTCGGCCGGGACGAGCTGGCTGAAGTTGTGCGGGTTGTACGACGGCCACCCGCCGAGGGGGCTCCCCATCTTCGCGCCGCCGCCTGTCTTGCTCCCCTGGTGGCTTGCTGAGCCGGAATCGCCGCGCCGTCTACGACTCCGGCTCCGGCGATGCTCCCCTCCTTCGTCTTCACCTGGTGGTTAGCATTTTTCTTTTTCCCTTCTTTTTTTGGGAAAAAAAAGAGGTAAAAGAAAAGAGTGATGAAATGATTGATTGTAAGTGGGCCATGCAACGCAACTATCGATTCGGTCTTGTTACGGCCCATGGCGTTCCAGGTCTCCAAGTTCGCCCAATTTGGTCTGGCCCATATGTCAGTGTGCGTAGTCGTGGCCCAGCCCGGGACTAGCAGGCCCATCCCCTTGTCCTTTTTTCGCAACATCGTCTCTCTCGGGGTCCAAAAACGGCCAATGGCTGCGTAAAACTGAAAGATAAGACGGCGATGTAGAACCTGTATGTGATAATTGGTAGATGCTACTATTTCAGATTAAGAATCACCATCAACGGACAACGGTGATGCTGGACATTGACAGGTATCCAGCTATAGCATGCCAAGCATTCCATCTGCGAACAGTTGCTAGGACTAGGAGAGTTCTGATTCGCCACAAACTATCCAAATGGAGCATGTAGCCCAGGTTACTCTTGCATGTATAGCTGACGGGAAAGGCGAGCAAAGAGCTGCTCGGAGAGGTCGACACTTGCCTTGTTAACCCTTCCTGATGGACAGAATCGTGCTAAGAAACAAAGGGAGGCTAGTCCAGCGCTTCCTTTGCCGGGCCCTTGTGCCATGCAATGCAATGCTTGGACCAGCAGAGACGCAGATGGTATTATGGTAACCCGTCCTCATCAATCTCATTGGTAGTCATGACGACGGCATCGATGACCCACCAAGAAGGAAATCATCATTGTTAAACTAAAGCCTACAGTATTTTTCAAAAAAAAAAACTAAAGCCTGCAGAGAACTGGCTCTGAATAACCCTGAAGGGGCCTATTATCGACCGCAGTTCTCAAGCTGATGAGCATGTGGAGCATCACGAATTAATAGCTAACACAAAATACGTACGTGGGGTTGTTAGGGCGGTTATCATAGGAATTTCTTGAAAGAGGTCGAGTTCATGGAAGATTGGCCCACAGGAAAGTTCACTTTGCAAATGTCCTGATCTTCCTTAGTGAATCCACCTTTTCTGTTATGTATATGCATCGAGCCGATGATCAGGTTAGACAGCCCTGACTAAACATTGGCTACACTGAAAAGGACGGCGACTACAAATAGCACGAACGCACACACCACTAAAAAACTCCACCGGCTCTTGACTTCAAACGATCCTGTCAATTTCAGAGCCTTTCCGAATCCATTCTGCTAACTCGAGACCTTAGCTTGCAGTCGGATATTCTAAACGTTCTGTGTCCCAATAACCTCCAGAGGAGATAACCTAGACAAGAAACAGACACCAAAGCGTAACCGTTGCGTGCATAGTGGATCCTGACGCTGCATTGCAAGCGTTACGTGTGTGTGTTAACCTAAGCCATGTTCATTTTCTGTTTTTTTTTCTCAACCTGAAGCTGCGCATGCGTGTTGTTTTGATATCCTGCCCTAATCTTTCCTCATATGCTGGATAAAAAAATCTACACAATCGTGATGGGTATACAGACACCGCGATAAGAAAAAAAAATCACCGACTTCTGAATCCTCAATATTTTTTTTCACCGAATTTGACTCCTCTTTTAGTTTATTTAGGTTTATGCATGCTCATGTAACAACCTCGCAGCAAGATAACATTAAGAAGTACATTATCACCACCGTGCGATGTAAATAAAAATAAAATAAAGATGAGTTCATGGTGGGTCGTGACACACGGGTTCCACTACAATAGGGACCTCGATTTGTTTCTTGTCTGGACGTGAAGCTGCGCATGCACGATTGCTTCCATGGCCTAACCTTTCCTCTTATGTAAATCGGCCACTCGGTCGATGAGCTACGTAGTCGCGATCGTTCTCGACCCAGTTCGGAAAGCAAGTCACCAAAAGCTCCCAATCAGGCGTCAGCTAGTAGCCCAGCTGTTAGCAACTAGCTCACTCATCAGCAACAACAAAAATGCATCGACATTGTTCAGAGATGCATGTCCTCCTCAGCTAGGAGCCGGCCGTCTCATGAAATTGTCCCTAGCTTGTGCTGAAACGCACACTTCCGTCAGCAGTAGTAGTGTGGCTCTTGAAATTGTCCCTTGGCGAAGAGTGCGGACAGGCAATGCACACGGCAGAGAGCAGACGGTCTTTCTCGACGCTCTGGATACGATGAAGCAATTAAGGTATGCATTACATAGCACTGTCATCTGAGCAAGAAATCAGAGGCGATGATAGACCCAGTATGCCAAAACGTCAGTAGTGACTAGAGATTGAGCGACAAAGATGTGCATGTGTGATGTATCCAGTGGCCGGTCAGCATCTACCGGCCATATTCCAGGGTTCCGGGCCAACTAGATGACCACACCACCGGATGCTCCGTCCCCCGAATCCATGAGGTCGGGCTAAAGAATATGCCGCCACCGGTTGCATCGTCCTCAATACATTTTCAAAGCCAAATGCCACCAACACCGAGAGGAATTATCAGGGAATCATTCAGATCAGCATGCAGCGAGTAACCTCCATCGTCTTTAAAAAAAACTGTGATATATGTGTGTGTTCACGTGTGCAGTGTGTGGGCTCGTTGCTGCCAAGGACACTGCTGCTGATCATATCCGATCTGCTTACTCACCCAATCGTGCCAGCAAAGTACTACAACTGGTTAGGACGATCTGCTATTACTTATTTCTCTGAGAGTCCTAAACGTTGGCCGTCAGGTTCCAAGTTCCATGTTTCATCTATCAAAACAGGAGCTCTGCTGCTCCATTGAACCTGGGCTTTCAGAATCTTCAGTTTATTTTTTTTTATGTTTTCTAGTCTTTCAAAAAATATACTTCTCTACACAAAAGGGGGAAAATATCTACACAATAGACGACAGACATGAAGCTGAAGTTCATCATCGATCCTTGAAAGGTAGTTGGTTGTATCCGCTGGGACACACCTGCTTGTATTTCAAATCGTTCTCGACAAGTTTCTTCGGATATTTTTCATCGATTTGATTTCTTCAGACCACACATGCAGTTATTGTACAGTAGCAGTACTCTTGACTTGGCGACTGTATCAAATTACAGTCTACAGATGAGGTATTAGATTTGAAAAAGGAAAGCTGCCGCATAGCGGTACTACATCGTCCTTGCGCGTAGACTGGACAAACGTAGTGCTCGTACTATTTTTTTTGAACATAAAAACGTAGTACTCGTACTATACGGTAACCACAGTCAGAAACGAAGACTGTCAATTTCCTAGTCTGAACTCTGAAGAAAGGGACTGCCCTTGTTGGATTACCACGATTATATCCGAGTTCAAGCGTCGTGTTTCGTCGCTAGGCTTTGTTGCTCTCTCTCTCTCTCTCAGCAATTGTCACGTTGCCTTGTTCAACTTGGATCTTCTGATATTTTCTTACAGCATATTCACCTAACGAGCTGCAGGCACCTGATACGGACCAATTAGGCGTCAGTCCCTTAGAAACTACTCCTACATTGACTAGTACTTGAAAACCTTTCAATACAAGCTGTTCCGATATTTTCGCTAATTTGACTCGGCACCATCACCTGGAGCGATCGCAAAGCAGAAGTGCTCTGAAATGCAGGAGTACTAAGCTAACACGTCGCCAACGTTCTTTGCTCAGCTGAGGAAAAAAAAATAGAAACAACATATCTTCTTCTATTTTCCCCGAATCAGTCGTCTATCTTCTTGTCTAAAGTTCGAATTACCGTTACTGTGACGGCAGTCCGATCTCTTGAGGCTAAGAGCCATAGACACACGCATCCAATCCGAACAAGCCGTTGTGCAATTGCGTAGCATGTCACCACGATGGTGGTAATAATGGAGTACAGATGGAGCTGCTGAGCCAGGAGGAGCTCACTCCAGCTGGGACATGACATATCTTGGGGGGTTGGGTTGACGTGGAGGCGAGGCCGCCCATGACTGTATGATGAGGCGTGGCACGTCAGCAGATGAGGGCCTTGTCACCTTGTGTGCTCTGTTGGTCCATAGCCGGACGCAGGCAGGGCCTCCCGTGTTTAGAGGGAAGAAAACATGGTGTCCGTTGGGTAACGCCTGCCTGCTTCACCCACCCACCCAGTCAGCCTCCATGGAGACGTGCAAGTATCCTCGCCCAGCACCTGAGCACCAGCAGAGGCAGCAACCTATCCATGGGTCACACCAGTTACCCCGGCCGGCCGGCCGGTAGAAACCGATGGGTCCCCGCGCACTACTCCACCGGGAGAGGAGGGAGGAAGGTGCCAGGAACGAACACGCCGGTGACGGAGACCCACGCGACGCCGACGAGAGGAACGTAACGTAAGCGAGGCAAGGACGCAACGCAGCGTCGCAGCGCACCGACCGAGCAGAGTCACGAGTCCACGCACCCACCACAGCATGCAAGCAGAGGCAACACGCGCGGCGCGCGGTGTCCGAGCTGGACTAGCTGCCGTTACTGACCGGTTGGCATTGGACCCAACCCAGGAGGCCGCAACGGAATCGGAAAGCCACCCAAAACGGCCGGCCGGCCGGCCCAGCCAAGCCAGCCACCATAAAAGCTATGGAGGCGGGCCGGGGCCGAGCCAGCCAGCCGGCGGCCGCACAAGAAAAGAGCCACACCACCCGCAGAGGCAGCAGCAGGGACAGACACGGTTCCACACGACACTCCCGCGGGGTCACCACCGCGCGTGCGCGCCGCGGCACCACCGGCACACACAGAGGCAGAGCTACCACTCCTCTCCCTCCTCCCGCAGCTCGGCAGATACCACTGCTCAGGTTCCAGCTGCAGGCAGCAGATGGGCAAGCATGAGGCCTGCTGCGGCACCATGTTCTGGGTCTACCTCACGGCCTGCGTGGGGCTCGTCATGTTCGCCGGCCTCATGTCGGGCCTCACCCTGGGGCTCATGTCGCTCAGCCTCGTCGACCTCGAGGTGCTAGCCAAGGCCGGAACGCCGAAGGACAAGCTCAACGCCGGTATGTGTGCTGCTGCTAGCTCCTCCTCTCCTCGTCGGCGCCGCCGGCGTCGCCAAGTAAAGTAGCCGCTTTTGATGCCCTTTTCTGTTCTTCCCCAGCGAGGATCCTCCCCGTCGTCAAGAACCAGCACCTGCTCCTCTGCACGCTCCTCATCGGCAATTCGCTCGCCATGGAGGCGCTGCCCATATTCCTCGACACGCTCGTGCCGTCCTTCGTCGCTGTCCTCATCTCCGTCACGCTCATCCTTGCGTTCGGCGAGGTGATCCACCCCCACACCCCCTTCTGCCCCTTATGCTCTGATTTCTCTCCGCTATTCTCCTTATTGATTCACTGCTGGTGTTCCCGCAGATCATGCCGCAAGCCATCTGCACGCGCTACGGGCTCAGCGTGGGGGCCAAGGCCGCGCCGGTGGTCCGGGTTCTCCTTATCATCTTCTTCCCCGTCGCATACCCGATCAGCAAGGTGAGCGGCGGCTGATTTGTTCCTTTTGTTTGCACGAATTAGAGAGACAGAGAGGGGTTGGGGTTGGAGCCTTGTGCTTGGTGGATGGCCCGACTGAAATTGGGATGGGACAGCACAGGTGGACGGCGGCAAGCAGAAGCAGCTGACAGATCGATCGTTAGCTGGTTCATTATTTAATTTGCCAAAATAATGGGATTTTTCTTGCTTCCATGCTCGTCTAGTCAGCCAAATTCCAAGGATTCAGCAATTCAGCACAAGGCTCTTCCTTTAAAAATTGGACTGCCGACGCTGACTAATTCCGCACTTATTAAACACATAGTGTCCGCCCAATGACACAATCAGAAGTAATTGGAACCCTGGAGCAAGACCCATTGTCTTGATCTCCATGTCTACATATGCATACTTCTAAATGGGGGATGTGTGAATGTGTCTGACTCATCTAGGGGGAAAAGCACTTTCATTTACAGACACTTTCCTGTTAACCCCTGACTGTTATCGATTAGAAATTCTACTAATCGTTTGTTAGAAATTAGAAATTCAAAGAAAAAAATTATGTCTAATAATCGTTTAACTGAATGTCATAACTTGGCAATTCTACAAACGTCTGGCCAATAAGAAAGAAGAAGACAGACAGTTTGCTTTCAAGGCAGCAAAACTGGTTATTGTGATGTATATGCAAGTTTTACTTTCCCCTTTGCTGTAACCTATTTGGATTCATGTAACTGTTTTTGTGTAGTTGTTGGACTGGCTGCTGGGAAAGGGCCATTTCGCACTAATGAGAAGAGCTGAGCTAAAGACGTTAGTTGATATGCACGGCAATGAGGTTGGTATACACTTCCTTCAAAGGATTCATATCCAATTTAAACACTTTTGTATTCAAATTTTGCATTCATGTTGTGCTAATTTGTTTGTTACATGTAATTATGCCATTTGAATTATTGTGCCGATATCGCTAATGCAACTATAAATTATCTCTGATGTTTCTGTTTTTACATTCATTGCATCCTAGATAACTTTTTCATTATTGATAGAACCTAGCAAGGATAATGTCCAAACTCCAAAAGATTGACATTATACATTCCTATATGACCTCAATATTATATTTTTGACTGCTTACCTTAATTACTCACAACAACTAGACAGAGACCATCTAACTCATGTGTTTTACATTGTTATTAGGCTGGAAAAGGTGGAGAGCTGACTCATGATGAAACCACTATCATTACAGGAGCTCTGGAGCTGACTCAAAAGATTGCAAAAGATGCCATGACTCCTATATCTGAAACATTCTCACTTGACATAAATGCTAAGCTGGACCTGTATGAATTATTCAAGTTAAAGTATTTGTTTTCTCTGATTGTTATATTATATTGGCTGAACAAATTTCTCCCTGTAGGCATACAATGGGTATGATAATGACTAGAGGGCATAGTCGTGTTCCTATATACTCAGGGAGTCCAAGCAATATCATTGGTCTTATATTGGTGAGTGAGCTAAATTTGTTTTTACTTTGAACAATATCAATTGTTGCCCTTCTTTTTTTTCTTGTATTGTTTTTCAGGAGAATCTTTAATGTCAGTGAAATTAACGGTTTGCAAATTTTCTATTTATTTTCTGATCACTACCTTTCATTTCAGGTAAAAAACCTGATTACTTGCCGAGCTGAAGATGAAGTGCCCATTCGAAATGTTACTATCAGAAAAATTCCAAGGTATAGCCTGACCAACCTCTAGCTCTAAGTGTGACAATATATTCTGTCTTATTTGTGCAATCTTGATTTGAGCTGCGTAAATGCACATGGACTCATTGTGGCCAATATATTCTTCATAACTTAGTTCGTTTTTTCTTTTTGCTTAAAATTGATTCATATCTTCTCCTTAGTGATCTGCATTGATTATCTTCTAATTTCCACAAAATGTTGCCACTGTTCTGTATATCAGGGTGGCTGATGATCTTCCTCTCTATGACATTCTAAATGAGTTCCAGAAAGGTCACAGCCACATGGCTGTGGTAGTTAAACGAACAAAGGAAGCAGGATCATCCACTGAAAAGCAAAAGAGCACTACTGCAGATTATAAAATAAACATCAAAGATGCCCATGCTGATGGTACATGTTTTTATAATTTTTTTCCTATTAATTTGTCTGCTGTGATTAAGCTTCACTTTTAACTGTGTGTTTCCATGTACGCACTAGTATTCTGTTAGCCTTTGCTATCACACGTGCCTTTCCAGGAAATGGTTTCGACTTGACTTTGGCTGATCGGTTGGAAGTACTTTCAGGTTCATCCCCTTCGTATGTTAGCACTGTCGGAAGTCGTAGAAGTAACATGGAGAAGTTTGGAGATGGGCGCTCACATACGAAGAAATCAGAAAGGAAGCGGGAAAACATCCTTGATTTTAACACCGATCCACTTCCAAGCTATTCAATGGATGAGGAAGCAGTAGGAATCATCACTATGGAAGATGTCATGGAAGAATTGCTACAGGTTGGGCATATTCTTAATCTAGTTCTCATTGTGTCATTGGTTTGCAACAATATTTACATTGTTCGCAGCATAGTATCTCTATTATGCTTTTAAAATCATGCCTTACATCACCAGTTAATGATGCCATGAGTGTTCTCCATATCCTATCATTTATATTCGTAACATTGTAGCCATATTAAGGTACTATTCAGTTCTAATAGATATTTGAAACTGACATGACTCTCTTTGCAGGAAGAAATCTACGATGAAACAGATGAGTATGTTGATGTACATAACAAGTAAGTATTTCACTAATTGCTGCATACTCTGAAATCTTAACAGCCAATCTCAATCTATGTCGAGACTCATGGTTTTCTTGTTTTATAGGATAAGAATAAACATGTTACCTCCAGGCAAATCATTGTCACCTGCTATGTCTCCTGGTGGTGGACCACTATCTCAGGGACTCCGAAAGACTCCTATGGCATCTCCACTCTCACCATACTACCATGGTAGCTCTGTCCTACGTTCCCCAGTTTCGAACCATGGTCAGTCACCTGGTACTCTACCCACAATATTTTCTCCTGGAAGATCACCTGCTTCACAAACACCTGGCCAAAGTTCACCAAATGTAACTCAGGTGGGCACTCATTTTTGTGTTATATACTAGACTTTTATATCGAATGTGTGCTGTGTTGCGAATTTAAGAATTTTTATATTTTGAAAGAAGCCTTGAAGGTGGTAGTTTGAGCACCATGCTTATCAGTCTTGCTTCTTTGTAGGGTTCAAGAAATTCCAACGGTAAACAAAAAAAGGATGGTGAGAGCTAACAGCCCAGAATAAAGACGGTTATTTTCGATCAAGGTCTCATCTCAAAATGGCCTGATCCAGTTATGACGTTGCTAGTGTAGAATCAAGCTGCGAATACAGTAGCACAGCTCTCTTGTATGGTTATTGGTCCTTATTTATTGATTGCTTGCCTGTACATATATGCTTCAGCATATGGACCTCAGTATGGCCTATAATTATGTATTGTAGAAGTATTCCTAAGGACTTCTTCTATTTTGTCGATCTGTAGTTACCTGGAAGAAGGGGGGAAAAACAAAGAGTTGGGCTTCCTATATATAAGCAAAAATCAACATATTTTGGCACTTCTATTCCCTGCCGCAATTACATGTAAGCATGCATCCGAATCCATTGTGCTATACTGCTATGGATAATGGTGATGATTGTCTTCGTTCAAAAATGGTGATGATTGTGTATGCAATGCAATTTTTTTGTTTTTTATACTGATGCAGTACACTGTTATGATCCCCAGCTGGTTTGACAATGTTTTTATGGACTCATACGATAATAATTCAGATGTCATTGTGCAGACCGCAACTTGATCAAGTCGCGGGAAAGATCCAAATATCTTTCTTTTTTTTGTATATATAATATCTGGTTTGGTCAATGGTTGGTGCGTCAGCATCAAACAGAATGAATTATCAAAGTATTGCAGTGAGCCTGGTCCTCCGCTACATGTCTGCTGCTACATTTGTGTGCAGGTAATAAGGAAAGCAATGCAATCTCACCAAGTAGGCAAAGCCAAGGTAGTAGGTGTGATCCGCTGACAGGCTCCTAAACCTATTATTACAAGTGGGTGGGATACTGGGCACCGCACGATGTGAGACTAACCATAGAATAAAGATGTGCATAAACACCAGCTAAACCACTGTTGACAGCGCTACCAAGAAGTGCCACTAGTTGAGTGGCTCGCCATGAAGCAGAGCTCTCCACTGATCTGCAGCCTGAACTGAAAGAGGCGATCGGTTGGCTGTGCCATTGACGCATCGCCATGCCATGGAAGTCTTTGGTTCAAATTCAATGGGTGGGCGGTGCAGCTCACTGACTGACCGACTGCAACTGTGGCGGATACGCGTTGCCGATCCACTCGCTGTCAGCCATCTTCTAGGCTTGGATGCTTGCGACCGAAGCAAGGCACGCGCTCGAATGCAAAGCGACGATACGCCGCTCTCGCCTTCTAGATTCCAGCCTCTAAAGGCTCCGTCAAAAAATCTGGGCGTTCTGGACGGGGCCAGCCGTGTACCGAGAGTTCATCACCACCCCGTCCAAGTCGCCGGGTCGTCGCGCGTCCATCACCTCCACCGCTTGCTTCACTTCTTCTTATAATCGCAGCGGTCACGACTCCACATGTCCAGCAGGCAGTGAGCGGCCCAAACGCACGCGCTAGTAGCACGACTCCGAGCGGCCGCGACCATCCAATTCCACCGGCTCGGCTCGATCAATCACGCCGGAGTAGCCATGCTCCAGGCGTGCAGCTCGGGGCGGGAGGCGGCGACGGCGAGGCTGTGGGTGCCGGGGATGAGCCCGGGGCCGGTGGTAGACGCGGGGTCGGCGAGGGCGCAGGAGATCGCGCGCCGCCGGGAGGAGATGCTGGGGATGCTGCACGACCTGCCCGAGTCCGAGTACGAGCTCTCGCTCACCGACCTCGTCGAGAAGGCCGGGGGAGCAAACAGCGACGCCCCTGCCGCGCCCGCGCCGCCTTCCGAGGGGAAGGAGCAGCCGGCGGACGCGGTCGGGCGGTCACCGTCGGGAAGGCCGGTGGCGGCGGGGAGGCCGGAGCGGCGGGCGTCGAACGCGCGGCGGCGGGACAGCGGGAGCGCCGGCGGCGGCGGGAGCAGCTTCCGCAGCAGCAGCGACGGCGTCCTGCTCAACTTCTACATGCCGCGGTCGCTCACACGGAGCTTCACCGCGCCGCGGCCCAGCCGGACGCCGTCCATCTCCGGCGGCCGGACCCCCAGCGTTGCCTCAGAGTGCAGCAAGAGGTAATTACTAATTATCGATCAATTCCAATTTCCATACCTCTTCCGATAGAACAATCGATAATCCCAAGGCAACGCATGCTCGTAGAACTTTGATCAATCATCCGTTTGTTTGATTGTTTCCAACGTACAGTAGCATGGAAGACAAATTCATACATGGTTTTTATTTAAAAGGAGACAAATTCATCAAGCAAATTAGGCAATTTAGTTTAATTGTTCTTTATTTGTTCGATCCTTTACACTACTGTCAGTCATATAGCATAGGGCCCATCATATCAAATCCATGCGTTGAAAGTTGGCACATAGCCCAGCCGAGTAATCCAAGGCCGGCGCGACATTTCCAAGGGAGGCACGCAAATGGTTGTAGCTGAGGTGCTGCCAAGCTGATCCGTCTCACTGTGTAGACACTTGCTTAGTTGTTAGTTCCAATTGTCGCATGGCAATAATCTATTCCGTCCCAGCCTTGTATAGGCACTATCACTACGATCATGTATCATCATCGTGCATCCATAAGTAGCTAGGCAGTAGGCACTGAAGGCTGAGAGGGACGGCCTTCGAAAGTGACCCCTGGAGCCCTGCTAATAAAGCACAGATGGTTACCACGCAACCACACGTTAGAAACGTCTTCGTCTCGCACCGGACGGAACGAGTCCATTGTGGCATAGTGCCGTGCAATCTTGTTTATTGTTTGTTAACCACGTACGTGCAGTCAAGAAGTGCGTGCCCGTGGCTTTGGTTATCTTGCTGTTTGCTGTGACGAATGATTGATGATAACATAACCGATGTGTCGTGCGGTTGGTGGTGGTGCAGGGAGAGAGACCCGGACGCCGAGACCGTCAAGTGCTGGTCGTTGCTGTGGGATCGGCGGTGGCGCAAGTCCAGCCGCCGGGACCCGCCCGGGGAGTCCACCATCCGCGCCGCCTCGGCCGCCATCCTCAAAGCGGCCAAGCACTCCGCCGCCTCACCGGCCAAAGTCTGAGCAAGCGTGCCGCCCGTGTCTGTTCCTAGTCTCTGTAAATATGCTAGTAGCTGCTTTGTGTGTGATATACATACTGATGCGTTTTTGCTTAGCTAGCACTGTTTTAGCACATAGCAGTGTTCAATGGTGTCTGGATTGTCTATGTACGAGTAGAACAGAAACTTTTCCCCAGTCTCTCGGTTCCAAACAAATGGAGAATGCAGTTGAAACCAGCTTATGAATACACGGAACCACTTTATGTAACAAGTTTTCGGCTGCCAAAAAAAAACTGCCTGCACAAATTCTTCCCATGCCATTGCAAAATGTTCAATCGATCCCAAATGTAATGCAGCGTCACAAGTTCACAACATTTAACCTATGCTCATCATCTACCCGGTCAAGCAGAACTGAAGCACACACCTGTTCTAGTCAAAACTTTAGGATCGCGCTTGACGGAGATTTTTCTACACATGACTGCACTGCTTATACATAAACCAGGCTAGAAGCCATCTATGGTTGTGACACAGATCATGGGGAAAAAAAAAAGACAAGAAAAATCAAACAATACACGGATGGCGGATGGACTTAGTGAGTCCTTATTTGCCACTATTCCCCACGCCTTATTGTAGAAATTCATCTGTTGCTAATCAACATCGCTGAGTCACTTGGAACTCTGTATCAACAGGGTACGGGAAAGGTGGTCATGCTCGAAGCTCAATGTTTAGCTTAAGATACTTAGAAGACCCAATAAAAGCTAATTGGTACTTACATTCGAAATCTTAATCCAAGACTCAAGTGTTTGAATGGCCTTCCCCGAACGCTGTGTCTCCTGTGCTAGTGCAACACCGTCATGTAAATTCTTGACTTTACCACTGACTAGAAGAGAGGCCGCAGCATTCAGAACCTGCATAGCAAAACAAAATTAATCTAAGCTTATAGACACCAGTGGATCACTAGAAGGCAGTTCAATTTTACCATTTTTAATTATTTTCAAAATCTTCAACGGGTACTTCATGAAACAGTTTTGTACAAATATAAATCATAATAAAAATATCAAATTTGTGTCAGCTAAGCTGCTAAACAAGATGTTGGGTGCAGGACACTGAATCCATCAAGGAAGTATAATACGCAGAAACTGGAAAGAGAGAGTTAAGGCTAACTTACAAGGGCATCTGCAATCGACCCTTTTTCACCAGCAAGAACATCCTGAAGAACTTTTGCATTAAATGCTGGATCACCTCCTTTTAGATCTTCCAATGTGCAGCGAGGAATGCCAAAATCCACTAGATTGTAATACATAGAGAAGATGTTAGATCAAACCGTTCCCCTAATCCACTAGTTAATTAACCGGATATTTATATATTCTTATCAATGCAGTTAGCAATCATAACATAGAAAAAGTCCAATATTAGCTGAAAACACGAATTGATGCAACTAAACTGAAATGAAACTGCACAAAAGCATGCTCATTGAAATACACTTCATAAATTTTGAGAGAAAATTAGGAAACACTCTTACATGGATCGAAGAGCATTTTTTCAATCTTTCCTGGAGTAACATCAAGGATATATCCAGGACCTGCAGTAATTAAAAAGAATCTTCTGTCAGATAAACCATAAACCAGTTGAACAGGATACAAAGGTAGACTAACCACAGCCATATGTAGCAAACAGTGGCAGCAACAGAGAGAAACAATTTGGAGTTATGCATACCTAGGGGGCTTATTTCATCCAAACCCTTTGAATGGACAACCAATGCTCTCTTCATTCCAAATTTCTGTGCAGCCTTAGCCATCTTGGTAACCTATTGCCAAAGTTTGCCGCGCTTTAGGTCAATGAGCATTGCATGGATTGAAAGTAATCGTATAGAGCTTGTTAAAAGAATAGTGGACTACTTCTATTTTCAAGAGAAGTGTTTATGTTTGTGTTTCAAGAAAGTATCAGTAATATTTGCTACATATGGAACTAACAAAAAAGAAGAAGAAGAGAGGACCATTCGTCTGAAAGATAGACTGAGTTTAATGAACTGACTGAAACTTTCAGTCACTTTTATTTGAGCTTATAATATGCTTGCTTGTATATCTTGTATCGTGCAACTATAACTATAAGAAAGGAGCAGACAAATATCTACTTACTATGTTCTCGTGGTAAACACCAATAACAGCATGAGGCACCCTTGCTGGATTCAGTAGAGGACCAAGGATATTGAAAACTGTCTTTATTTTCAGATTCTTCCTCACAGGTCTCACAATTTTCATTGCAGGATGATAATTTGCAGACATCATGAATCCGACGCCCACCTCATTGACACACCGTTTAATACCCTTGCAACAGGAAAGAGTAACAATATCAGACCAATGATTGAAATATTGTATATGAAATTTGAAAAGTAAAGAAACATAATATTAGAATAATAAGAATTATAGATACATGCACTCAAGAGCACCACAAGGTTGGAGCGATTGACTATGCAAACCTATATTACACAGACAACGAAGTTGAACCTAGCGAAAAGTAACAGGATGAGCAGCCAGTTTGAATAATAGTTTGAAACAAAATAGTAGAATAATAATATATTCATGCATTCAAGAGCACCACAAGGTTGGAGTGATTGACTATACAACCTGCTAACACACAATATAATACACAGACAGGGAAGTTGAACATAGCCAAAATTGACTGAGCATGAGCAATTTAAACTATCCCCCGATCATAGAATCCATGGTTAGTCATGTAGGAGTATGTTGTAGTTGACGACTAAAGGGGATGTAAAACTAGTGTGGCTCAGAAGTTCGATAAGGTGAAGTGTTGATCGATGTAGAGAACCTATTTTCAGTTAATGGCATCTTCTTTGTAGAAACCTTTTCACAATTAAAAATGAGGAGCATGAAGTATACATGAGCGGATGAGCCAGCATGTAGTCAAACTGAGCGTGTGGGAGAAAAGAGACAGAGCAAGCAACCAGTTTGAAAAACTAAAACATCACGAAAGCTGTCCTGACAGTCGCACAAGCAGACATCTATGGCTCCAAGCTTTTAACTTAATCCCACGAGTTTGCCAGTTCACGATGCCATTAGTTTGACCTTAATCTTCAATTCTATCTAATACACATAGATCAGCAATTGGATACTAAAATTTCAAGTCTGCCTCCTTTCACTACATATTTTCCAAGGCCGCGGTCTACACATACATCATCATGTAAACATCACACGGCTTATCGCTAGTTTAGAGATATGTCTTTTTAAAAAAATATTCATCACATATGTACCAGTTCATAGGTACTCGCACCCAAAGAAATGGAAAAGTCGAAAGGACACTACCAAACACAAGAGTTTCGTGGTACTACGATACTACTGCTACCATATGAAAAAAAAAAATACTACCAGTGGTTAACAGTTGATGATGAAGAAATGTGTGGCAGTACCTCAGGTCCTAGCTCGATGTTGACCCCGAGCGCCTCCAGCACATCGGCGCTGCCGCACGCGGACGAGCTCGCCCTGCTCCCTTGCTGAAAGACGAGCAAACAACACGTCAGCGCCAAAGGCCTCACCGGAATCCCATGGCCCAAAACCGCGGAGAACACTATACCTTAGCGACCTTGGCGCCGGCCGCGGCGGCGAGGATGGTGGAACCAGTGGAGATGTTGACGGTGTCAGCGCCGTCGCCACCGGTCCCGACAATGTCGACAGCGTCATCCAGCCCGTCGACGCGCACGCAGCAGCTCAGCATCGCCTTCGCCAGCCCCACGATCTGGACGACAAGACAAACATCAAAGTCAGCCGGCCGTCCGCAGGCAGAGATCCGAAACAAATCCATCCATTCCCGTGACGAGATTAGCAGGCACACACCTCTTCGTAGGTCTCGCCCTTGGCCCTGAGGAGGACGAGGAAGGCGGCGATGCGCGCCTCGTCCCGCTCCTCCAGCAGCAGCCGCAGCGTGGCCTCCGCGTCCTCCTCCGAGAAGTCGGCCCCGGCGATCAGCGCCTCGAGCACCTTGTCGAAGGAGCCGACGCGCGGGGGCGCGGCGGGCGACTGCACAGCGACGAGGGCGGGCGTCGGGCCCCGGCGCGCGGGGAGGGGCCGCGCCTGGGCCGCCGCGCCCCCGCGGGGGAGGAGCGCGGACGCGGCGGGCGCGAGGGGCTTCGGGGATGCGAGCTTGAGCGAGGACGCGGCCGCCATGGTTGGTGCCTGCCTTGTGCGCGCGCGGCGCGGCGGGGAGGATGGATCCCTTCCGGATTCGGGCCTAGTGAGGACAGGAAGCCAAGAGGAGAGAGATGCAGCCGCTCACGTAGACACTAGTAGACTATAGAGGATTGTTTCGTACGCAGAGCCGTTGTACAATTGGGAAATTTGCAACGCTGGGGTGTGAGTCGTGTCGTGCCAGATGCTGCGCTTTTTGTAGCCGCATTTGATGCGCCACTCACCTACCCTGGAGCCTTCTGAAAATTCTCGGCTTCATTTACGTTTATTCGCGCAGAGCGCAGCGTGCCCATGCGTCCGTGTCTTTCATCTGTAGAGGCGCTACAGTGTTTAGTTTCTGCTGTGGCAATTTGTTCCGATCAGATAATCATGTCATCTGGCTCGCTCCGAAGGCTTTCTGTACGTGTTTGTCTGTACGCTTTGTTTGACCCGACGTGCAGCACGGATACAGCTTGCTCATTTTGATCAGATCGCAGATGCGCGGTGATGCTCGTCTCCAGCCTGCCATGTGCCATCAGCTATACTAAATGTCAAGAGAACCTGACGTTGGAAGAAAGGAGCTATAGCAAACCTGCAAAATTTCAATCTTCCACGACAATAACGTGCGAAGTTCAGCAGATGCCAATTTCGTTTAGATGAGTGAAGTTGGTTAAGTACGCGGTAGCAAACGTTGTTGGGAAACGTATTCTCTGAAGCGAATGACTCAGACTCTGAATAGTGAATTTCATGAAACCTTTTTCAGGAACTAAACGCCCAAAGCGAAAGCGGGAGTTGGTGGGTTGCCCCGTAGTCGGTGTAACGAAATCAATCACCACGGAAAATTCATACGACTTGCGGAGAATTACACAACGCCGGTAATCGACCGACGTCCGGCGAAGGTTGCCGAGATTTGCCCGGCGTCCGGTAATCGCCTTGGTTAAGCAGCAGCAGCTGCTGCCTTCTGCATTTTGCCTAGGCGATAGTCAGCATCAACCACGTTTGTGCATGTGTATCACTCACAGGATCACAGGAATATGCGATTTTGCATCGTCAAAAGCATGTGACACGAGGGCGAGTACACGACAACAACGGCGACTCACACGCCATCCTACACATCCCATACTTAAACACACACGTGATGGGGCACATGATATGCCTACAGGCTACAGCTACAGGGGTTCCTACATCAGAAAACCAAAATTTTGGCCCTTAGGCAGAGACAACAACAACAAAAAAAAATATGAAACAAGCCAAGCCAAATCAAACCAAACAGCGATGATGAATCGGTTCAGTTTTAGTCCCAGCGTGACTAATCAAGCCACCGCGTGACTCCATCTTCTTCACTTGCAGCTGCTAGGATCTCAATGAACACGTCCAAAACAGCCTACAGAAAGAATAAATAAACAATCAGTTGAGAGCCGAGTTTTAACAATTTACGACCTCCCACGTCTCGAGGTAACTTCACTACATAGTCTATTAAGAACCAATACAGCTACATCTTAATTTTCTTAAGAATAGCAATTTGGAATGTGCTTACCGATGAATTTCTGCAATTGATAAGCTTACAGCCCTCCAGCAAGGAGCCATCCAGCATCCAACTCTCCCAAACATCAAAAGAATGGCTTGCAAAGACAAATTCCATCTTCCTATTAATCTGTTAATGAATAAATCTTCATAAGATCATCAGCAAACACAGGCATCAAGAATAAACCAAAAGGATGCCTCTACTTCTTAGACTTTTTGATTAGCTATAGGGAAATTATTCTGAAACCACAGAATATTAAACTTAATTAAAACAAAGGGGCTGGGAAAGGAAGGTAGAGAAATGGTATTGGCTGGAGGGACAGACCAGCTTTGCTGCAGTCTTCTTTAAACCTGGTAATGTAAAAACCTATTGTATATATATGGTAGAAGGTTATAAATTTCCAAGACAAACTTGTGGGTGCAAACGTTAGAAAGCTGAAAGAAGCAATAAACAGGCGACATCAAAATTAAAGCATGGTATTAAGTAGGTAGCTGTGCCAACAAATTAGGTGTGAGGCTTATATCTAAACGTTTCATACACATGCGGATGTCAACTTTACTGCATAAAAAAGAATCTTTTAACTGAGTTATGTCAGGTTTTTCATAATTGTAGTTCATGTCAAGAGACAGCATATAGTGTAATATCTGCTTGGCCACTGGTGGCATAGATCTGAGATATTCTATTCTAAAGGTAACATATAATTACTATCCTACTGTTCCAGTAGCCAGAGTCACACTATCAGATAGTTATACCTGCAGTAGTTTACCACCAGCAACAAAGGAGCGCAGCCCCATAGTATCCTGAAAAGTGTGTCAAATCAGAGCCTGCATGTGCATAGAACCGAAGTACCCATAAATATGGAAGAAGGGGGTGGACATAACAATACCTTGTTTTTGAAAGTAACTAGGAACTGAGCAGCAGGATCCCTGTTTGTAGCATTTGACACAACATCAAGAATCCAGCCACCACCACCAACTAATCTCTGTCTCGCAACATGGTACCCTGAATTGTCTCTTGCTCTCAAAGCGACCACAAAACCATCTTTCAGTTTATCAGGATACTTTCTACTGAGTAGTACAGGCACCTTCTTCTCAGATGTTATTTCCATTGGTGATTCAGCAAGAGATTTCTGCTTGTATTTTGAGTCCTCAGGAGAGGCGAATCGTGAACTGGAACTTACAGCCTGGTCCCTACTACTCATTGCAGTGTCATCATCTCTCCGTGAGGAATAATTACTGTCACTCTCTACAGCAGACAGGTCATCTGGTTTCTGTTGAGATCTGCGGTGAGCAGGCCTCTTTTTCCCTTTCTTTCCAGAACGACTACGCCTTCCTTCAGATCGGGACCCAGTATTTACAGATTTTCCGGAAACCTGAGGCTCTTTATGGTGGGATATGGCTCTTTTATGGTGGGATATGGCTCTTTTCTTTTCATACTCAAGAGTTGAGTGGCTTTCGTCTACTTCAGCATCAAAAATCAGTGACTGGCTACCTTTTGCCTGTGTGTCTAGATGATCATCCTCATTTCCAGCTTCACTTATTTCCTCGTCTTCATCAGAAATCGCACTAGTTGGAAGAACACCGTCAAAGAAAAACGATTGTAACATAGTGATTGCTTTCTCTCTTATTTCCATCCACACTTCTTCACTGTAATCTGCACTCCGTGGAAGAATTAAAACATTTGGCATCTCCCTCACCTGTAAACAGGGATTAGATCACTTTGCAGAACAAAATATAATGAAATCATAATTGTGCAAATAGGATGCAGCTATTTGTCTTATCTGCAAGGACATAACTATTAGTCAATTGAACAGAGAAGGCTAATTGTAACACATAAAGTAGGTTCCTGATTACAATACCGCTTTGCATTCTACCTCAACTGAGAATTTGAATTCTGTGGAAAAGATAAGTAGATATTACAGTGTGAAAAATATTAAAGCTGAGTAGATGGAGTTCAAGCTCATTCAAATAATGAAACATTTCTCTAGCTTCAAGAGGACCTTAGTATTAGAAATATCAGGAAGAATGTAACATCACAAATTATCAACAGTTTGATTTTAGATAAACTTATTTGTCCTACATGACCATTTACAAACACAATTTAATATTCTGCTTATAATTTGCATACCCATGCTTCCATCCACTGTGGACCTTCAGCACCATCCAACGCGCAACCAGCTATGGTACCATCAATCAGGAGCTGTTTGAGTGCACAGTCATCTATAAGCTGGCAACTACCAGTATTGACAATGAAAGCTCCTGCAGGATTCAAAGCATTCGATGATGTGATGTTACACAACTAAATTAAAGACATGATGTGATGTTACACAACTAAATTAAAGACATGATGTGCACTACTTCAGACTGTGCGAAGCTCTGTTAATGCAACTAAAGAAGAAAGGGAGAAAAAAAAGCTTACCAGGTTTTATGTGCTGGAGGCAGTCCATGTTAAGTATATGCATGGTTTCATTTGTTAACGTGCAATGCAGTGAGACAAGGTCACTTGCTGCTAATAAATCGTTGAGAGTATCCATTCTCCTTGCTGCAGAAGGGAACACAATAGAAGGCCGCTTTGTTTTGCCATTGGCCTTCAACAGATGTGCAAGAAGTCAGAATATTCAAAGCAGTCTCCTAATTTGTTCAATTCAAAAGTGAGTTAAAGAGTAGATCAAATATCATGTTTTTTAGATTTTGCACCATAAGGATAAGACTACGAATGTAAGTTATGAACTTGGAGATAGTATCAATTATGTAACACAACCATATTGCAGTTGATGTGTTTAATTCACAGAATCTCAATAGGTTAATTCTCAAACTGACATCCTATACTTTGCTTACAATAGTAAAAAGTAGCATGATGATTCCTTGTTTGCAATACCGTAAGTGTTGCTTTTACCATATGTTACTGTTGTTCACTTAACCTTGCTGTCCAAAGAAAGAAAAAAACTACTTATATAGCTAGCAGGTCAATCATATACTAGTAATCAAAAGTACTTAGCCTAGACAGCATCCCCTCCAAATTAACTAAGGGAGAGATCATTTCAGTTCAGTATCAGATTCCAAATCCTCGGAGTCCCATCTTTCACAACTTCAATCAATTTTGCCAAACTTGTAAGACCCAACGATCAGAAACTAACTCATTATAGCATAAAATCCTACCCAATTATGAGACACAAGCAGCAGGTAGATGCAAGGACGAGGATCCAAAGTTTTAGGACCGTGCAATTAATAATAGAAACTAATAAGCAGATGAAACGATAGAAGTGTAGGAAGCTCCAGATCCGTTACCGCGTAGCGCGGATCGAAGTAGAGCACGCTCATCCGAAATGCGAGGCTACGAGTGGCGAGGCAGCGAGCGGCTGCGGACCGGCCAATGATGCCCAGCACGAGGCCACGGCAGCGCCGCATGCCGCGGCACATGGGCTGGACGGAGCCGAGCCAGCCGGCGGTGACCGCGGCCGGACCCGAGGAGGCCTGGCGCGACAGCAGGTGCGTCCGGCGGAGCAATCCGAGGATGAGCGCCATGACGGTGTCGGCGACCTCCTCGGCGCGGTTGGCGTCGACGTGCACGAGGCGGAGGCCGAGGTCGGCGGCGGCTGCGGCATCGGCGGCGCGGTCCGCGGAGCCGAGGCAGAGGAGGAGCTGCCAGGGCCGCAGCCGGCGCTGGGCCGCGCGCGGGAGGAAGGCGAGGGAAGGGAGCAGCACGGCGGCGGCGGCCTCGACGCGGCCCGAGGCGACGGCGGAGAGCGGCACGTGCTCCACCTCGGCCACGCCGGCCAGCACCTCCTGCTCCAGCGAGGGGTCGTCGAGGCAGTTGAGCGACACCACCAGCGGCTGCAGCTGCTGCCCCACGCCGCCGCTCGGCGCCGGCGAATGGGCCATCCTGGTTGGGTCCGCTTGGCGCGGCCGGATGGGGAGCGGTGGCGTGGGTTTTGCTTGCCTTTGGCCTCTGCTTTGGTTTGGTTTGGGGGAGGAGACGAGTCGAGACGAGAGGACTGCCGGTGTCAGAGTGGTGGCCCCACGCCGGCGGGTTCACGAGGGGAGCGTGGCAGCCGTCGGATCTTGTTGCGTCTCGAGGCTGTGCCTCTCGTGATGCGCTGCACGGTAGTTACGCCCAACTGTCCGGTGAGTCTGCGACATTCTTCACGGAATATTCGTCTCAGCGGCTAGACCGGCGGTGCTTGAGGCAGAAATGGAAGTGTTGGGTCGGAGGCTCGGCTATGGAATATGGATATGGTCGCACTGTCTTCATTTTTTTTTAAGGTACTCCGACGACAGCAACATGGCATCAGATAAGATGTCAACCCTGCACCAGGAAACTCACCTGATGAAGGTTCGGATCATGAGTATCAAGTATGTACTGGTGAACACACTGGGGTATCCGAAGATCATCAAGCTTGCAATGCAATCCGGTGCTTTCATTCAGCTCTGTCATACGCAGCAACATCAGAGAACTAGTACATCATATAGCCATCAGTGATGGTGCTAACGAACGGTCATTATCCGTGAAATGATACTGGGCAGCTGTTTACACAAATAGATTGTCACTTCGCCACACAACATTTTCGGCAACATTATCCGTGAATGCTACTAGCAGGAGATGACAATTTTTTCTGCGACACGGGCTCCAACTTCGTAAAAATTTTTCATTTTGGATATGGACCCCTGGGTGAAAGATTTTGAAAAATGGACCCGAAGTTAGGCGCCAGGTCCCTTAGCGCCCAGGCGTGGCTGCAACCCTGGATCGGGCGCGGGAGCTGGGCACCAGGTCCCCTGGCGCCCACCCGTGCAACCTGGGTGCTAAGGGACCTGGCGCCCAGCTTCGACAACCTAAGACCACCCGCGGGCGGCCGCCCCAGCCGCCCTCTTCTTCTTCCTCTGTTCAAACAGAACAAAGGGGCGTCCAGCGCCTCCTCCTCCCGCCCCTCTCCAAATCCCCCACTCCGGGAGGTCCACTCGTCGCTGTTGGCCGCCACCACGACGTTGGGGAAGGTAAGGTCACTCTCCTCCCTTCATTTTGGTTTAGTTTTTTTCTTGTCAATTGAAAAACATGAAACCCTAGGTCTAGTAATTTTGTTGAAAATAGCATAGTGTATGTGGTTTTAGGAGAAGTGAAGAGTGTAGAATGTCAACGTATGTGGTGGCAAATATGTGTGTGCGTACATGTGCTACATTGCTAGGTACAAAAGTGATAGGTATAGTTGTGAAAAATGAGAGCCTAATATGTTTTCTTTGTTTTTATAACCGTTAGTTATGGATGACTTGTGGCGTCAGAAGAAGTGGAAGGATCGTGCTCAAAAGAACTATCCCGATGTGTCTTCCAAGGATGCCCCAGTCCCTCCCGCTCTTCCTAGTCCGCAATATGAGTGTGGTATGCCCGCGCGGGTGACTCAATCGATGCATTCCGACACTGCTGCTCGAGCGTACTACAAGTACGGTGATCATCGTGTAAGTAGTTGTCATCCTAGATTCGTACTTGTGGATACAATATTCTCAACACATTCGGTAACTTTTTTACGTTTGATGCAGGACTGGGAGCAATGCAACTTCTTTCAGTGGATCGATGGTCCTGAGAAGGTGGATGAACGCATCCTTCTCTTTCGGCATCTTCGTCGAAGAATTACGAGTCTTTTCAGCGATGGCTCCCTCCTTCTCCTAACCCACCACCTATGACTAATGAGGAGAAGAAAGAAGCCATTGCGAGACGTCTGGAAACACCATCATTATGCCATTGTGGTGATCCTGCTCAGATTCATCGCACCGTGAAGAAATGTTCTTTCACCCCAACGTTTTTGAGTGTCGCAACAGAACAAAAGTGAGTTAACTTAAACTTTGGTTACGACGCCTTGATAGATTGGCATGGATGTTTCTTCATTTGTTTGTATTTCTCAAAGCAGGGTGGATATTCGTTATGTTCTTTTTCTGAGTATGATTATGGCCCGAAGTCATATTGGCCTGTGGATGAGGAAGGTAGCAAGAAAAAGGAGAAAGAGAGGTGCATCGCACCGGATAGACTATGTTATTGTAGGATCAAAGCTAACTATGGTGTAGTGCCATCAGAGCTTGGAATTGGTGATTATTGCGGTCACATGGTTGGGGATGATTTGGTGAGTTTTGTGTTCTATTTCTGTATGTTTCATACACTCCTTCATTTCTTTGACACGTGTAAGGTACAAACTTTATGTTTTGCTTGTAGCGAACTCGAAAGTGTCAGTTTGAATTTTATGGTGAGAAGCCAACAGTGGACACTCAGATTTGGTTGAAAAAAAACAAGGGAATCCATCATGAGGTGTTAAACAGCTATGTCAGGCATCGTAAAAAAGATACAATTGAGGAAGCGAGAAGAAGGGGACTATGGCCTAGATCTAATGGTAGAAAAGATAGCACTGGCCAGAACAATGTTAGGAGGAGGTCAAATGAAAATATTCTTAGGAGTTTGGATCCACGTAACGGGGAGGTGGAGAACAACAAGAAGGGAAGATGCATCAACACAAAAGTTTCAAGAAGAGTTAATGAAGTCACTTCTGGTCGTAGTGCTCGTCCAGGAGCCGAAACTGAGCCGCCATCCTGCATAGAAAAAATGTTAGTTACAAGGAGTTTCAAAAATATACGAAAAGTACAAAGACATAAAACAAAACATTAACCTGCCGTCGTTCACAAGTTCTCATGTTGTGACCGAGACCACCATACTTTCCACATTGTGTTTCTACGAGGTCGACTACAAAGGGATTCCCTTTTCCCCTACGAGTTTTTTCTGAAATCCGATCCATTTGCATCTTGTATCTTGATCTTTTCCGCGTTCCCCTGCCCTGCCACTTGTGTGTCTCGTCGACTATGTACTTTGGCCCATCGTATGGTGGCCACTCGCTTTCGTCACGAAAAGGAAACCAACGAGCAGACCAAGTGTCCAAGTAACATTGGACGGAGAAAACATGAAGGATCTTCGACTCTACAGACACCCGACGTACTCTGCAAGCAGCAACCATGTGCCCACAAGGGAAATGGAACTGTTGTGCCCGTCCACATGTGCATGTATTACTCAAGATGACAACGGTGTGCTTCTGACCCTCTGTGGCCTCGCCAGCTTCATTTATTCCACTTGGCTCAGTAACCTCATATGTCCCGGACTGGTGATGGAATAGACTGCATTCAAAACCGTTGGCTGCTAACTTGGCATTGTCCAGATAATGCATGGACTTCGGTGTCAAGGTTTCACCCTTGCTCAACAAATTCCTAGCCTGCCCTTCATGCTTCGCAAACCATTCTACAGACTTGTAAAACGTAAACGCAAGTATGGCAGTAACTGGCAACTGCCTGGAGCCTTTGAGCAAACCATTGAAACACTCGGCCATGTTGCTTGTTTGAAAATTATACCTCCAACCACCATCATGTGCCCTAGACTATTTCTCCACGTCAGACAGCAATCCTCATAGCCAATCTCTGCCTTCTGCGTTCGTTTTTGGTTTCAAATCCTCTAGTTTCTTTTCAAATGACTTAATAGTCAGTTGCCTTGCAACATCCTCAAACAATTCAAAGTTCTCTTTTACATGATCCTTCTTCACCAAATTGTCAGCAAGATGCCGACTACACCAACGATGCACAACCTGTGAATGCCCTGAATCGATTTAGTCACGGCGTTCAAGATACCGGCGTGTCTATCTGACAGCACACAAACAGGCCTCCCAGTACCTACAACATCGATCCGAACCAAACGCATAAACCATGACCAACTACCCTTATTCTCCTTCTCAACCAGACCAAAGGTCAAAGGAAGGAGATGATTGTCTCCATCAATCGCGATAGCGACAAGGAGTGTCTCCGTATACTTGCCTGTTAAAAATGTGCCGTCAATAGAAAAAACAGGCCTGCAGTGCCTAAATGCCTCCACACACTGACCAAAGCACCAGAATGCACGCTGAAAGATCTATCGGCCATTTTTCATGACATTTGGAATGGGGTCATACTCATAGTGCATACCGGGATTGGCAACTTTCATTGCATTCAGCATCACAGGCAATCGCTCATAGGCCTCCTCCCAAGAATCATATATTATTCTCAAAGCCCTTTGATGAGCCCTCCAGGCCTTGCCGTATTTGATTTTGTATTTCCACTTCAAATTGACAATCCCAATCACCGCATTAATGGGCAACTGAGGTTGAAGCTTAACAACAGGTAACAGGCGATTGGCAATGAACTTTGAAGTCAATTGACGATGCTTCTGATTTATTTCCGTCGAACCACAAGTGTGAGGTCCAACAACAGTAGTGATCTTGAATTATGGAGAGTCTTTAATTTTTCTAGCACACACTTTCCATGCACAATTACTATCCTCGCACATAAGGGTGTACCGACGATCGGCTTAAGAGTTCTTCACACGGTGTGGCCTGTTATGCACGATAGCATACTCCTTCAACCACATCTTAAGTGCATCAATATTCGGAAACACATGCCCCTTCCGAATCATTATGGTAGACTCCGGCATCGGAATGACAGATTCAACTACCCCTCCATCAGCTACAACTCTGTGTGAATCTCTGAGGTCACAGAAATCAGGAACAAGAGGGTCACGGTCACGAAGGAATTGTCTCATTATTTGAGCAGTTCGTGGTGACACAGGAGGCACCACACGGTCATCATCAGAATCAAGGGCACGTGCGGTCTCATAAGTCTCGTCATCGCCAGTCACTGGGATATTGCCACGATTCAAAGGGCTACCATTATCTGGAATTATCAAAGCTGGAGCCACAGGCACGTCTGTTGGCAATGCTAATTGGATAAGGTCTTCAGCACCTCCTGCTCCATCAGAGCCACCTCTCTTTTCATCTAAACCGCCTTCCCTTTCATAATCCGTACCACCACCGCCTCTGAGCTCATCCGCAATGTCACCTACCACATCATCAGCAAAGCCACCTCCCATATCATCAGCAAAATCATCTGCCATATCATGATCACAACCACCACCTCCCATATCATGATCACAACCACCACCTCCCACATCATCTTCTTCCGGTACTTGCGTCACCGCAACCTCACAAGGACCTAGATCAGCCACCAAACCTCGAGATAATTGTCTCACCACCTTCCCCACAATCAAATCCAACGCTCTAACTTCACTATTCATCACAAGAGTTACATAATTGTTCCAATCCACTTCACCAGCAATTGGGATTAGTCGTTTGTTATTTCTCCCATTCAACCCGACATCAATGACTCCTTGAACCTCAACATCAACACCAGACTCTGACCATAGCAAACTATCCTTTATTCGTCGCACAAGCACACCATACGACGGTCTAGCATTGAAAAACAATGAAACCACTTCCATCTTCTCAAATTCAAAATCCCCCATACGATTTGTCCTCACGTTACCACCATAACGCAATGTGACTAATTTATCCATCTATTGCAACAAAGACAACAAAGACAATTTAATTGCATCACGAATATTGCATGAACCTCAAATCAAACTTTCAATTTTAAATTCCTATATATTTCCAATAAACATAGGGGATTTCATATTTATTTTGCTAAACAACACAACAAATATTATAGAAATTGATAAAATTGCTAGCAAAACGGTCACACACATCCACAGTGACCATCTACACAGCTAATTCAACTTAATCCCCGCAATAATCAAAGATTCAAGGCACCTATTCAAAACCTAGGGTATTCATTTTCAACTAGAAATACAACAAGAAAATGATGAAAAAGAAAAGAGGAGGGAGGCTACCTTGCTCCTTGGAGGAGGACGGCGGCGGTGGGGGGCGGCGCCGGCGCAGGGGGCCGGCGGCCGCAGAAGGGGCGCCGGCGGCGGCGCCTGGGAGCTTCCTGACAGAGCAGAAGAGAGAAAAGAAAGAGAGGAGATGTGGGTGTAGAGTCCTGACGGACTAAACAACCCTGGCGGCCCATCCTATGGGCCGACCCACGTACAAGACTTGACGTACAAGACAAGGATTAGTTCTAATCGGTTTGGATAGACTGTATCAGGGAATTAGAGATAAACTTGTAAAAGACTCCTAGTCCTATACGGTCCCCATGTAACCCTGCCCTCCGGACTATATAAGGGGAGGCAGGGACCCCCTCCAAAACATCTCATATCATCAATACAAGATACACCATACAGGGCGTAGGGTATTACGCTCCGGCGACCCGAACCTGTCTAAATCGTCTCTTGTCACCTTCGGCTCTAGATTCTCGACGACTTCTCCCTAAACCCTTCTCTCGGGGCACCCCCTCGAGAACGTTGTCAGCATAATTCGCCGACACTTTGGCGCCGTCCGTGGGATGGCCATCTTCAACCGTAGATCCCTGAGCGACTTATGCTGACGCCTCAAAGAAGACGGTGATGCCCCGACGCAGAAGAAGACACGAGCTATCAAGCCTGTGGAAAAGGTCGCAACGAAGACAATTAATCTCCAAACAGGAGATCCAACGAAGACAGCAGTGATTGGCTCCACCCTCACTCCTGCATAGGAAAGCGCGCTCGTCAACTTCCTGCGAGCCCAGGCTGACATCTTTGCTACACAGCCCTCCGACATGCCTGGAGTCCCCAGAGAGTTGATTGAGCACAAGCTAGACCTCAACGAGAGCGCAAAGCCCAAAAAGCAGCACCTCCGAAGATTCGCCACAGAGCGTCGGGAAGCTATCAAGAAAGAGCTAGCTAAGCTATTAGCAGCCGGCTTCATCAAAGAAGTCTTCTATCCGGATTGGTTAGCCAATCCGGTTCTTGTAAGAAAAAAGGATTCAAATGAATGGAGAATGTGCGTTGATTATACTGATCTCAACAAACATTGCAAGAAGGATCCCTTCGGGCTTCCTCGCATTGATCAAGTCATCGACAGCACCGCCGGGTGCACCCTACTCTGTTTCCTCGATTGTTACTCAGGATATCACCAGATATCGCTGAAAGAAGAGGATCAGATTAAAACTTCATTCATCACGCCATATGGCGCGTATTGCTATACAACCATGCCTTTTGGCTTGAAAAATGCAGGTGCCACATATCAGCGGGCGATACAGGGTTGTCTTCAAGACCAACTTCACCGAAATGTTGAAGCCTACGTCGACGATGTGGTAGTCAAGACAAGAAATCCCAAGAATCTCATCACTGATCTCACCGAGACATTCGATAACTTACGCAAATGGCGGTGGAAGCTTAATCCCGCCAAGTGTGTTTTTGGCGTTCCATCCGGAAAGCTCCTTGGGTTCATCATAAGCGAACGCGGCATCGAGGCTAATCCAGAGAAGATAGCAACTATCATGAACATGGAGCCGCCGCGCACCGTCAAGGATGTCATGAAGCTTACGGGCTGCATGGCAGCACTCAACCGCTTTATCTCCAAACTGGGGGAACGCGGGACTGAGTTCTTCAAGCTACTCAAGAAGCAAGACAAGTTCCAGTGGACTCAGGAAGCTCAAGTCGCCTTCGACAAGCTCAAGTTGTTCCTGACTACACCACCTGTGCTCACTGCACCACTCCCGGGCGAAGATCTCTTGCTCTATATTTCAGCAACCACCAACGTCGTCAGCGCCGCCATTGTTGTTGAACGTGATGAGGAGGGTCATCTTCAGAAGATTCAACGACCTGTGTACTTTGTGAGCGAAGTCCTCTCGGACTCCAAATCCAGGTATCCTCAAGTTCAAAAAATCCTATATGCTGTCTTAGTGACATCCAGGAAATTGCGGCACTACTTCGACACCTACAAGATCATCGTGGTTACTGGTTATCCTATTGGCGAAATTCTCCATAATCAAGACGCTACAGGGCGTATTGCCAAGTGGGCCGTTGAGCTCGGAACATACAGCATTGAGTTCCGTTCTCGCACGGCCATGAAGTCTCAAGTCCTTACCGATTTCATATCGGAATGGACTGAGCACAATCTTCCAGTCGTCACCACCAAGCGTGAGCATTGGATCATGTATTTCGACGGGTCTCTCAAGCTGGAAGGTGGGGGCGCTGGAGTTCTGTTGATTTCACCTCGAGGAGATCAACTCAAGTATGTTCTGCAGATTCAGTTCGCTGTCACAAACAACGCTGCAGAATACGAAGCACTTCTTCACGGATTGAAGATGGCCATTACCCTCAGTATCAAGCGTCTGCTGGTGTATGGGGATTCAATGTTGGTCATCAAACAAGTCAACAAGGACTGGAATCGAAACCATGAAGACATGGATGCATACTGTGAAGAAGTTCGCAAGTTAGAAAAACACTTTCTCGGCATTGAATTTCATCATGTCGAGCGAGACTATAACGTCGCTGCAGATGTCCTATCAAAGCTGGGTTCTTCCAGAGCAGAGGTGCCTAGTGGACTGTTCGTCAATGAACTCTCCAAGCCATCAATTACTGCAGCGGCTTCTCCCGACGATACGACCTCAGTTCCTGAGGTTATGCTTATTGACGCTACTTGGAGCGCTCCAATTATCGACTACATCTTGCACGACAGACTCCCTGCCGAGAAGGCAGAAGCTCAACAAATTGTTCGTCGCAGCAAGTCCTATATTATAATTGGAGACACATTGTACCGACGAGGTGCACGTTCTGGCGCATTGATGAAATGCGTTTCACAGCAAGAAGGAGTCAACATCTTAGGGGAAATCCATGCGGGTGAATGTGGCAATCATGCAGCTTCCCGCACTATCGTGGGCAAAGCTTTCCGTGCCGGGTTCTACTAGCCTACGGCTCTACACGATGCTGAGGAAATTGTTCGTCACTGCAAGGGTTGTCAATATTTCGCTCACCATTCACATCAGCCTGCGCACAAGATCAAAATGATACCTCCGTCATGGCCATTTGCATGCTGGGGGCTTGACATGATTGGGAAACTACCCAGGGCACCGGGTGGATTTGAATATTGTTTTGTTGCCATTGACAAATTCTCAAAATGGATAGAAGTCTTTCCGGTTGTCAAACCAACCTCTGAGAAAGCAGTCCAGTTCCTTCAAGAGTTGATTCTTCGCTTCGGGATACCACACCAAATCATCACAGATTTGGGTACTACCTTTACAGGCAATAAGTTCTGGGACTATTGTGAAGATCGCAACATCGAGGTATCTTACACCTCTGTTGCTCATCCTCGTGCCAATGGACAAGTCGAAAGAGCCAATGGCATGCTTCTCGATGGACTTAAAGCACGCATGGAACGAACCCTGAAGAAAGCAGACGGCCGATGGATGAAAGAACTCTTTCCAGTTGTCTGGGGCCTACGATCTCAACCCAGTAAAGCTACAGGGCAATCTCCCTTCTTCCTGGTGTATGGATCCGAGGCCGTTCTACCTGTTGACGTTATGCACGGTGCTCCTCGCATTGAGGAATTTCAAGAAGCCATAGCGGACGAACAACGGATGCTGGAGGTTGATACGGCTGAAGAAGTGCGACTGTCAGCTTTATTACACAACGCTGCCTATCTTCAGGGTATTCGCCGATTTCATGACAAGAATGTGAAGACAAGATCATTCCAAATAGGCGACTTGGTGTTACGACGAATCCAGAATACAGTCGGTCATTCCAAGCTTACTTCACCTTGGGATGGTCCATTTATTGTTTCCAAGGTCCTCAAGCCAGGAACCTACAGACTTCAAACAGAAGATGGTGTGGAATTACCAAATCCTTGGAACATTGAACACCTACGCAAATTCTACGTAGCTCCTTCACTACAACAGTGCTTTGGCCTCGTAAGAACCAATTGCTTCGGCACCCAGAGTTCTTTCGTAAACATTGCTCCGGCAATACATGAACTGGTTGCTTCGGCATCTTATGTTCTCTTGTACCGTTGTTTCGACAATGAGATATATTTCAATAAAGCTCCCTTTACTGGGTTGTTTATTTTGTCTTCGTGATATCATTCAAAACTTCCACGTTCTTTTTAGATTCGGACAGTTTCCTCTTCATGCATTTGGAGCCCATAAATGAGGTCTATCCGGGTTCCTTCGGGGCCGAGAACGGATCTGTTCCTCCAATTTCGTTACTCTGCGATACTTTCCAGCTTAAAGCTGCCGCTCCGTGGGTCTTACTGGGTTCTTGCTTCGGCAAACCATATACAGTTTGTTCCCAAGTATCCTCCCGGGGTACAATCTACAAGATAGCTTATGCTATAAGAAATCTCCCTGGGTTCCTTCGGGTCCTTAACAGGGCTGCTTTTCATAAGTTAAAATCTACGCAATGTACATTTTGACTAAGTCCTGGTCATTGATACAGAGACAACCCAAGGGTTCTTAGAAATCCTTGGTTCTTTCTTCACAGCATGGAAATATTATATTTCATTGCATAATACTTATATTACAATGACATTTGTTCAATTTACAGTCTAAGGCTCTGCGCAATTGCTTCAGCAACTGGCTCGGCCTCTTGCTTCAGGTCCCTGAAGGCGGCTTCAGTACAATTCGGCTCTGCGCCTTGTACAAGTTTGCCTATATCTACTTCAGGGTACCTGGATCTAATTACAGCTAGGACATGCACAAGACAAGCTTTTGATGATCTCTTGATGTACGCCTTAAGCTGTCGTGGCATGGCCTTCAGGCGTTCCAGGAAAGATAACGGCGATGCAGGGTCTTCCGGGACTAGGGCTTTCACCACCGGGTTTGCTGCCTTCTCTAGCAGTGATATCCGGTTCAAGGCTTCGGCCAAGTCGTCGTCTGACTTCTTCATCTGCCGCAAGGACTCTTCCAGCTCTGACATCCTCCTGGTTGCCTGCTCAAGCTTCTCGTCCAGCACCTTCTTGTCTGCAAGATGTTTCTGTGCTTGGACGAGTTCCCTGGATAGCTGATTCTTCTCTTCGCGAGCATCGTCCAGGTCCTTGGCAAGCTTCTTTTGCTGCTCAAGGACTTGAATCAATTGCGCGTCAGCATCCTTGCGTTGTTTGACCGCTACCCTGAGTTCTTCTTTGACACCATCATGTTCGGCAGAGAGGGTCTTCAACGCTTCTTCATGACAGTTGGCCAAGTTGGACCAATCCGTCATCTTGCTCTGGGTTGTTGTTAGCTGCTGTTGCACCCCTGCTCACACAAGACAATGACAGAGTTGTTATTCAACAAAGGCAAAGGATATTTTGTTACAAGATTCTGGTAGTGACAGAGTACCTTTGAGCTCTGCTTTTGCTGCTGCAAGCTTCTTCTTCATGTCCTCCTTCTCCGCGACCAACTCCTTGGTTCGCAGATGTAAGGTTCGGATCATGTCGGCGTCTTCCGCCTCCTGGAGCTTGCGGTCTTCGCGTTCACGCTCCAGCTCCTTTTGGAGACGGTCCGCCTTGGCGTGCATCAAGGAGATATTGTGGAGATATTCTGTTTTCTTCCTTGATGCCTCGCCGACGGCCTGCAAAACAGTTATCATGAGATATGCTCCAACAGCAATACAAGAACAGGGTTGTTTCACTGACCTTGAAGTAGGCTACTGCCCTCTCGGCGTGGTACAATCCCCTGTCAATATGCTGCTCATCCTCCTCCGCGTCCAAGATATACTCGAAGCTTTGCGGATTTGGATTGAGCATTGGATCGTAGCTCCCAATGCGGAAGCTACCGATCTCTTCTTCGGCTCCAGTACCCCTGGGTATTCTGAGGATTTCTTCAATATTTTGCTCTTGGGTTGATGCTTCAGCTTGTTTCCCCCTTGAGCACTCTGCTTCTACCCTGGTCCGAGTTGTTTCTGTGACGCTCGGGGGCTCCGCAGAGTTCTGGTCACGGCGTTCTTGTTCTGACTCTTCAATCACCGCCTGTGTGACCAGATGTTCTATGTCTGCCAGTACCTCTGCAATTGTTTCTTCCACTTGTGCTCCTCTTGGTACTGGCAGGTCTGATGGCGCAGCCGTTTGAGCTTCCGGCAGGGTTGTTTCTGGCATCACCCTGGGTTCTTCAGGCACTGTGGCCTCTGGCTCTACGGCTGTATGGTCGACTGAGGGTTCTTCCCTCGTTGTTGCTGGCATTTCTTCAGTTCTGAAACAATAATTTTGTTAGTCACAACAGTATATTATGAAGGTACATTCCGTACTGCTCGATAAGATACTTACATGGTGGAAGGCCGCATGGGGATCTCTGGCTCCCCCAAGGTGAATTTTTCTTCAGCTTCCTGCTCCGGCGCCGACGGTCCAGCTGAACAGAGGTCTTCAACTATCGGTGTTGTCCTTATGAATGGCGCGGAGACAGGATTGAAAATGTTGTGCAGGATTTCTTCATCTGATAGTGGTTGCCGAGCAGAGCTGCCTTGCTGCGGCATGCTGGTTCCAATTTCTCCAATAGCTATCCCCACTGAAGATGATGTCTTGGGTTGTGGGGATACCTTCGCCCTCTCCTCGGGGATGGTCCTGGCTCGGGGTTTGGGCAGCGTACGTGCTCTCTTGGGCACAGGTGCTTGTGCCTCTGTTGGTGCTGGCCTCTTGGACCTTTCACTTCCCTTGGAGGTAGCCTCTGCCTTGGCACGGGTTTCTTCTGGCGCCTGTTGTTCAACATGAGCAGTTGGCTCGTCAGATTCTTCAGTTGAAGATTGCTTGTGTTGGCATACTTGATCTCTTACCCCTGGATCCACACAGCGCGCCAACAACGCTGCTTCTTCGGTGTTGGTTGGGTCCAGGGGCGGCAGACTCACATAGAGTGCTCGCCGGGCTTCATACTGTGATGATCAAGACATTAGTTTACAATATGTTTTCAACAATAAGGCAATATATTGCTTTCAGATATAGTTCTTCCCTCAGGTGTCATGGTGATTGCAGAAATTTCCATTATCTCTGGAAATTGTTCGTCGTTGACCACCAGAAATTTCTTCAAGAGTTGGTTTATCCTCTTCTCTGATATATCTCCGGTGGCATTCCTTGAGGGGTCTGTCTCTCCAGAGTACAAGTACCCTGGATTACAGCGTTGTCTGCATGGTTGGATCCTCCTCAGCAGGAATGAACGATATACCATGGCTCCTGTCAGCCCTTGTGATTTCAGATCTCTAACCATACTAAGCAGCTCAGGGATCTGCATCGCTTGATTAACTCCAATTGTTTCACTCCAGAATGGCTTCATTACTGGAGGATTCCCTGAGCGGCTAGGTAGCTGTGGCTGGTGGTTCCAAGCGTAGAACCATTCCTTCTGCCAGTCCTTCAGGCTCTCTTTGGTTGTATACTCTAAATATACCGGCCTCATGCCCTGACGGAACTGGATGACTACTTTTCCTACCACCTGTAAGGGTCCGCTTGAAGTTTTCACTCTAAACAGGTGGCGGAACAACGCGAAATGCGGATCTATTCCAAGAAATGCTTCGCACAAATGGATATAGATTGACAGATTCAAAATGGAATTGGGATTTAAGTGACACAATTCAATCCCATAAAATTGCAAGACCCAGCGGAAGAAATCGCAAGTTGGAAGGCCAAATCCAACTTCGTAAAAAGCTTTCCATACCGTCAGCTCTTCGGTTTCCTCAGTGGGATACTCGTGCCCGTACGCGCACCTCCACCGAGAGATTTCTTGGGCCGCTAGGAACCCATCTGCTTCCAGGGTCTTGATATTCTTCTCCTTCAGATTACTGGTTGGCCAGTCACTGATTGGATCTTCGATGATGGCATGTCTCCAGCGGACGCTGCCTTTTCGGTCGTCATGACCTCCTTCATGGCTTCCGCTTTCCTCTTTGCGCCTTTGCTTCGGCTGAATCCTTCACCACCGGCCATTGGGGTCTTCTGAGACTTGGTGTGGATTGGATCTAGGTTGGGGGAGGATGCGGAAGATTTCGCGCGATCTCCGGATTGCAAGCAGAGAGGCTGTCGCTAACCCTAGATCTGTTTCGCAAAAGGCGTGCGGATACAAAGGGTCGCGGGCAGTTTATATTGGCTTTTCGAAGCGTTACCTCGGTAATTTTCATTTATGGTCCTTTCTTGATCCTATATTTGAACTTGTTCAAATTTAGGCTCGGGGGCTGTGGGCATATTTTCAGGAAATATTTTTCTGAGAATTTTCGGCTTCAATTGATAAATTTATGAGGAATTCTAAAAGAATTCGGGTTTTTTCGGAAATTGATTCTCTTTTGGTTCGGACTTTGAAAGAGCCTCGAATTTCTTCTTCAAAGATAAACGAGGCTCGGGAGCTGCCCAATTGGGCGCACCTAATCGGTGCGCACCAATCCGAACTTCGAGAAGATTTATGAGCACATCATTACCTATTGAACAGCATGGTTGCAACTTCCAAGAGCAAAGAACCCTGGCGGATTTCAGAAGAACTCTGTACTTTCAACAAGGCTGTTCTTCAGGAGATAAGGTGCTCGGGGGCTTGTGGGTGTAGAGTCCTGACGGACTAAACAACCCTGGCGGCCCATCCTATGGGCCGGCCCACGTACAAGACTTGACGTACAAGACAAGGATTAGTTCTAATCGGTTTGGATAGACTGTATCAGGGAATTAGAGATAAACTTGTAAAAGACTCCTAGTCCTATACGGTCCCCATGTAACCCTGCCCTCCGGACTATATAAGGGGAGGCAGGGACCCCCTCCAAAACATCTCATATCATCAATACAAGATACACCATACAGGACGTAGGGTATTACGCTCCGGCGACCCGAACCTGTCTAAATCGTCTCTTGTCACCTTCGGCTCTAGATTCTCGACGACTTCTCCCTAAACCCTTCTCTCGGGGCACCCCCTCGAGAACGTTGTCAGCATAATTCGCCGAATGGAGAGGAAGAAAGAAAGAGGCGGCGGCGGTTTTGAAATGTGGAAGGTGGGCGCCAGGTCCCTTAGCGCCTAGGTCTAACAGGTGGGCGCCAGGCGACCTGGCGCCCAACTCCCGCACCCGATCTGGGGTTTCAGCCACGCTGGAACCCACGTGGCAAAGGTGGCCCACCCGTGCAACCTGGGCGCTAGGGGACCTGGCGCCTAACTTCGGGTCCATTTTTTAAAAATCTTTCGCCCAGGGATCCATATGTAAAAAGCTTACGAGAAAAGGGCCAAAATGAAAAAAATTTACTCCAATTTCTGCGACATTGTCTTGATATTCTTGTACTATCAGGATTCTCCCATGGCTGTGCTTTACCCAAGGGTTCAGTAACAACTCAGTCTGTATTTACAACCGCCACTGGTATCCCCATAAACGTCTGGATTCAGCGTTGCTTCAGATGAAGATGATGAAAAAAACCCTTGAAGTAAAAAAAAGACGAGAGCGATAAAAATTTCAGCGTGCCTGATGGCGCTTTAGCATGCTAGTAGATCCAGTAGTGAAGTACTGTGGGTGTCACCCACCGACAGCTGAGCTTACTCACCAGAAACTAAAGGAGCATGGACAGAGCCACATAGGTCATGGAAAGGTTGCCGAGGCAAATTAGGTGCAACTAGAAGAAAAGAAAATGCCCAGTGTCACGCAAGCTCGCAAGGCACCCATTGTTTCACTTTCGTGCTTAGCTCACTAGGAACTGAGGCAGACCACTCATCCAAGTCTGGAAGAGGACCCGTCAGAGTGACGTAGTTTACGCTCTCTTGCTCTGATAGCCTCTTCCAGTTTAGCTGCAATATACCATCATTTCATTTCAGCAAAACAGTATAGAGCAAATGAGTGACATAATAGTGTGCCATAAGGATAATCCACCAAAACAGGTGGTAAGAAAACTGGGAATCTTCAGTTCAAAAAAAAGAAAACTGGCAATGTGGCATCCAACACTAGCAATTCTCTTATTGTACAAGCCTATATACTATAGTTTCTATATTTTTCATATTGCCATGATGTTCACAACTTTTCGACTTTCACAAAATGGATATTCATTGATCACATGATTACCCGTAAAGTCTAAGATATACATACAAGTACAAACCAACAAGCATAAATTACTTCATAATTTAGAAATTTCTGCTTCAAAATATCCTATCACCAAGTACTAACAGTTAAAATAAATTTGGTAATTAAAGTGTGAAAATAAAGCTGTTGAATTGCATTATACCTGCCCAGGAAATGCAGAACATAACGCCTTAACTGTAGGGTTTTGAACCCAGGATGATGCAAGAGATTCTTCAACGTCTGCTCCACCACAATTAACCATAATTCGACCACCAGGCATTAGCTTTTGTGCAATTTCTAACCAAGTTGCAGCCTGTATAATGATTGAAATTAAGCCAGCACATAGTAAAAACTACAGTAGTTTGTCAAGAATTTAGCACGGAACAGAGCTACAGATTCTTATACACGATTGATAAATCCATTATATAGGATTGAAAATAATCCTCAAAGCTCAAAAATTGATATGCTATTCACCACGGAAAACAAAACAATAAGCAACAGTGATGGGAAGGGATGTTACCTCTTGCAGCTGAGGTATGATCTTTCCATCACAAAACAAATCAACAACAATTCCTGCAATTCAGAGTTAATCACTCATATCAACTTATGTACTTGAACAGCAAGGCGCTAAAACACATTTGCATCAGGTTAGTTATTCACCAGCAAATCCTCCTTCAACTGTAGCTGACGGAGAAAGTGCATCACCAATGTGCACAGAAAGTGAACCTCCAGATTCCGTGGCTTTCTCTAAATCAGACACACCAAAATAATCCCTTGACAATTCAACTATCTGTTATGAAACACAATCAGCTTCTTCTGATATAAACTCGGAATATTGGGTATAAAATAGCATATGCATGAAGCGCTGTAGATAAGGCTGCAAGACAAGTTTAGCATATAAAACAAAGGATACATTACTAATGTTCTTGTGAGAAGTCATGATTGAAATTGGTATGCTGATGGCTTTACCAAATGCCAAGTGACCAATTATCAATACACGAACAAAGTGACCAATGAGAAGATTACTCACCATAGGATCAATCTCCCAGCCAACAAGTTGTAACCAAGGCCAAAACTTTAGCATCAGATGTGCTGCAGTACCAGCACCCTAAAAGAACCAAGGGAAATGTAAGTAATTTGGCATATTTGTGAGAGTATAGAGAGCGAATATAAAAATGGCAGATGTGTATGGTTTTGCCAAAAGAAATCACTCGATGCAAGTTTGGTTAGAAATGTTGAATCGTCATCAGAAGAATGGAAGCACCTTTCCAAACCCCTAGTATGCATATTTGTTCCTATTGTGCAGTATATTTGCATGAAGGATATAAACATGACTAAGATAGAAAGTAGGTTGTGATTATCTAAGGCACAAGTGATTTACCAAACCTAGGAGTGCAACAGGACCACGTGGAACAACTGCTGGCAGGCTCACAAACTCATCCTGCAAGGGCAAAAACACATTAATTAAGCATCAGCATCTAATAACAATGCCAGGAAAGAGGAGACAATCCAAATAGTTGAGAAAAAACATATAAATTTGATTAAAAACGGAGAGAGATTTTTTTCATGCACAGCTGCAAAATTCATCACAAGTTTGTACATGTATGATTGGCGATACTACATTACTGCTAGTGAATAAAAAATATATTAGTGCTGCTCTGATCAAAGGCATAATGTCTGAACATATACAAATAATCAAGTATCAAATTATTATTCCAATAAAGGCTCGTAACGAGTCAGGTAAAATGTGGTAAGCCAATCTGTTTGTGAATGGTGATTCAGAAGTCCTAATATGCAGGTCAGTTTAGATTATTAATTAACCAAGTGCACATACCCAGTAGGAGTTTGTCCAAACAGTGGTCTTAGGGAGAATGCTGTGGACATTCTCTGCACGGCACAACCGCTCCAGCTGATCAGTGAACCTATCCAAATTTCTGTGGCAACTGAAGTCTGAACTGAGCTACTTACTGTTGTGATCCAGGACGAGGTATCTAGCGGCGGGCGAGTCGATGACCATGATGATATCGTTGAAGTCGCTGCGGTTGGTGGCGAGGAGGTAGAAGTCATGCGGCTGCTCTTGCGGCGCTTGGTCCTCGGCGGCCGAAGGAGCGGGAGGCGCCGAGACCTCGCCGCCGCCTCCTTCCGGCGCGCAGTAGAGTCGCCAAGCGCGCGGTAGGCGGTGCTGCGTCTGGATATGGTGCTTGGTGCAGAGGCGGCCTCGCCGGCGGCGGAGGAGGTGGCCGCTGAGCGGAGAGGAGGTTAGCGTGACGGTGGCCATTATTGCCGAGGGGATAGAGAGTGCGTGCGTTCTGCTGGATTGGGTTTGAGAACCGCGTCTCTCAACTTTCGACCTGGTTCAGGTCCTGAACTATAAAACCGCTGAAGGGGGCGTAACGTAATATAGACGGTTTTAAAAGTTGAGGAACACGTTTTACCCGGTTTTATAGTTTAGGGGTCTAAACCAGACTTCGCAAAAGTTGAGAGACTTCGATAGAACTTTTCCTCTGAGAAATCAGTTTTGATCTGCCGCTGATGCCTTGATGGGCCGTGTATGTGGGCTTGTAGCTAGAATCTGTGCCTTGATGGGCTGTTGGGCTCGCATGACGACGTGTCCGGTCGACCTGATCAAAAGTGGCTTGAAAGAAGCCCACAACTGCAAGGAGCTTCAGAGGAATAAGTTATAATCATTGACATTCTTTGCTCAGATTTCAGAGGGAAAAACTACAGTTTCAACAAACAATGTGGAATAAATGAAAACCTATGCAAACATCAAGAGGTATTTTTTTTCATTTTTGTCTAGGACCTACAAATTTTACTATTGTCACGGTGAGCTCATGGCAAGTTTTTTTTTTTCTCGAGCCACACAGATGATGACAAACAGAATAACGTGAGCCAAAACAAACAGAATAAAGTCAACGGGAACTTGGCAACACAATCCGGTTTCGTATACCTACCATTCGGTGGTAATGCAGTACATTAATCCCCAACCAACAGTGCCCCCGCTTGACCGCTTCCGATTAAAAAACAAAGCCTTGGGAGCTTTTGGACACATCCATGTGATTGTTATTGACCATTGGAATGTACACGCGCATACTCTACAGCAACTGCATCTCTGAGAAATTCCTCGTCCGACGTGGACGCGCACGGCGACTTTCGAGAATGCTGCCACGACGTCAGACAACCAGCAGCACATCGACATGTTCCTTGAGATCGCCGGCAAATATGCCCCGAATCGATGTCTCACCGATCGAGCATGTGCATGTCGGAGCTTCGTGCGCACGTCTGTCTCTCTCTCTTTGCCCCGGCGGCTGCGCTCAGCTCAGCTCAGCTCCTTCGCCGCCGACGCAGTAGCCATCAGCTCCACTGCCTGCTCGTCACGATCGGCGAAAGGAATGAATTCAGGTTGGTAGAGTCGCCTAGTCGCTGTCGCGCTTTTGCATCCTACCGACGAGCACCCTCGCGAAGATCACGCCGCTCCTTCCGGCCGCACCCTCTACCATCTTCTTCCATGGTGCGTGTTGTGACTGTTGTCAATCAGTGGCGGCGCAGTACGCAGCTGATGAACGTTGACAGACACCATGCAAAAATCACGGGAAATTAAAATGCCAGTACTACGTGCGATGTGTACCAGACGCGATGAGAAACTCACGGGAATTAATGGAGCACAGGTTTCTGGTCACGGCACGGAAAGTCACGCCTGCAAGCCATGGACACCACCGTACACTGTGTGTTTCGGACATCTGCAATTCCCGAGGGGAGCTTACACTTTTTACAGCAGGGACGAACTAACCACTGTGGTTAACGTGACAAGAGCGAAGGTGGACGCTTGCTGCTAGTAGCTCTACTACTGCTGCTGTACGAGACGATCTTCTCCTCCGCGGCAGGAGGGAGATCAGGCGGCGGTGCGTGGGCGCCGTGGCCGCCGCCGCCGGCGAAGAGCTCCTCCCAGACGTCGGCGAAGGCGCGGAGGATGAGGTGGTGGTGGCACGCCGCGTTGAGCGACAGGAACCGCCGCAGCAGCTCCCGGAGCTCGGCCCCGCCGGTGATGCCGTTCTCCACGATCATCTGCACCATCGACCGCCGAAAATCGCCCAGCGGGTCCTCCGTCTCCGTCACCACCGCCACGCTCTCCGCGTCCACCCGCCCGACGCCGACGACGCCCCACTCGCTCGCGCTCCGCACGTGCCGCCGCCGCGGCCTGCTCGTCGTCGCTCTTGATGATGCTCCGCCGACGCCGCCGCCGTCTTCCCGGCCGTGATGATGATGATGATCACGGACGCCCAGCGCGCGCACGCCGCGCTCCAGCTCGCGCAGCTGCTGGAGCAGCGAGTCCACGCTGGGCGTCACCTCCGCGCTCGCGTCCGCGTCGTCGGCCGTCGTCTTCTTCGCCGCGGACGCCGCCGCCGAGGTGGCTTTCAATATCGGCGGCGTCGTGACGGCAGCAATGGTGACGGCGGCGCGAGGGATGGTGGAGACGGAATTGGCGCCGCCGCAGCCGCACATGAAGCCGCGCGCGGGAGGCTTCTTCCTCTTCTTCTTGTTGGCCGCGGGTAGGCCCCCGTCCGCGCCGCCGCGCCGTGTCATCGCTTTCATGGCCGACCCCCTAGCTAGCTCGGCTTGGCTAGGCTGCAGCTGTGAGCAGCTTAAGAAGAGCCTGGTGAGGTGGGATCCAAATGAGTTAAGTAGTGCTCGATCACGGCGTTATCCGGCTGCAGGTTGCTCGCCGGTCAACGTCGGTTTTGGTTCGATGATTATGTTGGATAATTATCTGCAATAGGCCATATTTTAATTCCAAAAGTTATAATTAAATTCACGAATATTTGCATGACTATAATGAGTGAAACGATCCATGTGCACGTGTTCAAATTTAACACAGATTTAAAGAAGAACACGAATAAGATGAAAGATAGCAGTTCGGATATCGAAAAGTACCCTGGGGCGGGACCTCTGCCACAGGCATCGGTTGCGCCGTTACCAGCTGGAGGAATATCATCCGTACTCATGGTATTCCTCGACTGGCCTTGCCCGAAGTAGTTGTACAAATTCGATGCAGGAAGATCTGTTGACGCAGTGCAGTCCGTGCGCCGGAGTCGTGCAGGAAGAAGACGCGGCGCAGTGTAGTCGTTAGACGGCGGCGGAGTCTCCAGAACGGTGAACCGTACGCCGGTGAAGACGTAGCAGTTCTGGGCGAGCAGTCGCGTAGAGACGCTCCCAGAAACCTGATTGCCCCGGTATCCCGAGCAGGATCTCAAGGAGGCAATGGTGTCGGAGGCACCTGCTCTCGCCGGTGGTGTGCGCGCAGCGCCGGCGATGGGGAGGCTGATTTGCAGCAGAGGTAGGAGGAGAAGTAATGGACTCAAAAAGCTCTCTTTCACAGGAGAAGATGGCTTTCTATTCATAGCCCTCGGGTGAGACGAGAGGATGAACCTGGACGGGAGAGAATCGGGAAGGCTGAGTTATGGAAAGCTGAATTATGGAAGGCTGAATCATGGTATCAGTGATTGCCATAATCAGCCCTTACCAGTATGGTGTTGACCATAATAATTATAACATAAAAAGGAGGCTATAATCCTTTAGAATAAATAGAATAATGGGCCATACCCAAATATTCTAACAGATTATCACTTTACCAGCAGTAATTATTGGCTAAAACACTGTGTAATCAGCTCGTAGGTGGTATTTTTTTTTTGTGTGTGTGTATGTGAAGGGCATGAACTTACGTGACCTGTTCGGTTTTGGCGAATGAGCTAGATGAAATTGGAGTGAGTTTTGCACTCCCTAAGCATGTGTTTGGTTGGGACAGTGTTCTTCCAGGTTCCAGCTCAGTGTCTTGAGAGCTGAGACACTGTGTTTGTTTACACCTGCAAGCCAAGACAAAAACGCGACCACGGTACGTCAGAAAAAACGCAAATACTACCTCCCAGACTTGCGCTGTGTGCCAGCTCTTTGATTGAATGAATAGCAGGGCAGAGTAAAAGACATGAGACGCATAGGGCAAGATCCAACGAAACAAATGTCAGGACGATTTGACATGAGGTTTGGATGGGCCTGACCAATATTTTTGTTGCAATATTTTGGGATCCAAGCTAGGTTTCCTGAGTTGAGATGCCTTTGAAGCAAGAAACACTACTGTGCTGGACCCCGGGCGTCGATCTGTTGTTAATTTGCTTCCTGTGCCGTGCACTACCGTATCATCAGGTGACACATTCCGGTCACGCTAGGCAAAAAGCGCTGCACGCTTTAGGCATCATGCGCTCAGGCTCAGCAGCAGGTTACCAAACATGGCATCCCACTGCTACTGCAAAATCTAATCAGATGCAATCAGGTGATCGAGTCAGTCAGTCAGTGAGTGAGTAGGTCTAACCACAGCTCAGAGATTATAAACTCGTGGGTTAGTTAACCTCATTTAAGCACAGGACCCTCTTTATCCAGGGAGATTATTAGAGATAACAAAATCCAGAAGAGCAAGCAAGGCCTCACCTGGATATGATGAGATGAGACATTTACCAAAGCAGAAAGCAGCAGTTGTAACAAACAACAAACATGCAGCCTTTTTTGCTTTTCATTGCCAGCATTCGTGCTTGTTCTGTTCTCTGCCGATCTGCCTTTTTGACCCCCTGGTGATAGAACTCGATCGTGTAGCGACTCCTCGTGACCAGGAGTGGTGGTGGCGGTGGCATGGGGTGCGAATTCGAGGTCCCAGTGATGCGTTCATGGTGCGTGCAGTGTGTGCAATGCATCTAACGGTCGGTGCCGAATGATGGCGGGCAGTGGCGATTCTAGGGGGTGCAGGGTGGGCTCCAGCCTCCCCTACCTCCCCAAAATCTATGGAGCCTCCCTAAGCCCCTCCTATATTTTTGAGAAGAAAGTAGAAGGAGAAAGGGAGGGGAAGAAGGAAGAAAGGAAGAAGAGCCCCCGCTTGATTTCATTTCCAGATTCGCTATCGATGGCGGGCACCGTGCTCACTGCTCAGCTCCGTCGCCGATGTGAAGAAGGGGCAGCCTAGCGGGCAGCGGCGGCCGACTCCTTCGACTCGTTGCCGATGACCTCCGCCTGGTCTCCTCGAGCAGCAGTGCAGCACGGGGGTATATATAAAAAAAAAATCCAGACACAAATTAAAGACTCATGGCGTGGGCTTACATGGGCCAGTATCTACTCCACGGGCTTAATGTGTCGTGCAAAAGGCCCATCAGAAAAAAGAATAGCGGGGGCCCTGTCTGGCTTCTTCGTCCGCCATTATGCCACCGGCCCAAGTGCACGTACATTCCCCCCAAACCTCGTTGGCTCGTTGCCAACGTTAGGGTCGCATTCTCTGCAGGTGAGAACCATTTCCTTCCAATATCTAGCTTACGTTTTGATCTCACAAATCTGCTTTGTCTTCGTGTCTCCTCCTTGCATTCTCGGATTCCCCCTTGTGTTCATTTCGTTGGAAAGCGATGCATCCAACAAATGGTGGAAGCACACCAACGTACAATGGAGAGAGAAGATGACATCTCTCTAAAGCAAGCAATTGCCATCATGGATTGGCTTGCACTTTTTCTCTTTCTGAATTCTCGTCCTCTCATTTTGTTTGAAAGAACGACAAAAGATTTTCCAAACTTTTATTAGAGGTAAGGAATAATAGTTACAAGCAAAATAACAGCAACTAAAAACAAATTCACTCCGAGAGACTACCAGATGTGCCATGCAAAATCCATCAGAAACGTAGGCGGCCCGCCGCTACGCCATTGACCCAACTGCTCACACTCGTCTTCTCCTCGCCGCCTTCCCAACCACGCGATGGCGTGCATAACCTCATTGGCGCCCGCATCTTCCGCTCCACACCCACCTACACTACACCATAGGACTGAAGTGTGAAGACTATTTATGGCTTTATTCTCGCCAACATCAGGGTCGCCTTTCCAATCTCTCGGTCAAGTTCCCATCTCACAGTCTGCATTCTCCGTGTCTCCTCCTCGCATTCTCGGATTCCCCTATTGTTCAATTCAATTTCAATCTGTTGGAAAGCGATGCGTCCAACAAGAAGTGGTGGAAGTGCACCGATTGGTTTGGAATTCTAGATTGTACTGGTAGGGTAGAGAGATGAGAGGCCGCATCCCTAAAGCGAGCAATTGGCACCATAGATTGGCTTGCAATTGTCTCTTTTTGAATTCTCGTTCCAGTGTATCGTAGCCCTTGGTTTTCGGTCATCTCTCGTAGATAAGTTGTTAGTTCTAGTGATACAAATGACTAGCGGGTTTTGACAGTTAAAAGTTGAAATGGTTGATGGTTCTAGACAGGAAAAAGGATGGTGAGGTACTGGTGAGGGGTGTGCAGTGAGCACACTGTCACACCCCAAAATTTCTATTTTGGGATGTGAACAATTAACACTATGAAATAAAGAGATTTTCTTGTATTTATTAAAATGTCAAAGTTTAGTTCATAGAAAATATTTAATTGTAGTGGGAAAATATTTTATAAACAAAAAAATTAATATAGGTCCGTAAAGTTTGCACTAGGAATTTATTGACTGAAAAATGTATTTGGAAATTGGATAGATTTCGATCTCGTTCTAAAATATAATTCGAGTTTGTACAAATTCTAAACTTCCTTCTGCTAAATCCTTCCACGCTCTCATATCTTGCCCATTAAAACGAGAAGTCGCAAACCTCCTCTTCCCTGTTCGCATCTGCAACTCGCACCGGTGCCGCCATGGTTCTTCTCTGCTCCTGAACACAACCGTCGCTCCTCCTTCCCGTGAGTTTCATCTCTCGTCCCTCCTATCTGCCCTTGTGCGTGTCTCTCAATCCCTACCTCTCTCGTCCGCATCACAGGCCACAAGAAGGCAGGCCGCCACGTCTCGTCTTCGTTCAGCGTTTGCCGCCGAGAACCCCGAGAGTCTGACGAAGAACAGAAGACCGCCTGCACCTCTCTCCGTCCTGCATCCGACACTGCCAACGCAGCGTTCCGAAACACCCTAGGTGAGATCTTCATCTCGCACGCGTTCCGTTTTGCCGCTTCCCGTCGAAATCCGTGCACCGTAGGTCGATCCGTTAATTCTCCAGTGACCTTGTGTTGAACGTTCATGGAGTCTATTCTGTGTTCACCGTGTTCTAATGGCCATTGGAAGAAGATGATCCAGTAGCCCTTGGATCCAAAATCGATGGTCAAGATTAGACTAAAACTTTCATGTGTGGTTCACCATAGACTACAGCTTATTTCCCTTCCGGTTCACAAGCCTATGGAACAAGTTGACAGCACAGTGCACCACATCCTACCCACCACGTATCCCTCCTGTGTGCATGCTAGCCTTGCTTTTAGCCCATGTTCTTGTTGGTAATAGCAGCACCAATTCACCATGTTATCTTTCTATCGAATTATAATTCCTAAGCACCTTGTTAATCACTGTTTTAGCCTCTCTTTGTTACGGTACATGTCTATCATTAATCTTTTGCTAATTTCATATCACTGTTCATGGTTAGAAATCACCATCTTATTTAATCCTTGTCATTTATACACCTTCGTATATAAGCTGTATCTTTTTAACCGTAAATCTCTTTCAAGCCCATGCGTTCGTAAAGACGAGTAGTAAACGTTAGCACATATTTTTATTATTGTTTGGTGTATTGTTCTTAGTATTTATTGTGTGTTGTCTATGGATGTTTGCATGTTTAGGAAGTGAGCCGTTTGTGATCTCCAAGTTCAAGAATTCGAAGCTGTCTATCTTTCTTCCGTCAGAGGCAAGTGTCCTTGTTCATTCTTGATCCTATATTTATTTTATTTTAATAGAGTATATAGTATATTAGGCATGCTGAGTCATAAATTATAATCTCATGTTATGGTTGACTAGATTTTCTGATAACATCCTTGAAACCCCGTTTGGTTGGTCATGGGTAGATTCACGCTTAGCTTTGCAGTCTGGTCGGGCTTAAATTATTAAACCTGATTAATTTCTATGCAACAAGAATTGAGTTGGTAATCTTTTGGTGGCTATATGGTGATTGGAGAATCTGAGCAGGATGGACAGAATTGGTGGATGGTTTGATTTGGTTTGTGTCGTGGACACGTGGGTTGGTGCTCGTACCTGCTCTAGATTCTAAGGACCGGTTCATGGACAAGTAACCTGGCTATACCGCGCAACCAGAGGTCTATATGGCTCTGGACCTGGCTGAATAGATGGTTGTCCCAACCTATTGGCATTGTTGGACGGTTTAGTGGCACAAGAGGGGGCTTCTGCAGTGGAGGGAAAATGGACTCCCTGTTTGCAGTGAAACCTTAGTGGGTGTCCTTAGGTGGGAATCAACGACTTTTGAAAGGCCTTGTAGTGTGATGATCCTGCCTGATCGCCTTTGTGGTGTTCAGTTCGAGGTGAAGCACGACTCGTGGAGAAAGTGTGCAACCTCTGCAGAGTGTAAAACTGATATATCAGCCATTGTTCTCGGTCATGAGCAAGCCTGGACTTCTTTGTGATTAGTGGGCTTTGGTTGATATGGTGACCACGTGGTGGTACCCTGATGTGGTTTGGGCTGGATGGAATCCAGTGGTTGGTTTGGTTCTCGGATGGAATCCGAGGCTATGTTCTCATATTGGTCGGATGGAATCCGATGATATGATCATTTTGGTGCTGGTGAATCACATTTAGTTAAATAGGTGCTAAGGTAATTAAGGTTCAGGATGAGTTGCTTAGGTGCTTTATAACCAGAGTAAGTCTTTTCTTGATTTGGCCTCATATCATATTATTCCCACACTTGCAGAGTACATTTCGATGTACTCACCGTTTTCCCTTTCAACCCCTGCTGTCTCTCCCCACTGCTGTTCAGACTTTGGATGATGGAGTGGACCATTGAAGACGATGCTTCATATAAGGTTGGCGTACCCCCGGTCAACTGCTTGTGCAGATGGAGTCCTGTTCCGCTGAAGACAACGATCTGCTACTCTGTAATTTTATTTTTGACCTCGGGTCATTTTGCATTGTTTTTACGCTAACTTTGGCATGATTAAATTTTGTAATCGCCACATGTATGAATAAACAGATCCTGGCATACATGTGATGAGCATTCGGTTTTGTTTATAAAACCGGGTGTGATAAAATGGTATCAGAGCCGAGGTTGACCGTAGGACGCTGGCCTAGATAGACTTGTCATGTTTATAAATCCATTTCATTGAAAACTTGCTCTCTTCTCTTTGCCTAACTCCCTCGACATCTTGTTTTAAAATGTTTTCACAAAAATCATTTTTCTTTCTTGTGTATAAGGTTAAGTCCTATGTTTGCATCGTTAGATTCGTTGTAACGATTGTTATTATGCTCCAGCGTGATTTGGCTCTTTGTATTGACGGTACCTTTTGCGAATCGCGGCGGCGCGATTCCTGTTAAGTGGGGTACACCCCCATTAACCTAGGTCTAAAAGCTAAAAAAACCTGATTAGGGTGGTGTAGAGTTAGGTTTCATTGGGAGGCTAAAAATAGATCATCCTCTCATTTACCCTATATTGTCGAGAATACACAGAAGTATTCTATATCTTTGTATTAATATAACAAATAGATTAAAGTTTTTACAACGTGTGTCTAACGTACATGAACTGAGGTGCAGACTCAAAGAGACTAGAACAAAAAAAATACATCCAAGGAACACAACCAAATTACAAGGACGGCCTACTATTAGTGGTTGTCCCTTGTTCGAAAAATTTCATGTTCTTTTATTCGCATAATGAGATGTGTTTTGTGAGCCTAAGTGCTCTTGGATTGTAATGAATTGCTGCGTACACTATCCTTGATGGTGTAGAGACCGGGACCATTTTTGTTCCATTATCTAAAAAAAATTAGTGGTTGTGAGCCATCGGTCCTCTTGACAAGCTATGGGTGGCCAACCAAAAGCATCCAGGTATTTTGCTCCCGCTTGAGCCCATAGATGACCCTCCTCAATTTTCCTATCCAGTCCATTCTCGTCCTCTCGCTGGACGAACGCTCGACGGGCCAGGACACAGGACGTGATCGTGCTTGGGACTGTCTACCTATGACCCAGGTGAAAGGGATCTCTTCCTCACCTAAATCTTGAGCCATTAGATTAAAAGGATGGACGGCTCAGATTGGATCTAGAAATCACCTAACCCTAATCATCTTCTTCCTCCCCCCTCTCTCTCCTCCCCACTCCAACCGCCGCCGCCTATGCTGCCCTGCCGCCGCCCCGCCAGCCGCTCCCCTCCGGCGCCGGCGGGCTAGGGCCACGCCGGAGCTCCGGCGTGGCCCTAGCCCGCCGGCGCCGGCTGCCGCGCCAACACCCCCGTCACCACGCCACCCCGCCAGCCGCCATCGCCGTCGTGCGCCCTCGCCGTCACCCTGACCCGACCGCCATCCACCGCCGCCCGGGCCGGCGGCGGCGCCGCCGCCGTCTCTGCCACCGGCCACCGCCGGGCCCGCTGGCCGCCCCCGGGCCCACCTCTAAGTCTGGGGGTGAGGATGGACCCCAGCAACCCCGGAACCCTAACCACGGGACCCTAACCTCGCCGGGAGTGCGCCGGAATCTCGCTGGAGTTGGAGAAAATGAGGAAGGAAGAAGATAAGGTGAAGAGAGAATTTGGGTGAGGAGATGCCTAATTTCACCCAGGTGAGCTATAGCTTTCCCTTAAATGATTTTGTCTGCTGTTTCCTAAGCGTATCCTGGACCAATAATCGGAACGATGTGTGCACTATGCTTGTACAGAAGTGCAAGCACGTAGCATGTAGGGATCTGTAGCTTCTTCTACCAGGAACACTGGAACAGCGCCAAAGCGATGGTCCCTGTGCGCCCATCAACCCCACGACGAGAGGCCACTGTCTCCGTCTCCATGCCTGCCCGCTCTCGCCTTGGAGCTTTGCCGGTAGCGGTAGGCGCGATTGGCCATAGCATAGCCCACAGTGAGTCAGTGAGGTCTATTTCTAGATCTGCTCGCCGGGGACGACGCACGCCATGGACGTCACGTCCCTCTCGACAGAGTTGACTCGCCGCCCCCGCCGCAACGTGTTCGACGGAACCTGACCTCACCTGCTTTCCCCGCCGGCGCATTGCCAACACGAACGCACGCACGCGCGGAAAAATGTGGGTGTGGGGAAGATTAGTTCCAGCCTACTTCCACCTGCTGGCTCGTGCGTGCATCAGGGCATTCAGCATTTCCGCTTCAGCCATTGTCGTGGAAAAGGACACGCCAGCGTAGTGGCCTGAGGAGTTGACGTCAAACACCGGCGGCTAACGGCCGGTGGCGGCGCAGCCGGCACCAGCCGCGCTATGGTCACCAACAACCATCATGTTTGCCGTTTTGACACTGCGACAGACTGATACTGTGGGTGACGACGAAGGCCGGATCCTGGTGTCAAGCAGACCCGGATCCATCCCCGGACGTGACTCGGGGGGCGTGTCGCCTGATCTTTATCCCCAATCCAAGCATGATCAGATGGTGTAAAGGCAAAAAGATTCATGACCAATCCGATCGCCACAAGTGAGTAAACAATTGGTCCATATGTCTGGCTGCTTGATTGGGTTCAGAGACCAGCAGATTGATCAGATCATGAGCCCGTGTGATTGTGTGAAGCCGTCTGAAAAAGGGGTATCAGAAATATGGAAATACTTATCTGAGGAGAGTCGTGGCTGCTTTATGCACCTCTAAACAATTCAGCTAGCAAAAGAGCTACAGCAACAGCAAGCGTATCAGATCATGACGACAAAAAAGATGTTTCCGTTTCGGACTCCGACTCCTGTGTGGATAACCAAAAGAAGAGGAACAGGCTCGAGATAACTTTGTTTTTTTAGAAAAACAAAATGGACCGTGACGTATTATCTTGCGTTGCGTCGACGAGCTGCCCTCATTTTTTCCTTGGAATCATTGTACGGCCATGCTTGAATTTCTTGGTGCCCACAGCTTACACATGTTATGCTAGGTGTTGCCAAACTAGGCTTCAACCAACAAGGGCCCCTTTCAAGACTAACATTAGCGACATTGATCCTACATTGTGGATAGCAGTGCTTAATAAACTTTGATCCATATTTGAGGTCAGCAACATTCTTACAAAAGATAATAAGACGTCGAATAATCATAATGTAAGTCTTTTTCTTTGATAAAAAAGATAATGTGATGCCCAAGGTATTATATTCAGCACTTTGGTATTAGCTCTAAGGTGTATGTGATGCTACTGTTTCAGGGATTCTATCCAAGCCATGTGAATCAGGAGAAATTATTTAATCTTACTTAGCCATGTCCCACCAAGGACAACTAATAACCCAGCAAAGAAAAAGAGAAACGGGAAGCTCATTTCGCACGAATGTCCTTCACTTGAGCACGCAGGAAGAGATAACGACTTTTCAGGATTCCTAGATGGCAACGGAACTTCAAAGTTCAGTCTGACTTTTGCAGCTAGCCGATCACCAATCGCCAAGCTTCAGAGTCAGGATACAATGCATGCGTTTCACCGGTCACCAGTTTGGGCGACCTCTGACCTTAAGAAAGCTTTACCGCAGATGGTTTTGAGTTTGACAGCCCAATAGAAGAATCGAGCCTGCAATTGAAAAATAAAACTGAAGTTGCTGTTTGTAAAATCGGTGGCCTGCGCATGCTCTGCAAGTTGCACGAGACATCTCGTCCTGATTGGTCTGGTCTTCGTCCATGATCACGACAAGTCTTTATAGGTGCTGGAAAACGAAGCCGAAAAAAATACAGCACTGGATTTCATCGCAATCTATTCTAAGGAGAACACGAGAGCCGTTTTCAACTCATGCATGCGTACGGCCTACTGCCGTTGAAATTGGCTTTTCCGCGGCGGCTTTTACCGACCGTGACGGGGCAACGTAAACCTAGGTTATGTTATGCTCACCAACGTTGTTATCAGCATCTGAACATTCTGAATTTTACGCCCAATTATTAGCAGCCGGAAGTAGATGCTTGGCACCGTATGTGTCAGCTTCAGAGAGAGCAGCCTTAGACTTGTTGATGATAACTGCTCTTTCTTAAAGAAACTAAGAGAGGTGACACGTCCTTATTTTTGATAACTTTGTGCGGACAGCACCCACAGGAAAACATTCGAAGCATCCCCATTCAGCAGATTCAGAAAATCTTGGTCCGCTGTAGCGGCCGGTCCCAGATTCTGCGTCAGAGAAGCATCCATGGCGCAAGCATCCAGAGGAGGCAGAACCCTGCGCCGTAGCACTAGATACCAACGGCGCACGGCGTGAATCTACACATACGGGTCACACACACACACACTAGTCTCGCGCACGCGGACACGAACATGACAGTTCAGGCTCACCCAGGCCTGTTCCTGAATGAAAAGGAGAGAAGTTTCGCCACTGGCATGCGGAAGCAGTGCAGTGCAGAGAAGATACGATGCCGAACCAGCAGGTACATGCAAACAGAGGACCCTGAGCTCGGAATGGAGGAATCTATGGCGCAGGAGCAGAGACAAAATGAAGTGCATTGCATGGCATGGGAATGGGAAGAGGAGGGAGGTCGTGCAAGAAGGAACGAAGGGTAAATGATTGGAGGGTGCACGGCCGCGTGGGGTGGACGTGGACTGCTCGTCCCTTTTGGTACCAAGCCAGATCGGAACAAACCATAAAGCGTCTGGCCGGCCGGCACGGCTCCTCTCTTCTTTTCCTGCTCGGGTGGTGCCGGCCACGGCCAGGCCCTTCCTCCCCGGCCTGTCCTCTCCTTCTCTTCCGTGAGGTCTGGTCAGGTCACACTCACAGCACCGTCCACACGGCTGATCTGAGGTGGAGACCTGCCATCCGCCGCCACTAGCCAATCCGCCGCTCTGTCCTTGTGGCTTGTAGCACTGCCCTTGTGTGCCACTGCTCATCGCGCTTGACACCAGCGCTACCTCGCCGGCCGCTGGTATTTAGTGGCTGGCACCACCCTTTGCCGCCTCCCACTCCCAGACTCCCTTTGCTAGCTCTCGCGTCTCGCCGTTGCGTGTCGCGGCTCGCTCCCAGTGCCTCGCTCGCCTAACCTTTCCTCTGCTTTCTCCACTCCTCACTCTACTCTGCTCTCCCGCTGCATTAAATTCTTCAATCCACATCCTTCCTCCTAGTGTTCCATCTCCTTCTCTGCGTGGCTGAACCGATCGGCCGGCCGGAGACATGTCGAAGGTGAGGCTCCCTCCCTGTTACTTCTTCTTGGTTGCATATCGATGGTCGTGGTGATTGGGCTTTAGTTTCTTTTGGACTGATTGCTTGATTCTGTGCGCTTTGGAATCCAAGATCAGCGTCGTTTTCTCTTCACTTTTCTCCGGCCTGTTAATTTCTTCAGGTGTTAGGTCTTGGAGTCCTCGTGTAGCTACCCTTCTCGCGCTGATCTCGCATTGCCTGTTGTTGCCTTCCGTCGTCCCCTGTTTCGGACCAGAGCAACCGACTCACTCTGATGAACTACTGATGCTCTCATGTGCAGAAAATTGTGGTGAAGCTGGATTTGCATGACAACAAGGACAAGCAGAAGGCCCTCAAGGCCATCTCCGTGCTCGTCGGTACGTATGCGCTCATCTCATTGGTCGCCGTTGGATCTGAAACCGACGGATCATCAGTTTCCACCATCCCTTATTACCTTCTCTGTTCTGTGTTCTCAACAACTTTGCTTGGCCTTTGCCTTGGTCTTCATGATCAGGCATCGACTCCATCTCGGTGGACATGGCGGCGCACAAGATGACTGTGATCGGCACGGTGGACCCAACCAAAGTTGTGAGCAAGCTGCGAAAGCAGTCATGGGCCGCCCACATCGACTCCGTCGGCCCCGCCAAGGAGCCGGAGAAGAAGGAGGAGAAGAAGGAAGAGAAGAAGGACGGCGATGGCGCCAAGAAGGAAGAGGACAAGAAAGAGGAGAAGAAGGAAGGCGACGACAAGAAGGAAGGCGACGGAGCCAAGAAGGAAGAGGAGAAGAAGGAAGGGGATGACAAGAAGGAAGGCGACGGCGAGAAGAAGGAAGGCGGCGGCGGCGAGAAGAAGGAAGGCGACGGCGAGAAGAAGGCTCCGGCACCCGCGCCGCCGCATTTCCCGCTGCACTACATGCCCCCGCCGTACATGAACATGATCACGGCGGACTACATGAACCAGTACCGCCCGCCGCCGCCGTCGGCGTACTACCAGCCGTACGCGCCGCCGCCTCAGTCGTACTACGTGCGCAACATTAGCATGGAGGAGAACCCCAATTCCTGCGCCATCTGCTGAGAGAGAGAGAGAGAGAGAGGTCCTCGATCGCCGGCCGCTTTTTCTCAGAGGTCCGGCCGGCTGCATGAGAGGTGAGAGGTAGACGAACCAACGCGCATACGTGTCCTATCATGACCATCCATCCATCTTCCATGTGTACATCCATCATCCGTGTTATTATCATGTTGATGACAAGACAAACGAAATCAAACCTAGTTTTGCCTGACGAAACTAGTTTGCATGTTACTACTTCGCACTACCAACGTAGTAAACCTGTAGCTGAATTTTTGTGGTGCTTGTGGCCAGTGCGTGCATCGGCGTCATCTTTTTCTTTCAAGCAACGAGCTTGATCGATCAACCAACGAGAGCCAGCAGAACGAAAGGGAGAGTGTGATTGATCATTGATTGGGTTAAAGAACATGTTTGTGGTGGTGCATGATAGGTTGGCGATCATGCACACACACAGCATGTGGGGGCTGTTCAAACTCTGCTTTCGTGCCAAGATCATTGGCTTGGCGCCACAATAATGCATGGGAAAAAGAAAGAAATCTTGGCATCTTGTTTTGTCAGACACTCGTAGCTACCTAGATGCATGTGTTTTGTTGTACTACCAGTGCCGCGCGGCGATGAACAGACTGTTTTCTTGGTAGTATTATTTCATGATTTTTGGGTCGTATTCTGTTTGTTTCGAACCAGAAAATTTAAAACTGGGACAAGACATGGAAATTTGGGGCTGGTGGAGGAGATCTCCCAGCCGTACGATCTTTTTCTACCAAGCTAGCCTGTGGGACGAATCATCAGCGTCATGGCCATGTGGCAAAGCTGGACGCACTACACTTTGTTCTTCCATTCCTATGATGCATGTAGTACGACCCAACCAGACATGAGACCTCTTTGTTTTAGCTGCGCGTGCTGTTTGCTTTTGAATTCGATTCAATCAGAGTGATCAGGAACTGAATTGTCGGTTACTTTGAATCCTTAAAGGACTGGATCATGCCTCCACCTATAGCACTGAAGATCTTCGTTCAGTTTGCGGTTTTCCCGTAGGATTAGCTGAAGACCATCCGATCCAGCGATAGTTGAACGAATCCTGCTTAATTCTGGCACGCGAATAAGCGTGTATAGAACTATTGAAGGTTGGTAGACCAGGACAAAATTTGAGAAGCGATCATGACGTCGGAGCAGCAGCGAGAAGCATGCACGCCGACGCATCTCAGTTGTTTTATTGCACATGTCGTCAGATGCTGGCTGGCGCCGCGAGGTAGTACAATCACGTTGGACACGTCTCCCTCCTCGCTGCGCTAAGCGCGGCGTCAGGCCACACCTAAATCACTTTCTCTAATCTCTAATCCACCACCATTACGGCGCTGAAGAGCAAGATGACGAGTAGATCAGCCCGGCATCCATGGCTGCAAATGAAAAGGTTCTCTGCTTTATTTCATCGACAGAAAGAAACGGCCGAGCCAGCGCAGCCACAGAAGACGATTCCAATAGTAGAAAATAAAACTGCAGAACAAATCGCCTGGCCATTTGTCGTGCACCACACTATCATCGTCATCACCAAACTTTTTGCCACTGAAACCCAACCATAATGAATCGTGGATCATTAGTCGGCCAGCACTCCATTGCAGGCTGGTCTTAGAACCTAGCGAGCTCGCCGATCCACCATTGGGAAGGAAAAAAGGGGGTTGCCTAAAAGAAAAGCAGCTACGGTCTTCTGTGATCTCAAGCCACCTGCAACTTGCATCGCAAATGCAGCGTGACGAGACTAGTTTCTGAAATTATGAGGCAGCAACAAACAGAACACGGGGGCTCGTAATTCGTAAAAGGCGGGATGTCACTGCGATTTTCAACCTAACACGAGTTGTTTTATTTTTCAGAGTCGAGAGAGCAGAAGCTCCCCCCGGCCGCGACGTCGCGTTTGCATCCGCGTCGGCAATTCGCGGCCTCTCTTGAGTTTCGTCAAGGTTTTCGGTGGCGATGACTCGGATGACCCCGACGTCTGCGCGCCGCCCCCTGACGACAGCCGGGTCTCCCGGCGCCGGCCGGCAGAACGTTCGAGAGCCGAAAGGGATTCAACAGCTAGCTATATGTCTTGTAGACGGAATGCGACCTGCTTTTATTACTTAAACTCTCTCTTTCTTCTCCGGCAGAAACTAGCACTGGTTTATCAACCATTAATGAGCCGTGGCCGGCCCTGTAGTTCTCCGTCGATCTTGTTGGTTGCCTGGTTGGAGAGACAGATCAAGAGCTGAGCCCGAGCTCGTGTTCGTTTCCGTTTTCCCGTCCGGGTCCGGTGCCCGGGGCGGTTCGTCACCTGGCGTCAGAAGAGAAGAGAAGAGAAACTGGCCCCTCCTCTGCGCGTGCTGGTAGTCGGTGGCGACGGCGACGGGCAGAATGGAATTGGAATCGCCAATGGGGGTTAACTAAAGGAAAGAAAACCCTCTCTACCTGCTGCGGTTTTTTTTTTATCAGCCGCGCCATGGCTGCCTACTCTCTCGCTGTCACTCACGCACGGCAGATGGGCGAGACTTGCACGGATCCGTCGTCCGTGCGTCCAGTCCAATTTCAGTGTCTCTATATGGATACCTACCGCCGTCTGAAGCTGAAAGAGTGAAAGGGCTCAGATATTGTCACAGTGTCACTTGAGCCAGAAAGGTTTACCGATCGAGGTTCAGGCAGGGCTGTCAAGCAACTGTAGAGGATGGTGGATGGCCAATCAAAAGCTCCCTTTTTCTTCGCCCGAAATCAGTGCCAGGGCTCCATGACTGTACTGGCCAGTGACCACTGACGAAAGAAGCCGCTGTTCCTGCGCTATTGATCTTCTTGTGCTGCAGCAACCAGCTCCCTACTTTCAGATTGCTATCAATGCACTCCAGCCATTTGCAATGGGTGCGACCCAGATGTTCCTATCCATGCAGCGTCAGATTCGATGCGACATACAGTACGCACAATTTTTTTTGGAAAACAAAATAAAGGGAAGCGTCTTTGCAATGCAAGCGCTTCTAGAAATTTTCAGTAGAAATAGAAACAAGCCAACAAAAGATTCCATTCCGGTTGCATTTAGGGAGCATTTCTGCATGCTGAACAAAGATAAGATAAAAAGATAGACTCCCCGCCAAAAAAACAACTTCCTTGAGATATATAGACATTACATGTAACGACTTCCTTGAAATATTATCTCGTTTGTAACTTATGAGTCACGGCATGGTTGATGCGCTGTGGAATCTACCCAGTTCTAGAAACATTTTTCTAATTTTGGTCAAATTTTGTTATTATTGCTCCTACAAAACCGCTTTTAACTTAGCTACATATACCCTGAAACGTAAGAAGGTATAAGTGGTTTTTAAAAGCTAAAGCAATGCTAAACATAGCCTTGATTACTGAAATTAGAAATGAAGATGAGAAAGATCCCTCCATTCCATTGCCAAAAGCACACCTTAAAATCGTGTTTGTAATCTTAAAAAAAAAAAGCAATGGTTGCCAAACTTAATGACCTAGTCAAGTTTGCCAATTATATACAAACTAAATGCGCCACTTATTCCACAAAAAACACACGATATTTTCAAGAGTAATTTCTTACTATCCAGTTATAGTTTAGTGGTGCCTCTAAAGATAGAAAAATCAGCCTATTTTTAAGGAGCGAAGCTGGCGCTGAAGAAAAATAAAGCTGCAGCAACTATCACCCTCAAGCCCTAATCTTTTTAATAACTACTCCTTCAGTTTCAAATTATAATTTGCTTTGGCATATTTAGATGCATAGTTATTACTATGTATTTAGATACACACTATATCGAGATACGTCTAGATACATAATAAAAATTATGTATCTAATTAAATATGTTAAAACGAGCTACAATTTAGAACGAAGAGATTAGCCCTTAGGCTCTGATTGGGAGAGGCTGTAGCAGTGTAGCTTCTGGTCTGTCCAAATCCAATTCCAACTAGAACCACTGACGAAAACCAACATATTTGCAGTGAACTTTTACGGAGTACTTTAGCTTCACTCTGTAAGTCTTGTGCCGAGGGTCCTCCATGGTTCACCAACACGCAAGCCTACGGAGTCTTTCGATAACATAGGAGGATCAAAATGTCAAATGCATCGAGCCTGTGTACCTGCAGGATGCATCTTGCACCCGTTCAGCGTAGTCGCGTAGAGTACTAAAAAATAACAAAGTTCAGGTAGACAAACTGGCCAATTGCTTCGCAGCTGCGCAGTTAGATTTCCCACATCGATGTTTTCATCATTTGCTATTACATTGAATAAAGGCACACTCGACCCTGGTGGCAACCAAAGCGTTCAGGATACCTATTTTACATCCCCGTCTTTCCGTCGTTTTACAATAAAAGAAAATATCCCAGGGAGGGCCTGTGCTGTCTGCATACATGCAGGTGTACAATTGCGCTCACTAAAAAGGCGCGCTATTTTACCACAGATTTTGAATGCTACTCGAAGATGGTCTACAAATGTGGCCTTCGAACTCAGGTGTCGGGTCCCAGTGGTATTACTTCGTCTGTTTCTTACTCAGGTCAGATTCAGCTTTCCACACTATATCTTTCAGTTCTGATGAGAAATTCTTGTAGAACTGCATGCAATTTGACGAAACCATGTTAATCACTTGAAAGTACTAAGGAAAATGACTCTCTGAGAAACGTTTCGTAGTAATAATAAGACATAGATGATCTGAGATTTTACATTGTGAAACTCTAATGTGTCTCCTCCAGTTTTACGAAGCTCAACCATGTGAAGTGATGGAGCAACCTCAAAAACCTGCAAACAAGTAAATCAATATTGCACTGGAATTTTGTTTGTTACAAAAAGCAGAAGCTGATGCAGAATTATGCACTTTCAACAAGATACACGCAAAAGTTGCAATACTAAACACAGAGCTGGAGCCAGTACCTCTGTTGCTACAGATAAATGACCTTTTCTTCCAGTCTTATCACCTTTCAATTTCATCTAGGAGTCCAACAAAGCAGATGTTTAAAAATTAATGCCATGAACAATGCAAATTCTTAAAGAAAGGTATAACTGAATTCCGCACATTAATAGCCAGTAATAAAAAATGGCACACACACCTTATAATTTTGTTTCCGCACATTAAAACCAAGTGGTCCACAAGCCTCCTCTATTTTAGACATTATCTCTTGTGCTGTACATTGAGATGTGAAGGATGTTTCCCGCTTTACCATTCCCTATTTAAAAAAGACTTAGTAAGGAATCAACAAAAATTGAAAGTACAATTTCTTTCTGATTAGGCTTAAAAAAGTGGGCAATCAATAGCAAAACGGTCTTAGACGTGCTAAGCTTCAAGACTGAAACATATTCAGAAAATGGAGCAATAATAAAAGAAGAACCACCTACAGTCCGCTTCCAAACGGAATTGCCCCCTTGAATAATCTATAACACATTCCAGACATGAGGAAATAGTAAATTGAAATCTCAGACTCACCATCATCTCCTTCTCAAAAAGATTTCCAAGGTTAAAGCCCTGTGACCTTGAAATAAGAGCAAATGCATTCATGGATTCTGGTTTCTCCCTTTTCACTGACACAAGATGTTCCTATAAGACATCAAAAGGACAAGACAATCCATTAAATGGTACCCTATATGTAACAATTAGACATCCATTAACTGAGATGTTCACCATTCTCATATTTAAGGGACAGGCCAAATCCAAAATGAAAATTTTGAGATATTCGAGTCAGTCAGAAAAAAAATATAATGAGATAGTTTTATCCTTCCTTAGAAATAAAATGAAGATAGAAAGATACACTTTGCAGAAACTGCAATCAATAATGTGTATTCGAAATAGAACATTGGAGTGTTTTTAGAACTCAAATGACCCTGGAAGATTTTCTACTGAATGGCATGTCAAAAATAAACACTTAGCTTGTCTTATACCTCTGAATCTTTGAATGCAGCATCAACATCATCAAGGCTAACATCTTCACCTTGTTCAAAACGTGGTGGCTTATAGTCCTTTTTGAACCATTCATCTTGCAAAATTTCTGCAATTGTTATTCTCTGCGTAGAAAACACTCATTTTCTCAACAGTTATTATTGCAAGACTTGAAGCTATACAATAAGAATTGATTGGACACAAACCATAATTTTGAGAAGGGTAGATGATATTGAAAATACCCATTCTTAGTTCACACTTACTGTATCAGGATTAGGATCCATAATGCGCTTAATGAATTTCTTCGCACCAGGAGAAAACCATGGTGGACAAGAAACATTTGCCTGACAGATCTGCAAATGAAGTCATAAGATGGTTCATCTTCAACCCAAGTTACCACTGTATTTCATGAGAGAACCAAGATTCTATATGTATCACAGAAACTTACCATTTTGTACAGTTTCATCAGATTGGAATCGTCAAAGGGTAAATATCCAGCCATAAGAACAAATAAGATTATGCCACAAGACCATACATCAGCAGCCATACCATTATAACCTTTGTCAGCAAGCACCTGCAGTAACATTCCGATGCTTACACATCTTGAAGCACATTAATCACACAAGGAAGCAACACAATAAGTGGATAACTTATGAAAGTAGAGAAATTCACCTCAGGTGCAACATAGTTTGGTGTCCCACAAGCAGTATGCAGAAGCCCATCCTCCTAATAAAAACAACAGAAGAGGTGATTTCAATTCTTTTTATTCACTCATCCCTGTCTCAAAGCACGAAAACTATTCCAGGAGTATATTTTAGAGATCATCGAAAGCTAAGTCTAAACTGCATCGCCCTCATATAGAAACAAAAGATCTTAACTATTGAACATACAAAGTGCATTTTTCTAGTTACTAGATAGAGATCATACTTTTGTTTGTGGTGCAAAGGCACTCAGTCCGAAGTCTGAAACTTTAAGAGTTCCATGTGAATCAAGAAGAAGATTCTCAGGCTGCAAAAGACATGAGCCATCCATGAATTAGAAAGCGTATGGGTTAGCATATATAATTGAGGAACAACACATCAGAAAGATAGCAGAGTAGTTGGACAAACCTTCAGGTCTCTGTGGTAAACTCCTCGGCTATGGCAATAATCAACCGCATTTATAAGTTGATGAAAGTATTTCCTTGCTTCATCTTCACTTAGCCTCCCAGAATTGACCTAAATGTTCAATTAGATGAAACGAACGATTGAATGAGTACCGTCGACAAACATGCGTGGCAAGGTCTCGAAACTAAGCTGATCACATGTTTTCTTTTGGCACAGGTAAACTCAAGTTACAAGAAATAAATGAGTAACAATATCATACGATTAGAGTTTGAGGGCCTTACAATCTTATCAAAGAGCTCGCCTCCATCAACAAACTCAAGAACCATGTATATCTTTGTTTTGCTAGCCATAACCTATCAAAAGCACATATATTCAGTGAGATGGAAGAACCAAAGGTAACAACATCTATATCATCGTGTCCACGCAAATACCACAGGATACCTCATGCAACTGGACCACATTGGGATGTTTGATTAGCTTCATAGTAGAAATCTCCCGTTTGATCTGAAATCGGAACAAGTGGCGGTGAGGATTCACACTCCAAGCTCAAGCTATCCAGAAGGCTGAGAGCGCTTCAAATAACTGAACAGCAACATCTGATGCTAGTATATTGGTAATTCATCACGATACGACATCATAATGAGTCTGAGAGAAACTCCTGACAAGCATCGTCAAAAACATCTTCTAGTCGTCGTGGGTTCTTATTCTTTGGGTGTTGAGCTAGAATCGTGTCCTATCTAATTTAGTGATCACATAGCAAGCTTGTAATTGCTTCCTATCTGATTTGGAGATCACAGCAAGGTCACAATTTCCAAGCTGAATTTGATACCCCTTCCAATCTGATTCCACATAGGGCCATATATATAGCATCAAAAGCATAAGCAAGACCGGGACGCGGACACGCTATTTTTCCCCATCACAAATAATCCCAATTCCGAAGAGTAGAGAATGTGGACCACGACAGAGACGTCAACGGATTATATTATTATAACCCATTTCCAGGAATAAATTATTGAAAGATCTTCCTATCCTAGGTGTGGTGTTTATTTGTTTTAAATAAAGAAAAAATCGCCCAGGTACGATTCCAACGGATTGCTGGAGACCGAGCGAGGGAGGCATACTAGGATAAGCAAGCGACGGGGGGAGGGAAGAAGCGGCGGGCAGCGGAGGGCGGACCTGCTCGACCATCTTGTGCCTGAGGACGTGGTTGCGGTCGAGCACCTTGATGGCGCGGACGGCGCCGGTGCGGGAGTCGCGGGCGTGCTTGACCTTGGCGAAGCTGCCCTCCCCGATGGTCTTCCCGACCTCGTACGGCCCCACCCGCGTCTTCCTCCCCGCCGCCGCCGCGTCCGTCTTGGGCGCCGCGGACTCGGCCATCCTTGGACCGGAGCGGAGGAGGATCGCACGGGCAGAGGCGCGACGAGGCGCCGCGGGCTCGCTCGCTGGCTGGCGTGGTTGGGTTGGCGACGAGAGCGGCGGATTCGCTAGTCTGGGCTCTCTGGCTGGCTTTCCCGTTCCGTTCCCTTCCCTCGTCCACTCGCGTGCGGTTTATATGACGCTCAGCTGGTGGGCCCCGGCCCGTTCCGTTGGGGAAGCGCGTGGGGTGAGACGTACGCAGGCGGCGGGGCCTCGTCCTTTTTCTGCTGGTGCTTATCTCCGGTGACATGTTTTTACTATTTATTATATTTATTTCATAAACACGCTTCACAAAACACTATACATCTAGAAAAAGTATTTTTCCAATCAACTAAACACCCCTGGGCCAAGCGGATCGGACCGGATGGCTTGCCGAGGCGAAACAGGGTGCGGAGGATCAGAACGGAACGCTCTTCCTTCACACGAATCAAAAGCTCCTCATGTAGCTGTGAATAACTCGTGACTGAATTTTCTCATCATCACCAGATCATTACAGTAGTATAGAAAACAATCGATCTCTAGCAGTCACTCAGGCTGGGGCTACTCAAGCGGATCAGACCCAAACGCGGTGCGGATTGAACAGAAAGGAGTGGGAGCCTCTTCGCGCGAATTGAACGGACAGCGAAGGTCCTCTCCTCTCCTCTCCCCTCCTCATCTAGCAGTGGTCATGGATAAAACTCGGGGCTCTTTCAACGACATACTACTACTCTCGAGGACGAGGATCAGCTTGCATCATCGCCTCACGTAAACAAGATAATAACTGAATATGACGGTCTCGTGCGCAGGCGCAGCTTCCCGGAAGGAGCGCCCGTACGGGACTGTACGGCAGCAATCATGCGGCCCGTCGAGAATTCGGACGCGTTCTGCTCTGCATTGGCGGATCTCCTGCAGCGCCATGGTAGTAGCAGCTCCGCTCCACGCCAAAAAGAAGGAAAATAATACTTGAGCAGCATGAGCGACCGGGGCCAGGACCCAGCACGAAGATGAACGGCACGAGTAAGGATGCGTTTAGTTCCTCGAAGATTCTTCGAAAAAACACTATTTATCTAACTTTTTCTTATTCATCACGTCCCTCACACTTACTAAACACTATTCATCTACAGTGTTTTTTGGTGAACAATGTATTTTCAGAAACTCTTTCCCAAATCTAAACACACTCGTGCGAGCTCCTCCGCTAGATCTCACCCGGCCGAGCTCATGACGCCAGTGCGGGTCGCTGCCTTGGGATCCATGCAGGAGGAGATGATCCATCCCGTGACGTAGAGCGAGCGAGTGGGCGAGTGGCTACCTGCCTCCACCAGTCCAAGTCATCCCGATCAATCATGGAGCTAATCTAAACCTGGCCGATCGCGCTCCGACGTCGACTCGCCCACGCATCGCCGCCGCGTCTCCCTCCACACGCAGCCACACCGGCAGCCACACGATCGATGTGCTGAATGGATGGATGGATGGATTCAGCACATGGTCCTCGCGCTCTCTGGCCCTTGTCCAGATAGTACAGGCCGGCATCGGCCGGGGTGCGGAGCAGAGCCGTGCGCCCCGTGTCTAGGAATATTGATCGCAGATTGCGATCGATTGATCAATCAATCGAGTGGAAATGCATCATTGCGTTCAGGTTGATTTGGACTCTTGGACCGTCGGGACGTGAATGATGGTCTTCGCAAAAAAAAAAAGAAAAGAAAAAAAAAGAAAAAAAAAAAGAGTGAATTATAGTGACGGATACACGCTGATGAGACCTCGACGTGCGCCTTCTTCCGTCCTTCCATCCATGCGTTCCCAAAAAAGGAGATTTTGGGCTCACCGCGCGGATGCTTTGTGCTTCGCTTTTTTTTTTTTTTGCAGTTAATACACCTACAGCACTACAGGTGATAGAAACACGGTGGGCGTAGTTCTGTCTGACTTTCTATTTTACAAGAAAACTGGATCCCCGGATCAGTTTAAGTCTACACGGAAGAATCACTTCCTCTGAGAGGTTTTTTTTTGCTAGTTCCCGGCGAAATTTCGGTCTCAAACTGACAATTTTTAGTTCTTCTTCTTGATGAAAGAAAGAAATGACCTTCATTAATAATAAAAAGGAAATGATCATGTTGTTGATTCTTCTGAACCAAAAGGCGGCTTGAGTGGGCCGCATTTCGTCTCGGCTGACGTACCTAGTCCCGCCGGCCCGCTGCTTGATGGATGATTAACAGCGCGCCAGCCCACGAACGAGCTCCACCACTGACTAAACCAAGCCCAGCCATTGACCAAAATAGGCCTAGCCCAGACCCAAAAGAAAGGTCGGCCTCGAAAAAATCTCGGTCCATTCGTCAGCTACCACAAATAATTTTCAGTTAGCTTTATTCCAAGATGCTGTAATCTAGAATTCAAAAAAAAAAGGATGATGTAATCCAACAGTGTGATGTGTACCCGCTGCTTCACCGGTTTTAGTGGGATTTCACTGGTTTTTTTAATTAAATATCATACAGCAAAGAAACAAGATCAACTCCAAGGTCCAACTGTGAAGCAACAAGAAGAAGGCAAGGATCGGCGGCGGCCGGAACAAGAACGTGCGCGTCACCAAATACATATTCGTCAGCGAGTCCCACGCGGTCAACCTCCATGTCTGGAAAGGCAAGGTCAGCCAGGCAGCTACAAGTAATATGTTCTTGTAAAACCATGTGGTCGGGTCGCTTTCCGGGTTGGGTTGCGTTGCGTTGCGTCTGCCCCGGGGTGGCACCGGCCCTGGGCCGTGCGCGCCCGGATCAACTCATCCATCCCCGTGACTCCGTCCGTCCGTCGTCTCTGCGTGATTGCGGACCCGCAGCGTCATCGTAACTCGAAACCACAGCGGCTTCCATTTGGAACTGCCAGCACCCAGCCGGCATCGAAACCAGCAGCAGCAGAGGCCTTTCTTTGCCGCTTCCACCGGCAGCCAGGCTGCAGCAGGTGTCATCGTCCCAAGAAAAGAAGGGGATGCAATGCAAGCATTCAGGTAGGTAGGTGGGTGACGCAGAATTATCCCAGCTTACCTTCAGAAAGGCGATGCAATGCAGCTCAAGGTGCAAACGCATGGGAGTGATGTCAAGTGGAGGAGGAGTATCATCAAGTGGTAATCTTTCAAAAAAGTATCATCAAGTGGAAGCCGGCGGGTGCTACTGCATGAGGTCATGGTCGTCAGATTCCTCCTACTTGTCACTGTGTCCAGCACAGGGGCCGGACCTAACCGCCCCTCTTCTCTGACCAAAAGCTTTGACAGAGAATGAAGATGATGCCCATTCTGCCTGCGCTCACATCGATGCAACCGTTTCCCAAATTCCCCCATCTGATTCCGATCGACGACCCCACATGCCATAGTCTGGAGATCGCAATAGAACCGAAAAAAACTTCCGTCCAAATCCTTGCATAATCCATGCTCGAACATTCGAAATGGAAATGCCGTCCGGTATGTGTGCGTGTGACACGTGGGCCGGGCAGATGCACCCACCCCCACAACAGAGACAGGCAGATAGAGTTTAGCAGCAAGCAGCCTGGGGCCGGCCGGGGATGCCGCCGAAATGGAAGGCCGCCAACGCCGAGGAGACGCCGGAAGGATTGATTGATGAACGAAGGAGATCAACGACTGTTGCTGATGGAGCAAGATTGCGGCCGGAGTAGGGTAGCCATCATGCCTGCGTCTGCTGAATGCTCACTCCTACTACTAAATAAAATAAAGAGGACCCGTCTGGCAACTGCTGAGTCTGAGGCCTCTCGCCGTCCGTCCACTTGCCTCGGCTATCATGATGATCTATCTACAATGCACCAAGACTGACGTCCATTCCAAGGGTTCGGTTCACACAAACACACAATGGATACTATCAGAATCAGTGAGCCACGAAACATTTCCCCTCTCGTGACAATTTGCTCCCTTCATTTTTATTGCAAAGAAATCCAGAGCCTGGCATTGCATCTGTAGCGTGATTTAAGTGGGGTTTTCTTCCCATTTCGAGTGGGGGAAACTCTGCACTGGAACTGGGTATTCAAATGGAAATCCCCGCGTGCGTTCTGAACGGCCAAACGTGCCAGCGAACTAATGAATCAAAGCATCTGCATGTCAGTCGAGTAAAACTCCCGTAGTTCTAGTAGCTCCAAAGTGTCTTCCGATTCGCGTTCCGGCGACGATGGACATGACAAAGAACAAAAGAAAGGCAGCAGGGGAAAAAAGTGTACACCCAAGAGTCCACCAAGCTAGACTGACCCCAACTGAACTCTACTAGACTACTGAACCTGCCCTGCATGCACGCCCGGATGACGGAGGATCATCACCTCTCCGGGAGGATGACGACGGGCGGGCGCTGGGCGCCGGCGGAGCCGAGGCGTCGGCCGAGGCACCGTGCGGCGCCGGAGGCGAAGAGGGAGAGCCAGGCGACGAGCGGCGTGCCGAGGAGGACGAGGCCGACGGGCACCATCCACAGCTGCTGCCGCGCCGGGTGGAACGCCACCGCCCACCACACCAGCACGCCCGCCCCCGCCAGGCCCACCCCCGCCACGCCCACCGCGGCCGCCCACGCTGACCTCTGCGGCGCCTCCGCGCCGCGCTCCCGGCCGCCGCCGCTCATCTCCAAGTCGACGGCGTGCCCACCACCACCATCGTTACCACCGCCGGGCGCCGCAGCCTTGGGCGCCTCTCGCTGCGCCATGACGACGAGGAGCTGAGGAGGACGTGAGGCTGGCGGACGAAGCGTGGCGGGCGCGTGGGGAACTGGACAGGCAGGCGGCAAGTGAAGAAGTGAATATACAGTAGAGGGGGAGTGGGGAAGGAATTGATGAAGGGCAGCGCAGCTGGGGAGGGGTCATGTGGCCGGGGTTATCTGGTGATGACAACCCCAGGCCAGGCCTCACGCGACGCGCCACCGGGTTTTTACTCCGCTCCGTTGCGTTCTGTCCCGTTCAGGTAGGTTATCTCCGCGTCAGATCAGAGCCAGCTACTGATAGCTAATTTTTCTTTTCTGGCTGTGTTTAGTTGGTGAGGGGAGAAAGAATTTTTTTTTTCTAAAAACGTGTTTTGTGAGAGAGATGAATAGGAAAGTCGAAGAGAATTGAAGGAGAATTTTTCTAGAAAGCGTGTTTTCTGAGAGAGATGAATAGTGAAGTCGAAAAAACTTTTTATCTAAACACACATTGAGTTTCGGTTGCTCTGCTCCGGATAACAAACAGTCAGAGCGGGCTTCTGCCGGCGCGCGCGGGCGGACAAGGTGAGGTGACGGCCTTGTTTGTCCGCTCCGCTTGCTTGCCTTGCCCCCGAACCGAGCTTGGAGCCTTTGCATCGGATGGAGTCATGGGCCATGGGGGGCTTCGTCGTATCGTGTCGTGTACTAGGTGAAGTGACAGAGAGGAGGGCTGATGCAAGTGCAGTCGGGTGTACTTAGCTAGGCTGCCAGTGTACCACCGCGCACACTCGGCCATGTTTGTGGTGGAGAGAAGTACTTTTTTCTGGGATGCGTGTTATGTGAGGGGGATGAATAGGAAAGGGAAAAAAGGAATTTTTGGAGATGCGTGTTCTGTGAGGGAGATGAATAGGAAGTAAAAATTACTTTTGGGAACTAAACACGGCCCAGCGTCTGGTACGTGCAAGGAGCTGAAATGGAACGTTAGGGAAGGAATCGTGCGTGGGGCCTTCTGGTACACTGAGCGCGCGCTACTACTTTGTCAGGTAACGGTCGTTCTGGTGCTGTTCCATTCTCTGTCTATGACACACTGCCATTGTTATGGAAATGGAACCTAGGATAAAGCAGATCCTCCAACCACATTCAGGGCCGGCCCTGACTTTTTTTTTGGCCCGGTGCAGAACGAAACAAGAGGCCCCAACCATAAAAGAATAAAAAAATACTATATTAAAAAACTAATTGCCATTAACGAGTATCTAAAACCTGTTAAGGAAAAATAGACAATGCAAGTGAATGTGATTGAAAAAGATTTTGAACCTTGACCTGGTGATGGAAACTCGGCATTCGGGCAGGACAGGCAGGCGGCCGGCCGGCGGAGGCGAGGGGCGAGCCGGGCAGTCAGCGTCTCGGGCAGCGGTGATCTCGCAAGTTGTCCAGGAGACGAGACGAGGAGGCGGGCAGGTCTGGCGAGTGGCGACTAGCGAAGGAGTCGAAGTCGAAGAGTCGAGGAGACGACGATTGACTTTGAGGCTTTCCTCTATACGTGGTTTGTCGGTGGGCTCGATGGATCATGGATTATTTTGAGCTTCTTTTCTCGTTGGCAGGCCTGTTGACGATTGAGTGGTTGACCTGTTCGTTTGGTGGGACTTGGGAGTCTTGGAGACGTACGTATGCTTGCATCAAGTTGGAGGCCCCCTGGAACGTGAGGCCCGGTGCGACCGCATCGTTCGCACCGGCTCAGGGCCGGCCCTGACCATATTGCTGGACGGTCCCTCCCTCATCAAGGGCTATAGCATCCAGGGTTTTTACTCCCTATTCATCCCCCTCAGTACATCCTTAAAAATTCCTTTTTCAACTTTCCTATTCATCCCCCCACATAACACGCATCCTAGAAAAAAAGTATTTTTTCTCCACCCATCTAAACACAGCACCAGACTCAGACAAGCCTGGATTAGTGGAGTAGTAGAATCCAAGCCACGTCGTCTTCTACAGTACTCCCATTTGCCGAGGAATATTTGCTCTAGCGCGAACCACCGCTGATGCTGACCTGTGTGTAGCGTTACGTCTGTTGTCTCAAGAGCTAGCAGTCGATACCATCTCGCAGATTTTTTTTTTTTTAAAAAAACACCCCGCAGAAAGATGCTCGGATAGATGACTCCTGTGCCCCTGCAATTTTACTTCTCTGCCGTGCCATGGCAGCTTCAGCAACAGAAACTTCTGGCACGGCACGCTGGCCCCGGGAATATTTTCAGGTGAGAACTTCAGCGTGAGGACGATGGATCCTCTTCTATCCACGCCAGTAATTGACTCGTCTTACGCTGATTGATAGCATCTTTACTCTTGACCACACATCACATATTCACTTCCTCCGTGGTGATCATGGTGGTTGCTCGCTGGCCGTTCTCGAGCTGATGGTTCAGAAGAAACTGCAGCTGGCCGTTCTCGAGCTGATGGTTCAGAAGAAGCTGCAGCCCTGGCCCCTGGCAGTCCGCGGGCTTTTCAGCTAGCAACAATCAGCACACGGCAGCAGATTTGCAGGTGAAACACGGAGAGGAGAGGAACATTTTACCTGCCGCTCTTTGCATCATGCAAGGTTCCAACCACTACTTCGCTGCTAAAATTAGCAGCCTATTGCCCTACTGCACTTCGAATCACATGCCTTTACTCCTTGGTAAGCTACTTTCTATAAAGTGAGGATCGGTTCAGTGAAAGATCCTCCAGTGGTTTCCTTGGACGGGTAAAACACTTTCCACGCTACTGTGCACTCGCTGCGCAGGTTCGAATCCATCCATCTGTCGAAAGCCCAATTGATCTGCACTTATCTTGCAGCAGATATTGTTAGCCCGAAAGCACCGACCAGGCAAACCCACATGAATTTGGCCGTGGCTGCCTGGACATCCTCACCTGCCATGCCGAAATTCACCATGGGAAAGATGACAAACTCCTGCGGATGGTACTATACTACCACAGCTTGATTCGTCTCGCCTTGAAATTAAAACTAAAGCGGCCCACCATATAGCCATATAGGTACAATGACAATGGTAAATCTCAATGCAGCAGCACCGTCTCAGTAAGTAGAAGGAGCTGGACTCTCTTCCTGATTATGGAAGAAATGAGCTCAAGTGGCACCTGTGAAGAACATAATAGGCACATTGTATTAACCGAAGGTGTGATTGATCGAATGACTAAGTCATGGTGCGATTTCTCGTCTAGCTGTGACGGACAAATACCCCATTGGAATTGGAACATACAAGAATATAAAGCAGGCTCAGCTTATGTTACAGCTAACACTATTGGTCAAAACTCCCCTAGTCCGAGTTCTGTTTCTCCTCAATGCTTGATTTACTGAGGATAAAAACGCCAAGAATGATAAGACTGGCACCTGCAAACCACTGCACAAACACATTTCCTTGTAAAAAAAGCTGCTAAGAGCGAGCCTTACAAAATAATCTCAAAACAATCATGTATTAAAAGGAAACACGTTATAAGAATTAATATATAGATCAAATTGCACTGCATCTTGCACTAGTCATTTGTCGATATTGGCAAGGCTTAATAGATGTGGATCATGTAGTGTTTCACATACAATTGTAGAGGATGACGCTCTATATTAATGATTCATGACCAATGAGCCAGTTGATCACACTGATGCACAAGATCATCATTTTTGTCTAGCAATGAATCGTTCCAAACTTCCAATTTGTTTTTCTTTCCTATGAAGCAGTCATACATCTATACGTATCAACATACCACTTTTAGGATAGAAAAAAAAAGGATCGTCATTTCATTCATCACATATACCAACACAAAGAGGCTTTCTTTGACTATGAGGAAACAATCTATTGACGAATTTGCATGGTTCAACATAAGGCACCCAGAAAAAAAAAATAGTCAAACTAGATGAATTGACACACACTATGGCATCTGATTAAAAAAAAGTACCTAAGGGTTCCTTTACATTCTTCTCAGTGTCTACCTCATCTAGGAACCACAAAAGAAGCAACTCGGGATGACAATTGGAAATTCTGACTGAGATCATAAATAGAACAAATAAATAGACATGACAATCCTTAAGACACACCACAGAAAATGGAGAATTCCCACGTCACCTTAGAAGGTAGGGGCTCGTGAAACAGGAAATACCCTGCTTGCATGGTTCAACATAAGACACTCAGAAAAAAATAGTCAAACTAGATGAATTGACACACACTATGGCATCTGATTAAAAAAAACTACCTAAGGGTTCCTTTACATTCTTCTCAGTGTCTACCTCATCTAGGATACCACAAAAGAAGCAACTCGGGATGACAATTGGAAATTCTGACTGAGATCATAAATAGAACAAATAAATAGACATGACAATCCTTAAGACACACCACAGAAAATGGAGAATTCCCACGTCACCTTAGAAGGTAGGGGCTCGTGAAACAGGAAATACCCTGCTTGCATGGTTCAACATAAGACACTCAGAAAAAAATAGTCAAACTAGATGAATTGACACACACTATGGCATCTGATTAAAAAAAACTACCTAAGGGTTCCTTTACATTCTTCTCAGTGTCTACCTCATCTAGGATACCACAAAAGAAGCAACTCGGGATGACAATTGGAAATTCTGACTGAGATCATAAATAGAACAAATAAATAGACATGACAATCCTTAAGACACACCACAGAAAATGGAGAATTCCCACGTCACCTTAGAAGGTAGGGGCTCGTGAAACAGGAAATACCCTGCAAGCCCCGACGAGATGAAGTTGGCAGCAAAGTTTGTGACTGTTGCCTGGAGGGATGACAAAGCTTTGAGGCTGTTGACATAACACCCCCACATTGTCACATTGAAAAGTATCACCATACCGTATTTAATTAGCTGTGAATTAGACGAGATCAGAGTAAGTAACAGTGTAAATTGAAACAAGGAACTGAAAGAAAGAGTATTTTTTGTGTTTCAATTAATGAAGGAAGCTGATGTTTGTTTGTTTTTTTCCATCTATTGGATGCATAATATTTCCCCAATAAAAACTCTAGTGACAAATTTGGCAATGCTATGTAAGCAATTCCCCATTTTGGGTTTACTCTTCTTTGTTTCTGATAGTTGTTAGTACCAGCTTGAGATTATACTGGTTATTCTACCTGCCCTGCACTACAATCTGGGACTGAACCCCTTGGGTAGGTATAAAGTATAAACTAGTGAGGAATTGTTCACAAATTGAAACGTATTAATACCATAGCGGCATAGCGCATCATTAAATCCAGTCAATTCCCTCTTGGAACATGTCCATGATGCAAGTATCTAACTTCTTCGTGTGATCCCATTTTTCTCTGAAGAGGACATCTGATCCCATTTCGACTCATCAAACTACGAGGGCCACATCTAAAGTCAAATTTCGGATTCAAGCAAGTATTTCATGACGATGAACTCATCATCCAACAAATTGACTAGCCTGGCGCTCCGAGCCGAGCAAAAAAAAAAAAAGAATCTCAGGTCGCATAGGGAGAGCGAGCGGTAGAGAGGGGAGGTGGGGGGTAGGCTGGTGCCGCGGTACCAGAGTAGCGAAGAACTTGGCGGAGATGGCGGCAAGCGCGGCGTTGAAGCCCGCCGCGAGGGCCCACACGTAGCCGCCGCCGTTCACCATCCCTCGACCTCACCGGAGATCCCCCCCTCCTCCGACACTGATGACGCTGGACCGACGGCAGCCGGCCGAAGGAAGGAGAAGACTGGATACACAGCTGGGCTGAGAAGCCCGGAATTGTTTCAAGCGGGCTTTCTATTGACAAGCCGAGATTGCCCACACGGTACATGGGCCGTCCTCCTAATTGTCAATGAGACCTCTCATGGATATAAATAGATTCAGGCGTTCATTTGGGGCGTGTTTGGTTGGGTGTACGCTGCCTGCACTGCATGTGTGGTGCAGCATCTTTACTTTTTGCTTTGATTGGTTGCCCGCATGCATGTTCGGATTTGGCCATGTAGATGCAAAAGCGAGCTCTGCGCCTGCACCGTGGGAAACAAAAATCAGCTCCGTTTCTCTCGAGCCAGGCTACGACGCAACGGAGAGGAGCCCATGTGATGAGTTCCAGTCACCGGCCCACAACTTCATCAACTCTGCACCTACACCGTGTGAATTGGATGGATGGATGGATTCCTGACAACATAGTTTGGGGGGTAAGTCTACCTGGAGTCTTATGCAAGGTATGCACATCAATTTGCTGCAGGCCACCAATCAACGCATGGATAGAGCATACACTCTACCAAACACGACGAAAAAATAGGATGTTGCATGCACCTAGCCTGTCTCAGCGCGGCCTGGCTGGCAGATACGGGCCAGGCTCTCCTGAGCAGGAAACCAAACGCGCCCTTGAGAATTGAGATACTCAACCAGGTGGGTTTTTTTTCCATTTTCTCAAAAAAATTTCCCCCAAAACATCCTGTCATATTGTCATGCATAGGTTTATTGTGAATTTGTGAGCTCCGTATATGTGTTTTTCAGAAATCATTTATATGTAATATAAAAAAAATATAGCGCCGTCTAAGTCGAGACAACTATGCAGTCCAAGTTTGAGGCACTGAATTGAAAGAACTTGTCTTCAGCCATGCAGACAGGTTAAATAGTGAAATGTGCTGTCTGGATTCTTGTATTAACTAGATCCATAAACTTTTTTTTTGAAGTTAGATCCATAAACTGTCAAAGTAAGGAGGGAAAGGGTCATTAAACTAGTAATCCAGCCCAAGTGAGACTCTGGATTCACTCCAAGGATATTCTGAAAGTTTAACAACCTAGATTCCAGCAAAAACACTGGAAAAGAGTAAAAACATCAAATCCTCAAATTTTGTTTAAGGATCTATACAGGGGAGAATACAAGGCTCACGTTGTTAGTATCTATTAGTTTTTTTTTCGAATGGCCAAGAATTTTCTAAGTATATCTTTTTTTCATAGCTAACGATTTGAAGCCATTATATATTTTTTTTTGACAAACCACAAGTGCTATGCATATGTTAGGTCACATCAACCGAAAGGCAATCACATGGATTGAATGACATGCATCTTATGACGACTCTGCACAGAGCGAGACAGATGAACATTTTACAATCACGTTTGTTGACAAAACATTCAAAAGGGTAACGAAGCAGAAGAAAAGAGAGGGGAAAAAAATTATAGAGCACCAACTTTCGATCAGCTATAACCATATAATATATCACATGCACCATCCCATGCATGCATCGCGCACGCGCACGCCGTCCGATCCGCCGCGCGCCGCTCATTTCTCGAACACACAGAGCCCAAAGTCACCGTCCCCGGCGGCCGGGCCGAGCAGCCCCGTCCACCTCTCCGCCTCCTCCCTCCCGTCGCTGTTGAGGAACAGCAACGCCGCCATGTCATCATCCTCCTCACCACAGTGCTCCAGCTGCGACGACCCCACATCGCCGGCCGCCATCGCCTCCAAGCACTCGACGGGGCTGAGCTGTGACGCGACGAACTTGTCGAGAGCCCTCCAGTCCGTGGCGGCGGCGGCCACCTTGTCATCGTCGTGGGCCCGGGCCTTCTTCTTCCCCCGCCTGCTGCCACTGTCCACCACCTCGTCGGCCGACGACGCTTGGCTCCGGCGGTTGGGCGCGAGCGGCGCCGAGGGGCTCTCGAGCTGCGGCAGCTCGACAAGGTGGGTGGTCGAGTACTGCAGCAACGCGGCGGCGCCGGCGTCCAGCTCGGCGCCGGTCTCCTGCTTGAACCGCGCGCTCTTGGTCGCGTTGGTGGGGTTAACGAACGCCGCCGCCTCTGCGGCCATGGCGGTGACCTCGCGGTGGTAGGAATAGCTCGACTCCCATGCCATCGCCATGCTGCTGCGTGCAGGGTATGCTGTTCTCTTCTTGAACGCTCGGCACACCACCCAGCCTTCTTCCTGCAGCACCACACGATGGAAAAATCATATTGTTAATTAATTGGATGTCAATTAAGTGAGATTTGCAAAACAGAGAAAGGAGTTAGAAAAGGTTAATATATATAGGCCATTTGCCTTTGCTTATGTCCACTGTTGTTGATAGTGGAGTGCTGAAGCATTATCGATCACCGGTACTGTGATGAGTACAGGAAGTAGCTATCTACTAGTTGCATACAGCTTGTAACTTAACAATGGCGCGTGCAAGAACGTTCACACTGGGAAACCCTAACTGGACATGCATGCATTTCTATGGGAAAAGGTTTTGTTAGTGGTGAGGTCAAAAGAATACAATTACTAAGTGTTTGGAAGTTTCAAGGGTCAAGTCCGTCTCACAGAAAGGCGAGACTTATCTTGTGAGAGCTAGAAAGTAACAGGAGAATCTGTGGTGCTTTGCTACTGATATACTGAAGCATTGTATTGTGTCCACCAGTAGTGGTGCATGAGTTAGACATTCACGCGTGCATCTTGGACTTGATTTGTGGGCACTACTTTAGAGAGCGAGATCTCTTGGTCTCTACAGCTGAGACATTAAGCTTAAACATATTGCTAATCACCTGCTGCCACATTACTACAATTTTATTACCTCGATCAGAGAAGCCTGAAGATGTACAACTGAAGCTGGTTGCAAATAATTTAAATTAAGACGTGTTGTATATATACTTGTATGTTTTTCGAAAGACAATATATACTTGTATGTGAATTATCAACTAATCAAGTTAGTATTATACTGAGGTCGTTCTTCACAAAGTAGTATTTTGGCTTTTCCAACTTGGACTGGAGTAGTGCAGAATTTTAAAAGAAGAGAGTAGTATGCTTAGCTAGTGCATCTATGTTGTGGGGGGTAAAAAGCTAATAAGGTAGTAGATGAGTGGGACAGCTTGCTTGCCTGCGGCGGTGCATTCTCGTCAGTCTCAAGCCTGTACTCGTGCATGATCCAATCCGTCTTCTGCCCATTGGGCGCCCTGCCTTTGTAGAAGACGAGCGTCTTCCTCATGCCGATGAGGCGGCTCTTGTCGTGCACAGCCTTATCCCTTCCGGTGGCCTTCCAGAACCCAGCCATGGTCGCCCTGTTGGTCCGTGTCCCCGTCGGATACTTGCGGTCCTTGTAGCTGAAGAAGTACCACTCGTTCTGCTCCTCATACCCGATGCCACAGTGCTCTTCAATTTTCATCAGCCACGCACAGGAGAAAAAATAAATATTAAGATCATCAGCTCATCATGCACACAAGATCATAATATTTGTAAGCTCATATTATATATTTGAATCAAAATAAACCCTTATTAATTAGGATACTAGCTATATATACCTTGGAGATCCCAAGGCTCGATGCGGTAGAGATCGATGTCGCGTATGACGTCGAGGTCGATCTTCTGAGAGGCCACCTTCTTCCTGAGGTAGTAGCCAACGAGCTCATCGTCGGTGGGGTGGAACCTGAAGCCAGGGGGCACGCATGATTCCATGGCGTCCATATGATCACCACCACCAGCAGCAGCAGCACCTGATCGAGTACGAGAGCGCATCAGATTCAGCGTCGCCTCTTCTCAGCCATACCCAATGCAAATGATATAGCTCGCGAGTGCTCGTCTACTCCTAAAGAAAGAAGACGGCAAGTGCTCGCATCATTCGAGCCTGCCTTCTTTATAGTGGAAAGAAACAGCTACAAGTGCATGCCCGCAGGAAGAGTGTGTAGTGTACAGCACACTGAATGATCATGCAGTGGCACTGTACAGACAGACTAGACTGAAGAGGCAGTAGGAAGGAGTGTCTGTATGGGTTTCAGTGCTTTAGAAAAATGTACTCCAGCCAACAGGCATTCAGCCGTGCTTGCAGGAACTGAACTGTGCACTGTAGAAGTTTTTTTTTTGTAGTACCAGCAAGCGTAGGATATAGGACAAGGTACGGCAAAGCCTGGGCAGGCCGCCGGGACAAATGTGGGGAAGCTACAGGCCTGCAAATGATAGTGTCGACTGTGGAATCAGGGGCATGTGGGCTATGGTGAGCAGGGAATCATGGCAGCCGCAGGATGCGTGGTCTGCCCTGCCCGGCCGGCCCCGGTGCAACTCGCACTCAGGAAGTGATTTCAGTGTACGTCCAAGAATCTTTGTGGGCATGAAGCTAAACTGCTAGACTAGTGATTAGTACAACTCCTCGCTTGCTAACTGGGTAGTTAGAACTGCTAATAACCCCCTTGTCATGCTGATGAGTGATGACCATGATGCTTTCCATATTCTCTGATGAAACGGATGACGCATGGTAATTAATAAGCCTAGCAAAAACTTTGGCATCACCAAATGCAGAGGTAACAAAAGCTGATGGTGTTTGCTGGTTTTTGCCGGCCGGCCGGATGGATCGGAGCTAGCGCATGCACGCGCTTGCATGCCTGCCGCCGGACCCCGGGCGGTCGTGGTGGTTAAAAAAAGAAACCATGGATAAGAAGAGGACGGTGGTGGGGATGGGAGCAAAAGAGATTTGAAACGTGAGGAAGGGGCGGCCCTTTTCTTGGATCGATCAGGCCTGCAAATAAAAGGCTTTTCTACGAGAAAAAAAAGGCCTGTGCAAATAAAGCTATGATCCTCCGGCGAGCGCGCGAGGCAACACAAACACTAGGCAGGCATGCACGACAGAGAGAGGAGAGAAAAGGTATAGCTAGGCAGCAGCCGGGGCCACACGACTCTCGGTTGCCTGCACCGCCTCTGACCGCGCTGTCTCTTTGTCGAGGAATTCCATGGCACAGCATCAGCAGGAAGAGAGCTCGAGACCATCCGTTTGTGGCCTGCCTACATGCGCCTATATTTGCTGTGTGCTACTGCTGCCTACTGCTATCGGAGGATGAGCAGTGCATGCAATTTGTATGACTGGCTAATGGGGCCACGCAGGCATGGCAAGCTGCTGTGTAGTGCACCGGATGGATGGGAAGGTTTGCTAGCAGCAAGGGCCATGGGGAGCGAGGGAGTAAAATCATGTTAGATGTTTTCCCTTTGGCCTCTTGTGGGGTGCATGCCGTCTTGCATCGCTGCTGCATGCATATGACTGCATGAGAGAGGGGGATACCTTTCCATTCAGTCATCACTAGTGGATCTCCTTCCATATTTCCTGCCCCACTAGGGAAATCATAAGTAGCTATATACTCCTATTTCCTATGTTTTTTCCGTTAGTTCCTGTTCTAAAATGCAGGAATTTATACATGTCAATTTCAGATAAAGCATGCATATATATAGACATATAGTATCCTCCAATGGCCAATGGGTATGCAAAATGAGCTAAGCACAAATTAATGAACTCTTTTCTTGTAAAAAGATAATAAATTTAGGTGAGTTTATTAGAGACGCATGCCATGTCCATGAAATAAGACAACACAACTGAATGAAATAAGTATATAGTGCATATAACCTCTCTCTCAGAAGGATTTCTACGACTAAGAACCAATGTATAGCCTTCACCGAGGACATAACAATCGTCCCTCTGGCAATACAATGGCATGTCTTTGAACAAAAGGGCGGTCAACTCTACATAATTATGCACTTACCACAATTAACACTTCAGATAGATCTCTCACATGAACAAATAATATAATTAAATGCATGGATTTGCAACACTTGTACTTATTTTGAACTTATTGGAAAAAATGTAATGGTGAGTGTTTTGCATAGGCGAACGTGCCCATGTCCCTAGAAACAAGACAAATCCAGCTGAAGGTAGTATATAAAGATGACATGAAATGGAACCGATCTTGTAGGTGTTGGATCTTCTACTAATAAACGCTAGGAAAGTTGAATGATTTCCAGAGCGGAATATAGCTAGCTTGTATTAATCCTATATATTTTTTTTTGTTATAAATACACATGTCTGGTACATCATGCAATATAATGTCGAAACGTTTTCAAATATTGAAACAAAAAAAATCAGGCAATGAAATCACATTTACTTTGAAACATGTTTTAAAGACAACTGTCACGTATATGATCTTTAGTTTATATGTGCACGAGATGATCATGTATGCAAAACATATCATTGTTCTGGATCACTAGAGAATCGACACAAGTAATAACCACATTGAGAGTTAACACTTACACTTGACCACCTAATTAAGTCCAGATGGCAATGTAAAACATTTATGATTGCAGTTAATCATTCATTTATCCTTTTGTGAAAAGTGAAAGAAAGCTTATAAAAGAATAGGTATGATCATGATAAATGCTTTTTGGGCGAGGTATATCCATCATGTGTTTTCTGAAGAGATGAAAATATGACTGTACATGGGCTCAATCAGGAGGGTGTTCACACACGTTCTGATGATTTTTCACAAATAAATACTTTGGCTTCACCACCAAATAAAAGGTTGTATATTTACCTATTATTTTGGCAGTAGAAGGGGGCTGAAGGAAAAAAATTATGTGAATAAAAACAAGGAGCAAAATGCAGGATACCTATAGCTGACTAAACAAACATGTAAACTTAAGCAGTATTGATACCTATAGCTCAAAATAATTATGGACACACATACTAGACCTACAAGGATATCCAACAATTTCAAACATATTATTTGTGAATAGCTTTTTGCCAAAAATACAGATATACATGTATGTATCTGGTTTTTTTTATTAAAGTGAATTGACTTCCACTTGCTATTCATTTTTCTCTTCTTTTTTTTCATTCCAAGCTAAGAGGGTCCATTCATGGAGGCAAAGATGTATGCTGCCTTGATATGTTTCGGATACCTACAGTGCACACCACCACCCACGGTGTATATGCATGGATTCTTTAAGATCGAAGAGGTCGTGAAGAGGAAAAATTAGGGGAGACAGATATATCTCATTCAAATAGGCTGTCAGTTACAATTCAAGTAGAAGGAGGGAAGAAGAGATCGAACAAAACCAGATCTCAAAACGGCCGGGCAAGCTAGCTTGATAACAGATCAACATGAAGCCCCGCAGGATTGATCAGCCAAGCCATGCATAACCAATAATACACGGAATTCGAAACCTTGAAACTTAACTCACCTCCGATGATCAGTCTGATCCCTTACTGATCGATACCAGTTAGTCGTGGAGTTCTTGTCAGATGAAGAGTGTGTGCAAGTTGTTCTTGATCTCTGCGAAGCTAGCTTGTGTTTGGAAGAATAAATAGCTTGAGGATGGAGGAGAGAGCTTTGTGCTCTAGAAGAGAATGGACAAAGGAGGGGGAGAAGGTGGCGAGTATGAAAAGGGGACGGGTCGCTCTCCTTTCCGTCGCGCGTGGGCGAGGGGAATGAAGACCTGTGGGCCCCGCTGATGACATCACGCCTCCTCCTTCTTCGCTACACTTCTTCCCCTTTCCTCTCTCTATCCCTGACCTCTTCGATCTCCATATGGTCCATGCAGGTGATGCAGTACAGACTCACAGAACAAAAGAACCTAGATGGCGCAGTAGCCTGTCTTCGATCAATTGAACCTGACATATACTTGGCATCTCGCTGATAGTATTCATGCACCATAATAAAGCGAAGCCTAATTAGCTATTAATAGCCACCAGTTCGATCGCTAGCTACTTGCAAGCCACGTTTAATCTAGCTACTACGACTTAGGGGTACTGCACAGAGAAGAGAACATCGCGCTTGAGCTCCGTAGAGATTAAACGCGATGTTCTGCTTAAAATTCGGATTTCATTACTTGACCTATATATATATACTGGTGCACTTTTATTAAGACCTGGAAAAATTCCAGCTTATATGGTATTTCACTATGTATGAGTTATCCAAACTTTCTTGAAAAACTGAAATTAATTCAGATTATTCATAGCTTTCACTAACATAAACTAGTTGCAACAGAAGGGGATGGGACATAAAACACCTGTTTATACTGTAATTAAGACTGTGGTTTGGTTTCTTCATCGTTTTCTTTCGTCCATTTATACAAGGTCATAAGAGCCGAGTATGAGATAAAAAAAAAAACGGGGCATGGATGCATGATTGCAGAAATGCTTTTCATCTGTGGCTAAGTCTGGTTTTGTTGCAATCAAGTGTATATGGCCTTACAAATGGTACCAACCTGTGCTTTCAGCTGTTTATATAGGACCATGCTGCCCGGATGGCAGATGAACAAATACACGCAGCTGTAGAGAGCTGCAGGCCCCGTACAGTTTTACAGATATCATGATTGAACCACTGTATCATGGATCCAGCTAATTTTCTGATCAGAGTCTGCAGTTATATTTTGATTTATGTGATGTATTTTGATTAAGCAATATCAACCTGTGCTCCCATACGGGCTAGTTAGAAATAGTTAGTAATTAAAATTACCCACTTAATACTTTCTTTTATATTTGAAAAATTATAATAATACGCTAAAGATAAATATTCATCTTATATAATTGTAATAATTGTGATAAGTTTACTTAATGACAATTTCTCACTTTGCATCACACTTTCATGTGTGTTTGATATATGTATTTAGTTGAACACTTTTGAGCTATGGAGTATTGGAAAAACATGAAAATTCGTATGCTTAATTCCTTCCCTTATACATGAATAATCTCTGCTACTAAACAGAGAAGGATAGTCATTACCATCGTCCTGCCGGTCCGACGCCTCGTCGTACCCTCCGCCCCTGATTTTTTCGGACTTTTTTTTCCTTCTGTCTTTCTTCCTTTCCGCTTTTCCCTTGCGTGAAACAGTTTCTTTCCTTCCGCGAACGATTCATTCTCATACACGAAGCAAACAGAGGTTGCTCCCATCGATCGGAAGGGCTCCCAGGGCGCACATCGATTTGATCTGAGCGGTCAAATAGTATTTTAAGATAGAAATAGTATTTTAAGATTTCGCTATAATTATTAATTTATATTCAGATTTAGGAGTTACTTTAACTTTTAATAATGATATTGTTGGATAGTTTATATGCAAATTTAGGGGTAACTTTCGTGAACATTAAGGGTTTACTTCAGATTATTTTTAAAATGACGGAGATGGGTAATTTATATGAAAATTCGAGAGTTTCTTTAGATTATTTTTATAATGGTAGGGGTGGGGAATTTGGATACATGTTTAGGGGTTTATTTTGGTCTATATTCATAATAAAGATAGAACACTATGCTAGTATATTAATAAAGATATAAATAGTATTTTAAGATTTCACTATAATTATTAATTTAGATTATTTTTATAATGGTAGGGGTGGGGAATTTGGATACATGTTTAGGGGGTTATTTTAGTCTATCTTCATAATAGCAAAGGTGATTAATTTATTAGAAAAGATAATAGATCCACTTGTTAGTACAATTAGAATTGCCGAATTGATGGTCGGATGTTTCTAATTTTCATGAAAATTTATAGGATTTATCTATTTTTTAAACTGTCCACCTAGAATCCTAGGCGGCTTCATCTGGAGGCTTCAAAAGGAGCCTCCAAATAGTAATAGTAAGATGCACCAGGGGTCTTTAAACTTTCCCTGAATTCTCACATAGACTCAAACCTTGAGCGTGTGAATGTCTTGGCCATTTTATTTTCTTCAAACAAACCAGAAGAAGAGTTGCCAAATTGTACATAAAAGGACTTCCTAGACAGGAGAAATAATTTACAATGAGTATATTGTCCATTAGTCATTAAATAATTGTTTGCATCCCCAGGTCTAGCTATGGACCCTGATTCTTGCTTGGAGTAATAAGCCACTTAGAAGTTTACGTATCCATATGGTCACTTTGAGAGTGTATGGACTTATGTGAAAAAATCCAAAAAAAAAAAACGTTTTCCAGTGCTTATGCATTTCATTCTATACTTAGGGCACTGTTTTAATCATCTTATATAAACATATCACAGACCAACTTAATTAAAGTTGTTAGCAAGCTAATAGCAGGTAGCCTCATCACTCTATAGAAATTGAAAAATTATTTTCTGTTGGGTGTCACAATACTAGTAAGCCGATCTCATTCCCTGATTATCATTTTGTATGCTACCTTGAAATCTGTGCTGTCAGCCTTAGAGCATGCACCAAACTGATGAGGGACTAATTGCATATGTTAGCCTTAGCCATTAGCATTTAATCGATTATATTTCCAGAAGCATGATAAGGGGGGATTATGATGATGTCGATAACACTGGGGCGTAGGCATGCATTACAAAACATGCTGTGCGATGTATGATGCCACCTACTACCACTGTCAGTGGCAACAACATATCCTTCTTTGATAAGCGTGCATCAAATTTGGGAACCCTCACATCATTCCGGTTCTCATTGCTTGCTTGCTAGGTAGCTGCTGATCAACTCATGATCAAAGAAAAGATATTTACAATGATGTGGTGAAAGCGAAACAATTCCACATATTAAATTGTGTCCTTTGTATGTGACCATTTTCCCATCCTCTTAAATTTATTACATCAATATGGTTCGAAAAAAAATTACTACCTCAATTTGTATAAGTTTACCAATATGAACAGCGCCACGGCTTTCTATATGCCATGGCCAACTTTACACTAGAATCCAACTATAACTAACGGTATCATGAGCTGAGTCAAGGAAATCTACAGAGTAGCTAGCGTTGATTATTGGTGATCATTATAAATGTGCTCTAATTCAACAAGACCACACATATATATAGATGATAAAGGCAAAGGGTGGTCAAAATTCTTAAGGTAAGGTAGGGCACGCATATATTTGTAGATCTTTTCTTTTTGTTCAAGCAAAGAAAGTTCAAAAGCGAAGAAAGTTCAAAGGTGTGCCTTTCCTCAGTACTAAAACCCTATCCTTTTCAAGTTTACGAGGCTAGATAGAGTTCAGGAACTGGTACATATCCTTTTCAAGGTTCCAGAGACTAAAATTCTGGGAGACAGCTTTTAGTTCTCTTGGACCAAGTTATTAACTTTTTCAATCGTAAAGAGTTCATTAGTCAGTAGCATACCATAGTTGTTGCAAAAACAGATGTTACTTGGCAATTCTGTGGCCGACCTATTTGTCAAAAGCGTGTGCCCTGTTGTAATCAAACTTCTTGAACAACTTATTCTAGTCATGTACACTGTCTTTTCTCTGCAAAAGTTTATAAGTTTGGTGTGTACTTGACTAACAAACTATAGTACTTAGAGAAACACAAACCGAGGTAGTAGTTCATCAGGATATGTGTATTCAATAAGCATCATCTCTTCACCGCAAGAAAACAATGATGCGCTTTTTGTTTAGGGACCATGCATAAACATGTGTCTAGATGCAACAGAACCCTCAATACCAAAGAACAGTAGCTAGGCCAGAGGGGGAAAACATTATGGACACAGGGCCCCGCCGGTTGCGCAATTTGCTTGGCCTTGGCATCATGCATGTGTTCTCGCGGGCGAGTGACTATGATAATGCCGCGCATACCGGCGCCGGGCCCTTTTGTTCCTCCTCTCATCAGATCGATCACTGAATGCTAGCTGCTTTGAGATGCATGAGATGGATCGAGGTCAAACAGACACGAGATGAGCTGCTAAGACAAGCCGGGGCCAGAGCCTGCAGCTAGCGGCTAATGATAGTGCAGGCTCAGGAACGATCTCTCTCACGCGGCGCTGATCCCGAGAGGGAACCTGCCCTGCCTCGTCACGGCGACATTCCTTCCCTGACTGACTGAATGCGCTTTTGCAGTTGCTCCCTGGGCGACACGTTTTCAGAGTGTCCAGGGTTGCTAAAACCCTTGTTAATTCAGGGTGTGCTGTGTGGTAGACCCGCAGCCTTCTTTCTTTGGGCCAGGATTAGTGGTGCGGCATTAGGAAACAGCGCCAGCCGGATGCATGCTCTCGCTTTTCATCCATGTCTCCCTTTGTGCTTTCTTCTGATGCTGGATCCATAGGACGGCAGATATTTCTGTGCTACCTTAGCTTCTTCATCAAATGTGGCCTGCTGCATGAATGTTGCGAACACTCACCGATAAGTACACCATTAAATAGAAAATTAGCGTGCGGCAACAACACTAGTATTTGGTAACCTGCTGATCAGATCAATTCCAATTAAGTAGATTGTATTGAAAATAAAAATATTTGTTTTGATGAGACGCGTTCATCAGGGACTTGATGACAACTTCCCTATAGGTACTAGAGCTAGCTTAGGGTAGTACGTAGTAGTATATTGCTCGACATGACAACATGCCTATGATCTAGACCATGTTCTCTGGACCATCCGTTTATTCGTTCAAATGAAGTACACTACCATAAAACCTTGTAGGGATCTCCCTCCCTATCAAACTATCAAAATATGATCGAATTCATCGTCCATGTGACTGCCACCGTACGCAGCCGCCGATCACCACATACTCCATAAAGCGCGCTGCGCTTTTCCATCTGTCACTGCACACTTGGTGGCGTTCTTCATTCTCCTATCGATCTGCAGCTGTCGAGGGAATAACAGGAACAGCAGACCGGCCGGCGGTCGATCGGAATGAAAGCTAGCCGTAACGGCACGCCATGTTTCTTGGTGTGTCAAGGACTCAAGGCCGGATCGGAGCTGCTAGCCGATGACTTGGCTTCTCGTCCGCCAAGCATGTAACAGCATCTCCCCAAAAGGGCACTTAACAATAACAGGATAAGCTTAGGGCAGCTGTTACGCTTGCGCCGCACAGATGTGTAAGATACGGTGTGTGGCCACCGATTGGTCCTCCAGGTATATGCTAAATTGCTAATCATGGTAGCTATGCTCCAACCGGTAGTGGTGAGGCCTCTAGATACTAGCTAGGCAGCTCTAGCTGCTTCCATCCAGTAGTACATGCGCACTTTAAGCTATCTCTGCATCTTTCTATATACGTTTCTGAATCTAGCATAAGTATATAGTATACTTGTACTATATGACTGTGAGTCTATGATGCAGGATTGCAGGAATATACAAGCACTGTAAAGCGGATGCAGACGTGTTCACCGGAGAAGAAACGGGGGGCGCGCGGAGCAGGCCAAGTTGCAACGCTGAATTGGGCGATCGGACGCCACCAGACCCTACCACAAGCTTAGCTGAAACAATGGCAGCAGGTCTCGATCGAACGGCCGGCAACCTCTGAAACTCGACACGTACGTAGCTAGGCAGGCGAGATCGCTGTCAGGGCGATCGAGAGGCTTTACGTACAAGATACACCAGATACTGCACCTTGTACTCGACGGTGTTTAGGGCAACGAGGATCTCCACTTGTAACCTGTGCGATCCCGCACGAGCTCCTTCTGACAGTCGGTTATGTAGTGTGTACATGTGGCATGGCAAGATGAGTCGCTTGCAGTCAGGGATCGAACGGGCACAGACGTCGCGACGGCCGGGGACGACGACGGACATGTGGTGCAGCCAAAGCGCTAGCTTGTTGTTCAGTATATGATCACGCAGAGATTCAGAAAGCGCCCAGATTTTTTCCATGGAAAGGGACCGCGGAAAAGGGTAGTTTTCACAGTATACATGCTGGCAGGCATTCAGGCCTCTAGAAACACTGGGGCGGGGCCGGCGAGGCCAGCAAAGTCAAAAGCTGGATCAGAACTTTCGGATGGGCTTTTCCGGTGATGTGACGGGCACTGCTGCCTGCAATGGATGTTGTTTCTTTCTTTCTTTCTGCTTCTGTAAAACTTGGATCTCTATGGGTATAGTACTTGATCGCAGCTGGGAGATACCCATGCATGAATTGAAAGATGGAAGGATCATCGGTGATGGAAAAGCTTGCTCCTGTTGCCGCCGTGAACGCCATGGCATGCACTCCGGCCGAAACAGTACTTGAGTGATGTGTGAGCATGCATGCATGTCGTCTCTCTTGGAGGGGTGGTTTCACTTTCAGCAATGGTGGGCCGGCACGTCGGTGCCGCGCGTATCTGTGTGATCATCGAGATGGTGTTTTAGCTTCAATTACCTTTGCTTTTAGTTAGTTAACTGACCGCCGAGACAGTATGTATCCTTCGGCAGAGCATTGGCTAAACGTCGCTGTCAAAGATTCAGAGTTACCTTTATTACCACTACACTTTGGATCAACTATCATTAGTTACTAATAATATAATACATGTTACCTTCGGCAGAGCATGCATCTGGGTAAAGTTTCAGTGTCATATGAATGGGTAAAGTTTCAGTGTCATATAATATAATACATGTTAGTTACTGCCGACCCGGCTATCTTTTGACAGAGATCTTCTAGAGTTGAAAGCAGGGTGTGTCCCCTAGCATAAGACAAAAGTTAACACACACATTGAAACCAAAAAAAAAAATCACATATACTACAAGCTAAGGTAAAACCATGATATGATTATTCAAACAAACTCGATCAATTTGGACTTTGGAGTCACTGAACCGCCCAATAATCTTGCATGCGTACATGCATGCAGTCCCATCATCTTATCTGAACAGGCAATACAGCATGCACAGGGACAAGGAGCACTAGCCAAGTCAGTCAGGAAAACAGGATTCAGGAAACAGAGATCGAAACGTAAGAGTAGAGTAGATCGAATCGCGCTGGTATCGTATCCGGCAGCCTCCAAATTGAAGTGGGGCGGTGCAGTGCGGATGGGGACAGGGCTAGCTCGTCGCCGGGCGATCGCCTGCTCGATCGGGTCGGACCGAAAGGCCCCGGCCGCCTCATGAAGGAGAGGTTAGCCAGCCGGCCCGCCCGTTTGCCCAATCATGAGCGCTCCCCGCGCGCTCACGGCATCATATCATTAACCCTAGCCCGATGACCCCCCCAAAGCAACTGTCTGTGTGGAGGCCCCGCCGCCCACCACCACCGACGTGCCCTTATCCGCCATAGATAGCTACGCGTTGCGTTGCGTCCTCCGCGTGTCTCATCGGCGGCCGCCGCAATCCAACAAAACGGGCGGCCCGCAGCACAGTTGCATTGCTTGCCAAAAATCTGCTGCGATCGATGCTTCCGTCGGCTGGGTTACACACTTGAATTAGCTGCGGGCATCGAGCGTGCGGCCGTCCCCGACCTCATCGATCGATCTCGGAAACTGACATGACAGGCGGCTGGTTGTTATGTGTTTTGTTGCAACAAGAAGTAGCAGTCGTTTTCGTTTGGTGAGGGAAAGGCATGCCCAAACACCTACAGCATATGGTAACATGTGTGAGATCGAGACGATTCTAGCTTGGCGTAAGCGGCAAAAAGGCTGGCTAGCAGGCGAGCATGCATCCACAGTAAAAAGCCTAGAGCAGCTTGCTCTCTACGACCCTCTGAAGCATATGACAGTGCATGGTAACAGTGCACTGCATGTGTAACTTGCTTCTAGCACTGTACCAGGCTAGCTACCAGCAGTCGTAGTATGCTTGATGATCGCTCAGCTCCCCTTGAAGGGAAAGCCTGTTTTGCCTTTCTGATGTAAAAATCTCGCGATACCGTGCCGGCCGTGCGTGCTTATAATTGTTCAGTGTAACGTGCTCAAAATGTAATGCCACTGCTGTTCCTGCTCGATGAGCATCAACTGTTTTTTCCTCCCCCCGCCTCAACAAGTCAACAGTGGCTGCCGGCAGCCCGGCACAACCTGTTAATTTGGCGGCACCGTCACACATCGTAAGTGCCAAATGCATGCCTGAACTCTTGGCATAGTGCTAGAAGTATAGACAGTGGAGAGGTGAACGGCAAGGGATCAAACAAGAGAATGAAATGCATGTCCGAACAAGTGACCGACAAACAAACAAGCCGTCAGGGAGAGACCATGGGTTACTATTGTTTTGGTCCTACGTGGACGATCGAAGGCTGCCGGCGATGGAGTTTGGTGAGGCGAAAGGGACCACACAACACGTTGGGCTACCGGTCATCGATCGAAAAAGCTAAAAAAAAAAAGGGTAGATGATGTAGGATAGGGAGATAGACAGATAGATATATATCGGATAGATACTTGTGCCACACTCTTGCCCCTTTTGATCGATACATGTGATGTGAGCATCAAGCTTCTTGCATTGCATTGCATTGGCTTCTTCCCTTTCCTCCTCCCTCTCATTCATCTCCTGCTGATCTCTACTTCTCGCGCTGTACATGCATGCTATCTCTCTGCATGCATGCATGCATGCAGCCTCTCGGCCCTTCCATTTCCGATCCATGCTATCATTGCTCGCTTTGCCACTCCCATCCCGTTCCAGGGTATGGAGCGGGCGCCATGGTTGCCCCGAAAGCTAGCTCTTGGCTCGCTCAAGCGTTGCAATCAGTTGCCAGACGACCATCGCCATGGCAATGCTTGCTTCCTGCGCGCTCGCACGCGCGGCAGTCATGTCAGATCGATCAACGGAAGCAACCAGTAGTTAGTTGTTCCAATTGCTGAACGTTCGTAAAGCAAAGAAAGAAAGAAAAAAGCTAGTAGGATGTGCGTGATCGATCAATCGTCGTCGGTCGATCACAGCTTCTTGATGGCCTGAACAACCTTCTTCCTTGAATTATGCATATGTATAGTGCATGCGTGTGCCATCGATGGATCTCGTGGACTAATAACCGGCGGAATGATCGACCATAGGCTCCAGCTCATGACTACGAACAGACTATAAAGCTAGAGATGAAATGATATGGCACAGAGAAGTACATGTATGACGGTAGCAGCTAGCTTTGCTAGCTCATCGAGTGGAACAAATTAAAGTTCCTCTAAGGGCTTATTTGGCCTAATTATTATATTGCAAACAAGTAAATCTCTCATCATCTATATTAGTATTAATTCACAACAACATACATCAATAACTGATAAGACGTACTACTGTCCGGCCTGCTTGAGCTACTGCATACCGATCAAGAGCGAGCTCTGCATGCACGAACTTATGGTGGCCGGCCGGTGGCCTGCATGATCTCTGCAACACTGCAAATGCAACAATTCAGGCTTATGGGCTCTGGCCATGGCAGACACACACACACACACACACACACACACACACACACACACACACACACACACACACACACACACGATCGAGCACTTACAGACGCTCCTCCGCGTCGGAGACGTCCGCTCTACATCATTTCCGTCCCGTGCAGTGGATGGGTGGCATGGAGACTGAGCGCATGCACGGAACCCTGCCGGCCGATCTGCATGAGTGTGAATCATGCATCTGCTGTAACAGCTGCTAGCTGGTTTTCAACTCATGGTGCCAATCCTTTCACACATGTATTTTTACAGTTTTTTTAACCTTTTCCGGTTCTCGTAGGTCTATGATCGTCATGCATTCACACAGGCGCGCGGCAACGTATTCTAAGTTGTAGCACGGTTGTGTGGTGGTGAAAAATACGGATCTGTAGTCCTGTACGTTAAAATAAAGCAGACGCAGGTAGGTAGCCTCTCCATTGCAGCCCACTCCGGGATGCTGCTCGTGCGATCGATCGATCGCGCCTGTATGCCCTGGTGGAATTGCAAGCTACCTTACCTTACCTTACCTTACCTTACCTTTCGTCATTCTGACTCTTCTGTCCGGTAATTATTGTTCCCTGTTACAGTAGCGTTCTGGCTCCTGCATTGCCGTCTAATTTTACTGTTCATTTTGTTGTAGAAGATGAATAGAGATATTGAGTGACTCTAACTTTGGTGTGTCCCGTGCAGTCATGAACAAATGGTACCAAGTGCAGGCTGGAATGATGGGCCACCCACTAATAAGAAGAGAGATGAGGGGAGGGCTGGTGTGGGCTGCGCAGCTGTGCTTTCCTTGTGGGCTCAAAGTGGTGTCAACTTTAAGGCCCACTTAAAGTTGACAACTTACTTCCCCTAAATTAAGGCCCGCTTCCCTTGAAAGCATGAAACCATTTTTTTCCCCTTTTTATTCATATATCGAGCAAAACAAAACAAAAAAGTTGCCCGCAAAAAAAAAACAAAACAAAAAAGTACACCAAATAACGCAGTACTAGGAGCTTTGGGTAGGGCACGCCCCAGCTGGCTCCGCCAAGTAGCGGTGGCGGGACATGCCAAATCAAGGCCTGTCACGAGGATGGCGAGGTCACCGCCGTAGCGTACGATCGGACACGTGAGGCGGCAGGCAGGAACGGCCGTACGCGCGCACACCAGGGTTCTCGATCGGTCTCGGCGGGCTGGGGTGGGTCCAGCAGGTGGCACACGTACGGCCGTACTCCCTCCGTCCTAAAAAAAAAACATGCAACTCTGACTTCAAATTTTGTCAGAAAAAACATACAACTCTAGCATCAATGATTAGTTCTGAACCCACCAATGATTAGTTCTGGACCTACGTACTATTTATGCGGAACCCATGTGTGACCAACATTCTATTTAGAGGCGAGACCCACGTGGGACGCGCGTATTGTTGAGGCGGGACCCACGTGGGACCCGCTTATTGTTAATGGGGACCCACGTGGGACCCGCGTATTGTTCAGGTGGGACCCACGTGGGACCCGCTTATTGTTAAGACGGGACCCACGTGGGACCCGCGTATTGTTTAGACGGGACCCACGTGGGACCCGCTTATTGTTCAGGCGTGACCCATATAGGACCCGTATAGTCTTTTTGTGGGTCCTATATTGTTTAGGTGGGATCTATTTTGTCTTTTCTATAGGGGCACATGTGTCTTTTTACAATTTCCTTAGTATACGTGATGAAACCTAGAATTGCATGTTTTTTGGGACGGAGAGAGTATATGTATGTATGTTCCTCCTACTGGGATGCATATCCAACGCACCTTGTTTGGTCCGGTCCGGCCTGCCGGCCGTTTACATCATCAAACAAAGAGCGTTGTTCCTGGCTACTCTCTCCTCGATCGATCTAGGTAGTGTCGTTCGTCAGCAGTGTTCTGGTACTCGGCAAGCCTGCTGCCTCACTATATCTAGGTTAGGTAGCGTTGCATATGCAGGTGCCAATCTTATATACCGTACGTGCTGGCACAGGAATGTCATATACGCGTGTAGTAGGAACATTTCTTCTGTCAGAAATGGATGGATCGGGCGCCGGCATTGACCTTGCTTGGTGGAAGAATGGCCGTCCAGGTCCATGGGCCATTTGCGATGGACCTGCCGAGCCAGCAGACAGACAAGCCAAAATTAAAGAGGGAGAGGCGATGGAACCGATCGATCTCCTCGACGGCGTCACGGCACCGGCCCTGCCGCGCACGTCTTTCTTCTTCTTGAACAAAAAACGGCGATGTGATCGGCACCACCGTCGTCGTCTTCGTCCACGCCGCCATCGAAATATGTACAGTATAGAATATCCTCCACTCGCTCGCTCACGACTTCCCTCATTTCCACTTCAACCACGGGACGTCACGAGCCACACATCGAGTCGTGTCTTTTTCTTGTTCTTCTTTTTTTTCCTGAAAGAAAGAAACATCGAGTCGTGACGGCGACTCGCTCGCCACGGACGGCCGGGATCGCATCGCCCGGCCCCGGCACCTCATGTGGGGGTGTGCCGGTGCGGCGGCGGCGGTGGTGCTTTGCTTCTCTTGTTTCTTCTCCTCGCATGACTGACTGACTGCGTGGTCCCCACACGGTTTCTGCCTTTTCCCCAACGAATGGAAAGCCGTTTTCTGTGTTCAGATTGGAAGTAAAAAGTAATTTTTCTAAATAAATAGTGCACTGGGAAGCGTGTTCTGTGAGTGGGATGAATAGGAAAAACTTGTTGGAGAAGTACATTTTCATGAATCTGAACACAGCCTTGGTTTTGCCACTCCGATCCGACCGAGCCGCTTCCACACCACACCGTCTTTCCCTAGACAGAGACAGGCTTGGCTTTGGAGTTAACATAGCCGCCTCTGCCGTCCATGTGGCACCGCTGCAAATCTCCTGCGCCAATCACCTGCGGCAAGACCATTAATTCTGCTCTTGACAAAGGCTGTGTTCAGCTACGAAAAGTACTTTTTACTTCTTATTCATCCCCTCACAGAACACGTATCTCTAAAATTCTTTTTTCATCTTTACTATTCATCCTCCTCACATAACACGCTTCCCAGGAAAAAAAGTACTTCTACTCCTATTTTAGTGAACACAGCCAAAGATTATTTGCATTTGCATCTGCGTTACACATGGCAGATTGGCAGCGGCAGAGCACGTGATGTGTCTGTCGTTGCGCTTGTGCATGCCCAGCTCAGCAGCACCGAGGCTTTTAACTTGCCGGCCAAGGAAAACACTTCATTCCCTCGTGTCTGCGCAGTCACTCCAAGTCCGAATACTGCTGCTGCCAATCTATATTACTATTACTACAGCAAAAACAAAAAGAACGTACGTGTCTCATAATTTAAAAAAAAACAAAATGAAATTATAGAAACAAAAACTACTAGAGCTGCAAGAGTTAAGAAAGTCTAGCTAGCTAGGGGCACAAGGAATTTGTGCCATTTTTTCTTTCTCAGACCGGCCCTCCTCTCATCATTGATCTTTCGGGAATCGAACAAAAGGACCTGATACTTCGATCCATAAAGCTAAAGGGCAAATTAAAGGTCCCCCCGTATCATTGGATCGGCATACACATGTGATCCGCAGTTTGGGAACTAAAGAAAATCATGATGTTAATTAAACTTTAATGTAAGTAGCAGTTGCTTTGTATGCATATCGCTTTATTTTTTTGAAAGATCCAGGATTGGCAATCAGCCTTTTGGAAAAACCAGGCTTTTTTTTAAAAAAAAATTGAAATGAGCCCACATTAATAGCATGAAATGGAACGGAGCGCACAACAACCACCTCCGACGAACCAACACGTACCGAGAGTGTCTCCTGTCATTGCTGATGCATACCAAAAATAATAGAATCCTTTTTTTTTTGTTTCTTTGCAAATGAAGATTCATGCCAAAACAATCTCCTCGTGTGTCACCCGAATAAAACGATGACACCAGCTACTAGTGACGTTTTTCACATCATCATGCATGTTATACAGGGAAATTACAGTTCACATTATTGCAGAAACGGTAAATTTAATTTGTTGACAGCCGTTTGATCCAAGTAACAGCCAACGATCGATGTCGACCTGCACGGGGAAATTGCGCGCACCTCTGCCGTAGGACGAAGGCACAGGAACGAAGGGATCGATAATCAGGTCATGTCCCAGCTGGCACATACATCGATCCATCCCCCAAAGATAGATAGCTGGCAGCAACGAGTGAACCAGCAGAAGCTGCTGTTTTCGTACAGCCAAGCTCGTACAAGGATTTGTCTCTTCTCAAACATAACAAACCCTCATGAATGCACCCATTGAAGCCAATAGCCAAAGCAGCAGGCGGCCGGCCCAATCCTGTCCCCGTACGAGGTCGCCGATGCGCATGCGCTTCGATCATTCTCCCCTCGACCAGACCATTCAGACCTTCACCTGCTTGTCCAGCGGCGCGTAGCCAGGCGCAGGCGACTTCACCAAGGGAAGCCAAGCAAAGCAAAGAGGCGAGGCCGAACCGAACCAAACCAAACGGAGGAGCGAGCAGGGCAGGGCACGGCAAAGCCAACCCAACCGCACGCGGACGCCTTCGTTGACAGGAGGAGGGAGGAGGGTGGGATCCTCACCAAAACGGCGATTAATTAACTAGGCAAGCTTTAAAGCGCAGCGCAGCGCCGCGCCCGCCCGACCCAAACACCCCTTCGCCCCCGCATTCCATGCTTCCATTCCATTGATTCCACCGTCGCCGCCGCCGCGCTCGCGGTGTCAGCACTTGCAGCTTCCACCGCCGCCGCCTTCTTGCCTCTCCGTGCTTCGCGTGGGGAGATCGGCATCTCCCGATCGCGCGCCGAGGCCGGCCGGCCATGAACGGCGTTGGCGACGCGCACGCGGCCGCGATGATGCACCACGTGCAGCAGCTGGGGGTGTCGCTGCCGATGCCCACGTCCTTCGCGCCCGACCCAACCGGCACCAAGCCGAGACCTTCCGGGCTACCGCCGACGCCGCCCTCTTCGTCGGCGTTCGGCGGGCAGCGACCCACGGCGCCGCAGGGGGACGTGTGCATGGAGCCGGCCGACGCCACGCGCATCAAGCCGCCACACCACCGCCGGTCCCGCAGCGACGTCCCGTTCGGCTACTTCCCGCCGGGACCACACCACCACCTCCCGCCGCCCAAGGTGGAGGCCAGCTGGAGCGCCCACCATAACGGCGGCGGCGGTGGCGACGCCGACGACCTGTTCAACGCCTACCTCAACCTGGACGGGCTCGACGGGCTCAACTCCTCCGACGACCGCCACGACGACGGTGACAGCCGTGGCAGCAGCGTCAAGACCAACGGCGCCGACAGCAGCGAGAACGAGTCGGAGGAGTGCGCCACCGACAGCCGCGCCGGGATCCGCCACCTCTGGGGCGACGCCTCCGCCGCCGCCGACAGGCGAGGGGAGGGGCTCAAGAGGAACGCCGTCGGGGAGCCGGCCTCCGCGCCCATGGCGCGACATGCCAGGAGCCTGTCCATGGACAGCCTCATCGGGAAGCTCAACTTCTCCGCCGGCGCCGCGGAGAACGGGATCATGCCGGGGCCCAATAGGTTCAGCCTCGAGTTTGGAAGCGGCGAGTTCACCCCTGTTGAGATGAAGAAGATCATGGCCGACGAGAAGCTCGCCGAGATGGCGCTCGCCGACCCCAAGCGCGTCAAGAGGTAATTCTACTACTTAATCACACTCGCCTCGAATTCTTGATCAGGTCTCGCGCTCCATTCCCCTCAGGATCTATATGATCGAGCTTGCAAATTAAAATTCACAGCGATTACAATGTGCTATCATGAATGAAATGGTTTGGCTAATCGAGCCGTTCGTTCGCAGGGTGCTGGCGAACAGGCAGTCGGCGGCGCGGTCCAAGGAGAGGAAGATGCGCTACATTGCGGAGCTTGAGCAGAAGGTGCAGATCCTGCAGACAGAGGCCACGACCCTCTCTGCTCAGCTCACTCTTCTCCAGGTACCTCTCTCCGATCCCTCTCGATCGCTTTCTCTTGTCCATTCTTCCTCGATCACCGTACCATTTCGTGAGATTCACAGAGTTCATGAACATTTTCTTCGCATGCAGCGCGACTCAGCGGGGATCGCGACGCAGAACAACGAGCTCAAGTTCCGGCTGCAGGCCATGGAGCAGCAGGCACAGCTGCGCGACGGTGCGTCCCATGATCTCACCTGCATACTGCCTTTCTTCTTCTTCCTTGATATGCTCGTCAACGTCCGATGTGCTAGGCACTACAGCTTGTAGCTATAGTACGTCTTGGATAAGTAATCAGAAAAAATAAAACTATTGTCCCATGGAAGTTGACGTTGACATGTTGTGGCTTTTGTCCCACTTCGTGTGCCCACGGCTCTAAGTTTGTGGGTGAGCTCGTGTTGGCATTTGGAGGCAGACGGGTTGGTAGTTGGTGGTTGGCTTTTCTATACAATCCCTCGCGCAATACCGGTAGTCGTTAGCATGTACTACTACTGCTAGTTGCGTCTAGGAAGATGTGCTAACCATCATCATCAGAGAACCAAGATTTGCTTGTGTTTTCTTTAATCTCACACCCTTTCTTCAGATAAAATATGTGGTTTCTCTGCTGCTGCTAGTGTCCAGCATGTAGGAATATATTGACTTGTAAAAATGGCAGCAGGCACAGACATGCTAACATATCAACATGTGCATTCAGAAAGCATATCTCATTTAAAGAGTTTACATGGAGTAGCAACATGGTAGTTAATGGGTTAATTCTTCTTTTTTGTTGTGTCTATTGTCTAATCGTCGCATTTCATTGTCTTCTTGAACAGCATTGAATGAGGCACTGACGGCCGAGGTCCAACGCCTGAAACTCGCGACTGCAGAGCTCGGCGACTCTTGCTCGTCCAACAATCTAGCCCAGCAGCTCCAGCTCAATGCTCAGGACCAGATGTTTCAACTGCATCAGAAGCAGCAGCAGGCCACGCCGATCCCGTTTTACCAGCTGCAGCAGGCACAGCAGAACGGCACAGGGAAGAACCATGAATCAAAAGAGTGAGCTCAGAGTCAAAGGCGCTGTCGACTGCTTCATGGGAATGGGAAAAACAAAAAAGGAATATCGGTTTAGATGAACTGAAAGCATTTGATTTCCTAACTCATTTGTTTCTAAATGTCGTTATTAATCACCGTGTACTTTTCCAGGTGATGAACCTGCTTGTACTTCTTTATTGTTTATTTATTCTTTGGATGATACAGCCGTTGTTTGAGTTACCAAACTGATCAAATTGTAGCTGATTCATATTCTTTTGTATTAGTTTCTCATTTAGTCTTTCGTTGATGTTTTCTTCTGCTTGGTACACCTGCTTTTAGGGGGGCGAAATGTAGTTTGCGCTTTTCTTTCTACTTTTGCTGGATCACTCTATGTCGATTGCATTTGCTGTTTCCTCAGTACATTTGCCAGATGCCAGTTCCAATATCTTTTTATGGACTTCATTGTTACACACCCATAGGTGATGTCAATATATCAAGAGAAACCATCTGCGTCACAACATGACACTTCCTTGGCACAAACATTTACATATAGACAAACTAGAAATGGAAATGTAAGAGATGTGCATATACATGCAACATCATGATACAAGGCACACCAACTATTAACACGGAAAGTGAATTACCCAACTGAATCCTCAACCATAGGCTCCTCGCTGTCATCATCTGTATCGACTTCCTCACTGCCTTCATCTGTCTCGGCATCAGACATTGGTTCGTCATTACTTCTCGATATTTGCCGTTTGAATTCAGGATCAACAATTTCAATCATGGCACTAAGGACACGATGGTGATCACTTTTTTTGGAAGTGACATGGTCAGCAGCATTATTCTGACTCCCAGCCGCTTGGCCTTCTGAGTTCACCAAATTTAGCAAATCATCAGCTGCCCCATCATCATCATCCTGCCTCACAGCATCGCTGGCATCTTCCAAGCTCCTAGGAGATTCGTTTTCCCCATTGACAGATGGAGCTGTTTCCACTGCCCAGCTCCCAGCAACTTCTGAGGTCAACAGATCAGCTGTTCTAATCGCTTCAACATGTGTGTCCTGTTTGCTCTCAGTGTGATCCTCATGTTTATCTTCAGAACAGTGGTCAATGCCATCTTTGGGGGTTGGAACAGGATCCTCATTTGCTCTTGGCTGCCCGCCATCTTTGAGCAATGTGGTAGGTTCCTCGTTTTCGTGAGGCTGCGCTTCATCCTCTAGTGGCATAGTCTCTCCTCCCATATTGTCACATCTTTGATCATCACAACCAACCATACCAGCTTCACTTTCTGTCTCAGGAACTTGCTCAGTATCTGCTACCTCCCTCTCAGGAGCTGCAGAAACAGAATTGCCATGAAAATCAGACCTTAATCTTTCCTCTGACCTTTCTGGACTGGAGCACTCTAGACCTTGAGTGCTGCCACCTTCGGCAGTACCATCAGCATGCTGCTCAGTCATGTTAGCATCTTCATCACTAGAACTATGCTCACTTAGTTGGGTATTCTGTGTTGAAGCACTTGGATCTTCCAATGTATTTTTTGAGCAAGACCTCAAACAGCCATCATCGGTGGCTATTGGCACTTTATTGAGATCGACACTCATTAAGGTATTCTCATAGTTCTCTTCATCCTCCAAAGTTCTCTGCATAGCTTTCAGCTGTTCCTGCTGTTTTGCAAACAGAGAAGAGATTTCTTCTGTAGTTGAATAGAATGCGCGCAGCTGAGTCTCTCTGCAATAAGCAACATAGGTGAGAAAATACAAAAGGATTATACATAACTTGTAGTGCACACATTTGGGATTCTTATTGTGCATATAAAATGAAACAGGATTCTTACCGTAAGATAATTCGTTCTCTAGCTCCTTGATACCTCTGCTTCTCAATTGATAGATCTCTAATTGTTGCAGCTATTTCAAACTCAAGAGCTGAGACCTTCGCCCATGCTTCTTCCCGAGCAGCCTGCTAACAAACGGATACACATTGTCAGCTTGTAAGAAGAACAACCTAATCTACATGTCCATTTGAACATTTCTTGTACCTTCTCATTTTCAAGTTCTTTCTTCAGTTTACTCAGTTCGATTTCCAGATTATTTGATTTCTGCAATTGAAAATAATGAGCAGAAGAGGGTGAGACGCTGTCAGTAATAATTACTGAAGTCGACGTGCACACTGCTTGATACCTTTTGATTGTTAACTGATACTAACTGCTCATCTTGAAGCCGAGCCTCCAGCTCTCTTACTTTCTTCTCAGATGTTACAAGATTATCTCGTGCATCTTCCTGCACAAAAGGATCAAGAGAACAAAAATTGAAGTGCATTGAAGTTTCCACAATGAATTTGGAGCAATCGTTGTGAAATTGCATACCAGCTTGGATCTCAACGTTTCGACAAGCAAACGTGTTTCTTTTTCTGATTCCTAGAAAAAGAAGTGAAAAAGGTTATTTCAATATATGATATAAAGACATGACTTCCGGAATCAGGATATGACTATAATTGGGGAAAGTATTACCTGTAGTTTACTAATAACTTCTTTCTGTTCCCTTTGCTGTCTAAGGTAAGACTCCGCCTGTCTCTTAATTTCTTCTTGGGCCTCAGTTTGCACTTTATGCAATGCAGATTTCAAGTCCTGTGCAGCCTTATCACGCTCTTCTCTTCTGAAGTTACGCTCCTCACTTAGCCGTTCCTCAAGCTCACATATAGTTGCTTTCTGGCTGGAAACATTTCAAATCTCAGAAATATGAGAACCTCGTGTAATAGTAAATGAAGCATGTAAAGAATTGAACAAAGTTCTTTGTATTGTTGTCAAATGGTGAGAAAACGATATCACGTCAATACAATACCTCAAAATTATCTCATCAGCATCAGCACGTGATTGCTTAGATGCGCTAAGCCTTTCATCCAGGTCTTTAATGGAACTCTGTAACTCTGTATTTGATGTACTCAGTAAATCTAGTTGTTTTTGTTTTTCCTCAAGTGCTAACCGAAGAGATTTGGTTTGATCAAGATAAGAACTCGATGTAGTTTCTCTCAGCTCCTCAAGTTCCTACATCATCAAATTGATAAAAGCTTAGTTCCACATAAAGACAATGAGAAAAAAATGAGTACAATATTCAAGCAAGTAGAAACCAGAGCTTTGATGGCAAAAGGCAAATTTTAACAAGGCAGGGAATGAATATCCCCTCTCCCAAATAAATAGGTATGATCTTCATTGAATGTAAGAATGCTTTATCAATGGTACACTGGTAATTATGCAGGCAATTTAACAAACAATAGAGGAACATTACTTGTAAAGTAGATTTGAGAAACATTAGAATATATAGGCGATACTGAGCCCTGAAGAGGGAAATTATTTATGCTAGGAGAAACATAATACTGAAAAAAAAATGAAAACACTTCGTGCAAGAACAGGGGAGCTAGGGTACATCGACATAGAAGTACTGTATACCTTTCCATGCTGGGCTTGTGCCGCTTTTATTTCAGTTCTCAAAGTCTCGATTGTTACAACATGTGCCTCAATTTGTTCCCTGAGATCCTGCATCATTTTAGGCTAATAAGGTTAGCAAATTACCAGGGCACAGAGCTATTGTCATTGAAGGAGCCACTTACAGCATTAGATTTTTCTAGTCTCCGGACATCATCTAGTGAAACAGGACCATCAGGAGAACCAATACCAAGACCCTTGAGCCTCTTGCTTCCAGAACCACCCTCCTCTTCAGGATCAAACAAAAACAGTGGTCCACATATCAAAGCTTGTAACATAGTCATGATCACCAAACCAGAAGATAGCCAACAAAACTCGCAACATGGTCATGATCACCAAACAATAAGAAGCAAACTCCTCACCTGACTTCCTTTTAAGAGCAGTAGCCCCGTTCTCTGCACAGCTGATTGCATTAACTTCACGGTAGACAAATGAATAGGAAGCATCTGCAAAAGCAACATACAAGTTGAACTAACGTTGCAACATCAATCGCAAGAGAAATAGTGATGATGTGGATACCTACCCCTAGTGACCCAAGGACAGACTAATGAAACTGAAAGGAGCAAAGAATCTTACCATTGTGAGGTGCTATAAATGATATAATGTCACCATGGTTAAGCTTCACTGGGGATGAATTTTTCTTGACCCTTTTCCAGTTGACGTATGTGCCATTAGAGCTGCGGAACCACAAGTGGTTAGCTCAGCAAATGAAAGAAAAGGAAACGAAGCTGTCATACAGAAAGATCCAGGAGAGAAGAAAAACCTTGTGTCCTTAAGGAAAACAGGGACAGGCTCGTGGCGGTTGAGCTCCCCCAATACAGTGTCTCTGTATATCATGCAATGCTTTGAACTTATTTGCGGATCAGAAATCTGGAAGCGGTCCTCAACGCAGCGTCCTAGGCAGTGCTCGTCACCGTTCAAAAGAATGTTAATTCCCTTCAGTTGATTCAAAGAAGTCCAATCAGATGGCTGAAGAAATAGCCATGCCTTATAATTGCAATATTAGCGAGCACAAGGCCATAACATCAGTAAAACACCATGAATTTCCTCAAACCACTGAACGAAAAGCATAGTTAACAATAACCAAATTAAAGAAAAAAATTGAACTTTTTCCAAGTACAGAGAAGCTGACTACGTTATAGCGGTGAAGATGTGCTTGGTGCATTTTCAGACTACTAACATAAACGAAATTAATAGGCTAGCAGATTAGCGGTGTCATCAACCAACCAACCGATAGAGCACATGACCAGAAACGTGTAACCCAATTATATGTTGAGTGGACAGCAATGCAGGCAAATACAAAACACAGGAACACGGATCAGTGACGTCAGCGCCTGGGTTTTAGGGTTAGGGCTTAAGGGAGGGGAAGGGATTAGGGACCTGGGGCCGGAGGCGGGACTTCTTGGAGATGGCGGTGAGGACGGCCCAGACGCCCGGCTCGGTCTCCTGGATAGGCTGGTCGGCGAACTTGCGCGCCACCGCGCGCATCTCGTCGGGAGGGACGGAGGCCTTGGGCGGCGTGGACACGCAGCAGGAGGCCTCATCCCTGGCCTGCGTCGCCGCCTTCGCCACCTTGGGCGTGTTCGCGACCTCGACGGCCGGGTCCGGCGCCATTGCGCGCGCGCGGGCGCCGCGGATCCGGCCTCCCGAACCGCGCGCCGTGGCGGGAGAGAGCGGGTCGCGGGAGGAAACGGGAGAGCGAGCGAGCGGCCGGAGGGGACCGGGACTGGCGGGTGGGGACCCGAGGAGTTGGTGAGTGGTGGTGACCGCCGCCGTCAGGGCGAGTGGAAGGGTTGTGGAGGAGTCCGGGGGGTTGGGTTGCCCAGTTCGTGGCGGGGGCGGGTATAAATCATGGGGATTTGCGCGGGTAATCGATGGATCCGCTGGGACGTTGGATGGGGATCGAGTGGATTGGGACTCGGGGAAGAGGACCAGGTGTAGTGTGTCGAGGAAGGAACCGCGCTAGATGCTGCTGGGCTCGTCCATAGGACCGAAACAGACGATGGGCTTGGGAAACTGTCATCGTCGCCTTCTCCTACTCCTAGGCCATGCATGTGCCTCGGTCGCTACTGCAAGAGTAACAGGAGCATTTCACAAAAAATTTTTAGAAATAGGAATATATTTTAATATTCCAGCCTCTGCATCGACGAATACATAGAGTCGTTCGTTATTGCATCACAAACACACAAAGTGGAAATTAAAAGAGCATACGAGAGTCTAAAAGCTCCAGAAAAAATCATAGCCATTTTGGATTCTATTACTTAAACAATATCCATTTGCGGTGAAGACTTCCATGCCAGTAGTCTCAAGCACACGGCATGCCCACGCTATTTATAGTATGTCCTCCTCCTTGGGCAACAATGTCTAAAAGTGTATCCGTATGTGTCCTGAACATCACCTGCATAGGAGCAGCAACTCGTGTGTTGTTAAAAAACCATATCATTCTTAGAAAGCCAAATAACCGAACAAAGCGAACAATTTCCAAACTTTCATTTATAAGCTCCTTATCCACCTTAGTAACCAGTCACCAAACATGTTTTGTATACTCAAAGGAGGCGTGATATTAAAGGGGCATTTCACATGGAATTCAGAAATACATAAAAGTTCCATCCACTTGATTGATAAAATGCTCACTAAAGCTTTGTATAGCATCGAGTGCACTCTGCGTTTGTGCTTTGTTTTTAAGATTGTTAGCTTGACAAGAAGATAAAAGGTATGAAACTTACATTTCTATAAAAACCATGGAAACTTTAATATAGGTCAAACGATGTTGATCTGAAGAGGCGTTCAGGAGAGGTGGGAGGGGTGATTTGCAACCCCTGAACTCCTCCTTGGATCAACATCGTGTGGCTCGGATTGAAGTTTCAATAGTTTGCACCACATGATAGTTGCCAAGATAAAATAGAAGTTAGTTGGGATAAATAAACCCAATTCTTGTTTTGTACATCTTGAAATGGGGAAAACGTTTCACCTCCAATAGATTAGAGGGTATGCCAATGGTGCAGTATCCAGACATGTGTTCCATTGATCAAGGCCAATCAAGCACTAATGCACTATACATGGTGTCACTAAGGTTTGCAAAGTGCCTTCCATATAGTTCGCACAAAGCTCATACCATTTTTCATGATTTCCCCACAAGAACACCGAGATTTGATGATCACTCCGTGTCGTAACCGTCAGTGTTAAGTTTGGCATCTCTCTGTATTTTGTTTGCAGGATGTGGAACGCCTCACGATTGATTCTCGAACGATTCTAACATTACCCCCTGTTTGAACTTAAACTCTCCCGGGAATCTATGATTCACTCTAACATTTTAGAAGTTTTTATGGACTCAAGCTAATGGTATCTCAAGGAGCGCACCTACACTCAAATGTTTAGGCTCCTTGAGGTGGGTCTGCTGGCTCACTCTCTCATAAATAGCTGTTTACAGGGATGGGGTGCGTTTTGACAATGATGAGTGTTTATAAGCCTATAGAAGTGTCTACTCCTATGTTTACAAACAACATATAAACACGGCGATAGCTTGTTCTGGCGTAAAGAAGAAGAAAAAGAATACTCCCTCTACATTGGTGGTAAAGGAAGATATTTTGAGACTGTTCTAAGTCAAACTTTTAAAACTTTGTCTGTATATATTTTTTTAATCTATTTAATTTAGAAATGTGAAAATAATATGAATAGATCTGTTATTGAAATATAGTTTTATAAAAGTATTTTAAAATATATTTTATAACAAAAATTATTGGTCAAAGTTATGTTTTGAAGACCATGTGAATGTCCTAACGGTCTTCCTTTACCAATATGGAGGGAGTATTTTGTAAGACATGCCTCTGTTTGGCATAACCTAGACTTAGGGGGTGTTCGGCTGGCTGCCGCTGGGCTGCGCTGCAGCTGTTTAGAATAGGCAAAGCAGCAGCGGCAGCACATGCAAAACAGCAGCAACAACACAGGCAAAGCAGCAGCAGAACAGGAGCAGCCCAACGAACACGGCCTTAGGCCTGTTCAGATTCCTAACTATTCACTATTCATTCCAACTTTTCACTATTCTCTCCTCACGAAACACGTTTCCCAGCGAATGCTACAGTGTTTTTCTTATTCTACAGTGTTTTTTCCTACGAATCACTGGCCTTAGATGATTATTTCGTTGTATGGCATATTGCCAGACCGTCATTTATTATTCCTACTACTTTACCAAGAATTAATGCCACCCATATGGCAGCTTGTAATACCAGTTCAGAAACGGTGTGAAATTGCATTTAACCCTACCATTTTTGGCATTCGCCGGTTGGCTCTGGCAGGACCTGTGCGCCACAAAAAACGTCAAAGGTTGACCGGGTCACAGAGAAACTTGTACATTTTTTTTTATTTGCTCGCAGAAATCTCGGTAAGAAACTGATGACAATGGCACGCATCATTTGTGAAGCACGTCTGTGATCATTGCCGACAGAAAGGCATTAAGCCAACCCCCTCAAAGGCCAAAAGCCTCAAAGAGCACAGCTCGCCACGGCCCACGGTGATCCTCATCGCTCGTTGACATTGACCCTGCTAAAAAAACAACAGTTGGTGGCGGGCTCCGCGGATACTGGTATCACAGGCCCACTTCCGACTTGGAGCTCAACAGCTCCGTAAAATTTTGGCACCAGAACAGACAGCGTGACCGTGTAGCTATTAGGTCGATCAACACCGAGCAGTGAATGTGAATCCGTTTCGTTTCTATAACCAGTAGCGGTCCTGGCGTGTCCCCTAGGCTAGTCCATGCCCCTGTGCACACGACTCCACGGCAGATGATATCGGCGTGCAACGGTACAGCGAGCACGTTAACCCGGCCGGGTACGTGACGCGAGTGATGCAAAGGCAGCCGTTGGTTCGTTCGTTCATGGCTTGAATTGGGACCGCGTGTACGTACATTCCGTAGCCCCTAGGCGTACGCAACGGGGAGCCTGGCGTGCCATTGTGCATTTGTGCCACGACCCAACCGGCACCCCACCAAACATCCACGCAGCAGCCGAGCGGCGGCAGGCCGAATGGCTGGCGACCCCGACTAGCCTGGAAAGCCACCATCATTCCGTCCCGTCCTCCTCGTCCGTTCGCGGCAGCCGACCCGCACGACACGAAGAAATGAAAACGAGATGAGGCGACCACGCGGACGCTCGCTTGGTACCATAACGCATGCCACCCACCGCCACCTGCTCGCCGCTCCTTCCTTTTACTCGCCGCCGTGCCTGCCAGCCACCCAGTTAACGGCCGCTTAAACTACTACCAGTGCCCACCGCCGCGGCCGAGGTGGGTGGGTGACTGGTGGTGCTCTGCTGCTGCTAATGCTGCTGCTGCGTGCGTTGGCACAGCGCGGCCTGTCGCGATGACGCGCTCCTCCGGTGCCGCGTCGACGGCGGCGGCGGCCTTCCTCCTCCTGCTCCTCCTCCTGCTGACGCATTGGGCCGCCGCCGCCACGGACGCCGAGCGCCGGATACTCCTCGACTTCAAGGCGGCCATCACCGACGACCCCAACGGGGTGCTCGCGACATGGACGCCCACGGGTGACCCCTGCGACTTCGTGGGGGTCACCTGCGGCGCTTCCTCCACCTCCTCCTCCTCGGGCCCCGTCCAGCGCCTGCGCATCCACGGCGCGGACCTCGCGGGCACGCTCTCGCCGTCCCTGGCGCGCCTCCCGGCCCTCGAGTCCGTCTCGCTCTTCGGCAACCGCCTCACGGGCGGCGTCCCTCCCGCCTTCCGCGCGCTCGCGCCCACGCTCCGCAAGCTCAACCTCAGCCGCAACGCGCTCGACGGCGAGATCCCGCCGTTGCTCGGTGCGTTCCCTCTGCTCCGCCTCCTCGACCTCTCCTACAACGCCTTCACCGGCGGGATCCCCGCGGGGCTCTTCGACCCTTGCCTCCGCCTCCGCTACGTCTCCCTCGCGCACAACGGCCTCACCGGACCCGTCCCGCCGGGCATTGCCAACTGCTCGAGGCTCGCCGGGTTCGACTTCTCCTACAACCGCCTCTCCGGCGACCTCCCCGACCGTGTCTGCGCGCCGCCGGAGATGAAATACATCTCCGTCCGGAGCAACTCGCTCTCCGGCGACATTGCGCCCAAGGTGGCTTCCTGCAGCAGCATTGACCTCTTCGACGTCGGGAGCAACAATTTCTCCGGACCTGCGCCCTTTGCACTTCTCGCCACGGTAAACATCACCTACTTCAACGTCTCCTCCAACGCCTTCGACGGCCAAATTCCCAACATCACGACTTGCGGCGCCAAATTCTCCTACCTCGACGCGTCCGGCAACAGGCTCACGGGGCCGGTGCCCGAGACCGTCGTGCGTTGTCGGAACCTCAGGGTTTTGGATTTGGGGGCGAATGCTCTTGCTGGAGCTGTACCGCCTCTGATTGGGACACTGCGCTCACTCTCCGTGCTCCGGCTCGCGGGCAATGCGGCCATTTCCGGGCCAGTCCCAGCTGAGATTGGAGGGATCGAGATGCTTGTCACCCTCGACCTTGCGGGCCTTGCTCTCACAGGAGAGATTCCAGGGTCCCTCAGCCAGTGCCAATTCTTGCTTGAGCTGTAAGTGTTTGTTTGCTCACTACTGCAATTCGCTCGTGTTGTGGTACCATGCATGTTTCCATGTACTGACTAGTACCTGAATTAAATCAATATACAGGAATCTTTCTGGCAACAAACTGCAAGGAGCGATCCCAATCACACTCAACAACTTAACTTACCTCAAGATGCTTGACCTCCACAGCAACCAGCTTGATGGTGGCATTCCGGTCACACTTGGGCAGCTCACAAACCTTGTTCTCCTAGACCTCTCCCAGAATACACTGGCTGGGCCAATCCCTCAAGAGCTTGGAAACCTCTCTAACCTTTCACATTTTAACGTGTCCTTCAATAACCTGTCTGGTATGATCCCTTCCGTGCCGGTCTTGCAGAAGTTTGATTTCACTGCATTCATGGATAACCCGTTACTGTGTGGCCCTCCATTGAACACTCTCTGTGGGGGGCAGGGCCAGGGGCACCGGAAGCGATTGGGTGTGCCTATCATCATTGCAATTGTCGCGGCAGCCCTCATACTTATCGGGATATGCATTGTTTGTGTGTTGAACATCAAGGCTTATACACTCGATAGTAGAGATGTGGAGGATAGCAAGGAAGAGGAAGAGGTTCTGGTGTCTGAGAGCACCCCAATTGCATCACCAGGCTCAAATGCAATCATCGGAAAGTTGGTGCTCTTCAGCAAGAGCTTGCCTTCAAGATACGAAGATTGGGAAACCGGAACTAAAGCGCTACTTGATAAGGATTGTCTTGTTGGTGGTGGGTCAATCGGTACGGTGTACAAAGCCACTTTTGAAAACGGCCTCTCCATTGCTGTGAAGAAATTGGAGACCCTAGGGAGGGTGAGAGGCCAGGATGGGTTTGAGCATGAGATGAGCCAGCTCGGTAACCTCAGCCACCCCAATTTGATTGCTTTCCAGGGTTACTATTGGTCATCCTCAATGCAGTTGCTTCTGTCTGAATTTATGGCCAACGGGAGCTTGTATGACCATCTCCATGGGAACCGTCCTTATGCTTTATCCGAGAGCAGCAGCAGAGGCAGTGGAGGTGAGCTATTTTGGGAACGGAGGTTCAACATTGCACTTGGAGCGGCACGAGCACTTTCTTACCTTCACCATGACTGTCGGCCACAGATCCTGCATCTCAACATCAAGTCCTCCAACATAATGTTAGATGGGCAATATGAAGCTAAGCTGGCTGATTATGGATTGGGGAAGCTGTTGCCAATTCTAGGAAGCACTGAATTGAGTAGAATTCACACCGCAATCGGGTATATTGCACCAGAGCTAGCATCTCCGAGTCTGAGATATAGTGATAAATGTGATGTATATAGCTTTGGGGTGGTTTTGCTTGAGATTGTGACAGGGAGGAAACCAGTAGACAGCCCTGGGGTGGCTACAGCAGTGGCTCTACGTGATTATGTAAGGGAGATATTGGAGGATGGAACTGCGTCAGACTGCTTTGATAGAAGCCTGAGGGGAGTTGCTGAAGCCGAATTGGTTCAGGTGCTCAAGCTGGGTTTAGTTTGCACTTCCAACACACCATCAAGCCGACCAAGCATGGCAGAGGTGGTACAGTTCTTGGAGTCCGTTAGAACTAGTTCTTGATCTTCTGCTGTCAAAACATAGTAGATGAATAGGAGGTAACAGGAAAGGCTTTTATGATTTTTCAACAGATGAAGATCACATTTTTTTTATTCTTTACTGTGGCTCAGTTTCATTTGTAAATTGTATTTAGATTCGTTGCTGAATAAGTGATAATTTTGGTCAAATTACCAAATCCCAGTTTATGGATCCATTCCTGTGGTTTTCAGTCCCTGTAGCCCTCTTTATAACCATGGAAAAAAAATTCAAGAGCAGTTGCTGAGTCCTGAGGAGTGAGGACTTCTTTTTCTTCTTCTTCATGGTCAGAGCTAAAGAGGAGTTGGTATTGTCTAATTGTATTTCTAGCTTGCAGGTATAGCAAAGGAACAGTTGAACAAGAGCATTGTGATGCAGGAGCAGCTCATCTAACCCACAGGTTCTTTCATACATATATCAGCAGGGCAGGCAAGTTCTGCAACAACAAAACACAACACATATTTCATCTCCAAACCAGATATCTCAAAATGGATGAGGAGCTTGAACTGCCTGAATTCAACCCTCGGGAGCGTGTCAAGCAGCAGATTTCAGTCCCATTTCTCTGGGAGGTGAAACCCGGCGCACCCAAAAGGGACTGGGTCGTTTCCAAGCCAGTGCCATCAGCGATTGCATGCCCATCCCCGACCCCGACAAAGCTTGTTGTGAGCGTGCCATTCCAGTGGGAAGAAAAGCCTGGGAAGCCTATACAAGAAGCATCTCCCTTTCATGTGCTCCCTGATCATGGTGGCTTTTCAGCATCTTCCCGCTCACTGAACCCTTTTGCGGTCGAAAGCGAGGAGGAATACTCGCTTGGTTTTGATCTGGAAGCATTTGGTTTTCCAGACAGCAACGACACTGCTGTTGCTGTTGCTGCTGCTGCAGCAGCATGGGCAGATGGTTCCTCCGGCCGTCGTGACGCTTGGTTCTCGTTTTCGGAGTCAGAAGATTACAGCCGCTCCAGTGGTGATACTTCAGCCCAGGACCAGGAGTTTCAGTTTCCCCGGGCACCTTCTGAGAAGAGCTGGGAGGTGGCCAATGACGAGGATCAGTTGACCAACCCATGGAGCCCTCCGAGAAGCGCAGTGACGACACTGGAGGAGCTCATGGTGCTCAGCCGGCGACTGAGGTGCGGACAAGGGTTGCCAGTTGATGCCGGGAAGAAGAGCCTCTCCTCCATGGTAAATTCCTTCTACACTCCACATTCAGCTTTGCTTACATCCGCATCCGCGTCGATAAATCTGAAACACATCCATTAAAGAATCAGAAACAAGCTTGTGAATCTGTAAAGTTTGGTAGCATTAATCAGTAAAAAATACAAAAAAGTATCACATCGCTGCAGCATATTCAGACAAATTCATATCACAACGTTATGGGCATGGGACCCATTTACATCTCCGTTGCCGTTGAGGCAATGGGGCAACAGGCAACCCACGGGTGCTTCTCCTGATTGGCATGGCAAAGTGTTTTTTTTTAACAAAAAATATGTATTGTCCAAGTTGCATGATGCCGACACCACAACTACTCTTGTTAATGACAGTGGTTTGCCCCATGGTCTTGCTCTGTGTCTGGTGTTTCAGGAGCTCGTCAAGAAGTTTTTAATCGTGTGTTCTTAGCCGCACGGCTCCGGGGTCGCTGTGCACATGGCCTAACGGTACAGAGTGCACGTGAGACCATAATGGAGGAGGCATGTCAAAGTGGTGCATTCGAGAGTAGAAAGCCTAGCTGTCCGTTGATTGGTGTTGTACTGTTATCTCGTGAAAATCTTGGTCTTTGCTGTGATTGGTGTTCAAGAGAAACACTGAATTTTCGTTGTGCTATAGATTTGTAAGAGATGCCAAATTGTTTCTCTTTCATATGTTGCGGGTAGTGAATGTGAGACTAGTGAACTTTATATGAGCAGCTGAACACGTGTACTGGGATTTACGGAAGCTCAAACATGTTTTGGAATTTACAGATGAACTCAGACAGTGACAACATCCCTAACTTATATGCGTAAAATTAAATATATCTGCTAGAAGGATATTTGGTGAAGCTGCAAAAAAAAAAATTGATATAAATGTTTGGTGAAATGACAGAATAAAAATTCAAGAAGCTGAAAAAAAAAATTGATATAAATGTTTGGTGAAATGACAGAATAAAAATTCAAAAATATACGCTAGAAGGAGGGCTCGAACCTCCGACCTTATGGTTAACAGCCATACGCTCTAACCAACTGAGCTATTCCAGCTTTTGTTTGATTCTAGAAATAAAACATTAATAACCAATGGTTTCAGCTTGTTCGGCAGGTTGCTTTTGCCTGCACCAGCCGAACAGGCTCGCCGAGCATAAGAATTCGAGATCGTGCTTGCGTCGCTGTCGCTTGCCTAGATTCCTGAACACTATGGGCAAAGCTGCCGCCTGCGCAACAGCTACCAACAGAAAAAGGCCAGGCACGCGCGCTGCGCATGTGCGTCCGGCAGCACCCGGTGCACTGAAGCAACCACAAAGCGTCAAATGCCGATATGCCATTAGCCCATTACTGCAGGCCAGTTACAGGTAGACCGTGCCGTTTTAATAGCCGCACAAACTTTGGATCACGAGCCAGCAGAACCAACCAGAATCAAATACCATGCAGCGAAAGTCATAGCAATCACCCCCTCCAGGCATTGTCCGATACTCCGATGGATACGACAACCGGTACGCGCCAAAGGGCAGTGTTTACAAGCTGGCTTCCAGCAAACCATGTTCGCAAATGGCAGCACGAGCAAAGTTAACCATCGATGAAAGCGAAATCCACGTTCCAAAGATCAAGTCACGGTGTTATCATCAATTGGATGAATTGACTGTTTCATGTGTTGATAGACATGGCAATTGACAAGAACCGAGCAAATACATACTACAGAATACAGCTTTGCCACATCTTGTATGCCAATAACATAGTACTACATTTGAGCACAAGGTACCAAAATCCCTATCTAGTCTAGCTTCCTAAATTGAGTTGGCAAGAATGATACAAAACCAAGGCCTATCAGCGCCTTACTCGTATGGACAAACTCCCGTGTATGCTACCTTGACAACATATACAGTATGTACAACTCAAAATTTCATTCAAAAGAATGCTAATACGGAGAACTCCACTGCTGGCCAAGCTGTTAATTTTAGCCATCACTTTGTGTTCCCAGAATCGCCACAAAAGGGATTGGTGTAACTGCTTCTCCAATGTTACCATGGCATGTGCAAAGAGTCAACGCACAAATAAACCACCGTCAGTTGAAAGAATGTCTTCGCTATGCAAAATGTTAGAGAGATCGGTTGTGGGCTTCAAGCATAACAGATTTCTCCTGTAAAGGAAGCTGAAATATGATCAGGTAGAAGAATATGAATATAAGACTGAGTGATCATATAGGGCTGGCTTTGTTACTTAACAGTCCATATGTATTGACAGAATTAACAGCCAAGGAGACATTCCAGTGTTCATTGAAAAAAAGAACTTTTTTTCAAATTCAAGAAGAAACATGGAAAAGGGCTGGACCAGCTTAATTCATGCACAAAACAATAAACGCAAATGTGAAACTTCAGGTAAATGGACATTTTTCAAAACTACCCCTATCTAGATTCCAGATCATGGAACTTGAACACATGCTTTGCCTACTCCAACAACCAACATCGATTAATTGTCAAGCTTTGAATACATGTGGGAGAAATCAGCAAAGGAGGTGACAAAGCGTACCTCATTTTGCATACTGTTTTCCGTGGGGAACCAACGCATAAGGATGCCAAGGTGCATTACCACCGGAATTAGTTTGAAAATGAGAGGAGTTGTTACCTACAACAATGAAATGTAATGAGAAATGTATACCTAGCAGCTAAGAACCATAATTCAGACAAAAGGTAATTACCAAGCTAAGGGCAGTTGTTCCCAGTAATAGCAGATACATTTTTCCCTGCAAAATAATAATAAGGTAATGAAATTTCATAATCTGGAGTTGCTGTTATATATATCGAAGTATGGAAAACACATGAATGAAAGGAGAGTAACTCACCCCAACAAGGTGAAGATGGGAGGCACGGCTCAAAAGCACAAAGGCAAACTCTCCTATCTGAGCTAAGGATAGCCCAACCTTGGTCAGACAAGAAAGAAAGAGTTAGAATACATAAGTTGCGGAAATACTGATGGACAACCCTTAATGGACAGATACTTACAACGAAAGCTGTTCTGATGCTGTATCCAAATGCCTTTACAACGACAGTTACAACTATGCTTTTTACTATTATAACCAGTATAACAGCTGCGAGTAATATGTCAACATGATTCCACAAGAACCTAACATGTATGAGCATTCCAATGCTTGCAAGGAAGAGTGCTGCAAACAAATTGCGAATGGCTTCCACCTAAAAATTAAAAAAAAAAAAGTGAGAGAGACTTCAGCTACTATAATGAAACTCCCAAAGCAATTATTAAAGCGGCTGAATTGTGATATTTTATCTAAGCAAAGAGACAATGTTAAGTGAACTCCTTCCAAAGCGATCTAACTCTTATAGATCTTAAATTGACGAAAAAAATAGAAGTGTAAATAGTTGATTGCCAGTAAAGTCTGATAGTTTGTACGGAAGTACAAGGTCAACTGAATGCAGAATAGCACCTGCTCCAAGGTATGATGAGCAAAATCTGTAGTGGATATCATGACACCAGCAAGAAATGACCCCAGTTCAAGACTCAATCCGAAATAATCACTGCACTGGCAAATACAAAGGCACAGCATCAGTAATGAAACTAAATTATTTGCTGTCACAATGCTGGGGTTATTATTCAGTTCCCATGTTCAGCTGTCTTAATGCCAACATGAGAATAGTTAACACTCAAAGTGAAGAGACCATGGCCATCTATAATGCTTCGTGAAAACACTCTATGTTACACCAGTGCACAGGCAAGCATTCTGACACTACTGGCATTTGTCACATACTCCCATTCCATTTATATGCTTGCCAGTAAAGTCACACAAGAGCAAGAACGAAATATGCTCTAGGAAATTAGACAAAAAAATTACCCAGGCTAGCAGCAGGCAGAAAGCAACGGAGGCCAACTGGTAGAGTTCATTTGTCTGCACATATATTAAGAAAATATAGTGAGGGGAAAAGGGTAGGTACATCAGGAAATGCTCAGCGCAAAAACATTAATTATATCTGATCATCATGTGAACATATATTTCGGAAAACGGCCTCCCCATTTTGTCTCATTCATGAAATAATGGAATAAAGGAAAAATGACTACATTCCATTTAAGCTTTATGTTTTCAAGATGTGCTAGCCAACAGTAAAGAACATATATGATTTATAGCCAAGTTTTTATTTAGATTTGATGAAAAAACAACAACTTTTGCTGAGCATATCAAGCATGTGCATTTTTTGTGACAAGCCAGACCGGACAAAGTGGGTTTTGCAAAACTATCCTTAGTAACCTCTTCCGCCACAAGAGAAAAGGAATGAAAGGAAAAGCTGCCTCATGCACTCACACTTAAGAAACGAGTAAAATAAATGAAGCAGCAAGCTGCCAGAAGCACCATTAAGGATCTGTGCAAAGAAAAGCCAAACTGAAAACCAGATCAAAAGAGGAACAGTCAGTGGGCCTAACCTGTGAAGATAATTGAATCATCAGTTTTAAGAATCGAGGAACAATTGACCATGTCATCATATACGTAACAGCTATAAATATGGACAGCACAAGCAACCTGCACATTCAAAACATTTCACATTGATGTTACTCAAGACATAAGTTCTAACACATTTTTGTTTGCTGCAATATAAAACTCGCCATAATATTGCAGCAAAAACATAAGAGGATGCGAGTCTTAGAACCAGCCATCCTCGTAAATATATATCCCCATAATATTCTTACAGTTTCGCCATTGACATGACTCCTCCAAAAATGCCACTAGCACCTCCAAGAACAGGAAGGAGAGCAAACAGCAGGCCAACTGCACAATCCTGGAGTCAAGGAAACGCAAATGTTGTCACTGAATCGTAAGCAAGTGTTTACCACACTAGCCTACGGAACCCAAATTCCATCAAGGGAGCTTACCCAGAAATATTAGGCACTCTTTCTTTCACCACTTAAGTACTAAGCCAATGTTAACTTGTCCATGTCTTAAAGTTGATAAATGTGTTTCATTAGGCTTGCCCACCATGTATTTTTATTTAAACTCTATAGCATGATAGATAAAACAATCTAATAATCAAATAAGTGGGTCCGGCTCGACTTGAAGATATAACCACAGAAGAGAAAATGTATTAAAGAGTTAGATGGGAGCCCTCACCTGAAGTATAAGTGTTCCAATTGTAACCTGACCATGAAGTGTGTTTGTGCTGCCTTTTTCCACCAAAAACTTGGAAACCTGGGAGAATAGTAACAGATCAGAGATCCTAGCAAGTCCAAAAAAAATTTAACCAATATGTGAACAACAATTTGCCAGACTATCATATAGCTGGAACATGCCCAAAATGTATACTACCTATTCTGATCTCCAGCAAATGCCCATCCCAACAAAAGTTTACTAATAAATGGCTAATATAATAACTATTGAAAACAATAGCACCTCAAATAAACATACTTACCACTGCAGTAGATGACAGAGACAAGAAAGCACCAACAAACACTGGCCAATATAATAACTATTAAAAACAATAGCACCTCAAACAAACATACTTACCACTGCGGTAGATGACATAGACAAGAAAGCACCAACAAACACCCCTTCAGATGATTTAGCACCACACAACTGGAAAAGTAATAAAAAAAATATTTTTAGGTGACAGTGTTTCTATCACGCATTGAAGAAACGAAAATGCAATTTAAAGATTGATTGGTGCATATACCACAGCAGTGAGGCCACACAAGAACATGAACAGCGCAATCTGAAGCAAACCACCAAGTACAGCAACAGGACCAACCACTTTCAACTGATAGAAATTATGGATACAGTAAGGAAACCACCATTTGCCAAAACTATGGGAAGAGAAATATTAGACGAAAGACAACATCCATAGAGGTTTTTTAGTACCTTAGTCAGTGAAAACTCAAGACCAAGAGCGAAAAGAAGAAACACTACACCAAACTGAGCAAAAGTCTCCACCTGTAGTTGAACACAATAATTCTGATTTAAGTATACAACTTCAATTAAATGCATAGCATAGGAGACCAAATGCAACTAATCTTCTGGTGAGCATGATTTAAAAGAAATAAAAAGTTTGGACCATGCTTCATTTAGATTAAACTAATTAGAACCTTGCAACATAAAATGTTCCTGCAAAAAACAATTTACTGTGCTTTTTCCATTTTTTTTGTACAAGATTGCAGGTGCCTTCAATTGCTCAGTATTAAATTCTGGGAAAAAGATTTGTACAAAGCATGGTTGTGGACACAACCTGATCATATTTCTCCGTACATGGCTATGCTTTTCAATTCCATGTCTTGGCACAACAATGAAATACAGTTTATTTTATTTGCTTTATAATTTTTTTGATGCCATAGCTAAGTTTGGTATATTAACCTAACTAACTTGCTTGAGACTGAAAGGCTATATATGTTGTTGTATAGCTAAAATACGAAACTATGAAAGATCTATACATTAGAGTTAGTGAGGCGGCAACACCGTGCTCTCTGTGACTGTTAATTTCATGAAATTAGCTTTTTTTTTGGATATGCCACTTTAACATCGGTATTTAATTTCACAATATTATTGTCTGGTCGTGTGATCCGTGTACTATAGTACTAAAGTTTGATGTCCTGTAGCAACGCACGGGCACAATACTAGTGAAACTGTAGAAAAATGAAGTTTTGATAAGATAAGGGAAAGAGGTAAGAAAAAAAGGAACAAGTGCAATGTGCAACCTGTCATCGATCATGTTACCTGCACCATTTCACTGATAAAGTTCAAACCCCCAGGTCCAACTAGAGAACCAGCAAGTAGGTAGCCAACAATAACCTGGAAGAATAACATAAATCATGTCTACTGAGGATGCATGCAGTTTAGTACAGTAATATCTCATAATTACTGACCGGCTGCCCCATACAAGAGAATATGATACCACCACCAGTAGCTGAAACAATTATAACCACCAGATCTTTAATCAATCTGCAATTGATAAATTGCATATAACGGGTTATTGGGCCTTAGAAGATTACATATGCCATTTACAGGTCAAGGCATGTGGGTAAGGTGGGGTGGAGAGGGGAGGGGGCTGTTGGAGGACAGCTGACCTTATATCTAATTGAAGTGTTGGATACTTTGTTTTACGATTCGACATCACAAAAACATTATCCTGCACAAAATAATGTGCTCGTTTAGCCATAACCAAACCGGTCACAAGATGTTTCATAAGAAGTTAACAAATATATAGTTGCTAACAGATTTGGCACACCTCTTTATCTATCACAGTTTCCAAGTCATCAGAGGTCTCATCCTGACCTCCGAACATGTCACCTATTTGGAAAGGTTTTGGGGAACTGCAAAAGAACCGCTGCGTAAGTCAGAAACTTGATATGGAAAGGTGCTACAGAAATAACAATTTTGACAGTTGATGATGTTAAAATTCTGGCCATACTTTGTGTTCTGTGAATCATTCTTCTTCTTGTCATGTGTAATGACAGCTACTGTCTCCAGAACAGCCTGACCAAAAACAAAAGTTATTTCTTTTTTTTTCATCTCAAAGAAAAAACTAACAGCCAAAAAAGAATGTTTTCTAAGAAAAATTGGCTGCCATTTTCTTTTAAAAAAGGGAAGATACATGTTGGTTCCAGTCCTTGCAACACCGATGTTAAATATTAGAGTAAACCAGATGGCAAGATATTAGTAATTTCAACACAACAGAAAAGGCAAAGATATACCCAAATGATATTACTTCAGATTGGGAAAAAAAATCACATATAAGAAGTTGCTCCAGCTGAATAACAAGCTTACAAAATATAGAGTTTGATGAGCATGAAAACGTAACTTCACAGTTTTTACTTTGACAGATGCACTGCATCCATACAACAGAGCAAATGCCATTGAAGTACCTTGTGATTACTGATTAGCAAGAAATGTTTATAGCTTATAGAAAGAAGTGTTCTCTAAATGGAGATCTTTGCTTTGATTTTAGTTCAGTCTCACCAATCCAAGCAGGTCGCTGAGACACTTCACTTTACTTTAAGTCACTGAATCACTGAGCAGGCTCTAATTACGCAGCTGCATAGGAAACTACTGACTCAGCTTCCCCAAAATACCATGGCGCACATTTATTCACTAAAACTGCCCATTACCAGTTCTTGTAGGTGACAGTATAAGGCAATAGTAGATGCAAGCAAGGTCCCTTCACCACTTGTGCACTTTTCAAAAGGAAGCTATCTACTATATGTCATACAGCAATTATGGAAAAACATCAGAGAACAATACACAGCGTGCATGCTAGAGGAAAGTCACACCTACTTGATGATCTGATACGCTGTTGTTGAAGCTACTCTTGTCAGGAGCTGCAGAAGGATGGACAAAAGAAGAAACCATCATTCGAAGTTTCAAACTATTTTTTTAAAAAAAAAATCAAACAAAGCGCAGGATGTAATGGTGTAGCTAGGCATTCATAAGACCAGGAGCACAGAACGTAACTCAGTACTCGGTAGTCCAGCATAGTAAAAAGCTAACTAAAGCCCCAAAACGTAAGAAATTCGTGAGTACTGCTGCGTGACGAGAAAAAACACAAATGCCCGCTGAGCGGAAGCCAGCGCAGATCCAGATTCGTACCGTCGGGCGTGTCGCTGTCGGCGAACTCCTTGTCGAGCACGCGGCCGAACATCTCGGCGATGCTGCCATCCCCGGTGGCGTTGCGCGTGCCGTTGGTCACGAGCGTCCCGTAGAACTTCTCCCGCATCTCCTTGTCGGGCCTCGCCTCCGCAGCCCCAAGGACCAGGGCAAGCGCGAGCGCGACCACGGCCGCTGCGAACCGCCGGCGAGGCGAGGGCCCCGCGGCGGCCATCGGATCGGGTGAGCGCGGACGAGGCTGGAAGGGGAAGCGGCGGCGGGAGGGGACGGGATGAGATTTGCAGGTGGCGCGTCCGGGTCGGCGATTTTATTGATTTCGCCGCGGGCGCTCCCCGGGGAGATCGATTGGTTGGTTGGCGTGGTGGAGTCGTCGTCGTCGTCCGATCGCGAGCGAGCACTGCACGGGGGCGAGGCGAGCGAGGGCGACTCCTCAGGCCGGCGGCTGCAGCAGCGGGTGGCGTGACGTGACGTGACGACCCCCGGTGGTTATGGAACCTGGCTCACCTCACCGGCGCGCGTGGCAGTGCCATGGCGGGAGCAGGGCCCACATGTCGGTGTTTCCAGACCAATTCCATTCCAACTCCTTGCTCTGATTCGATTCGAGGGCACCAATTCCAACTGACGCTTTCCAATGTGCACACCAGGTCTCTGAATTTGGTTTCTCAGTTTGTGATGAAATGCATGACATACCACACCTTATATAATCTCTTGACTTTGAGTTGATTTTATGAGCGCGTGGTTGCACTTTTGTCTAGCGAGACATGGGACGGGTGTGAATTTTTTTCTCTGCCCTTGAAAGGGTCAGGCAGACGTGCCAAAAAAAAAAAAACCCAGTTTCACATGACGCTCATCTCCGAGCACGATGGATTTTCACATGGCATGATGCGCGGAATATACAATCCGTGTGGCGCGCTTGGTTTCGGTCGTGGTCGCCTTCCATCTTTTAAACTAAAAGTTGTTTTTCACAGAAGAAGTTTAAAACTAGCGGTAGAAATAGCACAACGACGGACACAGCTCTCAACTTATCGGCGCAAATTGGCCAACCTTACCTTGCCGTGACTGTCCAAAAGATGCACCAAGAAAATGGCACTGCCTACACATACAGAAAAACTAGTCGCACGGGGCCGTATGGTATTTCCTGACGCCTTGTATCCCAGAAAGTTTGGTCGCAGGTCAGCTTGCCTGGCTATGCAGACGGTGTCAACATTGGTTGTGTTTAGATGCGAAAGATCTTTTGCACTTACTATTCATTCCCCTCACAGAACACGCATCCCTAAAAATTCCTTTTTCACCTTTCCTATTCATCCCCCTCACATAACACGCATCCCAGAAACAAAAGATCTTTTCCCTTCATCAACTAAACACAGCCATTAACAGCGATGCGCCATCGCTCCCTTCTCGGGATGATGAAAGCCTCGATCCCTGACTTTGATAGTTTGATTCCACCAGAGATTAGTTATTTCGGACACAATAGATAATGGTCACCCGGTCAGATTTACAATTGAATGGATAGGTTCAGAAAAATAAGGCACGATTTGTGCATCTCCACAAGAGAGCCGATGGTAGTAGTGTCAGTAATCAACTCACGATTACGGTGTCCGGATAGATGGTCCCTCCTAAACCCATGTGCTCAGACTCTTCCAGAGAGTGCAGATTAGTAGTCCACTGACTAGTGGTTAGTAGTAGGTGTTAGTTGGCGGGATATTATCAAACAACCCAGTGAAAGATCTCCTTCAACTCGATCGAGGAGAAACGGGGAATGCATTCTGTTGCATAGTACGTGACTACAAGTTCTAATGCTGAGACAGGCCAGACCACTAGTCTTGCGTAATCATCCTCAAGCCCTTGCTAGAGCAGCAAACTACTTTTCACGTGAAAACTGGCTCAAAGTCTGGAACCTCAACAGAGGAAAGGCTTCGCACTCCGGTTAGAGCACTCAGATGCACATATAAAAACCACTAGAACAGGATGCGCGCTATCGCGCGCCTTTTTTTGAGAACCTTCTATCTTCAACTGTAAGAAGAAATGAAAGGTAGAGAGAGCTAACCAGTTCAAACCAAATCTCACTTCTTAAATGGATACCGACAAAACAAGACAAAAGCAGGAGGGGTGAACCAAGTTGGTAGAATTAACTAACATGTATAAAGTTGCTGGGTGCAAGGAGATAGCAATAAAATCATGTTTCAGACACAGGTAATTGTTGGACACAAGGAGATAGCAATAAAATCATGTTTCAGGCAATACCAGACAGGCAATTCAACATAGAAATCATGTGTCACATGTATTAACTGATTTAGAAAGGAATTACCATGCATAATGAAAACATCATTATAAATCACAACAAAATTAGAAACAAATGCATGATGGATGCCCTTAGTAGTATTCTGAACATACAACTTTATTTAACAGGAACTAACAGTTTAGTCCATTATCACTAATCCGGTGGCTCCCGTAGCCTACAGAGTTCTTTTAGCTATATATTACATTTCACGATCAGGATTCCCATCTACCAAACATCCTAACCGATAGTTTGGAATACTGATCCAAATAAGCATACAAAGTACTAAGTGTGTCCCTAATCAGAAAACTAAACAGTTCAAAGATGAAATTCCGAGAATACACCTAGGTGTCTAACACTGCCTTAAGTTCTTATGTACAGGTAAAGTGATGGTGATCCGCTTCAACTGGCAGACAAGACAAGTCGTTGTGCTAACCATCAGTTCTTGTGCTAAACATCATTGCTCTCACTGCAAATTAGTAACCATTAGGAAACGTAATAACTGTATGATTCGATAATGCTATTATGATAGGAAAGCTAAGCAGGTCATGTTAGCCTAGCAGTACACGACTACATCAACGTTTATAGCAGTGCAAGGAAGTACCTTGGCTTCACAGCAGAATCGACACAAGAAGAAACTATCTTTCAGTAAGGGTAACTCTCATCCACTGTTCTTCTGTGTTTTTGTTGCAGAATCAACATGATTATTCATGCTGGTTACAGAATTAGCAACCTACAGTGAAGTGTGCCAAAGAAAAGAATTTATTAGCCAAATAGCCAATGAAATTGACACTATCATGTGCAGTAACCGTGCCAAACCCACAAAACTGTATGCACAGATATGATCAAATGTGTTATCCATCAGTCACCAATATTAGGCAGTCCGCCTTCACAATAATCATCTTAGCAATATTACTCTTAAATCCAGCGACTAAATAAGTAGGGGAAAATTAATTCTAGGCGAATTTCATATTACAAGCATGGTTATAGTTATTTCTTGCATTCAGTAACCACATGTGTCAGCCCTAGTTATCTGTTTCATACTATATATAGTCGAATAATACCATGACACTTTTCCTTTCATACAGAAGAACTATCAACAAATATGCTATTTTCATATATATTTTATAGCATCACCTGATCATGAATTAATAAATCATATTAACCATTTTCAACTCATCTGAGCTGACTATCTTAATCTATTTCAGTTTAGCCAAACCAAACTTTTAAAAAAGATGTCATTGTTTTTACTCGCAAAGAAATGTTGATTCCTGTTTAGGTGGAAAACGATTACATCCTTCACTCATAAAAACCAAAAGATCGTACAGCTACTTTACCCAGAGAGGTAAGAAATATTAGTTATACCATTTATTATGCAGGGCCATCTGGTTAATATGTAATCATATAGCACATCAAAATTAAATATAGAAAGATAAGCACCTAGCAAGTAAAGAGACTGCACCCATCTTTGCAAGACCTTGTGAACACAAGAGGAGACGCAATGATCAAACCTTCTTTTGTTTTGTTTGACTAAAACATAAAGAGAGCACAAGTTAAGAAAATTATAGAAGATATTCATAAGGGCAATATTGCAATAGTATGTGACATAAAGGAGGCAACCAAAAAGCGCATGAATACTGGAACAAACAATCAAAACTCTGCAAAATTAGATGTTATGTCAAAAATGATGAGCAATTGATTTCTCGAGCAAACAGAGAAGCACCAACTGTGCAAGTTTAGGTAGTGTTTGGTTGATTAAGTGATATCGTAAATGGTAACATAATTAAATTACACAGGTATCTGGTTCAGGATGGGTCTTTGCGCCCTTTGTTTGGTTGGGCAGTGTAACTGCAAGTCAAGTCAATATGCGAGAAAGATCACCCTGGCACATGCGGATCTGGCAAAGCATCATTCTGATGTGCCCATGCGCCATCCTGCAGTTGCATGCACATCCGTTAACACGGCTAGGGGATTCAGCTTCGTATAAGCCTGGTATTCGTTACTGGGCAGCTTTGTATAATCCGATCGCCACTGCTAGCTGTTTACTGAGCAACTTAAACAGACATAAGGTTGAACTGTGATTGGATCACACTCCAAAATAGTCTAACCATACATCACCTTAGTTCACTCGGTCAGTGCAGCAATTAACCAAGTCCAGATCATGAAGGGATCCAAACAAGTCGAAGGATGGAAGAAATTAACAAAAAAGAATGAATCGAAGAGAGTTTAGGGTGTCTCACCAAGTCTGGGTCTATGTGACGCGCAGATGCTTGCAGATCTGATGTGCAGGTCGCATGGTGGCGACCGGATTCCAGGAGCCACAGGTAGAGCGGGACTCACTCCAAACGCGGAGCTCCACCCGCTCCTTCCTCACCAATCTACACCGCCGCTCGCCGCCGAGTTGCTGTCGGGGGGCACGCAAATGAGGTCACCGCACCATCACGCCTTGCGTTGTGCTTCCTTGCCGGATCTGGGGAGAACGAAGAGGGGGAGGGAGATCGATTCAGAGGGTAGGCGGCGTAGGGTTAGGCGGTGTAGGGTAGTGTCACGTACCGACTTGGCCTCATCCTGGACGCGAACAGGATTATCGCGGCACTGGCACGCGTACATGGCGGGGGAGCCACGGTGGCGCATGCCGGCAGTGAATCGCGCCTTGAGCTGCGGGGAGTTGAAGAAAGCGCCGGCAAGGCCGCGCACCTAGCGCTGGAGGCCGCCGCTGAGCACCAGGATGGAGATCTCGCCCATAAACTCCATGAGCGACCGCGAGTACCACAGCACGAATGCCGACGCATTGGCCTGCAGCACCACGCGGCTCACCTCCGGGCCCGAGCTCACCACCGCCGACGACAACTGATCTGCGAAAGAGAAAGAGAGGGCCGGGACAGTGGGAGGGAAGGTGGCGGCGGGGGGTGGGGGGAGGAGGCCGGCGGGGATGAGTGAGGGTTAGGGTTCGGGCGGGGTGGGGTGGGGTTGGGGCGTTGGGCTGAACAAAAGCGAGGACGCGGTGAGAGCCGGACGTGTAAGCGATAAAACGGAGGTGGATGAAAACTTCGGGTCCGAAGGCCCACGCCTCCTCGAAAGCGCGTGGAGCGTTGTGGGGAGAGCACAGTAGACTTGTAGAGTGCTCTGGTTACTCTAGTAGGCGGCACTGCAGGGACTGCTGCACTAGCTCTGCATCTGTGGATGCCTGCCGGGGAGGGGAGCACTGAGAAGATTAAGCTAGTGCGTAGTAGTGCCTGTCACGACTCAAACACAAGCAGCTAGCACCACCGCGTGGCAGTTGTTGTGGTTGGTCCGATCCACCGAGACATGTTTCGCTCGCAATATGTACGCATTTTTGCAGCGGGCCGAACAATAGGCCCAACTGGCACACGACCCACGCACGCTGGGCGCAACTGCACAACAGGGCTGGGCCGAATCCTCTGCTGAGCGGGCGTGGAACCTTCCTAAAGAAAGACTCGATTTTCCATTTTCTCTCGAAACAAAAAGACCCAATTTCCCTTTTCTTTGGAAGGGCGTTCTGGACCTTTTCCTCTTCCAGAAGAACATCCTAGTCAGTCCCCCAGGTGTCTATCAACCGTACCACCTCAGCTCACGCAGACACTGACCCCCCAAGTGCCCGAGCTTGCCCATCCAATTCCACAGCTCCATCTCTGCTCTCCGCGGCGCGAGCAAGGGCGACGCCGGCAGCGACGGGGCTCCGCCTCGACCGCGGTGTCGGCGGGAACCCACCCCGGCTTCCGCTCCGTCTCCTGGCCTCCCATCCTCCGGTATGTGCACGCTCCCTCAAGCGGCTACTGTCTGCTCGTGAAAGCTCGAGGGATCGTCAAGGTTTAAGGCCATTTGAGGTATAGATCTGCCTCTGGGAGAGGTTTAACTGAGAATTTGGGCCTCGTCGGTAGTATAGAGGACGTAGATTTTGATTTTGTGTGGTTTTAATTCTCTAACTGTGTAGGGTGCACATAAGCACGGTTTTATGATGCGACGTTTTACCTACTTCGGTCACTAATTGGTAGCATGCTTTTTCTAGAGGTTGGTTTATGTGGAATTGACTCTAGCATCGGAATTGGAGGACTAGAACTGAAGCTGCTGCTCCTTGCTGCGAGCTTTCTCCTGAGTTGATTTCTGTCTACGTTAGAAAATGTCTAGTCATAGACTATAGTGTTTGTTACTGTTAAACTGAGAGTTTTGCTATCAAGTGTTAACGCTAGATTGGCTCATGTATCGCTGCACCTTCCGTTGATTAGGAGACACGTTTTCATCATGCTGGAGTGAAAGGATTTGCTTGCCAGCTGCTAGTAAGGAATGTTGTTGCTGGTTGTTGCTGTACTCTTGAGATTGTAGAAGTGAGGGCCTCGCCCTCTACCTACTTATTGCGTGTCTCAAATACTGAATGTTCCTTGGTGGTTGATTCTTGGAATGCATCTGCTTTCTGATCCGATATAGGCATAGGAGGTATGATTTCTTTTTTTTTCTTTTTCTTTTTTTTTTGCATTATTTAGGAATTGCTCCTATTCTTTTCTTGGTTGCTGATTAGGCTCAGTAAGAAGCATTTGCTTGCTTGCTTAACTTGTAAGCTGAGAGCTACAATTCAAATTTCATTCCTGTTTAAAAGGTTGTCTGTTTGTCGTATAGAGTTTGTATTGTTCTTGTGGTAATGGGTTCGGTGGACAATTTGCTTGATGTACAAGAGTTTTGAAACTTTGGACACAACACTTTGAGCGTACTTCCTATGTGTGTTATCAAACACTCTTTGGCAGTAAGAATTAAGATAGTAGATGGTTTGCATTGCCCATATGCCTAGATAAGTATCAACCGTTGGAGGGTTTTTTGTTGTTTGGCCAGATGTTACCGATGCTTGTGCACTAGCGCTGCTTTTGTTTTTGCTAGGTTCGCCATTCAAGGATTGGTTTTGTTCCATTTGGGTTATGTCTCTATCTAATTCTATATACTACTAGTATGTTGTCAATGGAACTATCTGAATTTTGATTTTGATGTTCTGCAGCTCGTCATCCCCTATATATTGCAGTGATTTCATAAAATGCTTGTAATTCCTATATCCGCATGCTGTTGACTTGAACTATCTACCACAAATATCTGCTAGGTTTCAAGATTTGCCATTATGAGCTTGAACCATACTAAGTGCTACTTGGTCTCAGGACTTATCGTTACTATTGAGCTATCATACAATTTTGACAAACTACCAAAGCCGCTTATCATAAATACTTCTGCTTTATGGTCACTTAATTGTTAATCTTTAATTATCTTATGATTATCTTCAGGCACCAGTGTACGCTGTTATATTTACACGTGCCCCACAGCACATGCTCCTTTTTACCTGTTAGTAGACATCCTGTTCCACTTAGCTAGGAAAAATCAATTTAAACGAAATATCTTCGAATGTCATTTAGGTGATGTTTATAGTAGTCGTGTATCCATATTTTAGGTTACCTATATATGTGTTGCGTTTGCTTATTTACGAATGGTGTGTTGGAATACAGTCTGAACCGAGTGTCTCCTGTTGATTGACAGATCACTTCTGACTTGTGAAAATGGCGGATGAACTACGTTCTACGTCTGTGGTCCAGAAGGTCCATGGGCAGTCTGTGTTGTTGAGCAGAATCTCTTCTTATTCTGCCATGAATAACCCTGTATTCAACAATGCGTATTCTGCCTACAATGTGTCCCGGAGGTCATACCATGGGATGAATGCAACTGTTGGACTCTCCTCTGTCATGGCACCATCCCCTATTTTTGCTTCTGCCCCAAAAGAGAAAGGTTTTTCTGGATTTATGATTGACTTCTTAATGGGTGGAGTTTCTGCTGCTGTCTCCAAGACAGCTGCTGCTCCAATTGAGCGTGTGAAGCTTTTGATTCAAAACCAGGATGAGATGCTCAAGAGTGGCAGGCTTTCTGAACCCTACAAGGGTATTGGGGAGTGCTTTACTCGGACGATCAAAGATGAGGGTTTTGTTTCCCTGTGGAGAGGCAACACAGCTAATGTCATCCGTTACTTCCCCACACAGGTCCTGCATCCTATCCTACCAAACCCTTAATTTCTAATGTTTTGCGATCATAATTCATGTGTCTGCATTATCTAACCTACTAAAGATTCCATCCTTTTTCAGGCATTGAATTTTGCATTCAAGGACCACTTCAAGCGCATGTTCAACTTCAAGAAGGACAAGGATGGGTACTGGAAGTGGTTTGCTGGTAATCTGGCTTCTGGAGGAGCTGCTGGTGCTTGCTCTCTCTTATTTGTTTATTCTTTGGATTACGCTCGTACGCGTTTGGCCAATGATGCCAAGGCTGCAAAGAAGGGTGGTGAGAGGCAGTTCAATGGACTCGTTGATGTTTACCGCAAGACCCTTGCCAGTGATGGTATCCAAGGCCTCTACCGTGGATTCAGTATCTCTTGTGTGGGAATCATTGTCTACCGTGGTCTTTACTTTGGAATGTACGACTCCCTCAAGCCAGTGCTTCTTGTTGGTACACTGCAGGTCAGCAAGCTGAACAATGTTTGGGTTTAATGCCACAACTGGTTTAACTCAGCACTGCTTATTCCGTGTTCACTCTTGGATAGTTTTTTTTTCTGTATAATCTTGTTTTGTTCCAATTGATTCGTGTATGTCCTTTATTTACCTTAACTATATATGCTCACTTGTGGTGCAGGATAACTTCTTGGCCAGCTTCTTGCTTGGCTGGGGCATCACCATTGGTGCTGGTCTTGCTTCGTACCCCATTGATACTGTTCGCCGCCGCATGATGATGACATCTGGTGAGGCTGTCAAGTATAAAAATTCCTTGGATGCTTTCAAGCAGATCGTCGCAAAGGAGGGTACCAAGTCTCTCTTCAAGGGTGCTGGCGCGAACATCCTACGTGCTGTTGCTGGTGCTGGTGTCCTTGCTGGGTACGACAAGCTCCAAGTGATCGTCTTTGGCAAGAAGTACGGGTCAGGCGGCGGCTAAGAATAGATGGTGATGATGAACAATACTCAAACAGGATGTTTTAGGTGCATCTGAATAACATACATATGGATCACGGACACAGTTTTTAAATTTAGCACTCGCAGAGCTTGGTGACTTCGTTTGTAATGCTGTTCTCCTTTTGCGTTCGAGATTGAAATAAGTGAAGTTAGAAACTGCAGCTTTGCAGACCTTAAATGTTGGTGTACGTTTTGTCCATTGCCAGTGTTCCATAGTCTTTGGGGATATTGGTGTTTGCTCGTACCAGTTTGACAGTTTCATTTGGTTTTGCGCGTGCAATTGCTCGAATGGTAACTATGTAGGTTCCAGAATCCAAGCACCCTTTGTTTCAGGGAGGTAATTTGTTGTCGTCTGGTGCTGCAATATTTTTGTGGTGAAATAGGGGTTCATGTAGCGCCGCACCCTCATCGATCACGTCTTTCCGAAGGTGGAAGTCTGGTAGCTAGATGAAGACAGGTACTATTTCCATCTGTCATCTTGTAGCTTCTTGTGAGTACGTTAGCATCTTGCTCCTTTTCACATGCTCGTTATTCTTGTGATATGTAATGTATATTAAGTCAATATATACTCCGTAAGTTTCTTGTTTGGATTCACCAAACTTCGAGTTCTTCATTTCGTATATATAACTATTAGGAGTGTAATATATTTAGCCGCATCCCTTTGTCATTTCTTTTGGGGAAAATGGCGAATCCCTGTTTTATCTTCCATGGATATCCGTATCCAAGCATCGTAGGTTTGGAAATATCTACTTCCTTGAAATTGGTCTCGGCCACTATTTTTGGTTTCATTTGAGTTGTGTTCTTTGAATTTTACGACCATTATGTTTACTTCATTTGTATGGAGCGTTTGACACGCAGATCTGACAAAAGAAGCTGTCTACATTTAGGCCTCTGAAGTCTGAACAACTGGCAAGCTATTTTAGGACCAATAGGTTTACTTCACACTAATGTTTCTGAGATCATAATTCATGTCTGCATTAGGTAACCTGAACATTCCATACTGCTTTCTTTTGTTCAAATGGTCGACAATGTAAATATGATGGAGAACTCAACTCGAATTCCTCTCTCTCTCTCTCTCTCAAAAAGATTAGTAAACAAAACAAACATCCAATGCTGACATCTACATTACTGCTCCAACTCATCTTTAGCCAGCATTTCAACTCCACCTGCCTTTCGTCCCAAAAAGCCTCGCCCGTTTTACCGGTCCTCCAATTTCCATGCACGATGCAGCAGCTTTCTCTGCAACAATGGCCAAAATAATGGATACAAGAACATTCCAAATGGTATAAAACCAAATTAATTGAATGGGAAATGGAGTTGCCAATATGATGCATGACTACACCATAGAATATTAAATTTTCAGATTCATCTCATATGAGAAGTAAAACTCATCTAAGGAAGCTTAAGGTTAGGGAAACTGACCAGATGATACGCATAACCTACTGCATATCAAATCACTGATTTGCAAGATCTTTTTTAATAATGGAAATAGAGTATCCGGCCTCTGCATAGCATGCAGCCCGGTTTTTTTTTATGATTATTACAAGAAAAGTCAGTTCACAGACTGACACAAGGAACATAAATAAAACATAAATTAAGGAGGATCGAGTCTATTATTAAAACGCCATCTATGGGAAGCATAAATTTCTAGTGCAGTCGTCTCAAGAGCTACACTTGTCTCCCGAATGCGTCCTCTAATCTCCTCAGGCTGCAGTAGCGACCAATACCTCAGCCAATATGCTCTTCTGAATAAAGCCTGCAAAAACAATGTATACTTAACATTATTAAAACATATATCATTTCTGCATCGCCAGATCGCCCAACACATGGCAGCCGCACCCACTAGAATAATATCACGCTTTCCACTATCAAAGTGGGAGAGCCAATCGCCCACTATATGGGTTATAGATCTAGGTGGGTTAAGACCTGTGGCCGTATGAACTGTTCTCCAGATGTTTCTAGCATGGTGGCGATCAAAAAGAAGATGTTGAATTGTCTCATTTGAGTTACAGAAATAACAATTTTGACTACCAGACCAGTTCCTTTTTGCTAGATTGTCCTTTGTTAAAATGACACCTCTAGTTAGGTACCAGAGGAAAATATTAATCTTTAGAGGCAATTTTAGCTTCCATATCAATTTATGTCGAAAAGGAGTATCATGGTTCATAAGTTTAAGGTACATAGAACGAGTGGAAAATTGACCCGTTCTATGTAAATCCCAAGATACAGTATCCTTTTCATCCGATAGAATAAAGCATCCTATTTTGGCCATGAGGTCATTATACTCAGTAAGTTTCACCCTACTAACGAACGCCTAAAAGAAAGGTTGTAAGGCGTATTTCCCATAACCTGAGCCACTGAGGGGGTGTTTAGTTCCTCCCAAAAGTACTTTTATTCACTATTCATCCTATTCATCCTCCTCACAAAACACGCTTCCCAATATACTATTCATCTAAAAAAACTTTACTTCTAAACACGAAGTAAAGTTTTTTTAGATGAATAGTATATTGGGAAGCGTGTTTTGTGATGAGGATGAATAGGATGAATAGTGAATAAAAGTACTTTTGGGAGGAACTAAACACCCCCTAAATTATGTGGTTCATAACAGACATGGTATAAGTTGGGGGTAAATATCATGGAAAGGCCTCGGTCCACACCATGTATCTTCCCAAAATCTTATTTGAGAGCCATCTTTCATATTAAAAGATACAGATGAGAGGAATTAATCCTTGACATTTAACAACCCTCTCCAAAAATGGGAGTCGTTCTGTTTGATCCTAACTTGAGACAATGTTTTTGATCCCAGGTATTTATTCCGGATTAAAGATTGCCACATGCCATCCTCGTTGAGCAGTTTGAACAACGATTTGCTCAATAAGCATTTGTTTTGGATCTCCAGGTCAATAATACCGAGGCCACCCTGGTCTTTTGGGCGACATAAAAGGTCCCATCTAGCAAGGCGATACTTTTGTTTAATCGTATCTCCTTGCCAGAAGAACCTGGATCTATAAAAATCCAGTTTAGAGCGCACACCTTTCGGAATCTCAAAGAAAGACATCATAAACATTGGAAGACTGCTAAGTACCGAGTTTAACAGGGTTAGGCGCCCTCCATAGGAGAGGTGTTTTGCCTTCCAGCAGTTCAACTTCTTTTCAAATCTCTCTTCGATCATTTTCCAATCATTATTAAGAAGTTTTCTATGATGCATGGGATCCCCAGGCATCGGAATGGGTATTTCCCCATGTCACAGCCAAAAAGGTCCATATATTCCTCCTCATAGTTGGTAGCTTCACCATAACAAAACACCTCACTCTTGTGAAAATTGATTTTTAGTCCCGATAATTGTTCAAAGACGGTAAGCAGAAGCTTCATATTCTTAGCATTTTCCAAGTCATGGTCCATAAAAATTCGTCCGCGTATTGCGGGATAGACAATCCATCATCAACAAGGTGAGGTATAATGTCACTAATTTGTCCATCATCCTTAGCTCTTTGAATGAGCACAGCTAGCATATCGGCCACGATGTTAAACAAGATAGGTGACATGGGATCGCCTTGGCGAAGTCCCTTTTTCGTTTGGAAGTAATGTCCAATATCATCATTAACTTTAGTACCGACACTCCCTCCCTCAACGAAATTTTCAATCCATCGGCACCATTTCGGGGAGAAGCCTTTCATGCGAAGGGCCTGCGGAAGGAATGACCATTTTACTTTGTCATAGGCCTTCTCGAAGTCAATTTTAAATAAGACCCCGTCAAGTTTTTTAGTATGGAGCTCATGGATCGTCTCATGAAGAACAACCACTGCCTCCATAATATTTGTCCCTGGAATGAACGCCGTCTGGGATGGTTTGACCACAGTATCCGCTAGTTTGTTAATTCGATTGGTGCCAACTTTAGTAATAATCTTAAAGCTGACGTTTAGGACACAAATAGGGCGGTACTGTTGAATCTGCTTCGCATCATTAGTCTTCGGTATAAGGGTAATAATACCAAAGTTTAAACTAAAGAGAGGCAATGTTTCATCATGAAAATCTTTAAAAAGAGCCATTAAATCGTCTTTTAAGATTTCCCAGAAAACTTGGTAAAATTCAGCTGATTTGCAAGATGGTTTAATATGTCCCATGTGAGGGCCCTACCTTGGCTGTGGAGGCTCGTAACATATATGGACCTACATATGCTTTTCTGCTATGTGAATAAGTTGTAGAACAATTCATTATTGCAATATCTCCTTTTGCTTTATTTGAACGAATACTTAATTACTTAAGCCACTACATGAATAAATCATGGTTTAAATCAGGTCCAGGAGACCTGGTTGTACCAAGTACCACTCCTCTCTTAATGATTTAAATGCATGTTTTCATGTCAATTTCTATACATGTCCTAAGTAGTGTTGGGACAGTAAAAGATTTGATCAAACATGAATGGGTAGTTGTATTATGGATCATTTTTCAAAGTTCACAATTTTATACTAAGAAACGCTTGATGGGCACTTGAACAGAATGCGTACCGTTTAAATCATTGATGGAAGGCGGCAAAGCTAAGGGGCCCAAATTATGGGATGCCAGATCTCTCCATCTCTTCCTTCTCTTCAGATGTAGCAAGATAAACTGTAAACACATCCTCTGCCAATTAATCTTCAGTTGGTATTGATACATCAAGCACAACAGTAAGCTCCCGTGAATTCTTGTGAGCAATTTTACAGTACACAGTACTACTCCCTAGTTGTCGGGTACCTACGAAAGGGGTACCCCAATCTAGGCCCAAAACTACTTGGCATCAAGGCCCACGACGACATTGACCTGGCTCAACAGCCCAGCAAAGGCCCGCCATCGCTACGAGTCCTCAGCCCCATCCAGCTCGAGGTAAACGATTACCCTCGAGCGGGGTTCCGTCTCGTTCGAGGCTCAGCGGCCTCGAGGACGACCCCTACCCTCGAGGGGGTGTTTTCCGTCTCGTTCGAGGGTCGGCGAGCTCGAGCTTGCCATCCAAGCTCGAGCCGGCCTCGCCGGGAACGACGCACAACGCACTACGACTCGTCAGAGTCATCATGACACGGTCAAAAAGCAGGGATCACTGCTCCACGCCATCACCTACTCTCTGGAGAAGACATCGGTCAAATCCACTCGCAACAGTGGACTCTGAGCGCCATGCTGCACGCCAGGCCTAACCCTGCCTAGTAGCACTGTGCCAACCACTCCTTTGACTTTACCCCCCCCCCCCCGCACACGCTGCCACCCTCGAAGGCAACCTCGAAGGAGGCCACGGAGGCTCGAATTGGACCCCGTACGCAAGTTACCTACCCTCGACGCCATGAGCCGTCACCAGGAGGAAGGACATCACGTCAGCCACTGCCATGCCGTCAGCCGGAGTTGGAAGGCGCGATTCCCGCTCACGTACGGCGCGACATGGACGAACAGTGCACACAGCGACAAACACATGTACTCGCACCCCGCCCCCTTGTCTATAAAAGGGGGAGGGAAGCCCATGCAAAGGGGAAGACACACAGGAGAGAACACAAGTCTCAAACACACACAGACCATAACCTGGGACCTAGGAGCTCATCTCCTTCTCCCACCTTGCTTGTAAACCCCTACTACGAGCAACACGCAACCCGGTGCATAGCACCACTGCTGGATGTACGGCCCCGTGGCCGGAACCAGGATAAAACCCTTGTCTCTCACTCTCGCCATCGGGGAAACGAGTGGTTAGCACCGCAATCACTCGTCGGTGCCGGTGCGACCAAATCAGGCACCGACACTAGTAGTATATAGTATAAATCAAATCTAACCATTCATTAATCAAGGGTAAAATAGTATTTGCGCTCAGCTAATTCGTAATCACCGTCTTCTCCACCGAACGTTTTAGGGTGTGTTTAGATTGGGAAAGATTCCCCGAAAAAACACTATAGATCCAAAAATACATTGTAGATGAATAGTGTTCTGCAAGTGAGAAAGATGAGATGAATAGAGAAAAGTTGGATGAATAATGTTTTTTCGGGAAATCTTTGTGAAACTAAACACACCCTTAATCGCGACATAGGTTTCCTCTACGACGGTGCCCCTGCCCTCCTCTACAGGATGCGGGATTCTGGCCGATTCCCGGTCGCCGGACCTGCCGACGCCGTGGCTGTGGGATCTTATCCTGGTGCTTCCCCAGCCTGGGCAAGCCTAGTGGGTCTGACTGCGCGACGATTGATGTGCAGCCGCTGCTTGCTACCATTCCTGTGATGCCGTGCAACGCTGCTTGCCAACCGCACAGGCACAATCACGCACGCTACCGCCGGCCGTCGGCCCTAACATGTCGCCTGCTGTGGCCGGGAAGGAGATGATGCGGATGCGGCGATGCCGTCCTCCGCCGATTAACTATGGAAAAAATAAAAGAAAAATATTACTAATGTAATAAAATGATGTTTCATAAATTCTATTTAATAAAATGTAAAAAATATTACACAAATGTTATTTGAATTTTTTTTTCATATAGTACCCTTATGCTAGTTATACTACACTCATATACTACTTATACCACTGGTTAAGTTTAAGTAGTATAGAATTAATCTTAACCATTGGATTCTTTCATACCAGTTCTTTTTTAACACTAGTATAGGCTAGTATTGTACGCTGTAAAGAAGCTCATTCTTGTACGTTTCCAGTAGGGGAACCACAGATAGTATGCAGCAATCCTTGGACATGATTTGTGTTTGATGCTGACAATCACCATACTGATCAAGAACTCTTGATTCAATTTCAGGTTTCAGTTCTCTGGTCACAACATGAACTGTGATAGGTCTCATTGCAGGGCACACATGGAACATTGCATCGACCTTCATTTCCTCCTCTACCATGAGATAGCAATTGATGGGCAATTGTGGAGTCCTTCCTGTCAATGTTCTCACTGCACCAGTCATTTTGAAACATTAGACGAAGTTAGCTACCAGACAACAGATAATGATGAAATGCATTGGAGGAAGTTCATTACCTGATGGTTGTCTTCCTTTTAGATTGAAAATTGGCACACCACTTATTGGGTCAGACCATTTGCGAATTAATCCCTTGACATGGAACATGTAGGTTTCACAACTCTGAGCTGTTGCTTCTAATCGTGGGTCTTTCAACAATCCATCGATGAAGTGGTTTTCTTCCCGTTGAATCCAGCGGGGAATGACACCTTCATATTGTCCTTTCATAGCACGCAGTAACTCACAAAGCTCAAGATTGCCTTCTATGCTATCGAGTTCACCTTTAACTACTCTATAAACAACATAATTATCAGTGCAAGGCTGCAGAAATCTGAATGGAAGTCCCTGTTTTAGTTGGAGGTACATTGCCTTAAGCTCCGCTTCTACCGACGAGTTGCAAGGTACAGTTGCCTTGCTTCCATTTTCAGTATCATAGGAGCCATCACTTTCTCCCTTGTAATACGGGACATCATCACGTGGGTATTTCACCCCGTGGTCGTATGCTCTAATGGCCAAACGACTATTATATTCTTGACTCCAATCGTCTAACACTATAGTTCTTGTGAAGCTCAAGTAATCAAAGAAATGACTCCAATATGATTTTGACATTTCAGCTAGATGTATCATCATTCGGTAGACGGTTAGGTACTTCGGATCCCTATCAAGGATTGCCTTATACAGAGCATGCAGAGTACGGCTCTCTTCGCCAATGATTTGATGACCCCAAAACAAACCTCTCATAATAAGGGCTGATTTCACAGAATTTTCAAACATTTCTTTCAAAATTTCTACTTCACGACGTTTCTTAATCAAAGTTATGTCCCAACTGATTTCATTTTGGAGGTCTTTCCCTTCACCCACACCAATGGTGAATGTTAAGAATATGCAATGCATACTTAGAATATTATAGAAGATTGCGGAAGACATGAGAAATTTGTCATGCATGAGGATCATGGCAACGTGAGAAGCTTCTAGAACATTGGAGATTTTGCATGAGTCATGGTTGTCATGCTTCATGGTAAGTATGGAAGACTCTAGAATTAGATATTTTTGGTAGGGCAAAAATATCTAGATATTAGGATAATGATGAGAATATACTAGAGTAAGATATTTGTTGGAAGAGTGTAGAAGATGGACACATGGCAACTCCACGTGAGCCATGGTCTCCTATAAATAGGGGTGCCCTCCACCCCCATATGTAAGTCATCACATAGATGCCATGACATAGAATGTCATAGAGTCATAGACGAAGGCATGGCAATGTTGATGCCATGGTGTACTAGTGTGTAGGTGCCATGGTAGGGTAGCCACATAAAGAAGAGTCATCTCGTGTTGTATCGAGTTGATGTGTGAATAAAGTTTGAGTTCCTTTGCAGAGAGTTGGTCTCCCATATCGTTGTTAGGTGGATGTGTCCACAAAGTTAAGAGTGTGGGAAATAGTCCACAGAAGGGATTGGTGTCTCGGTGTCAAGGTCAGGGACACCGATTTCTCAACAACAAATCAGATCTTATGCATTTTTAGGCCCTTCCAGTAGATAGTTGGTGGTGGTTTCAGAAGTAATTCCTCCAACTGGGAGGTTGATGTGGAAAATGATTGACATCTCTAAAAATATATATTAAAAAACTAAGTCAGACGTAATAAAGCAAGAAACATGAAAGGCTATCCTAGGAAAATGTTAGGACATGTGCCAATATATTAAATAAGGATTTGAGTTAGTTGACAAAATAAAACTTTCAATGAAATGCAGATATTGTGTCTTTCTAAAAGAATAATACCACATGTTCACATATTACTATTTTCTAGAATTCAAGAGCAAACGTTTAATTCCAGATAAATAGCAGTGCTCAGATTGATAAGTCAGTGTCACAAAGTGGCGCAAATAATCAAACTTTTTTATTGGACAGGAGAAATGCGCTTGCTTCAACTCTGAATGTTGGGTTCCCTATCTTGTACTAAAACCTTCAACCAGTTTCGATCAATTTAATCCAATGTAGAAATGCCCGGGGAAGAGCCTCGAAACATGCAAGGGTGGCAAGATATATTCTTCCATAAGACATCCAAACCCTAACCCAAACACTCGGCTGATTCAAACTGATACATGGGAGTCTGTCAAGTGCTAAAACTGGATTTCATCGTGTGATCCAATCATCCAAATATCGAGAACAAACTTGTTGTTTGAAATATTCATAACACTTAAAAAAGACGACTTTTTTTCAGACCAAAACATTCAGAACACGCATAGCAAGAGACATTTGGAATAAGCAACATGTACCCTTAATTGCAGCAGCGCGATCCGAGTGGTCAGGGTCGGCGCCGCCGAAGGCAAAGGCAGATGTCCGCGCCAGAAAGCAGTTGAGGTCGGGGTTGGCCCGGCGGAGCCAGACGACCGCACGACGAAGCATCTTCCAAGAACTGCAAGGTCGGGGTGAGGCACAGTGGAGAGTCCGAGGTAGAGGTCGGTGCCGGCGAAGGCAGACGGCCGCGCCAAAAAGGACAATGTAGGTGTGGCAATGTAGAGATGGGGAAAGCGACTATGGTCAAGGTCGACCCGGCCGGCGGAGCCAAATGGCCGCACGGCGAAGGCGAAGCATCATGTACAAAGGGCAGCACTTTCGAGGTTGGGGTGAGGGGCGGTGATGAACAACCCGAGGCAGAGGTCGGTGCAGGCGGAGCCAAATGACGGCCGTGGGTGGACGGGTGCGCGGGCGGAGCCAGATGACGGCCGTGGGTGGACAGGGGCATCAACGGCGGAGGTAAACATCGTCCTCTAAGCATCATGCGCGCTCAGTATCCACGGCGACGGTGGGAGGAAATCTTTGGGCTGGCGAACCAACACGATCGGTCGGCGAGACGTCGATGAAGCTGGTGGATGTGGATCTGGAGTTGGCGAAGGAGGCGCGCGCAACGAGCCAGCGAAGATCGAGAGGAGCTTCGTCGGCTGGTGCTTGTGCTTGCTCCCCACTCCTCCCCCCTCGCTCCCCCAGTCTCCCCGCTTCCCACTCGACTTGATTGGCTGTGTATGTGTGTAAGCCGTAAAGTCGGTCCGGGTGCCCCCCTCCCTCTCGAAAATTTGGCATTGGATGCCCCTAATGTTTATTCTACGGTTTGGATGGCAGTTTTTTCATCAGCTATACAGTGTTTCACAACACTTGGTTTTTAAATACTTATTTGCACCTTAACAAAAAAGAATATAATCCCTCCTTGAGTTACAATGTCTGTTTCTTCCTTAGTATACATGTACAATCCCTTTGATCAATAATTACTCATTCCGTTTCAAATTATAAGTCCTTTGACTTTTTTAGCCTTAACTTTGACCACTCGTCTTATTAAAAAAATTATGCAAATGGAAAATTGGTCCTGTACCATTGAAAGACCACTAGATCCATAAAATACCATTGAAAGATGACTTCTCCGTAAAATACCATTGAAAGATGCAAACGTTACCGTAAATTAGCATTCTGTTAGAATTTCTCACGGAAACTTTGATTTGGCTCATTTGAGTTCAAAATACGAATATGAAATGACCCTTCTACCCTTGGATAACAAACAAAAAAAAATTCCCCATCGACTCCCAACGCCGCCGCCCCTCCTCTCCGCAACCCTCTTGCGACACTGCCCCTCCTCTCCTCCGGTCACTCCTGCCAGCGCCGCCCCTCCCATCGGAATGGTACTTTCAGTTTGGGTTTGCACCTTTCAGTGGTATTTTACGGGGCGGTCATCTTTCAGTGGTATTTTACGGGTCTTGCGATTTTTCGATGGTACATGACCAATTTTACCTTATGTAAAATATCAAAATTTTTGTTATGGCTTGCTTTTATTACTAAAGATTCTTCAAGAATGACTTAAATTTGGTTGTGTTTGCACAAATTTTTTTAATAGAACGAGTGGTCAAACTTGAGGTCAAGTCAAACGACTTATAATTTCAATCACGGAAGCAGCAGCGTGGGCGTGCTGCCTGCTGCGGCGATGGTGGGATGAAGCATCAGTGGACGGCGGCGGCAAGCAGCAGTGGACGGTGGCAGCCTTGGCGAGGAGGAGGAACGATGGAGAACGGGAGCGCGGCAAGGAACGCGCAGTCGTGGTGGAGAGGCGTGGCTGAGGAGGAAGAAGATCTGGGGCGCCAACGGGAACCCTACGGTGCGGCGACAAGGACGCGGCGGAGTCGCGACGACATGAGCTGAGCCGGGTGGGAGCGGAAGAGCAGCGCACTGGATAATTGGGGATTATCTATACCCAAGAGGTATTACCCTCCCCATCTAGGATTGGGTAATTTGCGATGGGTAATATATGGGGATGGGTATGGGTGGCTTCGTTCCTTGCCCAATGGCAACGCTAACTCACGCATTATGCAGTTCCAAGACTCAATCTCAAACCTCTATAACGATTCATATAGGGTGTCGCACATGCATACGTTCAGCAAACAAGCTGAGAACAAATACTCAAAGAACGACAACTAACATCTCTATAGGTTGGATCAAGCAAAATCTCTTCCTTCCTTCTTGCATCTTTCTTTGTTCTCTTTCTTCCACTTATGAGAAGAGATACTTATTCCAATCTACCCAACGATAGCATCATAATTCATGGCTATCAAACCTAAGGAGGCGGATTGAGTAATTTGCCTCTGGCAAGTCACCAAGTGCCTTGCACACCCATCCCTACCCTCTGTATCGCATCGAAGACTTATCCTCCATCTTGGATCCAAAAGAAAGAAAATCATCAAATGATCCCACCTGGCAGACTCAGTGACTTCTTTTTCTTCCTCGCTGACTCTATCCGCCTCATGTGTCGGCGTGTGCGCGACATGATTTGCCTCCACTCTGCCCATCGGGGCACTCTCTATCCATGATAGCTTCATATTGCCTTACCACACCAAGGACACTCTCCATCCTCCTCTCTCCTCCAGCTTCCATTCCATTCTTTTTCACCCTTACTATGTGCGGAGCTGCCTGACAGACTGACATGGTGGAGGCTCTCTGTTGTTCCAATGTCCGCCTTGAGCGGCGACCATCGGAGATTGGGCACACGAACTCCTCTGGTGGCACGACCACTGCTCCTCACGCCTTCATCGTGTGCCTGTGAGGCAGGTACCAACGCCGCGGACAACCAGGACAACGATGAGCACGTTGGCACGTCAGGGTGATGCAGGTGTGCAATGGAGGACTAGCGGTGTGTTGTTGTTTCCTTGTTGATTTCTGTCGTCTCTCTTACATGTGCTCGATGTTCCTCCTGGTGCCCGTGGTTGTCTCTTGTTGCTCCTCCTCACCGATGTCGCCAGCTCGCCGTCGCGTGGAGCATGACTGAGGTTGCCCACTCATGTGTCGCACCTTGGCCATGTGGCCTCGCCTCAGATTCATGCTCACGCTCTTCCCTAACATGTATTCTCCTTCCCGCTCAAAAAAAAGAACATGTATTCTCCTTCCCTTCCGATGATCTCCTTCCCTCCAGTTCATCTACCAACGTGGTGGCGGTGGCGGCCCTATCGACGCCCTGTAAATCCTCCCACAGGCAGTCTCTTGCCTTTCACGAATAAAACACAGAGGAACAAACAAACCTGAGGCCATGGACGTTGGATAGGAGGGCGCTAGTTACGCTATGACTTACCAAAGGAATTTCACCGAATCTCGCTCCCAAACCTAAACCTTTACATGTTCCTAAAGCACCAAATGTTTCTACCTTTAATTTTTGTCCGCTCTCCAGATTGTGCACTAACATGTCCATCAAAATCGTGTCCTGCGCTGGAAACCGCAAATAACAAGAAATCGACTCTTCTAGGTGCAAAACCACAAGAACCTGGCCGCAGCACAAGAAAACCAAAACAAGTAAGCAACCACATCCATGGTGCGAGCATTCGGAGTCCCCTTATCCCACAGCATGGCGCGACATGTTGGACCAGCATGACCGCAGTGCAGCCCATGCCAACCCACAGTGCACCCCCCACGATTTGGACTACAAGCCAAAATGTCCCGCGGAGCTAAGCAGCAGCAGAATTGCGACATACTTTTGTAGGCTGTGACATCATAAATCCTCCTCAACCATTGTGTGGCTATCAGGCTATGTCTCTTTTTTCGGGCTATTGCATTCTTACCTCTACTTTGATCTGTGGTTGTGATTTTGCCCTTATTTTTTTAACTTTGTGTCAAAACAAAGGCAAATTCACGACAACCAAGGGCAAATTCGCAACAACCGTGAATAATGGGGGGAAATTCACAAAGTTAAAAAAATAAGGGCAAAATCATAATTGCACTTCACAATAAGGGTAAAAACACAATAGTCTTTTTAATTCGATATGAAAATTTATGAACTAATATATACTCGGGTCATCTTGTGAGCTCTTTGACATGGCATAGTTCTATTTATGGTTTATTAAATTCATCTTCGATAGTGTTGTTGTTTTGTCACCACTTTGCACCTTTTGAGCGTAATCATATATGTTCTGAATTCTCATGTATTTTCTAGCCCTTAGTTCCAGATACATACATAATATCGACTTAACCCTTTTATTCATCTGGATGTGAGCAATAAGATGACTATTACCCAACACCCGTATTAGTCTAGACCATAATTCTCATGAAATAATTCCCTTTCCAAGGAAACCTCCCAATTCAACTGATGATTCACGTTGGCCCCGTGTGACGAACAAACCACTTTAGGGGCCAAAGCTGAAGAATGAGAAGACTAGCAAGTGCTGCCGGATCGAATAGACATAAGAAAAATGAACGATGTGGTGCACGATAGCTAGATTCCAATAACAAACATAGTACCAAGGTTCCAAAAAACATAATTAAACGTCGTTTAATCACGTTTAGGCATTAATTAGAGGCCCAACGTTGCGTTTAAGGGGTAGGCGGCCCATTAAACGCTGGGCGCGCCTAGGCGCTCGTGTACACGCGCGGCGGCGAGTAAACGCGCTAGGCGAGCGTGGAATCGGAGGAAAACGCGCAGCGCGGGGTGGGAAGCGGCGTGCGCCTTCGCGCGGGAAAGAAAGGGCGCAGGAGGAAAGAGGCGCTGGAAAGAGGGCAGACGCGGGAGGAAAGAGGCGCGGGAAAGAGTGCGCGGCCGCACGGGAAGAGGCCAGTCGCCCAGTCCGCCTTCCTCCCGTAGGGTCTCTGCTTCTCCTTCCTAGCCGCCGCCTGCAACAGGGGATACGCCGCAGCTGCAGGGGCCCTGCTTCTCCTTCCCAGCCGCCACAAGGGCCCTGCTTCTCCTTCGCCGGGTCGTCGCCTGCAGCAGAGGGCAGCCGCTGGGTCGTCGCCTGCAGCAGAGGGCAGCCGCAGGCAAAGGGCAGCCGGCACAACCCCTCGCTCATCTTCTCCAGGTGCTCCCTCTGTCTCTCCCCATCTTCCCATGCTCTGTAATTTTGATTTCTGCATGTCAATCACTCAAGCGATGAATTGTGCCCTGCTTCTCCTTCCCTAATCTCTTGGTCCTTATTATTCCTTGTACTCTTGTTCTTGGATTGGGATTAGGATGGCTACATCCCAAGCCGCAGCAGCTGCTGGTAGTGCAGCAGTGGCCCCTGAAGCTGAAGCTACTGAGGTTGGCAACCACCTAAAGAGGAAATCATCTGATATTGGGTGGGAGTGGGGGCGTCTTTGTGATGCCAAGGACAAGAACAGAGTCAAGTGTCTTCTTTGTGGCCAAGAGAGCACAGCAGGAATTAATCGCCTTAAGCAGCATCTTGCTCATATTGGCACATCTATTGTGAAGTGTCCAAATGTAACTGAGGAAGTTAAGCAGAAGTGTAAGAAGAATCTTGAAGAAACATCAAAGAAGAATAAAGAAAAACAGCAACGTGATCAAGAGGTTAGGGAGAATGTGCAACTTGCAACGGCTGAACAGGAAGTGATAGAGGTTGAGTCACTTGCTGGAAGCTCAAGTACGCCTCACAAGCTAGGACCCATGGACAAATTTGCAAGACCAATTGATCCCAAGGTAAGCAGTGCTGAAGCTAAGCGGCAACAAAACATAAATGAAGCACTTTGGAAAGAGAGAACACACCAAGTGCAGCAATATGTTGCTAGATGGGTCTATACACATGGTATGTTCTGTGCTTGAGTACCTTATCACTCCTTATTGTTGCAGCCTTCATACTTATTCGAATCCATGAATTATTAGTTGCTTGAATTTTAATTTTCTGCACAATCTATTGCTTATTTCTGCAGCTATTCCCTTCCATGCTATTGACAATGATGAGTTCAAGGAAATGGTTGAAGCTATTGGTCAATTTGGTCCTGGTTTCCAACCTGCAAGTCAGCATGATCTTCGGGGTAAATTGTTGGATGAGGAGCTCGCAAGAACTAAGAGCTTGCTGCAAGACCGTGAAGAAGAGAAGGTTAATAATGGCTGCTCCATCATGACTGATGCTTGGTCAGATAGGAAGAGAAGAAGTATTATGAACCTGTGCACAAATTTTAGCGAGGGCACAACCTTTATTAAGTCAAAGGAGATGTCAGATGTGTCACACACTAGTGAAGTTATATATGAGCTCGTTAACAAGGCAATTGACGATGTAGGTGCTGAACATGTGGTGCAAATTGTGACAGATAATGCTTCTAACAACATGGGAGCTAAGGCATTGCTGCACATCGAAAGGCCAAACATATTTTGGTCTTCTTGTGCAACCCATACCATCAATCTGATGCTGCAAGGTATTGGAAACCTTCCAAAATTCAAGAAAACAATTGATCTAGCAAAATCATTCACTATCTTTGTCTATGGTCACCACCGAACCTTGGCATGTTTGAGGTCCTTCACCTTGAAAAGAGAAATTATAAGGCCAGGGGTAACCAGATTTGCTACAGCCTATCTTACAATGCAAAGTATGATGGAAAAGAAGGATTGTCTTAGGAAGATGGTGGTTGATTCCAAGTGGTATGAGTTACCTGATGTGAAGGCCAAAAAGGGCAAGGATGCTACAGCCACAGTGTTGAATATACGTTTTTGGAAAGATGTGTCCCTTTGTTTGAAGGTCTTTGAGCCCTTGGTGAAAGTTCTACGTTTGGTTGATGGGGATGTGAAGCCATCTATGGGTTATGTGTATGGAGAACTTCTCAAGGCAAGGAGGGAGATCATGGAGGCATTTGGAAATGTGGAAAGAAATTACAGAGATGTGATGGCTATTGTTGACAAGAAGATGAAAGCTAGGCTTGATTCTCCATTGCATGTGGCTGCATATATGCTGAATCCGTACTATAGTTACAACAATCCAGCAATCTTCACTGATTCAAATGTAGTGGAAAAATTCATTGAATGTGTGGAGACCTTTTATCATGGTAATGATGATAAGGAATACAGGGTCGTTAATGAGGACTTGGAAAAGTTCCAAAAGAGACAAGGAAACTTCTCAAAGAAGATGGCAAAGAGCTGTGAACGCTTTGAGTTCAATCCAGGTAAGCTTTTGCATCAATTCTGTCCTGATTTTTTTCTGCAATCAATTCTGTCTAGAATTTCCTGCAATTAATTTTGCACATGCTTGATACATTTTACTTTTTCTAGCATCCTGGTGGAGGCTTTATGGAGGTGGAGCACCAGATTTGCAAAAGATGGCTATAAGAATCCTCTCATTGACCTCTAGCTCATCTGGATGTGAAAGGAATTAGAGCACCTTTGAACAGGTCAGTTAAAAGACTCTACTAATTCCTCTCTATTTCCAATTTAGTGTACATGTGCTGATGTTGGAATTCTAATTTATAATGTACAGCATCATACAAAGAGAAGGAATAGGCTGACAACAGAGCGCCTCAATTCTCTAGTATTCATCCAATTCAATAGTAAATTGCTGTCCAGGAGGGAGAAGATTTGCAGAAAGAGTAACTATGAAGTGCTCCTAAGTGGTGATGCTTCTGAAGCTCAAGGATTTCTCTTTGAGGGAGGGGATGCTCAAGCATTGGTTGTCTTTAGGGATGAGGAAGATGAGGGAGAAATGCCAGATACAGGGATACCATGGAGTGTCCTTGGAGAAGCAATGGGAACTAATGAGCAGCTTGAACCTAGAAGGAGTGCAAGAGTGACTAGAGAGGTGGATGAAGAAGAGTGGGAATCTGAGTCTGAAGATCCTGATTATCAAGATGATGACATTGCCTATGAGGATGATGAGGATGAAGAAGCAATTCTAAATTGCACTACATTTGCGGAGTGAGGATTGAGGAGATTGCATGATGGCAGCATGCTGCCAAGTTATCTAAATATTAATATCTAGTATTCTAGTTATCTACTTATCTTTAATTTGTGTGTTGACTATGAAACCTTTATTGTGTGTTGTACTGCTATTTAATTCGTGGACCATTAAGGCATGTGATGAACTGTGACTGTTATGTGTATATTTTCTTGTTATCTTTTTCCTTGTGCTGCTGCCCTATTGTTTGGAAGCTTGGTTGTACGTATTGAGCTGCCCCTCAGATAAGTTTCTACTCTTTACCTATTATTTGATTTTGCTGTTTTCAGATTATTAACTTGTCTCTCTTACTCTTTGATTGTTAGATGTCGTTGAATGCAAGAAACCAAGCAGGAAAGGAAGTGATGTCAAAAACAAGTGTTCAGCAAGAGGTATGGTCACTGTTATTACTTCTAATTGTGTTATTACTACTGATTTTGCTCTCAACATAAAAAATAATAAAAAAATAAAAAAACGTTTAATCACGTTTACTCACGTTTAATCTTCCTGGGCGCTAGATTTTAGGCTAGCGTTCGCCTAGCGCCCAGCGTTTTTTGGAACCTTGCATAGTACACAAAACAAATCTATAAAAATAATTTAATTTAATTAGCCACAAACAATATTTTACTAAATTCTATTGAGGATTAAAGAAAACTAGAAAAATACCGCGCCGATTGGCGCGCCAAAGAGGCCCGTCACCGATGTATGTATCCATGCTTATAAAGTTTTATTATGTGTGTGGACCATTGACTATGGATCGTCTATGTGTTCGTAGCGGGAAGGCTTGTATATGGCAGTCATCATAGGTGTCAATATTGTGATGTATGTGGTGTATAGATGTGCGAGGTGATTTAACCGGTCACCGATACCCATAAAGGGGGTTGGTTTTGCATAGGTCTAATGTTTTTTTTGGATTTGTTGTTCGTGGAGTGCACATTGAATTTGCCAAAGAATTAACACGAATAGTTTGTATTTGGTTGTTTTATTATTTTAATGCTATTGTTTAAGTAATATAGGTATTGAAATGGAGATATGATAGTTGTTGTATTATTGTGGTGAAAGAAGAGTTAAAATAATTTATCAGGGAGGGGTGATGCATAATTATTTGGATATTAAAACTTTTTTGTGTGAAATCATGAGATAATTAATGGTTACATTAAAATATGTTGAATTGTAGATCAAATTTTAGGTTGAACAACTTTTGATTCCAACGTGTTTTGGTGTTCAAATTGTAGAGACAATGAATGAAACAGGTTGTGTTTTGATTTAATAAAAGTATGAGGGTTCTTGTAAAAAAGTTGCTGAGAGAGGGCTAGGACGGCGGGTTGATTCACCCAAAATGTGAGGTCTTATTTACAAATTTTCCTGAACCTAGATGGCTGGACTGCGGGTTGGTTTTTAGAAAAGTTATGGGCTATTTCATAAATTTTCCTGAGAGGGAGGCTGTAGTGCAGGTTGATTTCGTGAAAAGCCGAGGGCTTTTTTGAAAAATGATATGGATTGGGGCGATCTGGGCCTTTCGTCCAGCCGATCGAACGGCCAGGAATTTTCGGTGACGTGGACACATCCGGCGGCCAGGAATCGCACGGGATTTAGTATTTAGTATGTAAAGATTTGCTTCACTTGCCCTTGCCCGAGAGGTGAGCGATGTCAATAGAAAATACGGTCTAGGTTGCAGCTTATCCCTCCGATCACGCACCTCGGTATGGACATTGTCTATCTCACGCTGCTCACCATTCCTCACCGGTTAGGCGTCCTCCAACAAAGGAGATATAGCTAGCTGAGAGATTATTTTAATCTATGAACAGTGCAATAGCGGTGAGATAATCGTCTATCTCGCACAGACTATGGTACCCCGAATTGATGAATGGTCTGTTACCAGGCCTTTCTCTCCTCCACGTTTGCAGTCGACATCGCCAGCTTGTTGGAGACGGCCTTACATCGGTACTTCTCCAGGTCAGAGGCTAGACTCGTCCACATTGGAGGCCATGGCCCAGTATATGAGTTGGCGCCATGTCGAGAGATAGAGACCACTATGGCATTGGTCGAGAAATTCGATTTAAATTTAGCATTGTGCCATGATAATATGCACGTGTAGCTTTCACCTGCAACATCTCATAGGTATATTTGCAATAAAAGATACAAAGCGGAAAGAGACAGAGATGGGATTGAGGATGAGTATCCAAAATTTCACATGTAAACCTTTTTTAGGCGACCTAGTTTATATTAAAATGGGAAACCAATTACCAAACTTAATGTCATTAGCAAATTAAATCAGCAGCCCCTTCTTGTCAATAGTCGAGAGATGTTGGCCATAAGTAGATCATACATGTGTCATACTACGTATTGTCCAATGTCAAATACTTGTATCATAGTCCATATAGCTATTTTGCTTCCTCACTAGTATTTATGATGAAAAAAACAAGTAGATTATACATATCATACACCATACGTAGTGTCCAATGTCAAATACTCGTATAGTACACAGCTATTTTGCTTCCTCAATCCTCACTAGTATTTTTCTGACGAAAAAAACCGAAAAATATTTCGGCTACCTACCTACGAACTCGGCCCATATTAGGATACGGCCCAGCCCACTCAGGTGAAAGGGAAAAAAAAGGTGAAAGAAAACCGAAAACCTACCTGCATTCGTCCATCGCCTGCCCTCTACTCCACCGCCGCCGCACTTTATTCTCTCTTCTCCTCCACTCCAACTCTGGTGGGTGGTTGTAGACGGCCGGCGACGAGGTAGCTCCTGCTCCTCGTTGCTCTCTCGGATTGATGCATGGTAGTAACTGGGTTTTGATTTCCGTTTCGGGGTCGTTGGGGGTGTGCTCCATGGCCGGTGAGCGTAGAGCTAGGGGAGCGTCTGGCAGCGGCAGTCGGCACGGCGGCGATGGCGGATTGAGGGTGGCGAGGTGAGGTGGCGTGGGGGCCGCGGCGAGGGGGCGAGCGGGCGAGGTGCAGCGCGGCTTGTGGTTGTGGGTGGCGCGGCATTGCCGGCGGTGGTAGGGGCATTCCAGTTGGCCCCACCTAAAATTTAGAGCGTGCTCCGCCATTGTTGCTAGGCCTTACTACCCCCCCACTTTTCGAAGGTGACGAGTATACCCTAGAGGACCTGAATACTAATAGTCTAGCACTATTGCAATTCCTTGCGTCTTTTAGTTTTACCTCAGCACCTTGCTCCGCTTCGCACCTTTAGATTACTCCTCGTTGTGTCATGTACATTAAGTCGCCAAGTTTCATGTTTGAAGTTTGAACTTACAGAGTTTCTAGCGCGTTACTTTGTATATAATTATTTGGACTCAAATATTTATAAAGGTGACAGCTTTTCAGTTTTTTTTTTTTTTGGAAAATAGTGAACCTCCCCGTATCTGTTTCCTGTCAAGCATCATAGGCTGCAAATTTCTTCTTTGTTGAAATTGGTCACGGGCGCTGGTTTTGGTCCCTTTGAGTTGTAATTTTTCTTTTGAATTCTAGGATACTGATATACTGTTTTTTTTATGTTTGTTGAGTGCCTGCCATGCTGCACTGACGAAAAAAGCCTATCTATGTTCAGGCCTCTAAGCAACTAGATTTGACAATAAAACTCACCGACATTATCCCTGCACATTACTGCATGAACTGTGATGTATGCATAATTTGTATTTGTATGGAATTTAAGGATAGAAGGGAAAAAACAGCAAATCTTACATGTAGATGGAGTAAGGTGGATGTGATCTTGTCGTTTTCTTAAGGTAGGGAGAAGAAAGAAGGCTGTGTGCCTGTGCTCTGTTTGGTTGGGAGATGGGAGAAAGAAAGCTGTGTACAATGGGCATTAGGATTTCGCAGAAGCAAATCTACCTTTTATTATTTGATCGTAGAGGACACATGACCAGTATTCTAGATGCTTCCGAATACACTTTGATTAGGAGAACATAAACCTCCAGATGCCTGATGTTTGACATATTTCTGAATGATGTGTCACTCTCTTATTGTCATTTAGTTTAAGTTTTTTTTTTTTACAAGACAAACATACATGCTAATGCTATTGTGCTTCGTTTTCCATTTTGAGCTTGAAATGCATACTGCTCAGATATTTGGGTATTGATGTTTATGACCTCATGTTCTGCAGTCTGGCATTCTAGACAAATGGCAGTGATTATCTTGAAACCAAAATATGTTTTCACACTTTTGGGTGCCGTCAGATTAGTAGTACGTGTGTCCACTATGGATAATCTATATATACACTGTGTTAGTGTAATTACAGGAACATGCTGTTATTTTCTAGTGTATGGTGTATTCTTGTTGTTACTTTGTCGGATTAGGTTGCAATCTTAACCCAAACTTCCTGTGTTGTTGTTTAACAGGTTGCTTCTGGCTTGTGAAAAATGGAGCGTGAACTAGGTTTCCCATCTGGGATCCAGAGGGTCCATGGGCAGTCTGAGTTGTTGAGCAGAATCTCATCTTATTCTGCCATGAATAACCCTGTATTCAACAATGTGCCGCCGAGGGCGTATCATGGGATGAATGCAACTGTTGGGCTCCCATCAGCCATGACACCATCCCCTATCTTCGCTTCTGCCCCCAAAGAGAAAGGGTTTTCTGGATTTATGGTTGACTTTCTGATGGGTGGAGTTTCTGCTGCTGTTTCCAAGACCGCTGCTGCTCCGATTGAGCGTGTTAAGCTGTTGATTCAGAACCAGGATGAGATGATCAAAAGTGGTAGGCTTTCTGAACCATACAAGGGTATTGGTGACTGCTTTGGTCGGACAATGAAAGACGAGGGTTTTATCTCACTGTGGAGAGGGAACACAGCTAATGTCATCCGTTACTTCCCCACACAGGTCCCGCATCCTATCCATCCAACTCTTACTCTCTAATATTTTGTGATCATAATTCATATGTCTGCATTAGCTAAACGTAAATATTCCATCCTGTTTCAGGCATTGAACTTTGCATTCAAGGACCACTTCAAGCGCATGTTCAACTTCAAGAAGGACAAGGATGGGTACTGGAAGTGGTTTGCTGGAAATCTGGCTTCTGGAGGAGCTGCTGGTGCTTGCTCTCTCTTCTTTGTTTACTCTCTGGACTATGCTCGTACTCGTTTGGCCAATGATGCAAAGGCCGCAAAGAAGGGTGGTGAGAGGCAGTTCAATGGGCTCGTTGATGTTTACCGCAAGACCCTTGCCAGTGATGGTATCTGTGGTCTCTACCGTGGATTCAATATCTCTTGTGTGGGAATCATTGTGTACCGAGGTCTTTACTTTGGAATGTACGACTCCCTCAAGCCTGTTCTTCTTGTCGGTACCCTGGAGGTTGGTAACTTGAACTTTTCTTGTGCTATTTCTTTGGGATGTTATTCCCTTACAATAGGACTGCCTTTTGTTTAATTGACACTGCTGCCCATATTCTTGTATTTGTCACATATTTTCCTGTGTAATCATGATATTTTTTTTGCTGATTGATTTGCAGCTGTTTCCCTTTTGCTTGAAATGCGTTGGGGTCTTTTGCTGAAATTCAATGTTTTTACTCATTTATTCTGGTGTATTCTGCAGGACAACTTCTTCGCCAGCTTCTTGCTTGGCTGGGGCATAACCATTGGTGCTGGTCTTGCCTCATATCCCATTGATACTGTTCGTCGTCGCATGATGATGACGTCTGGTGAGGCTGTCAAGTACAACAGTTCCTTGGATGCTTTCAAGCAGATTGTTGCAAAGGAGGGCCCCAAGTCCCTCTTCAAGGGTGCTGGCGCGAACATCCTCCGCGCTGTCGCTGGTGCTGGTGTCCTTGCTGGGTATGACAAGCTTCAGGTGATCGTCTTTGGCAAGAAGTACGGGTCTGGCGGCGCCTAAGAGTAGATGATGATGGTGAACAAAAAACAGGATGTTTTAGTCGGTGCCTTTGCATAGCTTATGTGGACCATGGACACCATTTCTAAATCTAGCCCTTGCAGAGATTCGTGACTGTTTGCTATTCGGTTTTGGATGCCATTGCTCGTCGTTTTCTTAAGGTCCAAATCAAGGGACTGACCTTAGTGCTTGGAGATATGTTCATCTCCGCTGTGACTTTGGGTGCGGTGCATCTCTGTGCTGGATGAAATGTGATTGCTTGCGTGGTCTAATATTTACATTTCTTGCGCAAACTGCAGTTGAACTTTGTTCAATCTTTACTCAAGAGTGTTGGATTTTGTTTTTGCACTGGTACTCTTTATCATCATGTGGGTTTGGAGCTGCTGTAACGGGAATGAGGAGGATCATATGCAGACCTGTGGAGGGAGTTTTCAGTTTTTTAAAAGGAAATTCAAAAGGAGAAACTGAGTTTAGTACATGCCGTCGGTGCAGATGAAGTTGTGCGAGCTGGGTACATGCCGTCGCTGCTTGCTGCAATGAGAGTTGGATCAATGGACGACTTGTTACCTACCTCCTGTTGCTCGCACGACAGATCTTGCCGTTGGAGCATCCATTCGTGATAGCGACTTAGCTTGACTGTTACGGGCCTCGCGCCATTTTCTAATCTCAAATCCCAAAGAGGCATCAGTTTGTGTACCCTTGGATACCAATCTAAAGGCCTCCGTCGGTTCCCGGTGTCGGTCATCGCCGGAAGAAGCGCAGGAGGAACACACCTTTCAGTGCGGTCTCATTATTGGCACGAAAGCAAGGAGGATTTATATCCTCTTCAAATGTACTCTTCTCAGGCTTGCAGAATCTTCCAATGCCCCCTCACCTTATCCGTCGGCGTGTCGCCCTTTTCATGCGGTGGCATGTCGGCTCGGCAATGTGATCTACTCGTCTCACTCACACACAAGGAAGATGACGAATCGGATGGCGGATGCAGCGTTCGTTTCAGTGGCCGTCAGTGGCCTCGCTGGCAGCAGGGTTTTATTTTTCGAACCGGTTGCTCGAACTGCCTCTCCGGTAGCGGTTTACCGGTCCGGTTTGACCGGTTACCGCTAGAAACCGGACAAATTCAAATTTTGAATTCAAATTCACATGGTTTGGAGCGGTTAGCCGCTCGGTTTGACCGGTTAGCTGGACCGGTTTGGCGGTTAGCCGGCCGGTTTGCGTCCAAAAAAAATGGGCTAGAAACCGGACAAATTCAAATTTTGAATTCAAATTCACATATCCGGCGGTTTGGAGCGGTTAGCCGCTCGGTTTGACCGGTTAGCCGGACCGGTTTGGCGGTTAGCCGGCCGGTTTGCGTCCAAAAAAATGGGCCTTAATGGGCCGGCCACTTTTTTTTCTTTTTCTTTTTTGATTTAACTTGTATTTGCAGAAAAAAAATACCAACTGAGCAAATATTTAAAAACTTTTTACACCAACAGATTACACGTATCTTGAAGTATTTTTAGAAATTTTTACGATATTTTTCTATTTTTTAAATTTAAATTTAAAAATTTTGAATTTTGCCTGGTTCAAACCGCCCCGAACCGCTACCGGTCGGGACGGTTTGAGCGGGAACCGGTCAAACCGGACCGGTTCCCAACGGTTCGGTGAACCCTGGCTGGCAGACCTATCATCTACGAACAGATCAGCAAACACTTCAGTGAGCAGCAGAAACATAACCCCAGGGCAGGAGCAAAGATCAGTGCCATAATCACGTGTGCTCTAGCAAATGGGCCAGTATAAAATTCATGGCCGAAAAGGCAGCCTCGGGACGGGACGACGAGACGAGATGCTGCGTGCCGAGCGCGCACAAGCGAAAAAAACCGCGACCAAATGGCGATCCCGGGCCCCGGATGACAGACAGTCCCCACCGGTGGTCGCCAGCGCTGTCCAGCCTATCAGCATGTGTGCGCTCACCGTGCGACGGTGCGAGACGGCCGCACCGCACTAGTGTCCGAGCCCCCAAGCTTCACCAACCTCTCGAGCCATCCGTAGTTAATTAGCCTGTGACAGACAGGCTAGCAGCTCATCAGCATCACTCGTCTTGCTACCTAGTAGCTCATCAGTTCATCGGGGGGCCATGGCGATGCGGCGGCTTGTGGCGGCGGCGCTGCTGGCGTGCGTGCTGCTGCCGATGGCGTCGGTGCGCGGGCGCAACATCACGGCCATCCTGGACGGGTACAAGGAGTACAAGCTGTACAACAAGTACCTCTCGGAGACGAAGGTGTGCGACGAGATCAACTCGCGGCAGTCGACGTCGATGAGCATCCTGGTGCTCTCCAACGACGCCATGACGACGCTCGCCTCCGACGCCGGCGACTCGCTCCCGGCCATCAAGAACGCGCTCCGCCTCCACTCGGTGCTCGACTACTACGACCGCAAGAAGGTCAAGAAGTACGGCGACGAGAGCGCCGCCACCCTCTTCCAGGCCACCGGCGACGCCGCCGCCGCCACGGGCAACGTCAAGGTCGTCGACCAGGACGACAAGAACTACGGCTTCTCCGCCTCCACCCCCGGCGCCAGGATCTGCACCGTCACCAAGGAGGTCGAGACCCACCCTTTCAAGTTCGCCATCCTCGAGGTCACCGCCCCCATCGAGTTCGACGGCCTCTTCGACACCCCGGCCATCGCCAACCTCACCCTCCTCCTCGAGCGCGCCGGCTGCAAGGTGTTCGCCGCGCTCGCCGCCAAGACCGGCGTGCTCAAGACGTACGAGGACGCCATGGACAAGGGGCTCACCCTGTTCGCGCCCAACGACGACGCGTTCCAGGCCAAGGACGCCCCCGACGTCAAGGCCATGTCCGTCGCCAACCTCACCAAGCTCCTCCAGTACAACGCGGTGCCGGCCTACAACACCAAGACGTCGCTCAAGTTCGTCAAGGGCTCGCTCCCCACCATGGCCGGCACCAAGGCCGCCGTCAAGGTGGTCGCCAAGGGCGACGACGTCTCCATCGACACCGGCAAGGCCAAGTCACGCGTGGCCGACACGGTCGTCGACAGCGTGCCCTTCTGCCTGATGACGCTGGATAGCCTCCTGGTGCCGCCGGAGCTCTACGTGGGGGCGGTGGAGGCCCCGGCCCCGGCGCCCGCGGACGCGCCGCAGGCCTCTCCGCCGGCGGCGGACGCGCCGTCGGTGCCCGCGGACCACGCGGCGGACCACAAGACCAAGAAGGCGGCGAAGTCGTTGGCCGTCGCGGCGCGGCCGATCGGCGCGCTCGCCGCCGCGTGCTCCGTCGTGCTGGGCTCCCTGTTGTTGTGATGGAGATGAGCATTGGCTCCGTCGTGCTCGACCTTCACCAAACACAATACTCAGATTTCGCCTGTGATCGATCTTTCTTCTTCCGTCCCTGTTTCGGCCGTTCGTTGATTGCATTTGTTGCCTTGCATATTTGCAATTTCTCTGTGTAATTTGAGCAAACACTGTACATTTTCCTCTTTCTTTTTTTCTGGTGATAGTTCCAGAACACATTCTCCGGTTGCACAGCTGCAGTGTGCCAATTCCCACACCAGTTGCAGGCCATGGGATCCAATCCAATCCTGTTGCAGGGGAAAATATTCTTTCAGTAGTGAAAGCCTGAAAGGAGAAGGAAGTCAGATCTGGAAGCGAGTTTGTGACTGATGAGAAGCAGATCTGTAAACTTTACTGGCCCCGGGTGGCCGAGTGGAGTGTGGAGGTGGATTTACATAATGGCATCGCACTGATCACATGCACAGCAACACCCGCAGCTTGATGCTCATTGTCGAACAAACATGGCCGAAACGAAGCACACCGGAGTCCTCCCACGGTAGGCTAGGCTCCACACCGCACCGCCGCCGGCAACAACGGAGTACAACAAAAGGCGCTGCCCGATGGTTTGCAATGGCGGCCGGGGCGCTCCGCCAATGTGCCCTCCGTCAGGCGACGGCGACGCCCCGTAGAGCAGGAGGGCGACAAGGCGCTTCCCCCCGGCGACGCCTGCAGAACATGTGAGATTGCTGAATGTCTCAGACTCTGCTGCCTACCTCGCAGTTACTGTTCTGTGTCCAACATGTGTGGTTTTGTGGTACTATTCTGTGCCCAGATTTAGGCCTTGTTTACATGAGAAAGTTGGTGGAAAATTGGAGGTGTGAATAGTGCATTGGTAAGCGCGATGTGACTAGAAAGTTGGTGAAAATTGGTGAACTAAACAAGACCTTAGTGATAACTTGGAGACACAAGTTTAGTCAAAATTACTCAATATACAGTATCATGGCAACATAGAAAAGCAGGACAATACAGTTAATTTACAAATTTTCTGTAAGGTCAGGGGAATTGGGGGTGGAGAGGAAGAAAGGGATACAATATACAACCTTGATACTATATTGTAGTGACAAAAATACACTGTACATCGCGACAAATATTTACAGCCTATGCGTGCTGAAATCAACACAAGAAAGAAGATGAAACAAGACTAAATCAGTCTTTGTTACGAGATGCCCGTTCCTTCTTTTGACCACCGAGAATTCGAGAAATTTGCAGCCCTCTACTGAACGCTTGATTAAATAGCATCCGCGTCTGGAACTCGGACACAAAGGGGAACCATGCCAAAATAGTAATGGGCGTGAAGAGAAGCACCCCCATAATAATCTCATAAGCCCGTGCTAGGGCACGAACAGATCCCCATAATCCTACCCGTCGAGCAAGAGGCTTGCAAGCTTGTGCCATCTGAAAAAAAAATCAAATCATGCACAGTAAGACAACAGCAAGCATACTATTATAATACGTAAGAAAATGATCCAGAGAGCAGCAAGAAGCACACCAATAGTATCCCCCATCCAGTGGGCAAGAATGCCAGAAAGCATACAAATATATCCCGTAGGGTCATATGAAGAAATACTACCAAGACAATCAAAATAGCGGTGAAAGAAACAAATATCAAAAACTTGATCAGACGGAAGAATAGCTGGAAATCTGCACTGAATCTCCGCCTTCCCACTGACACTGTCTGCAAATATTATAGGCAACTTAGAAAACATAAATGGCAGAAAACAAACTAGAAGTATATAGTTTGCGATTCATATTTTCTCACAAACTAGACAATCGTGTTTACCTTCATAACAAGAAGAACCACCACAATTACGAGCCATGAAATCAAATATACCTAGAAGAAATAGCATTGTGCAAAAGTACAAGTTATCCATACAGCTAATGACAACCAAAATATATACCTTGAAAAAGAACAAGAAAGTCAACCTGAAATACTTACCAAGATACTTTTGTCGCCTGTTATACGTAAGTGGTAAACAAGGCCATACTGGTATATGAAAAAACGAATGGCCAAGATTATCTCAACAAAAATTCCTATTGTTCCTGAATACTTCAAATGCTCCTGCTCCACTTCCCACCAGGATTCCCAGCTCTTGTCTGGAGACACACCAATTCCACCACGATTGCTGATCCACTTATTCCAATCAGACCAATCATCAACGATTTTTGCCCACTCAAATCCCGAGGGGTTGAAAAGGAAGGGTGCAAATAGCCATGTCAACACTAGGAACCACATAGAAAAGGTAATAAAAATATAGGCAATGGTTGAGCGATATGATTGACCAAACAATTCGTATATGATGAGCAGAATCATCAGTTCAATCCCTTTAACGAAGTGGCTGCGAGAATAAAGTCTATAATTCTCCGCGAACTTAGCGTGAAAGACGACAAATCCTCTACCAGTACCTCTGTACTGAGCACCTCCATGGAGAAGCATTCTTCCGTAGTAGTGAGTCTTAGTGCCAAGGGAAAATGTAAAAAACACAGCAGCCAATTGCAAATTCATCATGACAAATTCACTTAGTGCCTTCCCAAATCCTCTTTCGAGACCAATTTCCATCATCATGGGAAGAGCCATCAGAAAACCAAGCTGAACAAGAGATTGTGAGGCAAGAGCAACTTGAAGAGGATGATTATGAATGAATCTTCCTTGTGATAGCCCCTCTTCGAGTCCACTGAGAGCAAGATAAAGGCGCCCATATAGAAATACATAAACTGTGACCACCGTCAACTGACAGAGAGAGAGAGAGAGAGAGAGAGAGAGAAGAGAGAGAGAGAATTAAATGTGTTAAAAAACCTACTTAATCATACTGAATTACTGATGCATTCTTAATGGATTGGAATCAACATAAATTGATCATACCAGAGTACTGAAATAAAACCCCACAGTTGTGAAGTAGCATGAAAGCATTCTGAAGAAATCAAAACGGTGCCCAAGCCGGTAGATATCACGGCTAAGAGTCTGCTCCCCATTTCCATTTGCCACTTTAGCCTCAAACTTAGAGATCTGATTGAGTCCGACATCTCTTCCTTTACCAACTTGAACATATTCATGGTGTGTTACGTTGCCACCACGAAGAGTTGAGTTATAGCCTAAAATGGTAAAGGCAATAGGAATATCACTGTACATAACTATCTCGTGATATGTTATCTCTTGCAGATGTTCTTTGAAGTTCATGAGTATACAAACTTTATGGGAAAAAAGTGAGCATAATTTCTATTGGCAGCGCAGAATTTGAAATACAAAATCACTCCCTATATGTCATGGAGAACTTAATCTTTGGCGTATCATGGACAAACCTGCAAAAATATCTTCACTTAAGTTGATACTCCTTGATGCCTTACTGACACCACCCCTTGTTAGATGGAAAAGCCTATCAAATACATCAGGATGCCCATAGTGGAAGCGGACCCTGTCATAAAGCCATTAATAATTTGAGATGCCATTAACTGAAGTACCTGCCCCCTCTCTAGCCTTGTGCCCTAATGAGAATTCATATTACTACTGCAATTTTTGAAAAGGAGAAGTTCTCACTTTAGAGGGTTTGCAAGCAAACGCTGCCCGATAGTCACAAAACTATGCTCCTGATTTGACATAAACCATGCCAGGGAAGACACACTGCATTATCAAATATACAAGAAGTGTGAGACTATGCAATGATAAAGCCGTCAATTTCCAATAGCAAGTAATTAACCTTCCAGTAAAAATATGCTCTCTAACTCCAAGTATAGATGGACGCCGCACTCCATGCTCTTTAAGGAACTCTTGCAGTAGGTTTCTCATTTTAAGAGCTTCTTCCATATAATTATCCTGAAAAAATAATAACATAAGCACGATTTGATATTTGATGTGAAGTCATCTTCGCAAAACAGAATCATAGGTCTGATGTAAATCACCTGGTTCATATCTATGGTTTGTAAGCCTTCACCACGGGTGAAAATTATCGCATGGTTTTGATTTTCAGGCTTTCCTTCTCCCAACATCGCAGGGCCTGGAAGTTTTATCCGATATATGACCTTGGAAACATAAAGATGTATTTAGACGGCCGGCGTTATAGACTTTACAAAAAAAATTGATGACTAGTGTGATGTAAATAATTGAGAGTGGATAGTAAACCAAGAGCTAACCAAGCGACATTACCTGATCAAGATTTTGTACTGGGTCTGCAGATTCAGAATCCTTAGTTAGAGCAACCTTTACCAAAGTAGAATAATAAGCTGTCTCCATTTTTTTGTCACCCACTCTATCTTCCACCTCATCAATATAAGCTACACGGAGAGAAGAGTAGCTGCGAGAAGTACAACCCTAGCAATGAGTTTGATGGTAAACAACTAAAAAAGGAGTATTCATATGTACATATTGTGTTTAGGAAAATGGTAGAAGCTCATTTACTTCCTCATTAGCTGCAATATGTCTTGGGCACTAGAAAGAGCAGCACGCTTATCATTTCCATATTGCTGGCATGAAACCACGTAGGTGAACTTCATGTCGGCCACTGCTTCACATTGAGCAATTAAGGACCTCTGTTGTATCTTCCATTGTTCATCAGTTACTGACTCAGCTGCTTTGTACCCTTCCATGAGATCTACAGAGTTGGGAATAATAACCTTAGTACTGTTGAGAATAAGTGAATAAATATGTAAATAAAAAATACTTAAGAACCATGCTACAGCAATAGACCTGGTTTTTACTGAATCAATCAGCACTTTAGCATAATGATAACAACAACAATAAGAAGGTTGGGTTGGGTGGCAATAGGGGAAAACCCATGCTAAGAAACCTGATTTTGTGTTTTACCTTCACGTTTGGCCATGTCTAAAAATGCTTCAAGAATCAATGCTTTCCGGTAGTACATCATGCCTCTAACTGTTTCAGAACAATCAAATAATTTAAGATTAAAACTAAAAATGTGATGACATTATATTGCAGGGAAAAGAAGGGTGATATAGTTGAGTTTCTCCTGCATATTCTCCGAACTATTTGAGTTACAAATAAATGTTAACCACGATTACATAGTACCTGTTCGAGCTAGTGTTTGACCTCTGTACGAAGCCCATAGACGAAGCTCCTCCATTAGATCCTCACTCTCTTTAAGTTCTTCCTCCCAACCAACCCTTTCCTGAAAGTTTTTCCATTCATCTACACAAAGAGGGATGTGATGACAAAGTAAACGCCAGATCCACCAAAGATAATGCATCATTGACTGAAAAGGACATAGCTGTGCATCAACCTGGATAAATTTTTTGCAGGTAGAATAGTGTCGAAACTCCATCTTCATTTTCCTCCTCAAGTTCTTTTATGGAGAATAGAACAGGTTCATTGTAATAAGGGGTCAGTGCACTGCAAATAGAGGAAATATCATCATTTATACTCAGCAACAAGTTTTTGACAGGTGAGAAGAGCCAATGAGGGAGGAAAGGAACTTAAAAGTGTGAAGGAAGAATGTCGCAAATAACCATTTGTCAGTTGTGACTATGATCTACGAGGCTTTTATTTTGCAACTTTCATAAGACAGGGCACTAGTGTTTCTGCAAATTAACAACTAAGAAAACGCCTGCTTGGAAGGGGCTAAAGTTAACATGACACATGAAGATGTGCTTCAAAGAAATGATGGAGTTATTCAAAAGTGCTTACGAAAACGAGAGCATGTTTCGGACTTTAGGAGCATCGGGCATATCCATAAATAAGGAGTTGGTGAAAAAGGTAAGACGCCTTCTGGCTTCCAGATTTGAAGGAACATCCATAGCAGATTCTTTCACAGTAAGCAGTAGTTCCAGCCTTTTTATCTAGAGTGAAGACAAATCATATATGCATCAAGCATTTATTGTCAATTAAGAAACGCTGCAGAGAAAATTCAACACTATTCACAAAGTAGCAAATTATAATTATTTCTTAACAACCTTTTCGAGCCAAGCATCAGTGGCTGTGACTTGTAGGGGAAACTTGATAGCCCCAGATGGCTGAAACAATTGATACTCTTGATCCCATGTGGTTGTGCCCTCATTCCTTCGGTATGAGCCTCCATGACTTGACTCCACAATACTGTCATGTTGCAAACAATACTGATTAGCTACAACAAGTCAGACAGTGGTGAAATTTTCAGTTGTCAATTGTCATGTCACTTGTCTCTTGGTGACAAAAGACTATTATGATAGTTTTCAGGTGCTTGTTGAAATATATGGCACAGTCCCTCTGTGTTTCAAGCTTTTGGGTGTCACTGATTATATGTGAAACTCAAACTTGCAAACAATTGAACAGCAGGAGTTGTATGTGATTTCTGTTTGAAATAGAAATTGTCCACAGAATGTGATAAAAAGACACCAAGTTAGCAGTCAAGTGTCTCTGACGGTCCTACTTAGTAATACATGAACAAGCTTAAACAATACTTGTACCTAAGCTGGTCCTCAAATATATCTCTTGTTACAACCTCCAGCATATCTTGAAAAATCTTTATTACTGCACTTCTATCTTTCTCATCATTTTTCTCCTGATATCATGAAAGGGAAGAAGATTAAAATAAATCAAACCAGTGGAATCTAGTAAATAAATATGAAGATAAATCGAACCCAATTCCTTTTGTATGTACAACAAACATTTAGTGATGCAGTTACAGTTGATGCTTAAAAGTATAAGAGATAATAGAAACTTAGCAATTGTTAGCAGTCAAGCAACGAAAGGTTTGAATGCGTCCTAAATGTATGACATGTGGCTCTAACATCAGGTAAAACAGCAAGCTTCTTTTTTTTCCTAACACAAGTAGAAATCATGCCAATAATGTGGCTCTAGTATGCATTTTTTTGTTTTGCAAAAACCCAATGTGTTAAGTACATCAGCACTTCCACTACAGTGTTATGACCAGTATTTCAAAACCAACACCTACATGGAACATAACGGGTGCTAGATGGTTACTGGAATAAGAGTATACACTCAAGAGTGGTACATGCTCTGTCAGTATGCTCTTTCAGAGAATTTCCATAAGTTAACTAGTCCTAACATAATATTCTTCGAGATAACGTTGCTGCCTAGTTTTAACATGATACGCTTCAAGTGAACAAATGTTGCTACCTTTTCCAGCACACTCTGATAATAAATTGACAAGAACACACAGTTAAAAAAAGACAAGAACATGAACTTTTAACTAGTTCTCTAGATCAATAGCTAGTTTCTCTAACGGAAGGATATGAGTTATACGTACCAAGTAGTTTACCAACTCAACAAACTTATTGTAGAGATCTGGCAGGGCGCGCATATTCAAATCCGTAATAACTTTGTCCTCAGCGATGCACTTATCAACTTCTACAAATATTTTATTTATGACCCTGAAAGTAACATGGAGTACATAAAACAGCATCAACGAGGCCATGGACCAGAAAAATATTTCTTCAGAGTTTAATAGATGAAATCTAGGAGGGACCTTTTCTCCGGTTCACCCTGTACAAGATCATTGATGATATTCTTAAATGATGCATAGCATTCCTCAATTGCACACGAGAAATAATAATCATTATCAATCCTCTTTTTAAGATCTCGGTCTTTACCGTTGCTATCCTTAGCCATGTCAACTGCTATGGGGATCTGATATTCACAAATATAATATAATATAATATAATATAATATAATATAATATAATATAATATAATATAATATAATATAATATAATATAATATAATATAATATAATATAATATAATGAATAAAGCCATCAAAGTAAAACAGAAGTAGATAATAACCTTGCTGGCAAGTAAAAATGGAGGCCACTGCACAACACCAAGGCCCTGATCAGACACATATGGAACAAGTAGCAACTCTTTCTCCCTGTGTAAAAAACGTGGGCATTAAATTAAAGGCAATGAAAAACTCGAGCTTGAAATTAAATTTATCTAAAAAAAACCAATCACCTGTTGTTTATAAGGTCTTCTTCTCGAAAGCTGGTGACAATTTCATTCCACATCTGTGCAAACCTTGCTGCTATATTCTCCTTGTCCGCATGTTCCATCTAAAAAACAATATTAATTTAAAAAATATCCGAAAAAAGAGCAATCAAGTCACTTGAAATCTGTAGAGATATAAGAGTACAAAAAGGGCACCTCTTTGAAACGATTGTGTAAGTAAGATTTCAGACCCTTCTTTCTTTTTGCATCAGATGTTTCGACAGGAATTAGACATGAGTTGATGGCTAAAGGTATCGAATCAAAGCGAGATCTCAGCATCCCTAATGTGCGAATCTGTCTCATCCAGAAAATGAAAGGTTTGTTTTCCATCAAACATTTCAACCAAAAATATGCAATCATAAAATGCTATCAGTTATTGAACCAAAGAAAGAAAAACCACATTCCCAGTGTATAAATCTGATTCCAAAGGTAAATGCGATAAAATTCTTTGCAAAACTGCAACTATTCATTTGAACCTCACAGAAGAAATGTTGGTTTTATCAGAAAGTAATAGATCTAGTTCTGGGTCATCTATCACTTTCTAGAGATGTTCTTGAGCTACTCCTAACTCCTGAAATGCTTAATCAGGGTTAGTCACAAGCTGTCAAGCTCTTCATAAGGATTTACAGCATGGGTTATTCCAAGATTCTAGAAAATGAATCTAATTTCCATTCAAACATACTAGATAGTTATTAATTCCTAGTAGCAGCTAGATAATTTTTTGGAAGAAAAGATTAATTGTACCATAAAAATCCTAGAATTAATACTTTTGCACGATTTATATGCAGTGAAAATAAACAATAAAATACCTCTCCGAGTCGTTGGAAAGCACCATAAATTCCACCAAGAAGAGTGGAGAATATTGTATACCAAATTTGTGTGTCCATGAAGTAGACCTGCAAAGCAAATGAAAGTGCACAAAAATAAATCTAGTCCTCCCACAGTGCTCGAGTCTACATAATACTTGTTAGGAAACAGACAACTGAGCTTTCTGTTTTCAGGATAAACAATGCACACGGTCACAATAATTAAGAACTTAAGTTCTCAAGATAAAAGACAAAAGAAAAGATCCTACCAGAATGATTGGGGCCCAAAGTGCAATAACAACACCGATGTTGCTCTTTTCTGCAAAATATTTTTGGGATTGGTACAAATAAATTGAATAACAAAAATTATATGCAAAACATATATACCTCTTGGGAAAAACTCATGCCACTGGAAAGTATGTATAGGGGTCTTCATGATATCCATGGTGGGTTCAATAAGAGGTTTGATCTATATGACAAACAGAAAAGTGAGTTGGAAATATAGTTAATTCAAAAACATATTCATTTGAAATAGCAAATGACTGTTTATTTCAATTTTTTTTGCCGGTGTTTATTTCAATTTTCTATGACTGCCATGCACTACAAATGACATTTACTACTAGACGTGAAGATGGGATTGGCCAATGTGTATTTATTGGTAGTTCAAACATATGCAGGCGCAACCACATATCATAAAGGCATCTAGAGACAGTACGACATCTAGGTGAATACAAGCATATATCCCATCTTATCTGTATCAAACAGGAACAACATATATTTGGTGATAGAGAGAATGCTAGCTTTCATAATTTAGGCATGTGAGGTTGAATAGTTGTGTAGTTTCAGATTCTTCTCACAAAAATGTAAACCAAGCATGTTGCGTCGGTTAATCACACCATACTTCCATTACACGCTACCTCAAACATCGGTAATGGCATGTAACACAAGCAACACAGATATGATTTTCTATGTTATGCTAACATGTAATAGGTTTATCTCTTAACAATATAGAAATTTTTTAATTCTAAAGGACATATATCATGTGTTAACTTAAGAATACGAAAGTAAACCTCACTATGCCCATTATGTGAATCTTCAAATAAAATTAATTGTAGTAATTAATAGTAGATATGATAATGCGAAATGAGTGCTTGGCTTCAGATTCAACTGGAATCATATGTTTGGCCACCAAATATGTGGTGATGACTTTTCTGAATTGGCGATTACTGAAAGAAGCCATGGCATAATAATATGTGTAAATAACTACCTCTACATAGTAGCTAAATGCAAACTTCGTCAAGAGAAGAGCAATCCAGAACATGGTATACCTGAAAAATACAAATCGGGGTCATTGGGTTAAACTAGAAGCTAATCAATTGTTATGATGCATCTTTCTAATTAAAGTGGTACTAGCTAAATAATTTGCATTCATTCACAAGTGCACAGGATAGCATGTATTCTTACATGAAAAGTGAGAAAGCACTTTCATGCATCCCCCTACCAACAAACAGACGAGGCTGCATGAACACAAACAGCATTAGTTCATGATATTCAATTATATATCAGTACAAAAAAAAACTTGTACAATAGTTCCAAGGCATATTTGTTTCGTTAGGACAAGACTTCGACCATCAATTACTCTATTATTATTTCATTCGTGTGATACACAATTGTGTTCATAAGTATTTTAATATGAATCAATTGATATCAACATTGTGTCATAAAGTTATAGTATATTAATAGAGTAATTGTTCATAAAGTTATAATTTTAATTATCCAAAACTAAATTACACCAAAAGGCATATTTAAAATACAAAAGGTAAAAAATTTACAACTTTTGTCATATTTGTTACCATATCTCTTTCTAAAAATAAGGAATAAAAGAAAGAGTAAATAGCAAATGAAATATTTATGTAGGAGAATAAAATTGGTGGAATTGCTGATTGTATTGATGAGCCTAATGGGCAAATTATATAGAGATATATTGCGTAGGGGGGCAAGAAGCCTTCTTTAGAGAAGGCAAGTTGGGATTACAAATCCTTATCTACCATATCTGGAGGTATCCCGATATACTCTAACAATTTATGCTTACGCCTTTTAAAAATATCTTATCTTAAAGGGCCAATTTTTTTATCAAGCGTCGGAGGACTAGTATCATTGTATTAAGACAAAATCTAGATCAAATCTAAATATTTGGGTCAAAATAATATAAACCCTACTACACTAAAGCCAAATGACCATTTGAAAATTAACGGATGGATAGTGCAGTTTACAATAGTCGTAAGTTTACCTGGGACCACCACATGACCAGTCTCACGAGCTTGAAGTCTGAACTTTCAAGTTTCCGTCGTAGAAATGGAAGAAGAAAAAGAATAGCAGCAAGCATGCTGGGTGACAAATATAAGACTACTGAAAGGACAAATAGTGGTGGATGGTTTCGACCATTTCCAAACCAGTTTTTTATAGCTTTGATAATTCCAGATGGATTTTCCCAGGTGTAAGCATATGTAACTGGCAGTAGTACCACCCACAAGGCTGCCATTGCGAACTTTAGAACATATCTCAGCTTAACTGCAAATTCCATTGTTCTCCTTGCCTTCCAGTTAAAGATGATATCAAGTGTAGCTGTAAATAACAGAAATAATTATTCAAATCGGAGTTGAGTTTGGACAGATCATGCTATAACTATGACAGGACAGTACAACAAGTTTATATTCAATTAAAGATGTTATTACTTTAGTTGATATATTTTGGTGGAATAGTCAAATTCGTCCTTGAACTATCGTTGAACGCTCGGTTTTGTCTTTGAACTACAAAAATAGTCGTTCTCGTCCTCAAACTTTTGCAGCTGGCTCATTTTTGTCCCTTGTCCTAGGTGGAGCACCAGCTGGCTTGTTGCGCCACCGCTTAGTCAGTGTTAGAGCCGTGAATTCCTGTTTCTACACTTGCATGTCACAAGTACCATTTGTAAAGACTATCATGGTCTCCAATAGAAGCTTTGAATGAATAACTACTTTGTCAATTCTGTTCAGGCCTGCCTGGGCAAAGAGATGGCCAAGGGGTAAGGGTAAAAATGATAATTAATGGCACAGCCCCTAACGCTGACTAGGGGAGCCAGGTGACGTTCCACGTAGGACCAGGGATGAAAAATGAGCCAGCTACGAAAGTTTGAGGACGATAAGGGTCTTTATCGTAGTTCAAAGACGAAAGTGAGCTTTTGACAATAGTTTAGGGATGAATTTGGCTATTCAACCATATATTTTTATAGCGAATATTCGTCTTCATATCTTATTTAAACCATGATTATGTATTGGAGTGACAACTGACAAAAGGCCAAGACAAACAAACTTGTCGGTCAGGACCAACAACATTGCAATTATTAGTCTAACATTATTGCCAAATCGAAGGTTTTGAAATATATTTACGAAGATGCTATAACACTAAAGAATGAACATGGAAAAGTACACTATAATGTGTCGAACTCTATGAACGAAATTGGGAGAAGTAATGTGTTCTCCAAAGAAGGTTTCAAAAACAACATAAACAGACACTTTACAATGATTCCCAAACAAAAGACACTTCACAATGCCCATGCCATGTTTCCATACCTTGTCCAAGATTTAGTATAGCAGAAGTGATAAAGATACTCAAAATCTTCTTGAAAACCATATAATCAAATATACTTGCTAGTGAGCCTCCATTCCAAGCGAGAATTATCATAACCTACATAGAAATATCAAACTTAGATTGAAAATCTGAAATGATGCTTAGCTATATTTATCCAGCAAAGGGTGTTGAGTACCTCCTGTAGAGCATGCACTTAACTGTTCAAGTGTTCAAAATAATGCAGGAAATGATTATTGTAGAGAAGAACATAAATAATATAGGTAAATACCTGAAGAGCTAAAATAAAGAAGCTCCAGAGTCTATCAAAACTCCTGAATATGTGCCAAAATGAACGTAGCTCAACAAAGTTGACCTTTCCTTTCTGTTTGCCTTTTCCTGTGCTCTAAACAGCTCATTACGTTAAATTTTGCTAATCCAACAAAAATATGAGCACACCATGAATATGCTAAAATATTAAAATTAAAACATAATCCAACTCACTTCATTTCTTTCATCAGGTAATTTTGAAGGTTGATAAAAGAAATCAGCGTCAGCTCGCATAGGCCAACCCAGCCGGAAACAGTCAGCAGACCTGCAATTAAACAATATAATATCTAGAGAGCAAACAAAGAAACCAAGAAAAAAAATTAATACCAGAAGTATTCATTAAGATCATCATAGTTTCTCCACTCAGAGTGATTTCCTTTCTCTCTTTTGCTCCTTTCAGCTTCCTGAAGTATTGTAGTGAAAAGATAAAATTCAGTACAGGAGGAACCGAAGAAGAATAAAGGTCAACTGAGGTAATTGAATTTGTTTTTTAGAAACGGGAATTGAACTGAGGTAATTGAATGACAGTTGGGAGCAAACTACCTTTGCTATGGTATTATAAATTGGTGTAACAACTTTCCTCAGAAAGGCTTCTTTCTCACCGCCATAGGCTGGCTTCACATATTCACCCGTCAAAGCACTCACATTCCCCGCTAGCATACCATACATTTCAAATGCCATCTATTACAATAATAAGAATTGTCAGCACCATCCTTACTACAGTGTTAAAATCAAAGCCAAGCACGTGCAAAACAAATGTGTAACTAATATAATTCTTCATATGAACAAATTCGTAGCCTTCTTAATGCAGCTACTGGGCTCTATGAGCATTCTATGACTATAATGCTAATGTCTGATACAGAACTCTATAGAATCATTTGTGTCTTTATATAAAAGACAATGCAGTTACTGTAGATTGTGCCGAAGTTTTAAATTTAGGTAAACTTCAAATGGCCGTATTTACCATCTTACTTACATGAATGAACAACTCTAATTGAAGTTGCTCCAGTGGTCATAAGTAAACTATTAATTCTTAGGAACTTCTCCTAATCTATACAAATATTAGGCCAAAAAAGAAAATTAATTCAAAATAAGTGATTTCTTGTTTGTTCGGATCATACATGGTGATATATGTAGCAAATGCATTCTGGCATAAATCGCAAGTTTGCAGCTTCACCCCAAATGAGAAGGTACAGACCCATATACAGTAACTTTCGTTGTTGCATCTCCTGCTGAATAGTTGGCAACCTGTCATAAAGTAAGACACACAAAGAATAAAGTCAGAACTGAGGCATAAAGCAAGCGTATCAAAGACAGATCTTTTTTTTTTTAGAATTCTACTACTTTGGTTTTTCAACTTCAGTATTTGGTCTAGTATAGACCTCCAATTCTTATGTTTCCTATTTTTCAATCAAAGACAGTAAGATCATGACAATGAAAGCAACTAATGCTCAACAACACTTAGGTATTGATTTGTTGATATCTCTTTCCCACAAATGTACTTTAAAGTTTAAAACAACATTCAATACGCGTTAGAATGGGTTATCTTTTGCGGACGTGGAGACATTCCAAAGCATCTCATTCTTAAGTTCCCTATTTATCAAAGAACATCTCCATTATCAGCTCACTATTCATCAATCCATTCAAGATATAAACACATGAGGATATCAGATATGTGCATTATTTGCACAGAAAAAATGCATCATTGCTTGGTTATGGAGATTCAGTTCATGAAGCAGAGGTTCAATAACATAATAGAAGAATCCATTTCCAAAATGCAAAACTTTAAGAGCCAAAATAATTGGCTGTATTTTATTACCAACAGCATTTATAGAAATTACCCTTGTTTTTTAAAAACGAGCTGCAAAAAGGAAATGTCAATGCACATCCAGGGTCTATCTTTTGACTTTCTTATTCCTTTCTTTCCTACTATGTTGAATAGGGATATAATAGAATTCTGTACTACTTCTTGAGATGGCAAAGCAGCGCAAACAAAATGAAAAACCGAACCAGTGCAAGTACAAAAAAACAGTAAGATGACAAATAGTTGCTAGGACAGTCACCAAAGGCTGCTCTTGCGACCAAGATATTTGCACCACTTCTTGTAGTTCTTAAACAATCTTTTCATCACATCATTCAGCACATTGTCATCCAACTAGAACAAGAATAATGAAAAGTGAGCTATTAGATTTCAGAGAAAATAAAAGGCAATATCAACAGGAAGACAATAAGATAAATGTCACCAAACATATAGAAGAATTAAGAAAACCTTGGATTGTTGATCAGTCTTCGGATTTCTTCGTATATGTATGTTGGCAAGAAGTAAAATCAAATGTTCCCTCTGATTCGAAACACTATCTGCCTGCATGTCAAGAAGTTGACAAAATATTAAAGAAAAGAAAATGAATCAGTTAAAGCCTCATACAATAATCAACAAAAATGTAGTTTGCCTTGCCTGAAAGCCAAACATAGCTTGCAGCCAATCCAAGAGGTCCTCATTAACTTTATGCTCATAATTTTTAGGCCATGGAAGACCTCTGGTATTGCGAAGAGCAGAAGCAGCAGCTTGGATCTTAGAGGTTGAAAAAACAAAAGGTAATTCATTTGGTCATCCTTAAGTCAACAGGAAACTACAATGAAAAGGAAAGGATAGGAAAAAGACCTCAGGAAATTTCATGACTGCCTGATTGCCACTGTCTGGATCGAGAGGGAGAATGTTAAAAGGGAGATATATCTTTGTTTTCTCTTTAACCTTATCAGCGGCTTCCAAGATCTAAATAGATACAAATATCCATATGATTTTTTTCTCGAATTACAAGAGAAACACATGACATATACTAAGAAGGGAGAGAAAAACATACGCAACATCTCAGGCACACTGATGATTACAATATGAAACGGGGAGCGCACACAAACTGACGGTTACAAGATGAAACGATGCACAACTGACTAGCTTAACTTAATTAGAGTGACCTAAGTAGTAACTATCTAAAAGCAACAGGGAATGCACATCTCTTGCCCCACTGAGCACCACAGTTAAGGGAACTAAATTATTATTGAACTGTAGAAACATAAAAGATAAGTAAATAAGTTGGTTATAACCTCATGGTCAACTTCAACAGCATGTTGTTGAGTAACTGCTTTTAGAACTTCAAATAGAACAGCAGCAGTCTGGTATGCTTTGGTTAGCTTGGCACTGCATGAATGAAGTAAATCCCTCAGCACGAACATTGATGAACAAGGAGAATATGGAGAAAAGAGAAATGTGGCATGCATACCGATCCACTTGGTCAGAAGCATTCTGAAGTGCTTGAATATATTTCTTGTAGTACTGTTGATAGAATGACTGTATTTCCCGGGCGTCACTCTTTTGTCCCCTTCCCTTCAAGGTGGGCTCATTCTCCTAGCGAAGGAAATGATCAACAGAAAACAGGTATAAAAATGTATATTAAATAAGCATTCCCTTTTTTTATAGCAACAATACAGTGGGTTCAGCATGAATTGTTAACCAGGCATTTTTTTCTATATTTAAAAGCTTTCCAAATTAAAACTAGCTGAACAACTGCGTCTTCAAAAACAGATCACCATCAATCCAGTGCCTGCTTCATGTAGAAGAGGAGGAAGTGCACCTGTGGTGCAGGGTTGGTGCGAATGAGTTAGGGGCTTTAGCAGCAATTTGGGGTTAGAATAGTTATGCTTATGTCTGTCCATTATGTAAAAAGGGCGTGTATCCAACTATCAAACCCAAACTTTGTAAACTCATTTCTTCTTCTTGATGTAATATTTGTCAACAAAATGCAATGTTCATTTACAAGATCATGGAAGTAATGACATTGTTAGCACGTGATAGAATTGCAACAGAAGATATGTCAATGTTGAAACAAAACAGTGTTAGAGGACAATGCAGCGTATAGAGTATAGAAAGACTGGAACTGAGAGGCAAACTATAGGATAGAAATACAAAGAGACAACTTGGTTTGCATATTTTGGGTAATTGCAGAACAAACAAAGATCTAACCTAAAAGAAGTAGTGTTTTGATCTCGTACCCTTTCAAGCCTTTGTAAGAGAGCTGTCTTGAACTGACGGACACCACGACCACTTGAAGTCGGATCTAACCTGTGAGCCTTTTCGAATGCATAGAACCGACCTATCAATTATTTCAGATATGCTTATTTTATTAATATGACTGGGAATAATATGGAGTGAGAAAGCATTTTTAACCATATTAATTTATAGATTTTTCTTTCTGAAAATTGTACAGGTTCCGACTTTTTTTTTTTTGTTCTGAAAACAGGGGAGGAACCGAGAGTGGTAGGCTGATAGCTTACAGAGATATGCGACGCGGGGGTTGGCCGCCTCAACCTCATTGGCAACACGGAGGATGGGCGCAATCTCAACAAGAGATGATGGCACCACCTCACTGTCGAACATGGGCTCGCCAAGGTTCACAGCTGTCTGTGTCCTGAGGATGCGGCGAGACGACCCTGGCTGCTGCATCGTCCCAGCCCGGGACAGCGTTCGTGACAAGGACGTCATGGCGTACGATCACTTGTGGTCACCGCCGGAGAACTGGACACACAAACCGAGGCGAGCTTAGCACCGTGACGATTCCAGAACGCACATGGAACGGTTGCACGCAGCACCTAGGAGGAATAAATCCCGGCACCGGCAGCCCAACCAACCACTCAGAAACCGTGCTTTGAAGCTAGCCCATGCCTGCGACTGGAATTCCCCAAAATTGAAGCACAGAGCTAGTTGTGGTGTGCAGCGTTTGGAAACCTGGAAATAATGAGCGAGCAACGAATAACCAACTGTTCTTAGAAGCCACAAAAAAGTAATTAAAAAATGGCCTACTGTGCTAGGTTGCGCTTGTAAAGCAATGAACTGCAAGCATAGAACAGAGGTGGTAAGCAAATCTCTTCGCAAACTGCAGGACCCCAACCTCCTTGCAGAATCGCACGCGTCTAAAATGGTAAACAGAATCGTGCCTTTTTCTAGCTGTTGGCCCCTTTCGGCAGAGCACACGGGAACTTTCTTAAAAAGACGGCGATCAAGCGCAATAGGAGGGAGGATTTCAGCGGTTCGTCATCACAAGGCAGCACGTGATAGGGAATCAAACCAAACCAGCTAGAGTAGTAGTCCATAGAGAGAACCTCAAGAGACGAGATGGGTGAGCGGTTAACGCACCTCGCGCGCCGGGAAATGGAAAGTCTCGCCGGTCGCCGTTACCAAAGGCCCAGGGCGCCCAGCGCGACGGCGCCCTGAGCGCGTGAGAGCGGAGCCTCAGCTCGAGGGACTTGCAGAGACCCACCACCGTCCGGAGGAAAGCTTCTGAGAGTGTAGGGCGGCGGGATGGCGCGAGGCGTACTGCGTGATATGATTCGGTTGATCGGCGCTAGGCGAAGGGGTGGTGGCGTTGTTGGGGGCGAGAGAGGTTTTTGAGTTGGGGGGAGAGTGCTCTGCGCCTTGTGCGGTGGGAGGGAGGGAAGACGACACCGCGAGCGAAGCGGAAGGCCGGTGACCCCCAGGCTGGGAGTTGGGCTCTATTTACGCCCCCCTGCCACTGGAACTGGAGGAGACAGACTCGTCGAGAGGGAGAAGACGTGACCGGCGGTTTCGGCGGTCATCAAAAGCCGGGTCTCTTGGCGTCGACGCCAAGCGTCCTCCCTCCCTCCGCGATCTGTGACGGCACACGGTTACGCTGCAGATACACACGCGTCATGTGCTACCTCCTGCTGCATCCGCCCACCGCCGTGCTGACTGCCGCTGCAGGCTGCAGCCAACCTCTTCGTCGTCGCCGACCGACCGAAACACGATCACAAGTTGGCAAAGATTTGTGTTTCTAATGACGGATGACGGATGTGCCGTGTGCCGGTGTGCGAGGAGCCTGACGACCGTCTATGATTGAAAAGGATTAAGAATCGATTGCTGAAAATGAAACGGCCATGTATGGTGTCCAGGGGAACGGATCGGACCTGCCCTGCACGCCGCTGCGTAACTGCGGCATCATGCACTAGTGTCGTCATGAATGAATGGGCGCCAGAAAGGTACCCTATATAATTTCTGGACGGTGACCGTGCTGCCTGCCTGTGCATGCTTTCGCTTTGCTAATTGCTATGCAAGTCAGTCAACGATCACACTGAGTAAAAAGAAACACACACACACACCCCACGACTCGACTTGCAGTGCCATTTTTACTAGTCCGCAGTGGTACTGTCTGCATGTGGTGTGGCAATGCCCCCAAAGAAGACCCCCAAAAAAGTCTCCTCTGCACTGCTGGATCGTCAGAGTACCTACTGAGATTATTATCCAATATTATTGGAGTGGTCTTGCTTTGCTGCTGATTATGGGATTCATCTTCCTTTGGACGCAGGCCATTGCATCTTTTGGCCAACCTTTTTATCACAAGATGGAATGGACCCAGGGGTAGTCTTTCTCTGTCGCACCACCATTTCTCAACTTTTATTTTCGGGGCACTGAAATCAACCACCATCAGATCGCTTCGGTCGGCCGAAGAATGTGCATCTCGTTCCACGCAAATCCACCGTCTTGCGCGCGCGGATGAAATAACTACGCATCTCTAGTCCACTCCTGCTCCCTATCCTTCATTGAGAAAAAAAAAAAAAGGAATACTATGTTACTGGAGCATCGTTCGTGTTCTTCCACAGAAAAACGCATCTCGAGATACAGGTTTAGCATTTTACGCAGCAGGTATTAGTGCTATCATTATCGTGATTAGGTCAGTATCAGTCGGTAACGGAAGCGACAGCTTACTGCAACAATATTATTCTCAGCAGCTCCAGAAGGAAAAGATTCGACATGAATGGACAGGCTCCTCGTCCCACGATACTGGTTCATCCCAGCATAATTTATTCAGGACAGAGGGCTTATTCTGTTTTCGTTCAGACGAGAAATCTTTTTACCAAAAATTTTGAGGGTGTATCGTCAAAGGAAAAACCGTACCCAGACAGACATGTACTTATCCACAAACGCTTCGTTATCTTAAGAAGATCGAAAGGCATGTCTGCATCCAGTATCCGCCAATGGAATTCAGCCAGACTGCTTTCGGGTTCAGTATGTGTACGACCGTTCGATCATCTCGTGCTGCAAAATTCAACCGTGAATGCGACTCTTGTTTCGTCGGTATAGGGTAGGACTTGTCCATACACGAAGACATCACGCCCATGATTCCAACCAAAACAATGAAAAGAAAAACAAAAAAGTTCCTACTCCGTTGATCAGCCAAGCCAACCTCCTTCGAATTATTATTCTGCGAGAAACCGCGAGAACAACTACTAACAGAATCAAATCTAAAACCAAGACCCCAATTCGTACGATGCCAATATGCTATGCTAACCCTCCGTGGAGGAGAACGCGCCGGGAATATTATTCCCGTTGGCTTCGTCGCCGCCGCATCGCTGCAAAGCTGTGGACTGCTTGCTTTGCTAAAAGCGAAGAAGAAGATCAGGAAGGAGGGAGACGAGACGTCTCCGAAAGGGCCAGCCCGCCCGCCCCGCTACCCGATGACCCACGCACCCAACCCTACGCGCGCGCAGCCGTTGCGTTTAGGGTGGTGGTGGAGGACTGGAGGATAGGCAAAGCTCATCTTCGCTCGACGCGACGTGAAAGCTACGAGGAAGCGGCGCCGTGTCTGTCTCCCGGCTCGTGTTCGTGGAGCGTGATCAGCCGCCGCCTACCGGCCGGCAAAGGCCAAACCAGCTGCTCAGTGCTGCGGAGCTCGGTGTCCGGCTGCTGATCCTTGCCGGTTGCTGCACACGTGAGAAGGCGTCCGTGCTTCATTGGCCTGGCTGTGCCGGAAAAAGGAAGCGCTACAGTTCTCTCTGAATAGCCTCTGATGAGTGATAAGAGCTGGTTCAGGCTAGTGCAAATTGTAGCTTTCTGTCGTGTTGGTTTAGTGTGGTTAGAGGAATGATGACAATAATCAACGTGTCCAACTTCGTTTCTCTTTCTTTAGGTGGTGACTCGGATTTTTCTTCCAAGCGTCACGATCCTGTCCTCTGCAAATTCAGAGGTCAGGTTCACCGCTCACCGATGTAACAACGCGACCCGATGTGGAGAAGGAGAGAGAGACCCCACACCGCACCTAAAGAATTCAGATGACCTGGACTCAGAATAATGGTGGTAGCCTAATGAGCATGTTTTCTTAGCCAAGAGGGTTTGCTACCTCTTTGCTGACTAGTGCAAGAGCCAAGAGACAGACCAAAAAGAGAGAGGAACCGGATCTTTCTGCCTTTGCCTTCCGAAACCAGTCATGTACTGATGTTGAATCAGCTAGTGAAAGCTTGTGTGAAGATACTAGAAAACAAAAGCCAGCCCTCCCGCAAAGAGAGATTAAAAGCAGGCAGGTGATGATCTACTTCGTGTTCTGGAAAAGGAGACACGCTATGATAATCCTAGTTTTAAAAAAAAAACTGAAAGCGCCTTTGTGGCGCACAATCTGAAGCTGCCAAGTAAAAACAAGCCGTGCTGGCTACGGATATTCAGGCTATCATATCTGCATCTCTAGTGGGTGTCCTTTGGACTGGAAAAGCTAGGATTGCATCCATGCATGGGTTTGTCGAAGTGGAAGCTGAGCTTGGAGTGGAGCTTGCTACTTTAGTCGTCGGTGACTCGGTGGTTGTTCGTATTCAGATGTATCTTTTGGGACAGAGAAAAGTGTGATTTCTGAACGTACAAGTCAACAAAGAAGGAAGCAGCAACATGCCTGGCCCGCTTGCCACTCGGCTTGCAAGAGAACAAGGCCGAAGTTTTTTTTTAGAACAAGAACAAGGCCGAAGTGAAGAAAGCAATAATGTACGCGGACTGAGCCCACGAGGCCCATGGTTAGGTTCAAAATCTTAGGCCAACAGTTAGGGTGCGTTTGGTTGGCTGAATCATTTGATTCATGTATGGAATGATACAAAATAATACATTGTTTGGTTGGGTGAATGGTACCAACCCATCTAGGATGAGACCATCCCACTTAATACATTGTTGTACTAGTTAGAGTGAACCAAATGGTTCAAGCAAATTGGTTGAACCATCTCATTCAGGATCATTCATTCATGCATCATGCGGTGCATCTAACCAAACACACCCTTAGTTAACAAGGCCTAAGAGCATCATCTCCGGTGGGAGCTCCTAAATAGGCTCCTACTCTAAATTTTAGGAGCCAAAGTAAAAAAAAAACTTCTCCAATGGGGCTCCTAAACTTCCTCCTATCTTACATGCCCTCCCAAATTTCCCCTCCAAGCCCCTAGATAGATTTGGGAGCCCCTTATCCTCCCTCTCAAACCATCATCCTCCTTCTCAAACCATAGATCCCACCATTTTTCATGCCTCACTAGTGTATTGATGCATGCTCTACTGGAGTTGATGTAAATTTGGGTCTCTAAGTTTAACATATGGACTTGTAAAATAGAATTTGGGAGCCCAAATTTACATGCCCCACTCGAGATTCTCTAATCACACGTACCACGGTGGCACGGTGGTGGTGCTGTGCACGGTTTATATGCAGCAATTAATAAGAGAAGTAAATATAGAACAGTACAGTGGATGGTGTAAATCCAATCTTTAACACAACGCTGACAACGTGGTATTTTGCAAACTTCAATTTACAACATGGTCGTTGAGACCATGGTTCGTCAGAGTAAAAAAAGAAAAAATAATTCACAAACAAACACACTGGAAAATAATCACACCGACAATTGGCAGCGAAGAAGCTGAACTACACACAGAGGTAAAAGTAGCTAGATCACCCTAGCTCATTCTTCCCTTACCAATTTATTTATTCTGCTAGTAGATTCTAAAATGAATGCTGAATCGAACGAATCAACTGTAAAAGGTCACCAAATCGAGCGAAAGGGCTCGATCATTTGCGTGGCCGAGCTTGGCTCAGACAGAGAGTCTCAGACCATGTCGCTGATGAGCATGACGTGGTTGGTCCGGTGCCTCTCGACGAACATCTTGGACGCCCCCGCCACCGTCTTCCTCCATGTCTGCACACGCGCACGGCGAGATCGAATGCAGTCAGAAAAAAATGCAAGGAATCCTAGAGCTCGGGAGGTGCGTATCTAAACTCACCCGCTCCAGCGCGGCGAGGATGAGGCCGATGCCCGCGGCGTCGTCGAGCCGCGCCCGGCGTGCCTGGCCCTTCCGCGCGGAGGAAGCGGCCGTTGTGGTAGGTAGGAGCAGCCCCGCCCTCCAGTCCGTCGATCCGCCGATACTCCGCCGCCTCTTGGGCGGCACCAGCGCCGCGTCCCCCGCCGCCGTGGCGTCGGAGTCCCGCGCGGAGAGGCCCGAGGCCACGCGCCGGGACGAGCGCTTGCGGCGGAGCGCGAGGCTGCGGCGGGGAGGGGTGGAAGCGTGGTGCGCGTCCGGGTCGGCGAACTTGCGGAGGAGCTCGTCCGAGGACGCTTTCGCCACGCGCTGCACCGACACCGCGCCCTGCTGCGGCGGCTGCTTCCGCGGCGTCGTCGCCATCGACGGCGGGGGATCGAAGCGGCAGGGTTGGAGTCGACGAGCGGGGGCTGAATCGGGTGGGAATGCAGGGAGGGGGAGGATCGGAGGAGAGCGGGAGATCGGCGGGGGGCATTTAAATGCAGGGAGATTTTGGTGGGCAAGCGGGGCAGAGCAGAGGGAACGGGTGGAATATAGCCGTTGGGGAGCGCGGGCGCGGGTGGGGGCCGAGTGGATCTCACGTGCCGCGGGTGAGCAGGTGAGGTCGGCATCTGGCCTGGTCCACTCCTCCTGGGCCGCCTGTCTTCCTGGAATGAGAAAAGAGCCTGTCCAGCGGGACCCGTTTTTATTTATTTCTCCCGTGATGTGCTCAAAAAAAAAAATTATTTCTCCCGTGAGACTAGAAAAGGAACGGCCGGAAATCATCTGTCAGCAGCCCAGGAATCGGGCCGTTAGCGATGGTCATCAGACACCTCGCAAATGAATCAGCTGATTGTGACATGGAAACGAAGCATCAGGTCCTATTTGATTGATACAAGGGTACAGCTATACTGTCTCTGAGGCTCTGAGCCGTTTCTGCGTTGGCTGCAAGAAACGAAAGGAAACTGCACTCGGGGATTACATCAAGTTCAATCAGCATAACCTAAGGCCATCATACATCTAACAAAGAACTGTTCTGGAACAAATACATCCTCAACGCAGGCCTTTCCATAAATGCACCCGCTTCCACGAGTTCCCTCGATAAATCATCACCTCCTGTGCCAATCCACGTGCTAAATTGAAGTATTTTGAATTCACAAAATCATAGCATATTCAGGCATCAAAACTTGTGGAGAAACTCAATGTGCTGCATTCCAGGTTCCTCAAATTGAGCTGCATTAGCATACAGACATTTTATTACCAACTAATCTCATTTTGCCCAATAAGAATAAACTGTAACAATGAAAATATCAGGATAAAGCAAAGGGTAAACTCCTGTCCCATTAAAAGAAGCCAGGGACTTTATTTAGCTCTGCATTTTTCTTGGGTATGTGGTTGGCTTAAAAGGTACCAGATGCCAGTATCCTGTTAGTCCTTGAACAAAAAGTAGCCATGCATAACAGTACATACCATCACGGCAACTCCACTCTCGGAGAACCTTGGGATGCAGATTAGCCTCACTTTCTGTTTTTCTGGACCTGGATAACAGTGGGGTAAGTTGGGTGATCAACAACATACAAAGTTTTACATGAAGTACTACCTTCCAACAATCGAGTTTCGTATCTATCTTGATTCCCAACAAAGTAGACGTGTGGGCAACTTTCAACAAGGAAAGGATCCTTGTCTGTGTATGGATAACATCCTGAATAAAAAGACATTATGTGTGAGGAAGACTTCTAGCTTTGGATTAGACAAGTAGCATAATGCTAATTAAACCAATTATTGATTCACATGCAAAAAAATGGAGAACAATAATACTATTTTTAACCCAACAATCTTGACAGTTGACATGCCAAACTGGGCCAAAGACTCGGAGAGCAAGAGTTACCTAGGCTGTTTGGAGCAGTTGGGGCAAGATGGCGCCATCTTAGTGTTCTTTCCATGAATTCCAACTTATCTTTGGCATCAGAATACTTGTATAGGTCATCTATGTTTTGTCCAGATGTTCCAAGAAACCTAGATATAGAACTTTCTCGCATCAAAACCCACATGGTCTTTTAATCTCAAGGGAAGTCAAAGCAGATACGACACTCACTGCACACTGTCAAGCTCGAACTGGTGAGGATTTGAACACGACGAAAAAGTATTGTAGGTGGATGCCCCAGAGAAAAGGCATCTATGCAAAGGCTGCAGGTAAGCAAGAGGAGTTAGCCATACATGCACAAAACACACACTTGTATGCTACTGGTACAAATTAATAAAGTATTTATCCACATTGATGGCCCACCTGCTGAGGCAAAGAAAAATTTGCCGGATCATTACACCCCGGCATGATATCTACAGGCAGTGATGCCACAAGCTGCAGAGGACATGAATTACATGAAGGTCAATGTCAGGTACCAGAACATTTGCAATGACTAAAATAAATTTTGATGAAAGAAAAATGTAATACTTTTAACCTGTGTAAGCATTATATCCAGCTCCTTGATAGGTTCTGCTATCCTGGATTGATCTTTTGATGCTACTGTCTGACATGAAACCAATCATTGGTACAACATACTAAAGCTAACATACTAAAGCAACAAGATAAGCGCCACGGAAAACTTGTGAAATGTAAATGAAATTACCTGACCATTGACGAACCTTGGTGATATATGCACAGAATTCCCAGCAACCACAACACGAACTATATTTGATGCTATGCTTTGCTCCTGAGTGATTTCCAACAAAAGTTATCCAAATGAGCATGTATTGCATACAATAATTTATTTAATATACAAAAACAAATAGCTTACGTTCTCGTCACCCAGATGCCCAGTGATATGGTCAATAAGAAGTTGGAATTGCAGGGGATTGAATGTGCCACTTCCTACACTTAACCCTGACACAAATACCACATATTTGTCTTCATCTGTAACCAAAGTAAATGCAATTATACTTCAGAGCAATCCTCTCATGATTAAAATTTGAGAGAAGAAAACTTGAAATATGAATACATGACAATGTGGAGAATATTACCTGCGCTAGACAATGCTGTTTGGGGAGGAAGACCAGCCTCAAGAACATCTTCAACAAGAAAGTTGCCAGCACTTGTTTCCTTCCCATGGAGAGCTACTACAACCCCTGTCAATCATTGATGATTCAACATGATTTTCAGTAAAAAAGTTTTTGGGGCCAGAAGCATTAAGATTATATGTTTGGTAACTAAAAGAAATTCTACAGCAATTGAGGAAGCAGTCATGATTGCAATTTGCAATATTTTCAGATTTCAGTGAAAGCACCAGACTTACCAGTCACAAATGCTGCTGGAGGTATTGCTCCTGCAAGTGTAACTCTTCCACTTTCATCTTCCAAGATGAGATGATCATCAGGATGCATGAAATTATGTGGTTTGACAAGAGGGATTGCAGACCTCTGTGGCAAAATATATAGAGTTAACACAAGGACTCCTCAGGCTATTAGGAACAGCAACCATACTTGAAGGCACATAAACTAAATTTAATGTTATATTACCTCTTTTGAGTATTCATCGAGGATGGAAGGCTTCAGTTTCATGTGCTTATATAAAGTTCCAACGATTATGCAATCCTTTCCTTCTTCTAGTCCTAGCACCGTAGTGACTGCAATGTAGGAAAATCCAAATTTTAGTTTCTTGCCAGCAAGGCGGTGGATTTCTTAATATTTCACGTTAAGTGCCAATGGATCTCTTAATATTTCACGTTTAAGTGCCAATGGTATACATAAAAACTCTGCAAGCAACCAACATCGATACTTGGTAAACAGAGCAGGCATAAATTAGCTATGTCACAAAAATTATATAACAAAATACCTCAGAGCAGCTCATAAACCCCTGACACAACACCCATCCACACTCAAGGGACCCTGTTTAACAAGCCCGGCTTATTCTAAAACCCTAACTGTGTTCACAGTGCCTTAAATTTCGCATCTGGAGCTCCAATTTCAAATCAAATCACACGAGCCAAAACCTCAATTCACCCAACACGATATTGCGATATTATCACAGCCAACCAAAATCAGGAGCCACGAGACGGGGAAGGGGAAAGTAGCCGGACCAGGGAGTTGCGGCTTCCAGGAGGGGACGAGGGCGTGGAGGAGGTTGCGCATGTGGTGGAGGCGCGTGAAGTAGATGTGGCTGTACTGCTGCCCCTGGTACTTCTCCCCCTGGATCGCGTACCTCTCATCCTGCAGTCCCCAAAGGCCACGCTCAGCCGAGACCGATATCAAATCGAAGCAGAAGGAAGATTGGCAGGGGGATGATGGAGCAGAAGACGAGGGTGGAAGAGGCGGCGCTTACGAGACTGCTGTAGGCGGCTTGCTTCCTCTCCATTGGCATCGGCACCGGCATCAGCGGCGGCGGCGAGGGTGGCGCCCGGGAAGCTTGGATGGGAAGCCTGGGGTTTGGAGTGGTTTGGGGATTTCTCCGCGCCTCCCGCCCGTGCCCAATTTTTTCCGCCCAAAGCGTCGATTGCGCGCCCTTCTTCCTGGAATCCTGGTGGTGGCCGGCCGGCCGTCGGCACGGTGGAACAGGTGGGAGGCAAACTGGGCTGAAATGTCGAGTACATGGGCCATTATTGGGTAGGGACAGCCTAGTAAGCTCGATTTTATGAGCGGCTGCTCCACAAGGATCGGATAGCGCTGTACTGTCAACTGTGGACCATGGAGAGCGACTGCTCCACAAGGAGTAGGACGCACGCGCTACTCGTGCTCTATTGGGATCAGCGTAAATGATTGTAAGTAGTGAAAATTGCAAATATCCCATAGAAGTTTTCTTGACGGAACCATGTTTACCTTTTGCTATCCGCTGAAAACAGGAAGCCGGCGGCGTCTCTTGTTTTAATGCGGAGTTTCCTCAAGGCCCAACGGCATGTCATGCGTGACGCATGCTAAGATTTCGTCGGGGGATTGCCCGATCTTTTTTCAAACTACAGGCGTGTTGGGCTGATGACGAGCCGGAGCCCGCTGCGCCCAGTGTGCAAGAGCGATCCGATCCACGAGACACAAACAGGGTGATCACGTACGTCACCGTATCGCGCGTGGGGCATGGCGTAATCTTTCTAGTTGTGTTGCCAAATGGCCGGTACCGTGCTCGATCGAGAGGCAACAAAAGAGATGTGCTTCGCTTGCCTGGCGCCTTGTGCGTGTCAGCACGTGTACGTGCACAACTCAACCGAGCGCTGCCTGCTGCTGTAGCGGTCACTACCGAGCATGGGGCCAGGGGGGAAAGGCATATGCTGGCATATGATTCCATGGTGATGCTTACGTGGCTGGATAAGGCAGCGCCGGGAGATGGCTGACATGGGCTTCGTAGCACATGCAATGGGCAACCGTCAACAGCAGCAGGGTGGCCCCCCGCGGTTCCTTCTGCGACGACGAGCGAGCGAGGAAGCAGCTTCTTGAAGCGTCGGTGGGGCGGCAAACTGTTTCGCCGTGCGCATTCGGAGATCCGCGCAACGCAAAGCTTGTAGCTCCAAGCAAGAGCTGCAAACCTTGGGATCACTTGGTTTTTACACAAGCAGGCAGACGCCAAAACAACATTGCAAATTGCCGTCTGCAATGCAACGGCAATGCACACGGTCACATGGAACACCGCCCGCATGATCCTGCCCACACCGCGGGATCGCAGAAAGGGACTGTACATGTGGTGTGGTGATGGAACAGGGAGTACTCCTATGGAATGGAACACGGACGAGGCTCGGCGGCCCGGCCGCCGTCCGTCCCGTCCCTCCGCACCCAGGGTTAAAAAACCGCGGGAACCGGCCCGAAAACCGCGGGATCCGGTCGTACCGCCCCGGACCGGTACCGGTTCGGGGCGGTATGAAACCGCCCAAATTCAAAAATTTCAAATTTGAATTTAAAAATTCGAAAAATCGGATAAAAATTCTTAAAAATACTTCATGGTGTGATGGATCTATTGGTGTCAAAATTTCTCAAATATTTGGTCATTTGCTATTTCTTTCGCTAAATACAAGTTAAATAAAAAAAGAAAAAGAAAAAAACCAGTCGGCCCAACTCGGCCCAACTCGGCCCAAATCGCGTAAACCCTAATAACCCCCCCTCGCCCCCCTCACCCCCCAGACACCCCGTCGCTCCCCCCCGCGCAGCTGAGTCCTCTCTCGGGCGAAAAAACGCCCCACGCCGCGAAACCGCCGCGCAACAGCCGGATCCCGCCCCGGTACGAGCGGTTACCGCTCGGTTTGAGCGGTATACCGCTCCGGTTTGCGGCGCGACGGTTACCGGCTCCATACGCCGGTATACCGTTCCGGTTTGACCGGTTTTCGGTCGGTTTGGTCGGTTACCGGCCGACCGCGGGTGAGGTAAGGTTTTGATGATTTTTTCAATGATTTAGGCTATTGTGATCTATGAAATTATGAAATGGATGTGGTGATGGAGATATTTAGGTATATTTTGATTGCATCCAAGTGATTTTAGAATGTATGAAGTGGATCTAGTGATTTGTAGCCATGTATGTACATTTAGATGTAGGGTATTGTGATTTTGGAAATAAGGAAATGGATGTAGGATTTAAGCATTGTGATATAGCTATGTGTTGTCAAGTTGATATTGATAAGTTTATGTTTGTTCTATGTTTGTAGATACGCAATGTCTGGCAGAGAGAAAGATGTTGTATGGGAACACGGTGAACGTCTTCACCCCGGTTGGAGATGCAACTATTGTCATAAGTCCAAGGGAGGCGGTGGTGCCACTAGATTGAAACAACATTTGGCAGGGCGCGGGACGGAGGTCGTCCATTGTGATAGGGTTTCAAAGGAGGTGCGTGAGTACTTTCAGCGTGACCTTGAAAGGACAAAGAGGCTAACTGCTCAACGTGCTCAAGAGAGGTTGAGAAAGGAGAAGGCTGCAGCGGAAGGTAACTATCCTGGTGGAGATGAAGCGTATGATGAGGAGGCTGAGCTGCAGCGTGCCCTGGACCAATCAAGAGCGGAAGAGGAGTTCCGTCGCGGGGTGCAAGAGAGAGGAGGTGCATACGAGCATGGAGCGGGTAGTAGTACGAGGGGAGAGGGCCAGTTGCAGAGGATGCTTCGAAGGGCAACTTCAGCGAGGCAGACTCCTGGGGTGACGGACTACAACTTAGGTTCGTCGCGTGGATCCACGCAGCCAAGGATTGACACAGGCTCATGGACGCAGAAGGGCAAGAATGCAAAGGAAGCTATTGGGAGAGCTTGGTCAAAGTTTTTCCATACTGCGGGAGTTCCTGGAAGACAAGCTGACAGTCCATACTTTGTCAGTGCGGTCAGAGAGACACAAAAGTGGGGTATGTTTTCTTTGCAGCCAAAATAGTAGCCACGTAACTACATGTTTAGATCTAATCTCCTGACTGCCATATGTTTTGCAGGTGAAGGTATCGTGTCACCCACTGGACGGGATATTGATGGCAAGTACCTGGATCAAAACGAGCGAGACTTGCAGGTTCAATACGCCAAGTTTCAGGCAGAGTGGCCTATGTTCGGCGTCACGTTGATGTGTGATTCGTGGACTGGGCCGACAAAGATGAGTGTTATTAACTTTTTGATATATTGCAATGGGGTCATGTGGTTCCACAAGTCTGTTGATGCGACTGGAAGATCTCAAGATTCTGCGTATTTGCGGAAGGTAACCCCGTACCTAGTTCATTTCGATCCGAATATAATTTGGATGTTGCTAAACAATATGTGTATTTGCAGGAAATTATGAAGGTGGTGGACGAAATTGGACCAGAGCATGTCGTTCATGTGATCACGGACAACGGCTCCAACTACAAGAAAGCCTGCAAGGGGATTCGAGAAACATACGAACACATTAGTTGGACACCTTGTCTAGCACACACTGTCAACTTGATGTTAAAGGATATCGGTGAAAGGTACGAACATCAAGATTTGATTGATCAATGCAAGAAAATATCAACGTGGCTACACAATCATGGTCAGTTGAATGCAATGATGAGGCAGGCGATTGGTGGTGAGTTGGTGAAGTGGTGTGCAACTCGCTTTGGGACCAACTACATGTTCCTAGACAGCATTTATCGGAAACGTGAACGTTTCATGCAGTGGATGGCATCTCCTGAATTTTTGCAGAGCAAATGGGCCAATTCAAATATGGGTAGATTTACTCATACAAGATTTTCAAGTCTAGAGTGGTGGGAGGGAATGAAATTTATCATTGACTCAGTCCAACCAATATACAGCTTACTTCGCTTTGCTGATCAGGACAAGCGGCCGAACATGTGCGAGGTATGTCACAACGTACAGAGCGTGAGAAATGAAATGCAATCTTTCTTTGGCCGCAATGTTTCCATGTACGAAGAGTATATACGAATTTACAACGCAAGGTTGAAGGACATCTTCTATGACACCTATGTGGTTCCAGGTAAGACGGATTCTGCTGATTGTGAACAAAAGTTTATACTTTCACGTTCCATACACCTTATGCTCATTCGTGGTACTTTCTATTTTGCAGCTTCTGTCCTCAATCCGAGGTATGCCTATTCGTGGACACCAAGTACAGAAATGTGGAGCACACTGAAGGATGCTTTTCAGCGCATGACCGATATCTCGAGCGCCGTCCAGGCATTACAAGAGGCTGAGCTGTTTCGACAGAAACGTGGTGACTTTGGCACACAGTTGGCACAACAAATGGCGCATGACCCAAAGACAACTGCAGCTTCATGGTGGATGATGAACGGGAACAAAACTCCCAGGCTGCAGGCCCTTGCTTTGCGGCTTGTTGGTCAATGTTGTTCGTCAAGTGGATGTGAGCGGAACTGGAGTACTTTTGCCTTGCTGCATACAAAGGTTCGCAATCGGTTGTCACACAAAAAATTGAACAAGCTTGTCTATGTGAACTACAACCTGCGCCTGCGACTTGCGGATGTTGCCGATCCTCCACGGGATCAAGAAGATTTCATTGACCAGCTAGCCCATCTTTCATTCTATGAGCCTAAAAGTGCAGTGCGGGATTGGATGGAATATGGAAGGTCAAACAAAGCTCCTGTTCTAGACGAGGACGACGATGAAGGTGACACGCCGCTTCCATCTAATATTGTCGCTGATAAAATAAATCCGGCGGACCTCCGTACTTCTACAGGGGAAGATTGCATTAGTGATTGGGCACGGCGACATGTGGGTGGCACTCATGTAGGGAAGCGTAAGTACCACGTCGCGCCTAGCAAGGTTGTCCCGAAGCGCCAACGAGGCCAGGCAACGGGAAAAGGGAAACAGAAAGAAATAGAAGTCCTGAGCGGTGAAGACACTGATGATGGTGAGGGTGATAAAAGCCCAGAGTATCAGGAGTCTCAGGACAGCAGCTCTGGCGATGATGGTGATGATAGTGATGATGGCGATGACGGCGATGATGGTGATGATGGGGATGGTAGCAGTGATGGTGATGATGGAAATGGTGGTGGCGGCAGTGGCGGTGCTACTGGCGGTGGCGGGGGCCGAGGCGTGTCACCTTCAAACCCACCTGCTGGTCTCCATTTTACAGGTACCAAGTGTACGTATATATGAACATGTTTTTATTATTTTGACTTATGAGTATTAATTATACTATGTGGTTCATTGCAGGGGAGACTGAGTTCACACATGCAACCCAGGACATTGACCATGGAGCACCGATGTCGCAGAGGAGAACGGTTGGACCGACGGATTACGACTCTCCACAGTTCTCTTCTAGCTCCTCCTACAGGGATTCCTCACAGTCTAGTTACCACTATCCTATACCGGAGTTGAGCATGCAGCCACCGATGAGATGGGTGTACGAATGGCAAGATCCCCATTGGTACAATATGTTACTTCAGGAGTGGCAGACGACATCGGCCTGGACGGGCCAAACTTGGCAAGACTTCAAAGCTGAGTTGCTGGTAAGGCAGGGTTTGAATGTGATGTCCACCGCGGAGTATGAAATGGCCTCGCGATGCTACCGTTGAACAATTTTTTGTGCGAGACTATTCGTATTAACAATTATTTGTACCAGAGGACTACTGAACTATTTGCATGGACATTTGTACTATGTTTGTATGTACAATTATATGTATGGATGTTTGTCTATATTTCATGGCAATTTTTGGTTCTCCATCGAACCGTTCCAAACCGGCCGGTATACCGGTCAAACCGGGCGGTTACCGCCCCAAACCGACCGGTTTGGACTGCCGCCAAAACCGGATGAAACCGGTCGGTATACCGGTAAAACCGGTCGGATACCGGTCAATTCGATCGGTTTACCGAAAGAAACCGGTTGCACGGGGGATTTGAATTCAAAATTTGAATTCAACCGGTTTCTACCGGATCCCGGTCAAACCGGTCCGGTATACCGTTACCGCCGGCCGGCGGTACGAACTACCGGACCGGTTTTGTAAACCCTGGTCACGACATAGAGCGACCGGGCAGACCACGCGCGCCGTGGAATCGCGTCGGCCACAACCCGGCAAATTCCTCTCGACCGACGAGCAAAACTTGAAGGTTGTCTCGTCTCGTCCCACCCACAGGAACGGACGGATCCGCCGGACCGGCACCATTGGAACCGGTTTGGTGGCTGCTGCCCCATGCGTTCCCGTACGCGTGGTGTCCCGTGTAAGCATTCAAAGGGCAACACGGGGTTAGTGTGATCTGTAAAGCTTAAACAATAAGCTCTACAGTAAATGTACAGTAAAACATTAATGAAGAATGACTAAGAAGATAAGAGAATGAGGAAGAAGGTCCTCGTTCCGTCCTGATCGGGGAAGGAACCGACCCAAGGTTGTCGGTCCCCTCCGGTGAGCAGCGCATATAAAAGGAATGGGGTTGTACCCCGTTAAGAGGAAACGGGGGTCCCTGATGATCAAGGTATGATAAAATTATGTTCATAGTGGTTCTATTCTCGAGCTAAAAGATCCTAGAAACCTAACAATGGCATCAAGAGCAAGGTTAGCATCAAAATGGAACCCCTGCAACATCACAATCATGCTTCAAGTAGTTCTTGTTCACATTGTTCATCAATTTCATGATTCGCGTCACTGTTAAGATGAAATTTTACTCTGTTATGATGCAATCATGCCCAAACTAAAGAGCCTAGGGTTTCGGCTGAAGCACTGAGAAGAAGGGGGAGTCTAAATGAATCAAGAAAAATCCCCAAATTCTGAAACCCTAGCTACAGTGAAATCCCCAAATCCAAAGAACCTTATCCCTAATCGAAGGGGAATGAGATGCCATGGGCTTACCTGGTGACCACCGTGTCGCCATGGACGCCGTGGTGAAGCTCGCCGTCACCGCCACGGACCCATGGTCGGTCTCGAGCGCGGTAGGCGGGGCCTCAGGGCACCGACGAGCTACGCTCGACGGAGCTGCGCGCTGGCCACGGCCGCACGCACCTCCGGCGAGCAAGGCTCGGCGGCGCCACCACCTCCTCCGGCGTGCGCTGCTCCTCTGGCGCCGTCGCCTCCCGCTCGCCTGCTGCCGCCATCGGGTGAGGTGAGAGAGAGGAAGGGAAGAAACAGACCTGAGCATTTTGCGGGCCGGGCCGAATTCGGGTCGGGCCGGCAAAAAGCCCGGTTTATTTCGGGCCTAAAATTTGTGCCCACACCCATCCCGTGGGCAAGGTCGGGCCTAGTTTTCGTGCCGGGCTCGGGCCAGGCCGTGGGCGGGCTCGGGCTTCCCACTCTTTTTTAGTTGAAATATAAATGAAATAAATCGTTTGGGCGGGCTCGGGCCGGCCCGGAATTTTTTCGGGCTTGGTTTTCGCTGCCCACGCCCATCCCATTAAGAGACGTGGTCGGGCCAAAACCCACCGGGCTCGGGCCGGGCCCACGGGCCGGGCCAGGCCGGGCCACAAATGCTCAGGTCTAGGAAGAAATGAGATTAGGGTTTGGGGGGGCGGCCGGCTGCCGGTTTTGATCCGGTCTAGGGCGCAGCGAGCCGTCGGATTTTGATCCGACGGCCAGCAATGCCCGGCCGCCCCGCGGGCCAAGCAGGCCGGTGCGGAGCCCGTGGGGGAGGCCACGGGCGGCAAACGGGCCAGGCCGAGTATGGCCCAGTCGGGAAAGCGGCCCAGTTTGAAAATCCTTTATAGTTTTTTCTTTTATTTCTTAATTGGGTTGCATAGTAACGGGTCGTATATTACTGGGACGGAAATAATAATGGGCTGAAATAATGAAGAAATTTAAGAAATGTTTTTTCCCTTAAGTTTTCAGATACATGGAATTCATAGTAATGGGTTTAAAGAGTTTTTGGGCTAAAATGATAGAATTTAAGATATGAATATTGTTTTGTATTTAAGTATTATAATTATGATTGTTATTTTATGATATCTGCTATTATGTTTCGCAAATAATGATAAGAATAACAAGTAGACTTGTTATGTTCTAAAAAATTTTAAAGGTTTCCCTAAGTTGGCAACATATTTATGGATCAGAAAGTAATGGGCCGAAATTTCAATAAAAGATTGAATGTTATTAAGAATTAAAAAAATTATCTTTAAGCCTCTAATGTATCATTATAAAATAAGAACTAAAATGGTCATTGGACTAAAGTAATATATATATATATGTATATATATATTGTTTTGGGCTTAGTTATGTTAAGGGTTTCTTCCCTATTTTATTCTTGTAATATCATTTATTATGCCTTAAGTCTAATGATATTATGATACAATTAAGTTATGTTTCATTACTATGATTAAAGTTTTTTCTAAAACTTAAATGAAGTATGCCTTAAATGAATATAATTTAAGGTAGAGATTTATTATAAATATTAAAGTTGTTGGGCTATTAATGTTTTCTTTCCCATTAATGTAATTGTTGAATTCCCCTTTTAGAAAATAACAATAAATGTAGCCCAAAATGAAGTAATTAATGTTTGTTGCACAAAAAAAATGTATTGTTTGAGTAATGATTTTATGATAATTGAGCTTCTTGTACTTAAATAATAATTAATTATTATGAAAAAGATAAGTGGCCTTTTATGATTAGTTAGTCTCAGATAAATATAGATATGATGAGAAACTATGATTACAGTTATAGTTTAGTTTTGGGTATTACACCTAAGTTTGACTTACCAATTAAGGATTGTCATAATTAATCACCCATTGATTAAGAATTTTTTTGTCCATATGCCATGCAAATTAAAGGATTATTTCATTAAGTGTAGCGATCTCACCCGAGAAATGGGCCCACTTAAGTATATTCCACCTTCCATTGGTGCTAATACACAAAAATGTTCCCAAGTGCGGATTCGACCGTCGAGTCAAGCTCGACTAACTGCTACTGAAGATCGTCCGTCCATACGCTCACTCGAAGGTGAGTTTTTCAAAGATCACATCATTCCACAATTCAAATTACAACAAGTCTTAGAGTTATTACGACCAAATTGAAATGATAAGTAGATAAGTTTGAGTTCATGCAGCGGAAAGTAAACGAGATACTAGCGACGATCCATAGTATCGTCACGATGAAGTCAGCCGTGACGCTACTCCTCACGATCCTCGGGAGAGGTCGGCTCCCACTCGATGCTGTAACCAGGAGGAAGCTGGGAGGCCCAAGCCATAGAGGCAGCTACCTCCTGAGGGGACGGTCCTGAAAATTTATCCACAAGCAAGGCTGAGTATACTAGTTATACTCAACAAGACTTAACCGACTGGTGATCACTACATCACCGACTCCTAAAATGAGAGGCTGTTTGGCTAGTGGGGTTCTTTTGCCAAAAGCGACTAAGCTGTTTTCTACTTTCTTTATTTTGATTTTAATTTTCTTGGTCTATCCATTCTAGGTGAGCCTAGCTAAACAATCAAGTTTTGCAATACAATTATTCCATACAAAGATTTCATCCTTCCAAGTTTCACTTCATAATATGCCATACATCGGTCAAGCAGTCTCATTAACCGCGAGAAGCGGACAGTTCGAACCGAATTTACTACCTGGCCAGGGAAAACCCAAACATACGGAATGGTTGGAAATGCCAACACACCCCAATCCTTTCTCCTCTCTCTGCGAGTGGCTCCCGAGTCCCAATGCCTCAGGGTAAAGGTTTACCACTACTGGGACTCACGCAACTACCCTCATGTGCCCATGGGATAACGTTTCCAAGACAGAGAGCTGTCGGACCTGCTCGCATCAATCGGATACCGGGACTTACCGGTCCCATAAACCGTGCATATGTGTGGTACGTTCAAACGCTTGACACAAAAGTACCACATGTTTCCACTTAAAACATCGATAGACGGGTATCTACAATCATCCGCCCATCGTCTCTAGTGTTTCTGATATGAGTAGTCATACAACTCCTATATCTCGCGAGTGTCGGAAAACACTCGACTTCTATCGTTCTTAAGCATAGCAACTATCGAACCTAACATACTAGTGTTCAATCAAAGGAACCTATGATCATGCACTCTAGGGTTTCATTCAACTCCTTGAAACTTAAATGCACAAACATATAATCAAATAACTCGCGTAAGTAAAGTTAGGTTATGCTCCGGGGCTTGCCTTCCGGCTCGAAGCGGTACTCCTGCTCGGGGCTTGGATCCACGTGCACCACGTTCACCTCGGACTCCTGGGCGATCTCCTCGGCAGCGGGGACTAGCTCGTAGACTCCGTCGGCGAGACCCGAATCTACACGAATGCATGAAATGCTTAAGTATCGAGATTTAAATAGTTAGGGTTTATTTAAATCTTGGTTAATGAATTGGAAAGGATAAACATTAATTATAAGTGAATATTCCCTTTTCATTTTGAACCTTTACTTTGATTTTAGAGGTTTAGGTTTTTCTCTTTTCTTTTCTTTTTCTTCTCTTTTTCCTTTCTTTTTCTTCTCTTTTCCACCTTTTAAGCCCTTTTTCTATTATTCAAAAGGTGAACTTAGGAAATTTATTTTCATGTACCCTTTGGCCAGAGGCTTGCTCATGCCAAGGCAGGAGTTTAGCCCAAAATTTGGCTCAAGATAATTTTTCTATAATTTATTAAAATTATTCTTATCTTTTTGTCTAAAATCAAACTAAAATCCTACAAAAAATAACTACAAGGTTTTTGTCCAAACCACTTGGCACAGTGACTTAGGGTACCAAGGGTGACCTCTCTGCAAGTTTGCATGTGATTTTGATTTATGGTTATTTTTGTGGAATTTCACCATGTTTAAACTACCAAAAATCATTTAGCCATGTTCCAGTGTCCTAAATGTATCATTTTCATTTTTCTAAGGTTTCTTATGTCTTGATTTAGTTCCTGTGTGAAGGAGATGATTTTTCACTGAGTACATTATTTTCTGTGATTTATTTGCCAAAACAGCAGGGTATATGTTTGGAAAATCATAACCCTAAATCTATTGGGAATTTTTGTGCACCCTTTGCGCATTAGGCTAATGATAACCACCCTAACAACATATCCCAAGCTCAGCTCTAGTGCATGTATAGATTTTGAACTATGATGAAAGTGCTCAAACTAAAATGAATTTATATTTCAAAATCTACAGCTCAACTGGGTGAGGTGCAAAGGAAGAATTTGTTCTTCTAGATTCACTGGTCACTACAAAATTAGTTTGGTATTTTTCTGATTTTTCTACGATTTTCTACGAATTTTTGAAGATCTCAGCGAATTAATCCAAAAATATAGAATCTATTTTACGCGGCTGACCCTAGAGTTTTTGAAACCCTTACGAACAGGTCCCTACATTTTTCGCGCAGCCCCCTGGAAAGAGGTTGAAGACACAACCGTGTCCTCGAGTTCGTCGGCGTGGTTACGCCGGCCAAACGGCGGCGAGACCGGGCCGGGGAAGTGGGGGGAAAAGGAGAGGGGCTCACCGTGATTCGTTTGAGCTAGGTCTCGAGGTCGGGGATGGCCGGGAACAAGGTCAACGACGGCGGTGGCGGCTCGGCTTGCTCCGGCGAGCGGCTACCGGCGACGTCGGGGTCGGAGAGGCTCGGGGAAACGGTCGGTGAGCACCAGCGCGGCACGAGGAAGCTATTGGTGCCCTCGGTTCGACCGGAGGAGGAGTGGAGCGGGCTGTCCACGTGCGCGGCTCGGCGGCGGAAGCTCTGTGAACTCCGGCGAGCTACGCCGGTGGCTCTGGTGGGGGAAGCGGGTCGGGAATGGGTCGGTGAGTGGCAGTGGAGGATGGGGAAGCTCGTGAGAGCCTTGGTTTGGCCGGGGAAGCAGTGGAGAGGGCTACTCACGGGAACGAGCTCGGCGGCGCCTCTGCTTGCTCCGGCGAGCGTTTTTCCGGCGAGGAAGGGAGGGGAACTGTTGAGGGCTTATGTAGGAGCGAGAGGGGAGTGGAAGGGTGCTCGGGAAGCACGAGATGGAGACCGGGGCAGCTCGGTGACGTCTCGCGGCGACAGAGGCTTGCCGCGGCCGTGTTGGCGCCGTGCGCGGCGTCAACGCGCGCGCGCAGGCGTGCTGCAGGCGGCAGACGCGCGTGGGCGAGGCGAGAAGCGACAGGGCGCGGAAAGGAGCACGCGGGGCGCAAAAGTCGCGCTTTGGACCGGCGGGCAACGGCGGCGACGGCAAAATCCGGCGGTCCGCGGCGGCGACGCGACGGCGAGCGCGGAGTCAGCGCTACAGTGGGTCTCCGGCCATGAGACCTTGTCAGAGGCGTGCACCGCAAGCGGGGACATGCAATGGCAGCATTGGTCGGAGCTGGCGAGGCCAGACGGCGGCAGGCGCTTGCCGGCGGCGAGCGCGGCACGCGCGGGCGCGGCGCTGGCAACCCGTGAGCGCGCCGTGAGCGGTGCAAAGGTCAACTGATTGGCATGGCTCTAATTTCAAAATTTTGAACATGACTCGAAAATCTTCCAACATGAAAGTTGTTTAGAATTTCATGAGACACGTCCCTGCACTGGAGATTTTGAGAAAAAGTTGGAAATTTGGCCGTAATTCGAAAGGGGGTAATTCCCTGTTTTGAACTGAATTTTTGAAATTCGAGGGGCTAAATGGCAAAATTGGCCAAGGTGCCCAAAGGGGAAAAGTCCAGAAAGGTGCCCAAAGGGGAAAAGTTTGTAGGGAATTTCTCAAGTTTCTTTATTGCTCCTTTCAAAGGGTTTTTGACTCAAATTTGGATGAATTTCCTCATTTTCTTTGATTTGGCTTTTGAATCATGCTTAGCTTAGCTTAAACATTGGTTTAGTGTTAATTAACACCAGGGGTGTTACAGCCTACCCCCCTTAAAAAGAATCTCGTCCCGAGATTCGGGAATGCTAGAAAGTGCGGAATGTGCGGTACCTGGTGGGGTGGTGAGAAATCCAGGATAATGGCGATTGAGATATTTCTCGGTCTCCCATGTTGCCTCTTCTTCAGTGTGATGAACCCACTGAATCTTATACATTTTAACTGAGCTCTTTCTTGTGTGCCTTTCTTTTTGATCAAGGACTTTGAGAGGTTGAGCAACGTAGGTCAGATCGGGCTCAACTTCCACGTCTTCTTGTTCCACGACTTCAGTCGGAACTCGAATACACTTCTTGAGTTGTGAGATATGAAAGACATTGTGCACGACTGAAAGTTTGTCGGGAAGTCGTAGACGATAAGCCACGGATCCACATTTCTCAATGATTTCATAAGGTCCGACGTAACGGGGTGCAAGCTTTCCCTTTACTCCGAACCTTTGGACTCCCCGAGTTGGTGAGACCTTAAGATACACATGATCACCGACTGCGAATTTGAGAGGCATTCTTCGGCGATCGGCATAACTCTTCTGACGAGACTGACCGGCTTTGAGGTTTTCCCGAATAACCCTGACTTGCTCTTCGGCTTCAATTACCAGGTCGGGCCCGTATATTTCTCGCTCTCCAGGCTGAGGCCAACATAGCGGAGTTCGACACATTTTCCCATATAAGACTTCGAAAGGGGCCATTTTCAAGCTTGCTTGGTAACTATTGTTGTATGAGAACTCGGTGATAGTCAGGCATTTATCCCAACTTGCTTCATAGTGAATGACGCAAGCTCTAAGCATGTCTTCAAGGATTTGATTCACCCGCTCGGTTTGCCCATCCGTCTGCGGGTGGTAAGCCGAGCTTCGAATAAGCTTGGTGCCGAGAGATGCATGGAGTTGCTCCCAGAACCTTGCCACAAACTGCGGACCTCGGTCCGAAATGATTGTTCTAGGCACCCCGTGCAGACGTACAATTTGGTTGAGATAGATCTCGGCATACTTCTTGACGGCATAAGTGGTGTTGACCGGAATAAAATGAGCGGTCTTTGTGAGCCTGTCCACAATGACCCATATAGAATCGTGCCCTCGTGCGGTCTTGGGAAGGCCAACAATGAAATCCATACTGATATCCTCCCATTTCCATGAGGGTATAGGCAAAGGTTGAAGAGTTCCAGCCGCCTTTAGATGACTAGCCTTTACCCTCCGGCAAGTGTCACACTCGGATACAAACCGAGCAATATCCATTTTCATCTTGGTCCACCAAAAAGTTTTCTTCATATCCTGGTACATCTTATTGCTGCCAGGGTGAATAGAGAATTTAGAGTGGTGAGCTTCACTCAAAATTTTCTTCCGTAATTCCGGATCCTTAGGCACGACGATACGGTTCCCAAACCATATCATGCCTCGGGCATCCTGACGGAAACAGTTATACCGTTCCTCCTTTCCTTTGGCCAGCTCCTCCCGAATAATTCCGACCTTTTTATCGGTCTGCTGGGCCAGAAAGATCTCATCGTGCAATGTGGACTCGAGAGATATGTTGTTTAAATAACCGTGCGGAACAATCTCGAGATTGAGTTTCGCCAACTCATGGCATAGAGTGTCGGCATACGATTCGACCGAAAGACAATGGCAATGAGACTTGCGGCTCAAGGCATCCGCAACCACATTCGCCTTTCCGGGGTGATAATGTAGACTCATGTCATAGTCCTTTGCCAACTCCAGCCATCTTCGTTGCCTCATATTCAAGTTAGTCTGAGTGAAGACGTACTTGAGACTTTTGTGGTCGGTATACACGTTGCAAGGAACTCCTATAAGATAGTGCCTCCATATTTTCAGAGCGTGAATCACGGCTGCCAATTCAAGGTCGTGAGTGGGATAATTCAGCTCATGGGGACGGAGAGCACGTGAAGCATAAGCAATAACTCGATTCTCTTGCATAAGAACACAACCGAGTCCGGTGCCTGAAGCATCGCAATAGACATCGTAAGGTTTGGTGCTATCCGGTTGGGTCAGAACGGGAGCTGAGGTCAACAATTTCCTCAATGTGCGGAATGCCTCTTCACACTTCTCATTCCACACGAATTTCTGCCCCTTCTTCAATAGCTCGGTCATTGGCTTGGCAACTCGCGAGAAGTCCGGAATAAAACGACGATAATATCCCGCCAAACCCAGAAAGCTTCGGATTTCGTGGACAGAGGTAGGAGGTTTCCAGTCCATTACTTGTTGCACTTTCGTAGGATCCACTGAGATACCATCTTTAGAAACAGTGTGACCTAAGAACTTCACACTATCCAGCCAAAACTCACACTTGGAGAACTTGGCGTACAACTTGTGATCACGGAGTCGTTGAAGAACAATACGGAGATGCTCGGCATGCTCTTCCTCATTCTTGGAATAGACAAGAATATCATCAATGAAAACCACTACGAACTTATCCAGCTCGGGCATGAACATCGAATTCATGAGATACATGAAATAAGCAGGAGCATTAGTCAGCCCGAACGACATAACCAAGAATTCATAAAGTCCATAGCGGGTCGAGAAAGCCGTCTTGGGAATATCACAAGGACGAATCTTGATTTGATGATATCCAGAACGAAGATCAATTTTCGAGAATATCTTGGCTCCGACGAGTTGATCGAACAATACATCAATGCGGGGAAGAGGATACTTGTTTTTTATGGTAACCGCATTGAGAGGCCGGTAGTCAATACACATCCTCAACGTGTGATCCTTCTTTTCGACAAATATGGCAGGACAACCCCAAGGTGAAGTACTCGGACGAATGAAACCCTTGTCCAGTAAATCTTGGAGTTGAGTTTTCATCTCTGCCAATTCTGCGGGTGGCATTCTGTAGGGTCTTTTAGAAATTGGTGCGGTGCCTGGTTGTAGCTCGATAACGAACTCAATGTCCCGATCCGGTGGCATTCCAGGCAAGTCGTCTGGGAAGACATCGGGGAACTCACAGACAATAGGAATGTCTTCAAGCTTGGGCTCAGTCATGACAAAAACACACGAGCTCAAGGAGTTGGGAGACGGAAGATAGAGTGTGGTAGATCCATGTGTAGGTGAGTTGATATCAACAATTCTCTCAGCAATGTCTAACACAACCTTGTGCTGTGCCATCCAATTAGCTCCCAAGATTATATCTATCCCGTCCAGTTCTAAAAGAATCAGATCGGTCAAGATAACTCTACTACCCAATTTAATTGGCACCTTCCGCGCCACATGATTTGAATTTAAGTTTCCTCCTGCGGTGATTATTTTGTAGGCCGCATTTGTAGATAAGCAATTTAACCCATATTTCTTAGCACAACTTGGACTTCTGAAACTATGAGTGGCACCAGAATCAAAGAAAATGACTGCAGGTTGGTTATGAATCAGAAATTTACCCGTCATTATTGGTGCTCCCTCGGGAAGGTCAGTCAAGGTGGTGAAGTTGACCCTTCCCTGCTTGACGTGAATCTTCTGCAACTTGCCCTTGTTTGGCTGGTTGCCATTGTTCTGCTGCTTGCCCTGGGGACAGTCCCTGATGAAATGACTGGTACTGCCGCAACGGTAGCAAGAATACCCAGCTCCAGGCTGAGCTGGCTGCTGCTTCATCGGGGTCTTCTGCTGCTGCGACTGCTGTGGTGGAAAGCGAGAACCACTTTGCTGAGGAGGGTTAACCACCCAGCGGCCAGACTGCCCTGTACGCTGCTGTCCCTGTGGAGGAACAATACGGAAGCGCTGCGGCTTACCGCCACTGGCAGAGACAACAGGAGCCTTCCTCTTCTTGTCGGCTCTATGGGTCATAATGGCATCCTCCTGAGCGATAGCCACAGTGACCAAGTCAGCATAAGTGGTAGGCTTGATGTTGAGCAGCCTCTCCTGCAACTTGGTGCTGAGCCCCATACGGAACCTCTCCTTCTTCTTATCATCACTGTCAGCATGATGACCAGCGTACTGACAGAGGTTGTTGAAAGCCTGGGCGTACTGATACACCGTGTGAGTGCCCTGAGTCAAGGTCAGGAACTCCCTCAACTTCCTCTCAACAAGACCCTTAGGAATGTGATGCGCCTTGAACGCATCCTTGAAGTTCTGCCAAGTAAGCACAGTTTCGGCGGGGAGCATGCCACGATAAGTCTCCCACCAAACCAAGGCCGGACCGCGAAGCTGCTGTGCGGCGAAAGTGACCTTGCGCTCTTCAGAGCAAGGGACAGCCAAGATGGCAAACTTCGAGTCGATAGCCCGAATCCACGCGTCGGCCTCCATGGGCTCGGTAGCTTTAGAGAACACCGGGGGCTGAGTACCCAAGAAGTCCTCAAATCGTGCCACCTGAGCGGGCGGGGCATTTCGGCCACTCTGACGCTGAGCACCGATGTTCATGTTCTGGGCCAACTGCTGTTGCTGCAATTGTATCTGCTGCTGCATAGTCCTCATGACCTCGGCGTGCATAGCCATCATCTGCTGCCAATTGGGCAGTGGAGGGGCAGGTGGTGGCTGCTGCTCTGGCGGGACCTGCTGATTCGGGGCACTAGTTGAGCCTTGATTTGTCCCGAAACCACCCGGAGTCAGTCGGGTCGTAGGTCCTACCATCTGCATGATTGAGTCTCCATTAACCACATGAATACTTACTCATAAGAGAACGACAGGCATGATTAAGAGACAACCTCAATGCTACAAAAGAATGTGGCATAAAAAGCGAAATTTCATAGAATGAGCAACTTCATTAATCCAAGACAAGGTTCGATGAATCCATTACAACACATGCTGACAACACATTCTAATTAAGATGCTACACCAAATGCGAAGGGAAACAGATACAAAGAGATACAAGAGATTATCCATTCTTCAACTAGCTAAACTCCACGTGACACGGAAAAGCCATGCTGAAAAGTACCTAATCTCTAACTCAACGCTCTAGAAGTCATCCACGTCGTTCACCGAAGTACGGCTCACGGTGGGGGAAAGCGGTGGCTGAACTGGGGGTAACTCCTCGTCGTCCAGCTCGGACTTGGCATCATCCTCTGCCTCGTTCTCTGCCCCGTCCTCCTCGGGAACCTCCATATGAGCCTCCAATTCAACCATCTCGGCATTAGCCTCGTGCAACTCTGCCTGTGCCTCCTCAAGTGCATCTGTCAACACCTCTACCTGGTGAGCACAGTGCTCCTTCTCCATGGTAAGTTCCGCAATGCGAGCCTGCAACTCCCGGATCTGAGTATCCTTGGCAGCCATGTCCAAAGAAGTGCAGATCCCGGCTATGTCCTTATCCGCGGACACTCTCACCATCGCATCGGCAAAGTCGAGCAGAGAATCCTGTGACATCTTGAGTAGCTCTGTCATGCGGATGCTAGCCTTCATCCAGCTAGCAAAGAAAGCTGGTGCGTTCCGGGGAAACTCCAGGAACAACTGCGGAGAAGCCAAGTAACGTGACAACCACTGAGGGTCATCCCTGCGGGCTGAAGGCAGGAAACCAACCAAAGTGTTATCCACCAAGTCGTGGTGCTGTGAAGTGAACTGGTTCAGTCCTGCGAAAGCGGCCAGCTCCCAAGTGTCCGGAAAACGGTGGCCATGCACCACAACTCCCAGCCTAGGCCAGTCGGGGTGCTCGGGGTGCACCGGTGCCTCCATGCGGACACTGCACCGAGTCACACCACGCTCCGCACACTCTCTGCCAAAGTAAACCGCCGGAGACGGGTAGCCAACCTCCTTCAGAATCTTCCAAAAGAGGGACGGAAACCCCTCCCAGCTGAGACAGTCCTGGCACTCCACCTTCTCGTTCGCGCCAGCAAGGTGACTGGGAACGGCCATCTGAACAAAAATTCAGAGGTGAGTACCAAGAGTCAAAAAGACTAAGGAAGAACTGGGAGAAAACTGAAGGTACAGAACGTTCTCAAGCTTTTACTTAAGGTTGTTTAAGCCTTGATTTGATCGGTTGGGTTTGACTTTCTTAAGTTCATTATTCCGATTTTAATTAAGAGATGCATGCAAGACCTAAACGTCCTCACATTTTAAGTCAAACTTGACTTTCGGAGTTAGTGCCGGTGGCTAGGCATAGACACGTCTCTCTCTATAGATCTAGTCGGACTCCTACTCGTAAACCTTTCGTAGCAGTCAGAGGGATTTCGACGAAAGTCTTTTAAGATTGGGTTTCATGGAAGAACAAACATCACTCCTAAGTTAGACTATGCCACCTAACAAAGCGCAACCCTTAACCCTTAAGGACTTCACGTTCTAGTTTTATCCTTAACGATCCTATACGTTTCATTCCTTTTGCTTAGGCGCAATGGAATCGGGGTTTGGTAGATTTTATTTAGAAAACATTGGTTAGGGTCTGATGCTTTCTTTGGTGCGTATGAACGTCGGCTCTGATACCAGCTGTAGCGATCTCACCCGAGAAATGGGCCCACTTAAGTATATTCCACCTTCCATTGGTGCTAATACACAAAAATGTTCCCAAGTGCGGATTCGACCGTCGAGTCAAGCTCGACTAACTGCTACTGAAGATCGTCCGTCCATACGCTCACTCGAAGGTGAGTTTTTCAAAGATCACATCATTCCACAATTCAAATTACAACAAGTCTTAGAGTTATTACGACCAAATTGAAATGATAAGTAGATAAGTTTGAGTTCATGCAGCGGAAAGTAAACGAGATACTAGCGACGATCCATAGTATCGTCACGATGAAGTCAGCCGTGACGCTACTCCTCACGATCCTCGGGAGAGGTCGGCTCCCACTCGATGCTGTAACCAGGAGGAAGCTGGGAGGCCCAAGCCATAGAGGCAGCTACCTCCTGAGGGGACGGTCCTGAAAATTTATCCACAAGCAAGGCTGAGTATACTAGTTATACTCAACAAGACTTAACCGACTGGTGATCACTACATCACCGACTCCTAAAATGAGAGGCTGTTTGGCTAGTGGGGTTCTTTTGCCAAAAGCGACTAAGCTGTTTTCTACTTTCTTTATTTTGATTTTAATTTTCTTGGTCTATCCATTCTAGGTGAGCCTAGCTAAACAATCAAGTTTTGCAATACAATTATTCCATACAAAGATTTCATCCTTCCAAGTTTCACTTCATAATATGCCATACATCGGTCAAGCAGTCTCATTAACCGCGAGAAGCGGACAGTTCGAACCGAATTTACTACCTGGCCAGGGAAAACCCAAACATACGGAATGGTTGGAAATGCCAACACACCCCAATCCTTTCTCCTCTCTCTGCGAGTGGCTCCCGAGTCCCAATGCCTCAGGGTAAAGGTTTACCACTACTGGGACTCACGCAACTACCCTCATGTGCCCATGGGATAACGTTTCCAAGACAGAGAGCTGTCGGACCTGCTCGCATCAATCGGATACCGGGACTTACCGGTCCCATAAACCGTGCATATGTGTGGTACGTTCAAACGCTTGACACAAAAGTACCACATGTTTCCACTTAAAACATCGATAGACGGGTATCTACAATCATCCGCCCATCGTCTCTAGTGTTTCTGATATGAGTAGTCATACAACTCCTATATCTCGCGAGTGTCGGAAAACACTCGACTTCTATCGTTCTTAAGCATAGCAACTATCGAACCTAACATACTAGTGTTCAATCAAAGGAACCTATGATCATGCACTCTAGGGTTTCATTCAACTCCTTGAAACTTAAATGCACAAACATATAATCAAATAACTCGCGTAAGTAAAGTTAGGTTATGCTCCGGGGCTTGCCTTCCGGCTCGAAGCGGTACTCCTGCTCGGGGCTTGGATCCACGTGCACCACGTTCACCTCGGACTCCTGGGCGATCTCCTCGGCAGCGGGGACTAGCTCGTAGACTCCGTCGGCGAGACCCGAATCTACACGAATGCATGAAATGCTTAAGTATCGAGATTTAAATAGTTAGGGTTTATTTAAATCTTGGTTAATGAATTGGAAAGGATAAACATTAATTATAAGTGAATATTCCCTTTTCATTTTGAACCTTTACTTTGATTTTAGAGGTTTAGGTTTTTCTCTTTTCTTTTCTTTTTCTTCTCTTTTTCCTTTCTTTTTCTTCTCTTTTCCACCTTTTAAGCCCTTTTTCTATTATTCAAAAGGTGAACTTAGGAAATTTATTTTCATGTACCCTTTGGCCAGAGGCTTGCTCATGCCAAGGCAGGAGTTTAGCCCAAAATTTGGCTCAAGATAATTTTTCTATAATTTATTAAAATTATTCTTATCTTTTTGTCTAAAATCAAACTAAAATCCTACAAAAAATAACTACAAGGTTTTTGTCCAAACCACTTGGCACAGTGACTTAGGGTACCAAGGGTGACCTCTCTGCAAGTTTGCATGTGATTATGATTTATGGTTATTTTTGTGGAATTTCACCATGTTTAAACTACCAAAAATCATTTAGCCATGTTCCAGTGTCCTAAATGTATCATTTTCATTTTTCTAAGGTTTCTTATGTCTTGATTTAGTTCCTGTGTGAAGGAGATGATTTTTCACTGAGTACATTATTTTCTGTGATTTATTTGCCAAAACAGCAGGGTATATGTTTGGAAAATCATAACCCTAAATCTATTGGGAATTTTTGTGCACCCTTTGCGCATTAGGCTAATGATAACCACCCTAACAACATATCCCAAGCTCAGCTCTAGTGCATGTATAGATTTTGAACTATGATGAAAGTGCTCAAACTAAAATGAATTTATATTTCAAAATCTACAGCTCAACTGGGTGAGGTGCAAAGGAAGAATTTGTTCTTCTAGATTCACTGGTCACTACAAAATTAGTTTGGTATTTTTCTGATTTTTCTACGATTTTCTACGAATTTTTGAAGATCTCAGCGAATTAATCCAAAAATATAGAATCTATTTTACGCGGCTGACCCTAGAGTTTTTGAAACCCTTACGAACAGGTCCCTACATTTTTCGCGCAGCCCCCTGGAAAGAGGTTGAAGACACAACCGTGTCCTCGAGTTCGTCGGCGTGGTTACGCCGGCCAAACGGCGGCGAGACCGGGCCGGGGAAGTGGGGGGAAAAGGAGAGGGGCTCACCGTGATTCGTTTGAGCTAGGTCTCGAGGTCGGGGATGGCCGGGAACAAGGTCAACGACGGCGGTGGCGGCTCGGCTTGCTCCGGCGAGCGGCTACCGGCGACGTCGGGGTCGGAGAGGCTCGGGGAAACGGTCGGTGAGCACCAGCGCGGCACGAGGAAGCTATTGGTGCCCTCGGTTCGACCGGAGGAGGAGTGGAGCGGGCTGTCCACGTGCGCGGCTCGGCGGCGGAAGCTCTGTGAACTCCGGCGAGCTACGCCGGTGGCTCTGGTGGGGGAAGCGGGTCGGGAATGGGTCGGTGAGTGGCAGTGGAGGATGGGGAAGCTCGTGAGAGCCTTGGTTTGGCCGGGGAAGCAGTGGAGAGGGCTACTCACGGGAACGAGCTCGGCGGCGCCTCTGCTTGCTCCGGCGAGCGTTTTTCCGGCGAGGAAGGGAGGGGAACTGTTGAGGGCTTATGTAGGAGCGAGAGGGGAGTGGAAGGGTGCTCGGGAAGCACGAGATGGAGACCGGGGCAGCTCGGTGACGTCTCGCGGCGACAGAGGCTTGCCGCGGCCGTGTTGGCGCCGTGCGCGGCGTCAACGCGCGCGCGCAGGCGTGCTGCAGGCGGCAGACGCGCGTGGGCGAGGCGAGAAGCGACAGGGCGCGGAAAGGAGCACGCGGGGCGCAAAAGTCGCGCTTTGGACCGGCGGGCAACGGCGGCGACGGCAAAATCCGGCGGTCCGCGGCGGCGACGCGACGGCGAGCGCGGAGTCAGCGCTACAGTGGGTCTCCGGCCATGAGACCTTGTCAGAGGCGTGCACCGCAAGCGGGGACATGCAATGGCAGCATTGGTCGGAGCTGGCGAGGCCAGACGGCGGCAGGCGCTTGCCGGCGGCGAGCGCGGCACGCGCGGGCGCGGCGCTGGCAACCCGTGAGCGCGCCGTGAGCGGTGCAAAGGTCAACTGATTGGCATGGCTCTAATTTCAAAATTTTGAACATGACTCGAAAATCTTCCAACATGAAAGTTGTTTAGAATTTCATGAGACACGTCCCTGCACTGGAGATTTTGAGAAAAAGTTGGAAATTTGGCCGTAATTCGAAAGGGGGTAATTCCCTGTTTCGAACTGAATTTTTGAAATTCGAGGGGCTAAATGGCAAAATTAGCCAAGGTGCCCAGAGGGGAAAAGTTCAGAAATGTGATGAAGAACAACTTTGCTTTTTGGAGATTTTGATGTTCTGTGGTAAAATCTTGAGATTTGGCTAAGATTCCCTTTCAGCTTTGAATTTGAATTGAAAATTTCAAATCCCCTGGTTTGGGTTTGAAATTTGAGATGCTTCCATGCATTTTTAGGCAATGGTTTGAAAAGAGAAGTTTCTTGGTTTGACTTATTCTCCAACTTTCATATTTGCACTTTTTCAAGTTTGTAGGGAATTTCTCAAGTTTCTTTATTGCTCCTTTCAAAGGGTTTTTGACTCAAATTTGGATGAATTTCCTCATTTTCTTTGATTTGGCTTTTGAATCATGCTTAGCTTAGCTTAAACATTGGTTTAGTGTTAATTAACACCAGGGGTGTTACATTAAGCATGTCTCAAATCTATAAGTGTGGCTTGTATTTTCATTCTGGCCAAAGCTGATTGATAAATACTTGTCCACAAAATTTTATTGTTCTTGTCCATTTCTGGCTGAAGCTTATGTGGACTAGTTCAATAAAAGAAGTACATAGAGATATGTGATTTTAGTTAAGTGTGTTTTATATTTGTTATTCTGGCCAAAGCTGATTGATGAATATCTGACCACAAAAATTTTGCTACTCTTGTCCATTTCTGGCCAAAGCTGATATGGGCTAGATTAGTAAGAAAAGATGAAGGTCAATAAAGTGTGACTTGTATTTGTTATTCTGGCCAAAGCTGAATAATGAATACTTGTTTACAGAATTTTGTTGTACTTATCCACTTCTGGCCAAAGCTGATGTGGATTGGAGCAATAAAGAAGTTAATGATCTAGGAAAAAAAATCTTAATGCATGAATGGCTTATGGATTTTTCAATATATAAGATACAAAAAAATTTGTGTAAAATTAGGGAATTATGCTAAAGGAAAGGTTTGAGAAACCATATATAAACATTAGCAATTAATGTTTATGCTTCCGCAACTAAATGCCTCTGATTTAATTATTCTCGAGATTTGATAAGTTTTATGATTATAATATGTGTAACTTATGGCTACATTCAGAATTGTTTATAGCCATGAGTCATCATTTAATTCCCAGATCAATTAAGTTTTAAAATCTCAAACATGATCAAAGTTGATTATATTGATGTAATATTCCCTGAGTAACTGACATAAGAAATTTATCCCTATAATAATAAGATGAACAATTATTAATGCTTATTTTCATGTTGTGTTACACTTTGTTTTTGCCCAAAGGTGATGCAAAGTAACATAAGTAGTCTTGATTAAGTCTAGTTGAAATTATCAACTAGAGTATCCCTATTGATGATGCTTTGAATCTAGCCATAATTTTTTGGCTGTTTTTTTTAAGTATCCTCAATAAGAAATGAGCTAAATTTATCGATACATTATTGTCTATGTGAGGCCATAAATATTTGTTGCATGAATAAATGCAATAAGCTCCTATTAAAGAAGTTTTGATAATTATGAAATTCATGAAAAAGATGATAGATTTCTTGTCTATTAACATCTAATGGGAGCAACCTAAAGCAAGCTATCTTATGATCAATGCCAGTAAAGATCTGGGGAAGCAAATCCCTTGGTTTAATATTTTCTCTGGCAATAATGGAGAAGTAGTTCTAGAAGCCTAAAGACCATAAGAAATAAGAAATAAAGACCATTAGACATAAAGAATTATGAGAACTTTTGGGTTCATTTCATCATATTGCCAATCATATAGCATTATGATTGAAGCTCAAGTAAATTTGAGCTCATAAGAAAAGATTGGCAAAATAACATAAGGCATTATGAGTATGATGATATTATGGCCTCGTGATTATGAAAAGCCTTGGGATAAGTATTTCAGTGTTAAATGTGGATTGGAGGTTAATGTTAGGCTATTGGATATTTTTCTTCCATTAGCACAAAATTAAGACTCGTCCTCCATTCCGACAATGAAATATCTGTTATGAAGTTCCATCGAAATGTGACACTAGCGCTTAGCCCACATTTCGAGGGGGAGAGTTGAACTTCCCATCAAGAAGAAATACTTTATCAAGTTATCAGGTACATCTATATTTTGTATATCTCACTTTTTTTTGTGTAAGTGATGTTTTATGGATATGAAATTAAGCAAGTTAAGAATTATATTATGAAAGATATTGACATCAAGATTTTTATGCATATGTGGAATCATCCTTTCTAGTACCTGACTTTATTAAGATATTTGGCTTCTATTCTTTATAAATGGAATATTGTTATTAATATTGTTTAAAAATGACTATATCAAATTAAAGTTTTAGCTAATGATATTAAGGGTTATTAAGAATATAAGATTATTTTAAGATAAATATGGCTAAAGACTTACCTTTTATTATTAAGGGTTTAAATTAGTTATCTTTTAATGATAAGCCTCACATAATTAACCTCTGAGCAAGATATAAGTTTTAAGAATCCTTTCTATCTAATGGAATGAAAGCTTGTTAGTTTCTAATATTTACGTTAATTTTTGTACTAATGAATACAATGCCTAAATATAACTGTGAAATAAAACAATGAAAGGCACAGTCTTACGCTCATAAAAAAAGGGTTCATGTAAAATAGAAAATTAAGTATGATACTTATGATAAAGAAGAGTGGTATTTACTGCTTGTTGGTTTTGAGGGTTTAAGCATTTTTTTTGAATAATGAAATAAAGTTCAGTAAGAATTTTGGATTAGTCGACGTCTTGTTGACAATAAGCAATAGGGATATTGTGTATTATAAGGAATGAGTTTTATCAGAGAATTAAGCTTATTCTTGGTGATGTACCTTATGTTCTTTGAGTACTAAGATTCACCAAGGTTGGTCCAGAAAATGGGAGTATTAAGTATTATCCCCAAAGTTATGTTTACTCCCATTAAAGGCAATAAGTTTTCGTATGTTGTGGCAGACATAAGTAATGTATATACTTAAGTTATTATATGCCCTTAAATTTTAAGACCGGGATACCTGGCAAATATAAGTCCAGCACTGGACCCTGGAAAATTGCTCAGAATGCTCAGAGTGCTATAAATATAGCACTAAAGGGATTATATGCTCATTTTTTTTTTGAGAATGTCTGATAACCACCAAGTTAGAGGGTGTTCAGACAATAATTTTTCTTAGCAAAGGTGCATTAATGTCCACAAAAGTTGCAGCTTTGAGAGGGAGCCATATTGTGGAATGGCTTTACCCAACTCAACGCATCTTAAGTTGTGGCATGTTTCAATCCCAAAGTTTTGGATATGGATTTATGTCCCTAATCCATGTTATTTTAAGAGAATAAAGAATTTCTTAAGAAGTTTATCCCGGAACTTATTATGAAATGAGTGCAGTTCTATTCGAATAATATGTCAAAGGTATTGCCAGACCTATGACATTGTGAAAGATTAAATCCAGAATCAAATATTATCTGTTCAAGGCCTTGATGAGCTAAGTTTTTTTTTAAGGAGTGCTCAACAAATAAGTATAAAAGACATAAGTGTTGAGTATTTTCTAAGATTAATGTTGATGCTCAGTATATGTAAGTGTTATAGTGCTAATGCTAAGATATAAATGTTGAGCATCATAATTTAAGAGGCTTGCCTTCCAAAGATTGCCGGCATAAGAAATAATTGGCAGCCTATTATTCAGGGACAACATTATGATTCTGGAAGTATGTTTGATTCTCAATTTTTAAAGTACGCACATAAGGTTTATAAGGATATACAAATGTATATAAAAAAATAAAAAAAACTGCACTCTGGGACCACCATGACACCATCTCCCCACATGCCTAAGACGGGTTCATTTCATGATGGGATGAAGTATTGTAGATAATTGATTCAACAATGCTTAATTGACTGTTGTAATCTATTGTCTCTATAGAAGTTCCAGCATGAATTGGGCTCATAAGTTTTAACTAAAGTATTAAGATTTATGGAGCTCCTAAGTTAACGAAGTTTGCTTTGAGATAAAGTAATATGTTATAGTCACTGGGTTCGATGGTACTCTATATAGACCATTGCAATCCTTGTCTTGATATACTACTTTGTTGATAAATAAACTTATAAGTTTAAACCTTACGATCAATGGGGAGAATGTTGGGTTATTGTGATCTGTAAAGCTTAAACAGTAAGCTCTACAGTAAATGTACAGTAAAACATTAATGAAGAATGACTAAGAACATAAGAGAACGAGGAAGAAGGTCCTCGTTCCGTCCTGATCGGGGACGGAACCGACCCAAGGGTGTCGGTCCCCTCCGGTGAGCAGCGCATATAAAAGGAAGGGGGTCGTACCCCGTTAAGCCACCGATCGGCTAGCGCCTGTGATCACCGGGGAAACCGACCGACACAAAACATACAAGCACAAAGAAGCCCAGATCAAGAACAAAGAGAGGAAACCAAGGTGGGAGTCCCTAATGATCAAGGTATGATCAAATTATGTTTATGGTGGTTCTATTCTTGAGCTAAAAGATCCTACAAACCTAACACAACACAGAAGCTTCAGCCAGCCAGATGAACTGGTCTGGCTGGGTCCACCAGCCAGCCCCTCATCCCCCGCCAGACCACCCAACGCTGGGTTGTTTCGCAGCAAACCGAACATTCATGTCTCCGTTCAGAAAAGACGAGGAAGAAGAAGATGCTGTTACTGTTAGGCTGTTACCAATCGTTCCCGTACGATAGTCGGATGCGAGTTAGTGAGGAATAGCTGGTGGACGTGTATGGCCGGAATTAGATTCAAGTTCCTGTGGATTGGCCATAAACTTTGTTGTCAGGAAAGAGAGAGCTTCGCTCTGATTTAACAAACACGAATGGACGATGTGGTGTATTGTAGTGTAGCGTGCCCTAGAGAGCTCCAGATTCCGTCTTTCGAGACACGGAGAGAGAAAAAATGGGGCTCCTTGATGCCTGAAACGGACGGTCGGTGGGAGGTTCTTCTTTCGAACAAGTAATCGTCGTGCGCCATAATTTAAGACGTGTGGATAAACAAGATCCAGACATAGTGGGGAGCATCTGATCTGCTGGGAGATAAACAAAATCTAGAATCTTTCCAAGTCGTTGTTTAAAATCCTGTAGAGGAAAGCTTTCAGCGCATAAACAATACCAAGAATTAATCGTCGTCGCATCTTTCGTCCATGAGTATCCAAGCTTGAATTGCTTCAAAAGTCATGGCACCTGCTTTGCTTTTATATTAGTCTTTAACCAAGAAAAGTCCTGCGTGAAAATGTGTTCTACGTTTTGGACCTTCTTCCGGCGTGGACTGATATACACCCACGTTAGCGTATCACATTAATAATGACGTACAGTTACTCTGGAAGCAAATAAAGTCTGAAGAAGAAGAGGAAAAATGGCGTGTAGAGGTGTTCAGATTGGAAGTAAAAAGTACTTTTTCTAGATGAATAGTGCACTGAAAAGCGTGTTCTGTGAGTGGGATGAATAGAAAAAACTTGTTGAAGAATTATTTTTTTCTGAATCTACCGATCAAAGTGCCTCGACGGCGACCTCTCGATTGCTGCTGGTACTTTCCTTTCAAGCGATGGTGATCGATGGCTGGGCAAAGCAACGCAGCAACCGCTGAGCTGATCGTTGTGAAAGCAATCGCTTTTCGTTTTGGCTCAACTGATGCACCCTCGCGCCTGCAACATGTTACCTATACATCAGTTGTTGATGGTGTTTTACTTTGAGTCGACTTCCAAAAAAAAAAAAACCTTTGTGTCGACGTCAGAGCTGAGGGACTTGGTATAGCAAAAAGAATCACCAGCTGCCGGCCAATTATAATAGTTAGAGTGTGAGTGTGACCGTATCGGTATCGAGCTCAAACTAGTACTACTCGTTAACCCTTCAGCATCTGTGCCATATGTACTGCGTTTGTATGCAGTCTGCGTACTATGGCTGGATAGTAACAGCGTCGTCGTGATCGAGCTGCGTTACTGTCAGCGTGCCAAATGAGGACGGACGCAAGCAATCCAAGCTGGCCTGAACCCCATTTTCTCCGTGCCAACAGTTTAGAACTCTCATTCGATGCTGCTTGCTGCAAAATGGAAGTCGGACTTGCTTAGATGGGGATGTAAAGTTAGCAAAATGTAACATCTATCTTTTTTACACTAATTAGGAGTACTAAATATAGACTAATTATAAATTAATTACACAGATGGACTCTACCTCGCAAGACGGATCTATTAAGCCTAATATATGCCGTCATTAGCGTATTTTTAATGACGGATTACTGTAGCATGACATTGTCTAATGACGAATTAACATGGCATTGTCTAATGACGAATTAATTAGGCTTAATAGACTCGTCTCACGATGTGGAGTCCATCTATGTAATTAGTTTTTTACACTTATGTTTAATAGTTTTAATTAGTGTCAAACATTCGAAGTGATAAGTTAACAAAATAAAGAAAAATTGGCAATCTAAACAGGCAGACATCATAACAAACTCGCCAACAGCCAAGGACATCACTCAGCAGCACTGCCTTTTTTTTGTGTGTGTGAGAGAGCTTCAGACCTTTATCTTCAGAGAGTATGTTACTGGGAAGGGAAACCTTAATTTGACCTCGTATTTTGACTTCTCCGGGAGTGTATTGCCTGTTGCCGACTTTATGCTGTCTCACCGTGCTTCTGCCATGTGGGCCACGAAGGCCGCCCCCACACTGGGGCCCGTGCCCTGTGCTGTGCGTAAACCCATATGGCTCACTCACCACTTGTCCCCTGCATCAAGCCAAATCATCATCGCAAAGCGGCGAGGCTTTTTTCAATCATGTGGCTGAGAAGGCTTGAGGCCAAATCCTCCCCTTCTCTCTCTGCTAAAATGCGCTTTTATCCAAACACACTCCAAATTCTTTTCCCCCCGAAATAAAACACGCGATTCTGAACGGCGGCACCGACCGACCGCGGAGAGAGATCCATTTTGTTTAGGGGAGAGGCTGCAGCGTCGCTACGAAGTACTCCCTCCGTCCCTGACGCTAGGGATACGTACACGTATTATTTTTTTAATTTTGACTTAATTTGTAGAAAAATATATGTAATAGTTATATCTCTAATAAATTTGTTAAAAAACTAGATTCAAATATCTATCTAGTAGTAGTAATGATATACTATAAATATTAATATTATTTTATATATAATTGGCTAATGCTCAAAGATGCTGTTTTTATTGAGAAGCGAGAATAACATCTATTTATTTTTTATTTTTGGACGGAGAGTGTACGAACTATGCCGCAGACGCAGTCCCAGCACAGTGGGGCGTTCCTGTCTGTGAACGGGTTGGATTCCGGTTGGGCCTTTTCGTTTTGGTCGCATTCGGGGCATGGGCGCTATCACGCTACTGCTACGGTGTATCGCCTCGCAGGAAAAAGCTCAGCGGAGGATATAATACACTTCCTTTTTGCACCCTGGGTAAAGCGTCAACTACAGCTCGGCCCTCAGGGCCTCAACGCTAGGCAAATAGGCAATGGCTTCCTGTTCTCGGGCAGCCGACACCTGTAATTCCAATCCAGTGCTATAGCACGCCCAAAAGCAAACTTGCTTGGGTTTTTTTAGCTTGTCAACTTTCACCAACTTTCGAGTCACATATTATCTCACAGACACGTTTACCAATGCACTATTTATATCTCCAACTTTCCACCAACTTTCTCATCTAAATAAGACTAAAAAAGAGAAGCTTTCTATGTGTTTTTGGAATAAAATGATAAGTTATTACAAGTAAATATCATATTTTAGATTTTCCTTCTAATGCTACACGGTGTATAAGCATATACACAAACAAAAAACTGCAATACCATCAGCTCACCTTGCTCAGATTCGACTTTCTAGAAAGAAGTCGAATGGATAAAACTGGTGCTCCAGGGGGCGAGACACTCTAACTTCGATTTGTGCTGGATAAAGAAATTATGAGCGTTCACAAAACTAACTGTATCTGTCTCTGAACACTGTATACAACCAACACTAGCAAATCGTTTTTGACTCGGTATACCAGTTCAGCGTCTTCGACTTCGAGTCCCCAAACCGCTAGTAAAACCGCTGCTGGTTTCTGTGGGTGTGAAAAACTCCAGGAGTCCGGGGTCCTTGCGGCAAAAACGTCCCCACGCAGCTGTGTCACACCTAACCCCTCCCCGCCCAGATATAAAAGCCAGCTCGTCCCCCTCCGCTCCTCTCTTCTGCCCATCTCCATTTTTTTCCTCCCATTGTTTTTGCATTTTAGCCCCTCAGCAAGCTGTGATTTTGTGTCCAGTCCGTCGACTCGATTCTGCGCGTGCTTTGCTTCGATCGAGCGCGCCGGCCGTTGAAAATCCCTGCGAGGCTCCTCGTTCAGCGGGTGTGATTCTGTGCTCGACTCTGTTTCTTCTTGCACAAATCTCGTCTTTTTTCGTCAAGATTTAGCTTGTTGGCGTCCGTCTAGCTGTTTCTCGTGGTTTTCGGCTTTGTTTTCGCCGATTTGCTGTTGGATTTCGTGGTCTAGGCCTGTGAAGCTCGGATCTTGTGCGCAAGTTGCAGCATTAGAAAGCCTCAATTTGGGGATTTGGTGTGGATTTGGTTCGGTTTTCGGGGTAGAAGTGGCCGACCCTACGGGCGAAGCTTCTCGAAGTTCTGCCTTTGGGAGGAGCTCTTCCGGCTCTGAGGGTCTCAGTTTACGCGGTTGAGAGGTTACCTTGAGTAACCTGGCAATCTCGTTCATCGCGTGGGTTTCTGGTTAGATTTCGTGTAGTGGTGACCAAAGTTTGGCAAGTCTGGTGGTGGAAGCCCTCAGGCTGGAGATTTCCTCCCTCAAAACGCCAATAGAGTTTCCTTCCATCCCCGAGGTTTCCACTTCCTCCTTGGCAAAGGTATATAGTTTCCTCTGCTAATTATCTTGCCTTGAACTGACAAGTACCGGTTGCTGATCAAGTCTTTGTTGCGAAATGTCAGGCTGCTGATTTCTCCCTCTCAGGAAGCCAAGTAAGGGATTTCTTCTAGAGGAGCTCTCCAGTTCCTCACGTTTGCACGCTGTGGCTATTTAATCTCCATTTGCATCCAAGAGATTCTTAATTGTGCGAGACTGGGAACACTGGAATTGGTTTCGGTAAGGTGTTCTAGGAATGGGGAATCAATGCCCAAACGGGACTCTTGGGAGTGACTACTACAATCGTCCTGCTTCTAGGTTTGCTGATGGGTACCTCGAGGAGGATCGCTACTCTGACTTGAAGAAGTTTGAGAAACCATGGCCTGAGGTAAATTCATTTAAGCCCACTGCTGCTGGTATTTTGAAACGGGGATTGGATCCGACGTCCATCACTGTTCTTGAAAGGAAGACGTCTGACCTTAGGGAACATTATATTATTGGTCGGAAACTTGGTCAAGGGCAGTTTGGCACAACATACCTCTGCACTGAGATCAGTACAGGGTGTGAGTATGCATGCAAGACCATCCCAAAGCGCAAGCTCATCACAAAGGAGGATGTTGAGGATGTGCGCAGGGAGATCCAGATAATGCACCATTTGTCAGGCCACAAGAATGTTGTTGCAATCAAGGACGTTTATGAGGACGGACAAGCGGTGCACATTGTGATGGAGCTCTGTGCTGGTGGGGAGTTATTTGACCGAATTCAGGAGAAGGGGCATTACAGTGAACAGAAGGCTGCAGAGCTTATAAGAATAATTGTCAGCATTGTGGCTATGTGCCATTCACTTGGGGTGATGCACCGTGATCTAAAGCCAGAAAACTTCCTCCTTTTGGATAAAGAAGATGATCTGTCAATAAAAGCAATTGATTTTGGTCTATCTGTCTTCTTCAAACCAGGTACAATATCAAATTTGATCCATAACAATGCATTCTTTATTGTCATTTTAAAGCAGTAGATTAGTGCCACAGCGACATGTTTCTTTTTCTGTACAAGATATTCCTGTAGCTAGATATTAGTCATGTCCAATTATCATCTGCTAGTATCCTTGAGCCTAACTCAAGGTGCAACAAACTACTCCAAATATTGTGCAACATCCTTGAGTAGTATATAACAGTATGGCATGACCTGTGCACTGGGATGTCTGACCAATCCAAAATTCATTACTTTAACAATGTTTCTGTTTATTTTAAGGCGTAGGGCAGTGTAAATAAATTACAGAGTACTATGATGCTGTTTCATCAACAAATATTGTTTCTTACCTGACTCAGTTCATCTGTTTTCAATTCTGTCAGCTATGTAATTTATGAAGCGTTCATGAATGAAACATAGATTTTTTTCTATGTTCAAAACTGCAGGTCAGGTTTTCACTGAGTTGGTTGGAAGTCCATATTATATTGCTCCTGAGGTACTACACAAACGTTATGGACCAGAAGCTGATGTGTGGTCAGCTGGAGTGATACTCTATGTATTGCTTAGCGGGGTGCCACCATTTTGGGCAGGTTACACTTCTATTCTCAGGTGTTATATTCAAGTCAACTGTATTTCTGAATTGAAATTGCTAACTAATAAATTTGATTTGTTCTACCAGAGACACAACAAGGTATATTTGACGCTGTCCTCAAGGGACACATTGATTTTGAGTCGGACCCATGGCCTAAGGTGTCTGAAAGTGCAAAAACTCTTATAAGAAAGATGCTCTGCCCTTGTCCTTCAGAGCGTCTGAAAGCCCATGAAGTACTACGTAAGTATAGCTCAATGCTTACCTATGCCTTCACTCAATTCAGTTGCCCTTCTGATAGCTGTTAGCTCTATTTCTGCTATAGGTTATGGTTCTTGAATTGTTTTAGGAATCATAAAATTTATTTTTTGCTAACAAAACTGAATATTATATATGATTGCCAGGCCATCCTTGGATTTCAGAGAATGGAGTGGCCACTGACCAAGCTCTTGATCCCAGTGTTCTCTCTCGGCTCAAACAATTCTCTGCTATGAACAAGTTAAAGAAGTTGGCTCTGAGAGTGAGTACTTTTTTATACTGACTACTTCCATCATGATCATGATCATGCATGTTGTTGAACTTTTTACGAGTCTTTATTGTGCTATATCATTTGTGCCTTTTGGGTCCTGGAATCTTTTTAAACTTTTTTTTTTTTGCATAGCTACTTGGCACCTTGGTGGATAAGTGTCTTACTCATTTGTACTTTACCTTAAAATATTGTAGTTAAAATCTACATAAATAGTTCAATTCGTACAACAATTCACACGTGTTTAATGCTGTTGACAATTGCACTTAGCTGCTGCCATAGGAGATAGAAATACTGCTGTTTCTGGACGACCATCCTGATTTTGTTCATTCTACATGGGGATATAATGCGCTAGGTATTAGGATTTGGCATTTAGTTCAAGACACTGGGATACGCACTGCTAAGTGCTAACATGTTCAATTCATTTGTTCCCTTTGATTGTATGCACTGCAACTATCAGTTATGTCAACATTATGACATTGCTATTTTTTTACGCTTTATGTGCCTCCAGGTGATTGCTGAACGGCTTTCTGAGGAGGAGATTGCTGGGTTAAGACAAATGTTCAAAGCAGTGGATGTTAAAAATAGAGGTGTAATTACTCTTGGTGAGCTTAGAGAAGGGTTAAGAAGATATGGTACTGAATTGGAGGATAGAGAAATTAGTGATCTAGTGGAAGCGGTAAGTAGCTGCTTTCTATTCTTTTTAGTTTCAGTGACTAAAACATGTATTTGTGTTCATGTGTGACAGGAGATGTTTTACTACCCCAAAAATACATAAAAATAAATTTATTGGATACTAGCAATTCTCCTCTATTCTTGTATTGCATGCATCTTTTTTTAGATAATCTCTGCTTCACCCAAGTGCTCTGTCTAAAGTTCCTGATTTTTTTTGCAGGCTGATAAAGACAATGACGTGACCATCAAGTATGAAGAATTTATTGCTGCCACTGTGCCGCTTAACAAAATAGAGCGTGAAGAGCACTTGATGGCAGCATTTACTTACTTCGATAAAGATGGAAGTGGTTATATCACAGTTGACAAGCTTCAACGAGCTTGTGGAGAACATAACATGGAGGACACTTTTCTTGAAGAGATAATTTTAGAAGTTGACCAAAACAATGTAAGTTGATCATCTTTTACTTGAGCTGCAATACTAATGCTTAAAGGTTTCCAGTATAAGTGCACAACACTTTGGATACCTAAATATGTCAACCTCGTTCCATATCCTGAATGGCGTTGTACTAATAGAAAGCCACCAAGGCGTTCTACTAATAGAATAAAGTCAATAAACACTTTTGGTGGCTGTGCATCAACCGCATAGTTACACCTAATGCACAGCTGTCAATTTCAGCAACCAAAAAGGATAGGAAACTAAATAAATAAATGCGCCTGGTGACAGCACAACCATTGTCAATCTCCTGATAGACCCACCATTCACCATTGATATTTAATTTAGCTGCGAGAATATTCCTACCTGAGAATGTTTCAAAGGTTGGCTATTTTTAGCTTTTGCCTGAAAAGTAGGCACTATATTACTGAATCATATGGCCTGGATGGTATAGGGAGAAAACCATGTCACAGTTCTGATTACTGACTGAGTCCAACAGTGCCTCGGAGTTCTATTTTACTGAACGCATGTGCTGATATGCCTTGTATTTTGCTTTTCAGGACGGTCAAATTGACTATGCCGAATTCGTAGCCATGATGCAAGGCAACAAAGTTGGACTTGGGTGGCAACCAATGGAAACCACTTTGAATGTAACCTTGAGAGATGCACCTCAAGTACACTGATGCACACGTGATGTACAGATTTTGTTCTCTTTTCCTCTTCATCATTTCTCAACAGCCCGAATTCGGGTCTTGACATGTACGAGAAGAGAGCAAATCAATTCATTTCGTAGTATTTATCCCAAATAAGTGTGGGCTGGCAAGTAGTATAGTTTGGTTATAAGAGACTAGTCTGGGTTATACATATAGTAGTGGTATGTGTTCATGTAGTTTCGATCCTGTCCAGCGATTCAAAATACCAAAAGAGGTGTTTTCAGTCTGTTCTTTGTTCTGGTACTGACTGTATGAAGTTCTGTTTTCTGAGATCACTCTTCGGAAAACACCATACTCCTTCGAAATGTGCTCTTAATCTTAAAGAAGCATTTACCAGGCCATTTCTCCAACATTAAAGCAGCCTTTCTTTTCTCATATAAGGATGATCGTTTTGTGTTGTCAGGACTGCAGTCATATGTTCTGCAGGCGATGGTGTTTGGGGTCCATGACCATGCGCCAAACCATGTGCTAACTGCTAAGCAGCCAGAACAGTCTATTGCAGAGCCGCATGTTTATGCTTCTGTCTACGACTGGACGAACCTAAACGGTGAACGTTGCTCGCCGGAGCTGCTTGTACCGGTCCAGTAGACGGTTTGGTCCGGAGACTGAACAATTCTGACATCCAGAAATTCAGAAATCTGTCGATCAGGCAGAGCAGTGCCTTTGGCAATGCTAATTTCCTTTGGTTAGCTCGGAGTGTAGAGCACAGTGTTTGTTTGTTTGTTTGTTTGTTGTATGAGAGTATATGGCCAATTGGCCATTCTATTTTTGAGGACAACTACGGCAGGCAATAGCCGGCCTGAAAATTGGCCATTCTATTGGTCTATTCTACATAGAATCTTTCCGAACCTGAATGTGGATGAGCTGACAGGTGAAGTCAGGTTCCCTCCGACACCCGGGACTCGTAGGCAGCAACGATCTCCTGCGAGACAAGAGCAACCGCAGCAGGTTAGTCTCTGAACCTGAAATCAGACAGGGTGTTCATATTTGAAGTCTGAAACGCCTGCCTTGACGTCTCCGTCCTTGGACAGAACACACCGCGACGTCACCGCGCTGCCGCCTCCCAGGGCCCACCCGACCTCGCACAGGAACTCGCCGTCGCCGTGCTCCTTGAACGCGCTCCACAGCTTCTTCGGCAGCGCCACGACGCCGTCCGCGTCTCTCAGCAGCTTGCTTGGTTCGTCGGGAGACAGCTCCGCGAACTTGCCCTGCTCACCACTCATCCATGAAACTCTGCATCCTTACGCGCTATAAGCATTGAAACCGTAATGGAGAATCACGTAAGTTATAGTGTTCAACGGATCACTCACCGTCTCGGGGTCCAGCTCGTCGGAGAACCTCGCGGCGACGACGTCCGTGGTCTCCCACTGGCCCAGCACCTCGGACACGTCGAGCTTCTCGCCGGCGGCGAACGCGGTTTCCCGGATGGCGCAGCCGCCGAGCTGCTCGCCGTTACGGAACGGGCCGTACCACTGCTCGGAGAAGATCTTGATGCCACGCAGCCGGGGCTCCTTGCCCAGCGCCACGGTCTGGACCACCCGGACCCTGACCTCGGCGGTGTCGGGGCGCACGACGCAGTGCTCCACCTCGAGCACGGGTGCGGGGCCCCTGGGCCACGCGGCGACGTAGGACCCACCTGCGGCGAACGCGAAGGCGGAGGCGGAGGACGCGTGGCGCCGGTGGGAGGTGTGCACGGTAGCGGCGTCGGCCTCGCAGCCGACGGTGGGGAGCAGCCGGACGAGGCGGTATTGAAGCGCGCACGGCGCGGTGGGGTCGGCGAGCGTGGGGCACTGCGTCTGCCAGTCCAACACCTGAACGCCCCACTCGCGGAACGCCTCCGGGACCACGTTCTCCGGCAGCTCCACGGGGTCGCCGGCGGCCGTGAAGTCCGCGCCGAAGCCGTCCCACTCGCCGGACACACGCGCCGCGAACGCTGCCCACTCGGTGTTATCGGCCAAACCTGCTGGACGATGGATTGGTGAGCCACAAGCTTCGAGTTTTATTTGCCCATCCTGTGAATCTCTTCGTTGCCCATTGGAGCGTGTGCCGTCCCCAATCATCAGCAACTGTTTTCAGTGGAATACTTGCGCGCGGACTAGTATAAAATCGTGTCAATTTATTTGCTAATGATCTCATACCATTACTGTACGACGTATGCTACATCAACTAACTCTAGAGCTATCGTACGTAGCAAAGAAAACACGAGTGCTGCTCACCACAGCTAAGAAGAGAACAGAACATCTTCTAACCTGGCTGTGCGCCTGCGGTGTTGGCGTCCGTGGCAACGGTGCTGGAGGTCTCAGGAGTGATGACTCGCAGTCGCGTTCTCGCCGAGGACTGCCGTGATCGAAGCGGGGATAGCAGTGGCCGCACGCAAGACGTCGACGGCAAGGGCGCTGCGCACGCGGGCGGCGGGAGGAGAGGGTGGTGGTGGCGGGCGTCGGGGAAGGGCAGGAGTTGCGTGGAGAGAAGCGGCATTGCTGAATCGAGTAATTGTCTTTTGGCCTTTTCTTTTTTTTTTTCTACGGCCATGCACGGTACCCTGCATTCCTTCTTCGTTTGTGTGGCGCGGACGAATTATGACGTGTGTATTAACTCGATTCAGCCCTGGATAATAGGTGTGTGGGCGGGACGTTGCGAGGGAAGCCAAAGCCCCCCATCTCTCTCAGCTAATGACGGCAGGAGGCCCGACCCAGCTAAACGCAAGGAATTGGCCGATTCTCACCCACCGCTTTTTAGGATGGATCGGCACCATGCAAGCCAGAGAATCAATCACAAAGAATGAGTCCATAACTCTAATAAAGCCTCTAATTACTCCAGGAGTCCTCCTCCTCCACTCATTCACATTGACTGACTAGTTAAAGAGTTATTACTCCAGTAGTCCTTCTCCACTCATTCACAAAGACTCACTGGTTAAAAGAGTAGTGTTCCGACTGCAACAAAGCCTTCTAGCCACTCCACTAGTCATCCTGCTTCACTCATTCATATATCATACCGACTAAAAAGAAGTGTTCTGGAGCACATTCACATTTCAGATTCTACCAGAGCATTGTATCTTATTTGGTATGTGTTCTTCATGTACTCACATAAATTTTGGCAGGTTGATACATTTTTGCATAGATTCGTCACTGAGATTTGTCTTGGCTGTTAGTATGTTAGCGTGGGCTCTTCTTGATTAGCGGATAATTCTGTGCTCAACAAATGGATCAGTTTTTTGGATCATATCAGTTCTAAGACATCAATATATGTAAATCCACGAGATGGTAAGAGAATTATACTACTTATGCAATCATATTAATTGCATTTCTGTTGTTTTCGATGATCATCGTGAATTTTATTAGACTGACAAAAAAGAATAACACATATTATATTTTCTATAGCCTAGATTATCCAACAATGAGCCTGTCCTTGTCGCAGCGGTGGCATCTATTGGAAATATGCTACAAGGGTGGGACAATGCTAGTATAGCAGGTGAACAAAAAAATTCTATATTTGTTTTTTTTATTTTTATTTTGAGAGTGCTCCATATATTTTTCTTGTTGGGCTATGCATTCACAAGCCTAAGATTGGCATATGGTCGGTAGCTGCATGCATGCTAATAAGGATATAAACATTTAGACTTACTCTAAATTTATATGAAACTATGCATTGAAGTAATTATAAAAACATGTATCCTTATTTGTCTTATAGAGATGTTACATGTATGTGTTACAAGTAGTAATACTAACTCCATATATAGCCATCGTAGCATAAAAGAAATATCACATTAAGCATATGTATATAATATTCATGAAATTATGTTGTTTCCACAAAATGATGAACATATGATAACTTTCATGCATAATAGCAATCCTTGAAATAAAATGATGTTCTCAAAATTGTATTTATTTACTAACTAGATACAAATTAAAATATTAATTCTCTCTTCAGCTACTATGTTCTACATAAAGAAGGAGTTCCACCTGCAGAGCATGCCACAAATTGAGTCATTAATCATGGCAATTGGGCTTATCGGTGCAATGATAATCACATTATTCATCGGATCATTGGTAGACACATTTGGTAGGAGAAAGATGCTAATTATCTCATCAAGCATATATTTCATTTCTTCAGTGTTCATGGTAGTGATTCAAAGTATATACACGGTACTGTTTATGAGACTTATGAGTGGATTTGGTATTGGATTGGCTATGACAATTGTTCCACTATATATCTCGGAGATTTCTCCTACATGCAAAAGAGGGTTATTAAATACTTTCCCTCAGTTAAGTGGTTCTATTGGAACGTGCTTCTCTTATTTTATAGGATTTTGTATGTCTTTGCTACCAAATGAAAATTGGAGGATAATATTTGGCATACAATCAGTGCCTTCATTTATCTACTTTATGTTGACTATATTCTATTTACCTGAGTCTCCAAAATGGTTAGTACGTCAAGGAAGAGCAAATGAAGCAAAGCAAGTTTTGGAAAGACTGCAGACAACAAAATATGTCAAGGGTAAATGCATCATTACCAACAAAGAAAATATTTAAGCTCTTGTGATGATGTTGCAAATTTAAGTCTTATTTATCTAGAATATATATTCTTATATTATATTGCAGGTCAAATGGCTCTTTTTATTGAAGGCATGGGAGGTAGCCAAAATATTTCATCTCTTGAGAAGTATATTATTGGACCTGATGATGAAATTGTCGGTAATAAACTGGTTTCAAATGAAGATATTGTAAAATTATATAAGCTTGATGAAGATTCTTGTTGCATTGCCTATCCAATTAAGGCACAAAGTACAAATGAAAACACTATTGGATTTTCCACTACTCATGGTACATTAAATTTGGATACAATTGTTGACCTTATTGGAAATGTGCATAAGAGGTTTCCTAAGGTGAGCACTACATTATGCGCAAAAAATTGAAATGCTTAGGTTATCAAGAGAAGGGAGCTCGTGTAGCACATTGTTCTCTAAAAACTTTTAGATTTATTTGTGTTACTATAGAACCCTATCTATATATAACACAATCAAAAGTTACTTGTATGCTTTTTATGGACATTTTTTTAAACATATCTCATAACATAATTGGATCATATCATCAAAACATGTAAGTTACATTCACATTTGACATATGATATAATATTGAGTAGATGTCAATCTAATCTCACTCTCTTTTGTATGTTAACAAGAAAGTAATGTATTCAATGAGATAGAAGAGGTACATGAAATTGAATGGGATGAGGAGAGTCAACATGAGTCCAACAAATATGTAACAGAAATCAATGGATACGATATATGGAAAAGCCTATATAATCCTCTAATTAGCAAATATATGAATGAAGGTTTAGCTCCATTGCATAGAAGCAGTTTTGGCATGAGAAGAAAGAAAAGTAGGTTAGAATCTAACAGAGGATGTGGCTTACATATTGGTGGAGGATGGCAATTGGCTTGGAAATCAATTGAGATAGATAGTTCAAATGGACAAGTGAAATATGGTGTGGAACGTATGTACATTCATCCAGAAGTTACACAAAGTTCAGAAGATATGATATTGGATATTCCTAGCGATAAGTTCATCCAAGCTGCTGCTTTAGTTAGCAAATCTATTTTCCCAAAAAATCAGATTGAAAGTAGTACTATTGATTTCACAGAGCTTCACCAATCTAATGATGATGTTTTTAAGGACGTAAAGTGGACCAGTTTATTGACACTTGGGGTAAGGCGTGCCTTAGTAGTTGCAATTGGACTACAGATGTTTCAACAGGTAAAAATAATTGTCTTTAGTTATAATTGCATATGTGGAACTATGTCATATTTTTTTAATAAGTATTATATAATCTTTGCTTTATTTTTATTTAGTTTGCTGGAATAAATGCTATTCTATACTATACTCCTGAGATACTTGAAAAAGTTGGTGCTGGAGTTATTATTTCAAGTTTTGGTCTTAACTCGTGTTCTGCATCCATTCTTATAAGTGGTCTTACAACTCTGTTGATGCTACCTTTTATTGGGATGGCCATGTATCTAATGGATCGCATAGGGAGAAGGTTAGTAACTAATATTTTAATTTTCTTAGTCATATTATTCATTTTTCTAACTTTATGACTTTTGTTTAGTATCATTACACCAAAGACCGATAATGACTACTTTATTTATTCGATGCAGGCGACTTCTTCTAGTTACAATACCAGTCTTGATTTTATCTCTCCTTGTTCTAGTTATCATCAATATTGTTACACCAAGCATAGAACTACATGCTATTCTTTCGAGATTCAGCGTTTGCATTTATTTATGTATCTTTGTTATGGGTTTTGGTCCAATACGAAATATTATATGTGCAGAAATCTTCCCCACAAATGCACGTGCTATGTGTTCAACAATATATAGCCAAACATTTTGGATCAGCAACATTATTGTCACATATAGCCTTCCTCTGCTAATGAGATCCATCGGTCTAATTGGTGTTTTTGGGATGTATGCCATGGTTTGTGGGTTCTCTTTCATATTTGTGTATTGTAAGGTGCCAGAGACTAAAGACACACCGGTGGAGGTCATTGTGGAGTTCTTTTCACTTGGAACATCAATTCATATGCTCAACAAAAAGAAAGACCTTCGAGACAAAAGTTAGAATTATATAAGAGGGGATTTGGAATGAATTGTTTGTTAATTTATGATTGTATTGTATCTAGTGTTTTCATCTTAAAAGGTACAATAGTTTATGAGCTATTGAACTGTTATATACAACAGATACAATACATTTTTCATGAACCACGATGATGCATAAATTAAGGTGTTTTTAATTATTAAAATGATTTTCAATGAGATCTTCATGCGCCGCAAGTTAAGATCGTGTCTCTTGCTCTTTTCATGAGATATAAATATCAGGAAGTAGTGCAGTTGGTTCTTCTTGGTGGTGCTCAACAAAAATCCATGAATGACTTCGAATGATCTTTTCTTTTCCACCCACCCTTAGGGGTGATATATAAATAAGAGTAAAATGAACTATAAATTACTTTAACAATCTTTTTGGATTCATTTAAATCTTTAACTTTTAAAATATACATTATGTCTTGTTAAGTACAGAGGCTAGCTCGGCTCTCCATTCCTTTTCATAGGTCTAAGTTAACTTAGAATAAGTGCTAAATTGATAAGAAGTGCTATCTTTTGATCATATATATCTATTTTTTAATCTTTTGATTCTATATATATCTATAGATCGGTTATTTTGAGAGTATGAATCCAATTCTTCATATATTTTTATGTTTCTGAAAAAAATATATACATGATCAATCTAAATGTTACATTGCGCAACATCAACCACTTGAGTGTAGAGGTGAAGGTTAAGATCGATGTCCAACAATCACTTACGGCGCATGACTGTGACGAGAATCGGTGGAGGTTAAGATTCTCAAGCTAAGATTGGCAATCAGTTATGTGAAATGGTGATAGTGCCTGAAGATGAAGATGGCTCGTGCGTGTTAGAACTGTCGGTGTCACCGCCGGACCCGGACGATGAGGAGGCCTCCTCCGTAGCCGAGTCGCACCTGAGGCAGCGCTTGTTGGGATCGGGCGGCGGTTTGGGTGTCTCGTCAACGACGAGGACACGGCGGCAAGAATGGCAGGACGAGTGCGCGACGAGCCATGTGTCGACGCACGCCACGTGGAAGCCGTGGCCACACTGCGGCAGCACGCGGATCTCCTCCTCGGGCGCGAACTCCGACAGGCAGATGGCGCACTCCGCCAGGATCTTCTCCCCGGCCGAACCCGCTTTCCCCCCGCGCGCCGCGGCCGCCGCCGCCACGGCCTCCTGGTAGGCGAGCTTGGGCAGCGACCTGAGCGCCTTCTTCCCGAGCCCCTTGGCCGCCGCGGCGGGAGGAGCGCCGGAGGACGCGTCCCCGCGGCGGGGGCGTGACGAGCACCGGGAGATGGCGGCGAGGCCCATGACGCAGATGAGCGCGCAGAGGAACGCGGCGAGGATGACGACGACGTCGGAGTCGAAGGCGAGCGGGCTCGGGGGATCGGCGACGGGGAGGGCGGGGTACTGGCCGGAGCTGGTCTGCAGGAGGCGCCGCGCCGACGACGCCATTGGGAAGGGGAGAGGCTTGGCTGGTGCCTGGTGGTGGAGTCTTTGAGTTTTGTCGCGTACAGTGGCAGGCAGTGGTGGTTAATGGAAGAGAAGCTTGTGATCTGGGTGGCTTCTCAGCTGGGAGTTGGGGCGTTCGATCGTGTCGTGGTGACATGGCGTCCGCCGCGCTGAGGTAAAGCAGGTGTCGTGTCACGGGACCCCAGCGCACAAACTTGTCCTTGCCCCACCACGGCAACGGGGGGCCACGGCCACGCGACCATCGCGACGGCATTGGGTGTTTTCTCGTGTGGTGACCGCCGGTGGGGTTTGCAAGGCCGCGCGACGCGAGTGAAAGGCCTCGGCCGCCGCCCGATAGGGTTGCGGCGAGGAGGTGGTGGCGTGGTGGCCGGCCTGATGGGTACACGAACGGCTGGGGAACGCGCGCGGTGGGACGGCAATCATGTCGCGTTCGTTGGCGTGCGACGTCCGCCTGCCTCGGTTCGTAGGGCTCGCACTTGGCGTCGTTCCCGTGCCCATCCGCGGTAGTGGTGGCGAAGGAAACTGGCAGCTCTTGCTTGTACTATCTGTCGATCAAATCAGTTACTGGATCGTGTCCAATCATCGGACCATGGTAGGATCTGCAGACTTCAGACACTAGTACGTAGAATAGGCATGGCAGGAAGCTGGAAGTTTCTGCGTTCTGCCTGCGGATGCCTTCTTGCCGGCATTTGCGTAACGTGCATTGGGAAGGAGAAACGGCCTCAAAAACCCTGCTTGATCCGAGGGAGAAGGAGAAACCGAGAAAGGTTGGAGGCGAAGCCAAGGAGGTCCTTGGCTTGCGCGTCACTTCTCTGCCAAATGGACTTGTTTTCCTGGTTGTGTGAGCTCTTGAGAGCCCCAAAGGGGAGCAGAGCAGATAGGTTTTGGGGTTGTTTAGATGGTGGAGAAGTGGGGAAAAGTACTGTAGCATGTGTGTTGGGAAGCGTGTTTTGTGATATGGAGGAATAGTGAATATCCAATGAATAGTGAATATCTGGAGAAGTTATCTGCGAACTAAACTAGTCCTTTGATTCACGAATTTATTCATTAGAACTAGTAACCTCGAGGAATCATGTAGGCAGTAGAATATAAATAAGTTCAGAGCATCCCAGTAATCTGCGTTGTCTTTTCTTGTCGAAATCACCGTGGTGGCCTGATGGACAGGCACCACTAATCCTCTGTTAACTTTCGTGAAAACTTTCCATGGGACAAATGATGATGCTACGCAAGGTACAGATGCTGGTGCGGCAGTAAAACCATATGATAAAATTAAACAAAGCCCCTTTGCACGTGGAAAAGCAAAGGGCGGTTCTAAAATAAAAGGGAAAGCAAATGTTGTTCTCGTCGTCCGCCAAATCGAGATCCCACATCACAACGTTTCGTTTATTGTAGATCACGAAAAGAGTACCTACGATACACTGATCGCTGCTCTTTACATGTGATCCCAAAAACTCGTGAGCGCAAGCAGTGTGATCCTGCCAAAAGGCCAAACCTGTTCGATCTCAAACATGTGAAGCACCTCTTTGGCATCAAGCCTTGAAGGCTCAATAATAAGGTATTCTTGAGCAATTGAAAAGAGGGAATCAGATGTTCAGTTCAAAAGATGAAGGCTCCATGTAATATTGATATCAAACCCAAAATTTAGTCAGCTCCAGAATGATTACAGCGATTATCATGTTACATGGTCGTCGCAATTTCCAGGACTCAAACTTGGAAACTGGATGGTTACCGACACAATCTCCGTGTACCAGATTTCAACATCAGGGTAAACCCAGCAAAGGCAGTCTAATCCCTAGATATATGACGGCACATATGTGCTCAAATCTCACTAATGTACTCTAGAAGAGATTCAACTTCCTGCCTCAGGGCAGCAATTTTCTGCTGCTGCAAAGCAATCCTGTTCTCTATATCTTGCCCACGCAACTTCTTCTCAAAGCTGTCGACAACAGTAGAATGCCTTGTCATGAGCTTCTCCTGCATCTCTCTCTCCTTTGTGATCAACTCCTCTACCTGCATAACCCATAGCAAACAGTAACCAAACTGGGAGTTTTGGAATTAATGTAAACTTACGTTCAAAAAAATTAATGTAAACAGATTCAGATTGCTTGAGACATGTTATGATACATAGTATCAGAACCATTTTGTTGACTGGGTTTCTTTGTATTCCTGACATGACATAATGCTTGGTCGATAATAATAACTGACCTTTGGCCATATCTGATAAGACTGGGGAGATGACTGTAGATATGTCAACAATGGCTTCAGCTCTTTTGATAGCTCCTTAAACTGTGCATCCGCAGCTTTACGAGCAGCCTTGCAAGACTGGATATCCCCAGTCCTTGACAAATCACGCAATGAGGCCTCCAGTTTATCATGAACTGCTAAGCATTGCTCAAAGAGCCCCTGGATTTTCTGAACAGTGGCTTGCACCTGCACCATAAAGCATGAAATATCCAGCAGAAATTAGTACTGCAGAAAACAGCAGCCAGTTTCCACTAATCAAAACACACTTGTACCTTTGTAATTCAAGTATTAAGCACTTTTTTTTTCCAGAAATCGGGCCAAGGCCAATCATGACTTCCTTGCTAGCAAGGCATGCATATTACACCAATCATTCATATTTACTGTGTGCTGTAATGGTTAACTTAAAATCCCCACTCTTGCCAATTCATCTATAGTTCTTAAGCTAATCGTGCATCATGGGCTTCCATGCAAGACCCAAAATCTTTTAGTGTAAGTAGAATATGTTGTTACTATTATTTTATTACAAAAAGGTCATACTTCCCTAGTATATCCTCCCATAAGTAATTTTAGCCTCACTTTACATACAGAGACAACAGAAAAAAAAAATAATTCACCACTTCATGTTCTATATTATATTTTTGGCAGATCATGAACATACTCCAGCTCCAAGTATTCAAAACCCTATTTAATTTCATGTTTAATATTTTTTTGGCAGATCATGAACATACTCCAGCTACACAGTATTCAAAACCCTGTTTAATTTGGTTTTGAAACTAATCATCAGTACTACGCACCCAGTGTTCCATGGTTAATGAGACATCATATCAAGAAGTATAGAAAAAGTCTACAAGATATAATGCAATTTTCAGCATGCACATTTTATTCTTGATATATATGTTCGATATGGAAAATAATTGTGTACCTCATCCCATTGCAGCTTGGCCAAGTAAGAAGGAGAGCTCTTGGAAATTGACATATCAGTGCGCATGTAAACAATACAGGCCACAAACAGGAGGAAGAAACCAGTAATAAGCATCAACGGCTCTTGGAGCAAGGATATATTGTTGAATTTGTAGTAAACCTGCATATTGCAAAGGAATCATTAAATAAGTTTGTCCCAGTTCACACATATCAATAAACAATCTACCCCCCTAAAAGGACCTCAGCAGGTTTTAGTGTTGTAATGTGTTGAGAACCTCATTTTCTGATTATTTGTTTGGTTTAACGGTTTAGCCCAGATCACTCTTTCAAAAACCATTGTCCAAACAAATTACTCAATAATAAAACTGGCAACAAACCTGGAAATACAAATTATGCTCCGGGATAACATCAGGCTTCTCCAAGACAACAACTGGCCTTCCAACAATGTCAAGGTGTGAATACTTCACCTGGACCACAAATTAATGTTGTTAGAAACATTGAACTGGGTCAGCTATTTAGTTCACCAAATCATACAGTGAGAAACCACCTCTTGCCACTGCTTTGTTGGAAAGGGAGCTGAGACTTCAATATCCTTTGACCCTTCAGGTAGAACAACCTGTCCAATAACAAAGATAATTATAAGGCGAAGACACAAATAATGCAATCACTACAAGGGGGCATGGGATATGACAAATTAATAGCATCATAACACTCAGTCATTATTCCTGTTATTCATATTCCTATTAACAATTATAAGGCTCAGCCAACAAACATAATACAGGTGGCGGTTTAGAATGAATATCAGCACATAATGGTCACATAATCTGCAATTGTGCCTAGTAGGTTTAAACTAGTGAAATGAAATTAACTTATTCAAAGTGTGTCTGCAACATACCCTTACAATAAGCTTTTCAATAAGAATTTCTTCCATTGGAGAACCAAATGTGATATTGAGAAACCTCTTTCCATCAGAATAGAAAACAAAATCTTGAAGTTGTAAACCATAACCAACAGTGAAGGTTGTTTGCCATCCGCCAAACAATGGAAACCTTGGTTCAATTTCCAGTTGGGTCTGAGACAAAAAGCTTGATCTGTGAAACCACACAGAAAGTGCTGTAGAAAACTTGATGACTGAGATAGCTAACAAGATTACCTTCTTAGAATCACTCCATAAATGTGATGTCGAAATATTACCGATCTCATCCCTGTAATAAATAGAGTGGGCCCTTGGAGGCAATCTCGCAATAAGATTCCTAAAAGATGAAACACCTCTTACATAAGGTCTAGACTGATAATCGATCCTGCAAAAGGGGCAAATAATCAGTTGCTTCTGAACATAATCTATCTGTCCATTTACAAGTTAATTACTTAAAAACAGCAATCAGAACATGGAAAGGAAGAAAGGTGAATGACCTGGAAAATTCACCCTTGAGTTTGGCACCACCATGGGTAATGGTGTAGTGTTCCGTAATCTGTACATTTCCCCAGTGTGATATCTCAATCTCCCTTATAACTTCCTTTGCAACTGCAAAAGGGTTGTTGTTCTCAAAGTGCACGATCACAGGTAAGTAGGAAAACGGGGGAAGATCTTCAGATGCTCCATATTTTAGTTCTGAATCCACAAGTTTTGCACTCGGATGCCTTGTGTATGATTCAACCCTTCCACCGGGCAATCTGATAGTAAGTGACTGCGACTTAACAGGGTATGGTGACAGATAGTGAGCACTATCCTGATAGACAACAAGCTGTGCTTCAGCTTGAGTGATTTCTTCTGGGAATGGTTGAAGAGAGTGTGTGAATACAGTGAGGACATCCAAGTGCAGAATCTTTCCCTTTTCCAAAGGTTTGGGTAACAACGCTGAAAAGAATGTTAGCTCTGGGGGAGCTCCAGAAGGCTGAACAACTTCAATTGGCAGGACAGTGCTTTGACCCTTCACTTTTCCTTCTGTACCGAATGCTCGTATAGCTGCTAAGTTCTTCGCTTGAATATTGGGAAAAGATATTAAAACTTGAGAGACAGGGTCCGGTCCAACATTTTCAACCTGAACAAAATGGAAACTATGTAATGAGCAAGGCCATATTCCACATAGACAAGAGCACTCGCAAGGGAGATGTAATAATATTATTACTATAACAGAAAACAAAAAAGTTCCACAGAATGTTCAGCCACATAAAGTGAAAGAGATAAGCATGCTTGAAATAGGCTGCCTATACACATAGGCCAAATTCGACAAGCATCATTATAATTTGGTGTAGAAAATATATATATAAATGGTTCGTGATGCAGAGAATTGGGCATTCCGAAATTTTGACAACAGTCATTTGGGCAGATGTGAATAGACCAGGAGCCAGGAATTGAAACAGCAAGAAATGTTGATACAATGAAACAGGTTAGCACACTTCAAATTTGTGGATGTCTACACACAAACCTGAGTTCAGTAGGAATCATCCACTACCACTAGAATTGCTTAAAAAAAAGCTGGCCAGTTTATCGTGGAACAGATAATTTGACATGTCTAAGTTTTGACAGCAGCAAGTTGGACGCCGGTGAATAGAGCTGCAGCCACGACTTAGTACAGGATTCACTTAGTGAACTGCTAGCTTCATCGACACACGGCAGCACTCCAATCAAGCTGATGAGGTAACAGTGACATATTTCAGACTACTACGATATGGGGGGAGGAGATTCAACACGCTGGAACAATTCTTCAGCTACAAACGATTAGAGCACCAGAGAAACAGAGCCGAGCAGCGCACCTTGAGGGAAGCGAGGACGCGAACGATATGCGATGTCAGATCAACCTGCAAAGGAGAGAAGCGAAACCCGCGCGGCGTTAGATCCGAGAGCGTCGAGGAGGTAGGGAGAGATGGGAGCTGGGCTCCGAGATCTAGAGAGCGAGAAGAACGGCACTGACCCTCCGATCTGCCCTGGTGATGACGAGATCGGCCGAGGCGGTGGAGGCGATGACGCCGACGAGGATGGCTACGAGGAGCATGGTGGCGCGGCGGAGAGGCGGCGGCGGAGTCGCCATCTTCCCGCGGCCAGATCGTGCTTCGCGGCGAGATGTGAAGCGGAGGCCCTCTAAACCCTCAGCCTTTGTGTGCGACTGCCAAGATGACGAGACTCGAGAGACCCTGCGCCGCGGCCGCCCGGTCCGGGGGACGGGGGCAGTGGGGCTCTGGCGAGTGGTGCTCCCTCGCACGTGAGAACCAATTGGGCCGCGCCATGGGCCAACGGCATCAACAAACATCTCCCCGCTTGGTTTGCAAATGGGCCTCAGCAAGCAGGCTGTACATGACGATTTTGGGCCGAACCGGGGGGCCCACGAGGCAGCGGCACAGTTTGTTTCCTTCCTTCCCGTCGGCCATCGGCCTCCGTCAGCGAAGACCGGCAAGCCGGCGGCCGAAATTGGGAAGACGACGACGCTGGGGCACACGCCGCCGCAGCTTCCACCCCTCAGCGCCCGTGCGCGGGACCTCCACAAGCGCGGTCTCGCCATGCCCGCCCAGGTCACTCAGATCAGCGCAGTGACCGCCGCGGCCGCGCACGTGCTGTGCCTTGCCGGCCTCGCTGCTGCCCACGCCCTCGCCGGCCGTGGCGCGCTCGTCTCCAACCCGGCGCTCGCCCTCCGCCTCCTAGTGGTATTCCCACGCCCCTTCATGCCCCTCTCGCCTCCCCTTGCCCCGCCGCCGGCGTAAACTCATCTTCGGCCTCCCCATTCTTTACCTTTTTCCTGATCTGAATTGAGCATTCTTCTCCTCCTTCGTAGGTCTGTGAAGCGCCCGTTGTCATCGCAGTGTTCAGCTACCTCCGCCGTGACCGTAAAAGCTGCTCGGTACGGCGCGTGCAACCTGCTCGATCAGTTGCCTCTTTAAATTTTTGGCAAAGCTTATGGTGATCGGGTTCTCTTTACTTTCAGTTTATCAAAGCTGCTGCGAGGGGATTGATCGGCTTGCCAGTGGGTTAGCTCTATATCTTGACTTTGATTGCGTTTTCACTTTGAGAGTGGCAGAAGTTGGTGAATTTGAGGTCCAAAAACTGACAGTTCCCTGGAGATCTGAACTAGTAGCTAGTACTACCAGGTCATTGGACTAACAGTCAAAATTCTAGTTTGCCCTCATGGAATTACTGTCAAACTGATAGATAATGAGACATCTAGTATCTGTTTATTTTTCCTCTTTTCATTTCTTCAATTTTACGTTACACTTTTTTTTTTCCTTCCCATGCCAGGGGCGTTACTTAATGCATTTGGAGCAATCGTTCTTGGTGCACCTGTTGGGATCAAGTATGTGTAGATTCAGAAAGGAGATAGCTTAGCTTTTTACTTGATGAGCAGGAATCTTGAGTTCTTGACTAGCATTGGCACCTGTAGTTCTTTGCTCTATAACTATATCCTGCCTCTGATTTTAGTAAATTGCACCATGGTATTTCAATTTACAGATACTAATAGCTCCTTATTTGATTAACTTGTGCATTTGCAGGTACTGGACAGTTACTATTTATTGGTCACTTCTCATGTCCCTGTTCACAGTATGTTCCATTTTCTCTTATTTACTTGTATTAAACTTAGCACTTGACACTTTAGTAGAACGAGGGCACTGGACAATCATTAATGCACTATTGTCTTATTTCAATATACTTATAGGTTTACTGGTTTGTATTTACTAAATAACTGCAGAAGTCAAGGCAGGGAAACTAATTTTGTTACCTTTCAGTTTGTTCCTGCAGCATGTGTCTTTGGAGCATCCAAGATTGATTGGCAGAATGTGCTTTCTCACTCCATGTATGTTCTTGACTTGTAAACTGTAGAGGTTCATCCAGTGGAGATATTTTTTCCTTCTGTATTGCCTGGCAACTGTGGCATAATTAGTTCATTGTTCCTTTTTACTTGTCAGTTATTTCACGCCAACTGATGCCGACAACTACATTATATCTGTGCCTTGTCATGGAGCTGTGCTAGGAGCATGGCTCGGTGCTTGGCCTATGCCCCTTGACTGGGAGAGACCTTGGCAGGTAAAGAGACCATCTTTTGAATATCAATGTTGCCAATTCCTAGGGATGGAAGTTCGGGATCATATGGATATATTTGTGCACATTCAGTAGCTAACATGACACATTCATGCCTATTTGTGCTCATAAGCATCGTCACAGACATTAAAAGAGCAGTGCATGCCCTATATTCTCATGCGAACGGTACCTGTTTCCTGACTGAATTTTTTAGAGCTGCAACCTGAAATTCATTGGTTCATCTGAACGTGCTGTTGCATGGTTATGCTTTTGAGTCACCTGATATCTTGATTCCATTTTCTTTATGTCTATACTTAATCAGATCTTACTTTCGGTGAACTATTTATAGTCACATTGATGATAATTTATTCCTTTGCTGGGCCTTTGGCTTATTTCTACTGTTCTGTTTCTTTGATCTTTCTCAGGAATGGCCAATCTGTGTAACTTATGGTGCAGTTGCTGGGTATTTGGTTGGAATGGCAGTGTCATTGGTCCTAATAGCTGTTCACAAGAGAAGAGTCCGTGCAAAATCTGACTAGATGATGAGTGCTGCCGTGCCTTTTCTTTCTTTTCATTGTTATAGATACTACTCAATACTCATCCAGATTCGTGTAGTGTACAATTGTTCTTGCCACAAAGCAGTGCATTTTTGTATTAGCTTTCTTGTTATAGTGTGAGCACCGATGGCTTTCAATAGTTTAGTCCAGGTTCGCATTGTTAGCTCCATCAGCTAGCCCTTTTTGCTGCTGTACATTATTTTCTTGAATGTAATGACAAGGATTGTTGTTCATCATTTTTCTCTAGAGAAGAGGAAAGCTCATGTCCTTATAGACATTCTGATATGCTTCTTTGCAACCATGTTTCTTCAGAGAGCATCTGTCTGTTGCACAAACTTACCCACTTTATTACATACCTATTATTTTGAATAAACGAAACTTCCTAGCGTGTCAAATATTTCCGCTTTGCTATACAAAGAAAGAAAAGAAAAAAAGCATGCTACACAACTTGGTTCAATCACCGCTGCATTCTGAACGAAAATTCGGCGTCGGCGATATCAATGTCCACGGCGGAGGACGAGGCCGTCCTCTTCCTCTCGGGATCCAGCCTGTGCAGCCGGTGCTGTTCGCTCACCGGGTACATGTCTCCAAGCTCCGGCCCCCGGCCCGGCGAGGTCGGGGCGCTCTGGGGATCCTCTGACCTTGCCCTGTACTTGTGGAGCAGATGCACCGGCGAGTTGCCTCGGCTCGGCGACGTCGCCCGGCTGTGGCTCGGCGTCGTGTCGACGCTCATCAGCCCGTCGAAGCCGGCCTCCCACTGCTTCACCTTAGCCTTGGCCGCCTTGCGCCATTTCATCACCGCCTTTGCCGTCTGCTCCTCGAAGATGGTCTTCTTCATGTGCGAGCCCATCTGCACGCACGAGGTTGTATCTCGATGTAAGATCCTTTGTTTATTTTTTACATATGATTATTTTTAGATATTTTTTTTACCTGTGTGACAAGTGCATACAAAGGGAAGGTGATGTAGCTGCAGAGGACCTGAAGAGCAAGCCCCACAACAACCTTCATGATGCTCAGTCCCAATCTTTCATGGTAGCAATGTTTCAGGTCGGGGGTGAGCTGCACATGCGAGCAACAGCCAAGATAAGAAATCGTGTTTGCTGGACCATTCTGCAAGGAATGGATGAAGAAAGACCTTGAGGGCAACCAAAAGGCAAGTCACCTACCAATGTCCAAATGAAATGTGCCATCTGGAACGCGTTCTGGAAGAGTGTCAGGTGTATGAGAAACAGGACCCATTCGGGACGGTTGAACCAGAAGAACCTGTCGCTTGGCTCCACTATAGGTGCCCCCTTGATCACGGTCGCCTTGTCCTGTATCTCCTTGGCCATCTCCATGATGACAATCTCTAGCTTAGTTCCGACTAACAAGAGGATCTGAAAAAACATGTTTTTTTTTAAAAAAAATCCATTACAGTTTCGATTGGCTCTGTTGCTGTAAGAGAGAGGAAGGCCTTTTCCTAAAAGAAAAACAGAGAGGAAGCCACACTTACAATGAGTGGAACGAAAGAGATCCAAATTAGCGTTCCGAGTCCTGCAAATAGCAGCAGAGATTTTTTTTACAAAACGACGGTGATCAAAAGACAAACCCAAAGCTTGTAGTTGAGCAGCTAGCAAGGAGAAGGGACAAGGCTGTACCGCGGATATCGATGAAGAGTATGAAGATGGCGACAAACCACAGCGGGAGGCTGCAAAAAACAGCCAAATGTGTCAAGGTCATCCAAAGGACGAAGATGACGACGTCGTCGACGTGCATAGTGGCAACTGGTAATTGAAAAGCCTACGTAGAGTTAGTTACAGAAATTAAGAAAAGAGAGGAACCTGATGCCAACGACAACTTTGAAGTCGTCCTCCAACGAGCGCTTGATGTACTTTTGGAAATCGAACTTAGCGTTGGGTGACAAGTGAGCCTGCATTAGGCGAAAACATCGAGCGTGGATGAATAGCAAACTCTAGCCTCAAAAGCTTGTAAGGATTGCAATTGGGAAATGTTGAGTAGTACATTGATGAAGCCTTGCCGCATGGTCAGGTAATCCACCTTGGTCACCGAAGCAAAGAACTGCCTGAAGAATGCCACCTGGCATGGCATACAGGATATTAAGAGAACGTTGGTTAGTGAGAAACGCTCAAAAAAGGTTGTAAGATCCACATAGGTTCATCAGGTGCGTGATCGGACTCACTATCCATCTGACTCCAGGCGTGCTCGAGGCGCCCAGATGCCGCTTCACGAACGATGTTTGGTGTGTGAATCGGAATCGTGAAGGATCTGCAAGAAACCCATCATCACGTATAAGCTTCGCTCTGATCACCAATTCGCCCTGCATTATGCCTCCAGAGGAACATGAGGAAAAGGGGATGGTTCGTTCTTACCGGTTGCGAACTGGTACTCCAGGGAGCTGGTCTCTGATTCCCATTTCTTCCATGTCCTCATCTGCACGCGAGAACACGACAAGATTATGATCAGTGTCTCGATCCTAACAGCATTATAACTGCCTACTTTTTTTTACTGTAATGGAGTAGTAGCAATCAACATCATGCTATCAACGAATTGATTGGCTTGTACTTACTTTCAGACGCGCTAAAGCTATCGTGGCCACGCTGTAAACGACATGGAAAACCGCGAGCACAAAGATGAATATATGCAGCTGGTGGACTCCGTTGGTGGAGATCAGGGAAACCTTGCCCTGCAAGAGCAGGCAAACACAAGAAAATGTCATTGATTTCGTTCGTCACCCATAGCACCGGGCAGCTAGCTTCTTGCTCTGCAACGTCGTTGGCCTTACTTGGCTCTTGCAGTAGTCGCCCCCACCCTCGCCGCCGGCCAAGAACCGACGATGGCTGAACTCTTCTTCAGGGTACCAGAGGAGCCTCCGGCGGCCTTCGCCGCTGCCTTTGCCGCCGTCGACCTTGGGTCTGCACGGTAGCATGACGCTGCCGGCCTTGACAGGGATACAGATCCTTGAGATGGGCGTTTGCCCCACGGCGAGGAGCAGGGAGATGAAGCCCATCAGCATCAACTCTGCAGGCGATCAAATTAAAGGAGAAAAAAAAAGAATGAGCTAAAAAGGTTTTATCGTGACATAGCATGGAATGTAGGGTCTTTGTTAATTTTGTGCGTTAGCTGGTACTGTCTGAAAGTCAGAAGGTTATATATAACGATCAGTTTGGTTAGGGATTATCATCAAAGTTAAGGCATGTGCAACAAGGCGACAACGAAGGTGTTGTGGATCAGAGCAGCCAGTCCCCCCCCCCCCCCACCTGCTTTGATCTTCTCGAGCGCCTCCCGCATGGCCTTCTTCTGGCGCGTGTGGAACCACTGCATATATGCAACCAGATCAGCTGCTGCTACCTGGGTGGGCATACACTGCACGTACGCCAAATAAACGAAAAGAATGATGGATCACGATAAGCAGGGCAGGCAGGGCAGGGCGTACGTGTCCGAGCTTGTGGAGGCCGTGCTCCATGGCGACGGAGAGGAGCACGATGACGGTGCAGACGAGCGCCACCGCCCACGTCGGCGTCGACGGCAGGTCCCTCCCGCCCGCGCCCTCCGCCATCACCTCTTCCTTGAGCTACTACGTACGTACTCTCCTGATGAGATGAGCAAACCAATGCAAAGCCACCGAGCGAGCTCGAAAAACCCTCTCGTCCCGGTGGTATGCGCACAGCAAGAGCCTCAGCTCGTGGCGAGCGAGCGGAGCAACCGAGTGATCGATCGATCGCCCACGGGGCCGCGGCGTTTTTATCAGGGCCGGCCGCTAGCTACTAAGTACTACCTGGCGGCTGGCGGCCGCGTCAAAGCGCGTGGCCGGCCGGCCAGCCAGCGGGTGGTCGTGCGCGGCCGATCGATTAACACACGGGTGACGGAGCTAGGGATGATCGATCTTTGGCTCGGGAGCACCGCAGGAAGTGGTGTTTTGTAGTGGAGCGGCCGGGTGGGGTGGTTGGTTGGCCCTGCCCGATCGAGCACGCGAGCTTTATTAGAGTGCGCGGCCGGCCGGCCGATCGACCAGCTAGCTATAGCCTAGCGAGACCCCAAAAAATAGTAACGCGAGAATGGCAAGGGCCGGGATGCGCAAGTTGGCTTTGTGTGTCAGTCGTCACTCGTGAGTTAGGGGAGGTGACACGATGGCGACAGATGGTGTGGTTCGTCACATTGAAAAATCCACGTCCTCCCGGAAGCGTGCACGGTGCGCCTACCACCCTGGCACGTATAGTATAGGTGTAGTAGAATACTAGCGCGCAGCTGAGAAAAAAAAAATACTAGCAGCAGCACATACGAACATTTTCGAGCGGTGAGTTAGTTACGCCGTCTCGCATCGCCGTTGACTAGTGATCGGAGATGAGGATTGCGTTCTGCTACAACGGACGGGCGGGAGTCCGTCACTCGAGTGCAGAAGCGAAACACGTACTACTCCTTTACTGACACAAACTGATGGGTGTCGTCTTGGTCTCCAGCTCAGACAGAGTTGTCTCTGCTCGCCGACACGTGTGTGAGTGTGAGGGAGTGAGGGCGAACACCGGGCCTTGGACCGATTCCACGAGTGCATTAACTAGTGAGTTACTATAGCGCGAGAGATTTGGCAAGTCAAGCGACGAGCATTCCAGACGGTGACGCTGTCGATCCTTCCTCCTCAACCTCGTGCTGTTCTTCTCCTCGAGCAGTCCCGTGTCTGTAGTTGGTTCGTACGTGCAGACGGCCTCCACTTGGCTACCTGGCTGGGGATGCGAGCGAGTCTCAGGTGCGCCCCCGAACAAATGTGGCTATGGAGGGAGACAGAACAAATCTCTGGTCGCCCCGCTCGGGAGTCGGAACTGTTGTGTCTGAAGCAGCGGCCGGGCAGGACCACGCCGGCAGCGAGCTCTGACTGGTTCCATGCCCCCGGACCCAAACAGTTTTAATGCACCAGTTTTTTTTTTCACTGGCAAATCAGTGATTCAGTGGCAGTTTTTTTTGCCTAACGCCTAATCGTGCCGGACGTCCCTTTCTTTTTTTACTTCAGGGAGACTGGGAGAGGAATGTCACTTTTCATGTCCCTGAGCTTATTCCCGTAGTTCAACTTTTTTTTCTTTTTAAGGAATCCCGTAGTTGAACTATCGTGTAACTGGCGAAGTCCGTCCGCATGGGCTCCTTTCGTATTTCGAGAAAGAAAACGTAAGCTGGGCTACACGGGCTGTTAAAACTTAAAAAGGCCGTCATGAGCTCATAGGGGGTGTGCCGGTGTGGGCAAGCATGAGGCCCCACTTTCCCTCAAAAAAAAAAAAAGAGCATGAGGCCCCATGATATGGGGAGAGTACAATTTTTTACTTGGTCAATCGTTTGCATGGAAGCAGTTTACTACACCCGCGAACTCGGTTGACACGTGTGACCTCACGCGTCATCATGGCTGTTGTTTTTTTTCTTTTTTTTTTGTACTTATCATGGCTGCTGTTGAGCAACGCCCGCCCTTTCCCCTGTGGCCACACGCCCACAATTAAGCGGCGGCGCAGCAACAGCATATTTTGTCCTCTTGCACCTCTTTTCCTGATCCTGGAGCAGCAGGCAAAAGCCATTCAGATCCCAGTCTCGTTCCATTCTTTCTTGCGAAGATCATTGGAACGACACGAACACTGACAGGTAAATTTCCTTTCTATAATGGCCGCCACGAATTTTTACTTCTAGCGTCGTACTCGTACTGCATATGTTAGTGGATTACGGAAAGGGGTTCTGAATGTTCTGCTGCATGTATCTAGCAGGCAATATCTGAAGCTACGAAGATGAGATTCTGGTCTCTGCTCATCGTCGCATGGCTACCAGTCCTGCAAGTCCTCCTCGTAGGATTGCTCGGAGCCCTTCTAGCATCCGATCGTTTTAACGTTCTAACATCTGATGCTCGAAGGAACATCAATAAGGTAACGGCAAATGAGCACACCGTAGTTGGATGATACACCGAGCTGAATGTTCTTCTCGTACGTCGCCTTTATCTGCAGATTGTTTATATTGTCTTCGTTCCATCTCTCGTCTTCTCTAGCTTGGCGAGCACTGTCACGCTCAAGGACATCATCTCCTGGTCTGAATTCACTTCCACCAGCTCTACGCTGTTCACTGAATAATTTGGGTTTGGTTGGGTTGTTGCTGAACATAATGGTTTAAGGTGGTTCATGCCAGTGAACATGGGCATCATCTTTCTGATTGGAGCAGTTCTAGGATGGGTGTCAGCGAAGGCTTTCAGAACGAGTGAGCATCTTCAGGGACTTGTCATCGCTTGTTGCTCATCAGGCAAGGCACCAATGACCAATCACAGATATTTTTCTCATTACCATTGTAGATTGATCTTGATCAAAAAAAAAGGTTATATGTGCTTCCATGCTTATTTTCAGGCAACTGGGGTACTATACCTTTGATGATTGTTCCAGCAATTTGCAACGAGGAGGGCAGCCCTTTTGGGGATGCCAATACCTGCAACTCTCTTGGTCTCTCCTATGTCTCATTATCAATGGCGGTAAGGCCATGATCTCTTCTTCATCAACTCCACCCAAAGACTACCAACGGTTAGTTTGGATTCAGAATGTTTGTTGTTCCTCTTGCAGCTAGGAAATTTCTATATATGGACTCATAGTTACAGTGTCATGAAGAGATCTGCTAAACTTTACAAGGCAAAATGTAAGAATCAAGTTCAAACCGACACGAACAAAGAACATTTCAGACAAGATGAAACTGGTGATTATATGTCTTTTCTTCCACTGACTTCTGAAAATTTATCCAACGATATTGGAAGCAACTCCGTAAGTGAAATGTTTAATTGCCCTACTAAGATAAGTCATTTACAGATTCTAATTATTCTTTGGATTTGGTTGGCAGATTAGTTCTGGTTTGCCTCCAAATCATGTTAGAGATGGCTTCTTCAGCCACTACTTGACAAGAACAAAGGATCTGTTGGTAGAAATACTGAAAGAACTGTGGTCACCACCAAGTATAGCTGCGGTATACATGACTTGCTTTCTCTATCATACTACTACGGAAAGTGAAAATATTAGAATTCAAAACTAACTGTTATCATTCTGTGGCACATTTGTGGTAGCTCGTCGGATTCACTGTAGGAGCAATAGACAAGATGAAGGAACTTGTTACGGACGAAGGCTCTCCTCTTCGGGTAATACAAGATTCAACCAAACTACTAGGGTAAATCCAACTGTCAGCATCACTTGGTTACAATTCTTGATGAAAAACTGTTGGCATCAAAGGACTAATCGTGTGCTTAACCGGATGTCCTCAAACTTATCCGCAGAGATGCTGCAATTCCATGCACCGTGCTGATTCTCGGTGGAAACCTAACAAAAGGTACTGCTCCCTGTCACTGCCATAACCATATAGGGTATCCATGCTTTCCAAGTTTACGTTTTTGCAATGCTGTGGGATAACAGGGATAGGCAAGAAGGTGATCAAGCCTATGGTGGTTATACCAATCATTGTGATACGCTACATCGTCCTCCCTGCCTGCGGCATCGGCGTCGTCACCTTAGCCACCAAGCTTGGGTTTCTACCTAGATCTCCCCTGTACCGCTATGTGCTCCTGCTGCAGTCCACAGTTCCTCCGGCCATGAGCATTGGTAATGCAACTGCTCCTGTAACATGTCAGTATTAGAGATGGCCTTGTATTCTGAGGGCACTTGTCTCAGCGTGTTGATCATTAGTAAACTTCTTTCTCCAACGCAGGCACAATAGCGCAACTGTTTGACGTGGGTGAAGAGGAGTGCTCTATCATCTTCCTGTGGACGCACCTGGTTGCCTCCCTGGCTCTTACCATTTGGTCCACGGTTTTCATGTCGCTCGTACTGTGAGCTGCCAGTACCCAGCTTGATGGAGATATACCATGATATCGACAAATGAGCACAAAATGTATCGGTCCATGGTTCAAACATCAGCAAAGATCTAACCATGAAATTCAAAATAATGTTTGCTTTCAATGTAAATGGATGCAGCGTTAAATAAGAATTCTTTCACACGTATATTCTACAACAGCTCTTTCACATTAAAACAGATATAGTAGCTGCATATTCGCAGCTTTGTGTACCATTTGTGCCAAACTAAGTGCCATGTACAGAGAAAAACTACGCATATTCTGATTTGATAGTACAAAACCCTGACCATGACCATGAGATTAGTGTTACAAATCGTAATTGGCCAATGTTGAATTAAAGAATGGGTTGGAGAACAAAAAGGTGTACGAGGCTGACAACACTAATGTTACAGTTCAGCTGTACATTTTCATATGAGGGTGAGTTGCAGCTTTGGGCGGTGAGGCTGAGGCTCAACTACTTCCATATGAATCCTAACAGTTTGCAGGACAGCATAGCTAATGTTTGTTCCAGGCTTGGTTACCCTCTGGGGCACCTCGTCAACAACCCAATCGCCACCCTTGTCTCCTTTAGGAGTAAGGTAGATGGGCCCTTCGATGCCAAATCTGATAAAGAAAAGGAGTGAAATGATGAACAGATAACATTGGGTTCAACTGCGGCTAAGATTAGAATAAATAGCACTGGTAAATACGAGCAGAGATAAGAGACCATACTTTGGCACGAAGACTATGAAACCATTTGCCTTGACCTTTACTATTCTAGCTTCAGTGTCAGTTGGCCTGCACGATAAACAGTTCAGCAGTCAGAACTCAGAAAACAATTATGTACATTCATCAAATGTTTGGGCCATTACTTTGTGCCCCCCATCTTTATCACAATTTCACATATTATCTACTTCTAAACTACCACACTATTGTCATTTACAATCATGATCTGTACCTTGTCCTGAAATATATGAGGGTGTGGAGTTCAACTGAAGCTCTGCTTGCCATCTGGGCATTTCGGTGTCTGTAGTTCAAGTCTGGCATGGTAGAAGTATCAGTACCAAACATCAAACTTAAAAAACAAAAATGCTAAGCGTAGCCTTTGATTTCTTACTGTCAGCGATGCCTGTAAGCTGTGGGCCATCCTGAAAGATTGGCGGGAGCTTTGCAATATCTAGAGCTGCAGCTAGCAACCTATGAACAACAACATCTGCAACAAAAGGGTTAGAATTTAATGTCTTGCAACACTTCTACAGGCTACAGCCAAAAACGGAATGGCCAACTATGTTATTATATGCTGTATACTACATTTGCGGGAGTGCAAGCCCACTGTGCGATGGCACCCGCAAGTCTACAAAATTGTCCATGACGTACGCACATGGAAAGTATATTGATCGGATTCACATTCCCAGGGAATATTTTATACCAAGACAAAAGCAGATTCAATAGCAGGCTATTCAAGCTATTGATCCTCAAGAGACAAAAAAAATGGCTCAGTGTCCAACTATGGGGGCTGTGCTAATATGTCCCTCGCCATCAATTCTATTTCCTTAAAATGCTTGGAGAACAAAGTAAGCTTGGTGGCTTGTTGTATTATGGTTTCTTATTCTGGATATCACCTATCGTGATAAATAAACTAACTCTAACTTAACATTCTGTTCATGGTAAAGCATTGCAGGGACCAGCTGAGGCATCTCGTCACTGGGATTATTATGGAAATGAAATAATTTCTCATCAATGGGAAACTGAGTATCTTCCAAAAGTTTGACTCACGCTACACGTGGGAAACAAAAAGAAAGGTTAGGTTAGATTCTGATCCACAGACATCTTAAAAAGACTAATTAGCTAGAAAGGCCCAACGGAGAAGATGGCCTCGTACATGCCTTGAATCGCTCCATGTTTACAATTATAGTTCACCAATCAAATCAAATCAAATGTTATTTTCATGAATGAGAGTTGAGAGCATCTATGATGGAAAACAAACCTGCATATCTGCGAATGGGAGAAGTGAAGTGAGTGTAAAGAGAAGCTGCAAGCCCATAATGGTAATACTCAGAGAAGGTCAAATCTCCGCTGCAAAAATAAACGGCCTGTGTTGCAACAGGGAAAAGTCATATGGATTCTTTGGGATCAGTAAATTAGATTAGATACTTCAGTTCAGTAGTCTTACCTGTGTCATGCATCTAGTCGCCAGGATTCTAATGAGCTTATTGAAGTATGGGTCATTGGTCTGCATGTCATGCGGTAATAAAGGTTATCATAAGAGTCTGTTATAATCTAGAATGAAGCATCCGGAGAGTAAAGTTATAGAGCTCGTTGTCACCTTTGCATTGTCAAGTGATTCAGCTAATGCCTTTGAGGATGAAACGTCCAGATTTAGCCCAACAGAAGACGCAGTTCGGAGTAATGGCTCAAGCATCTCCTTTGTTGGGCTAGGATGACGCCTGTTACCAACAAAGTGAAAATTTACAGGCTTAGGAAGGTAAAAAAGTAAAATGATTAGAGTTGCTCCAGAATCTGAGGATTTAACAAAAGAGAGGGACAGATTATCAGCAAAATCAGCATGCAGATAAACAAAGTGAATTTTACATGCTATCAACACGAAGTTGCATGATGTTTTTTACATTTTTTTTTTATCAAAACGATGTTTATCACACTGGTGTGCTCTCAGGTTAGTGTCTTCTAGCTCAGTCACAGATGGTCGACGAATCGTTTCAATTGGTTGTTTTAATTCTAAGCAAGGGTCCATTACGCAGACGTAAATCAGTTTATGTGATTGTCAAAATATTGGTATTGACACTGAGTACAAAAGTGATCATATTTCTGCAATATGATTCCCATTTTGAGGCAGCATGAAAAATCGTCATGCCAAACTGTATTTCAGCGTCTAAGATTCCTTCAGAGATATACAGCCTTAAGTGTTGTGTCGGTCATGATAATTTTGGTGCCTTACCTCGTTGCTTTAGACCAACTCGTGGTATTGGTTATAGTATGATTGCATCCAGCATTATGGGCTTGAAAAAACAAGCCACAACTAAGAACTTAAATTAATGGCGAACTCCCATCAACTCTCCTCGTTTAAATGGACAGTGTGGTAGATGCTTCCCTTCCAACAAGTTACAGGTACCTTTGAATGTGCACAATTTTAACCTGGTCTAAATGTTATAAGATAAAAATATTGAACAAATGTGTACCTTAGCAAGGAACATAGGGGGAAGTGCGTCAGAATCTTCTCAGCAACAGAAATATTTGCAGCCAACATGAACTCTTCAATCATTTGATTTGCCTCGCGAATTTGATAAATTCCTATGAATTTAATGCAATTAGTACTTTGTGGATGCAAATTCTGACACCAATAGCTTTACAGATATTCATACCAATGTCAAGAGGATCATGAGTTTCACTATCGATCTCAAATTTTACTTCTGCGGAAGCAAGAGTCAGAGCCCCTCTATCACAACGTCGTTGTCGCATGATCTATATAAGCAAGCAAATTATATATATAAACTAGATGGTAACAGACATACACCCAATAAAGTTTGATAAGAGTAAACATGACAGCTGACCTTTGCCAATGAATTTAAGTTCCGCAAGTCTACAGTTAGTGGATCAACTAAACGGCTGAAAAATAAACAAAAGAAAGCAATCAAGTTCATTGCTGATGTTTGACTTGTAAGACCAACTTAGAGTTTGAGTTTCATGCATAGTAATGTTCTGAGAATAAGGTACCTGTCATCCATTCTTGCCTGGGCTTCCACATAAGACATTGCAGCACATGATTTAATAACACTCTTTGTATATCTGGTGGATATGATATCAGCATCTGGAGTCATTTCCTGTAAACATAATGTGCCAAATACCAATAAACCAAGTATCGGAACGCTTCTTTAAACACCAGAGGGCAGATGACAATATGTACTCTCATATAGCAGAATGATACTGTGGGGAGAGATACAAAGGGTTATTCTACTTATAAATCATGTTTCAGAGTGGCATGCACAATAAGTAATAGTATGTCATAAAACCAAAAGATAAAGGCACCAAAGCTGGCCCAAACACCTATTGACAAACACTTTACAGGTAAGAGTACAAAAGGTAACACCTATTTGAAAAATATCTTATGCAATACACATGTAATCAGTGACAATCAAAACAACAAAATGTCATGAACTAGACTTACCCAGATGACAGAGAATGCCAACCTTTCAACATCAGCACGAAGTGAACAAACATCTGGAAACCAAAATAAAAGAAATCATTAGTCAATTCAGGTAAAATAAATTGACAGTTGTTTTCTTCAATCAAATAGCAATAATTCATGGTTTTAGTTAATTTAGTATGCAATAAGGAGAATTGGGACCTTCAGTCAGGGGCTTTGGAAGCATATCAATCCGCTGCCCAACAAGATAAACAGAAGTGCCTCTTTGTGCAGCTTCCTCGTCAAGAGGGGTACCAGGGTGAACAAAGTTAGTGACATCAGCAATATCTGGTCAGCCATGTCAAGAAATGCATTCTGTCTATCCGTAGCACAGAGTGAATGAATATGCTAAACTGTCTATCAAGAACAGAGATTGGGATCAGAGGCCAGAAGTAAATTGATTTAGATACAAACTCAAGAACCACAGGTACAACGCAGATGAACACATACTGTGCCATAGCATGTTCGAACCCACGTTTGATATGTAAAGATAATTCATTTCTATGTTATTATGGATTTTATTATGTCCTGGAAGACATGCATTCCAGTTGAAAACAGGTAGTGCCCAATCAGATGAAAAAGAATTTCCAAAATCTAAATCTAGTCTGCACCAAGCAGGGACATAATGAAACTTAAAACCTCCTGCATAATTTTTTTTCTCCAAATATGACACAGCCTCATCCAGCATACGCTGCATGTTTAGGACAATAAAATTGCATTCTTTGCACATTAATCAATTCGATTTATTACTAGAGAATCAATTCTATGTTATACACTTAGCCAGGTAGATGCAAAAGAGCCTAGTCACAATTTGCAATAATAAAATCATGATGAACTAAAAGAAAATTAAGACACCAAGGAACAAAACACATAATAAGCTTGCTCCTACATTTGAAATAGATACAAGAATTTGCAGCAGAAAAATAAAAGGATACGGACTCCAACTTCAAAATTCCCATTCGGAAGTAGCGTGCAATGCAGTGCATCATCAATATCTCGACAACCTATACAGCAGTTGAAACATAAGGCTTGACCCAGCTAGATAAAATAGCAATAGATTGTAGGTATCCTGATTAAATTACCTGGTGGATCCACACTAAAGACTCTCACATGGCGCAAGTCTTGTCTATTAGGATTAGCCAAATCTTCTGATGATAATGTCCATGGTAAAGGTGGCAAACAAGCAAGCACTTGTGTAGAGAAAGGCCTGGTGTTGATATCATTCTCTATTAAGACAACCTGTGTCATGCATAAACATCATTAGCATGTTACCATCAAGAATATGATCTTACATGCAAGTTTTTATAAGGCAAGTTGCTACTGCACTTGCTGCAACTGTAAATGTAAGTATGCTTGCCTCTGTTTCAGTTTCTTTGTCACCAATATCTCCAATGGTTCGCACGTAGTGACCTGATGGGTAACGAGACAAAACATCCCATGAATCAACCGCGACGACAATTCTTTTATTCACGAGATTCTCTAGCTGCCTGGTTTGAATTCTGATTTTAGGAATTCTTCGATCTTTTGAAACAAATAAAGCATGAGCAACGCCACCACTACCAGCAGGCATGGGCATTGGCTGCAAGGATCCACAATACCTGGAGAACACCAGCACTACCATGTTATCTCGAGATCAGGAGTATATATCACAGCTAGAAATCTCATTCAGAACTTATAGAAACTCACGAGTTCCAGTTTCGCTTAATTATACCGACAACACGTCCAAGTGGACGACTAGAGACAGAAGGAGCTGACGACCCAACTGTCGACTGTGTGGAACTGGTATTCCGAGGAGCATCATCAGCACTATTAGGGGCCAAATGGACATCTTCTTCTTCCTCTTCTTCTGAAAAAGACAGCAAGATTCACCAAATAAGAAAATAAATTTAGATGTGTTTCATCTTGTTCTTTCAACACTAAGAAAATACCATCGTCATCTGCTATAAACGACTTAGACTCATGCCATTGATCTTGTGGCAACAGCTCAACAGCAACTATATCACCATCAAAGGCCCTGTTCATATTTGAGCGGCCACGGATAACAATCTCATCGCCAATGCTCTCACTTCCAACATAAGCTTCAAAAGGATTGTAACGATTAACTCGAAGCTTCCCTTGATGATAGATTCCACACCGCAGACCAGATGTAATTTCTGACATTGGTTTGTGCTGCAATAATACAAAGAAAACAGAGGGGTGCATTTCACACTAGACAGTATGCGCATAAATCCCATCGACAAAGAACTACTATATAGTTTCTAGTTAGCATACCTCACTGTAGATTACTTTCTTCTTGGATGGTCTATGATCTTCTACATCTTCCATGGTAACATCTCCACTGGTTGGAATCACCACCAAATCAAGCAAACCAGGCTGTGCAAGCGATCTTACATATGACTCAACTGGAACAAGAAATATTTTATTGAGGTTGTGTAACACCCAGATTTCCATGAAATCCGTATGCTTCCATATGTGTGCCCAGGATGTCCACAGAACACATATAGATTACAAATATTGAATCACAGAGAACACAATGCTCGAATAAAATAGTTTATATCAGAGTTTAACACAAGACATAGTCTTAAACAAATAACACAGCGGAAGACTTAATATTACTAAACGTCTTAACTACGAAGAGCCTCAAATCCACAGGGACCACCGACTGGTTGAACACAGCTTAGAAGTACGGCAGATCCTCCGGAAACTCAGCAAGCGACTGATCATTCAATGCTCCATCTGTTACCCATCCGGGATTTTGTTGAATAGTTGCAAGTGTAAGTAAACCATCTTACTTAACAAGTATAACACGGGTTATGCAAGGACAAAAGGCTTGACACGGTTATACTGCATTAGCACTTTTAGTTGATTCATTTTATTATCATCCAACTTACTACAAATGAGTAGATCCCAAGTATAAACCCATTAATAAGGTATAAGTGATTATAGAACAAACCAACATCAACCACTAATATCATCTTCTAATCAAAAAGGATCCAGGCCGCTCGTATCCGTGAGCACGGCTATCATGATAGTTCAACACACTCTGCAGAGGTTTCGCCCTTTACCCGCCGGTCACATAAATCCAAAAGAACTTATGTTACGAGGACTTTCACAAAAACACCCTAACAAGCACAGTAGCCGTTTTGGTTCAACATAGGCAGCATAACCCGAGGCATCGAGATTGACGTACGCTCAGGGCGCAACGTGAGGGGGTCAATGGCGTCCAGAGCGAGAGCGCAATCATCGCAACGTGTGAAGCTGCCGTACATCGGGCGCTTACATCACGGGACTTTGCCTAACGGGGCATAGCCAACGGATAAAACCGTCCTCGATGGATCAAACTATACTCTCACCCATGCACCCCACATACGCCTTTCGGTAACCACTGGCGAGCTAGAGACGTACAAGTTAATTATCCAAGACCAGAGCCATTATAGTTCCAACGGCGGCGAACAGGTTCCTGGGTTGCCGCTTTAAGAACCAGACCTTATGGAGAGACATTAGAACAAAGCACAAAGCACATGCTCTAATTCCCTAGATCAAACCTTATAGAGACACTAGAACAAAGCACACAGCACATGCTCTAGTTCCCTGAACCATGTTGCTAAAAAGCATCTTTTAACCATCATTGAAGTGAACCATTATTTCCACATTAACATAAAAATAAAGGTTGGTTGCAGCGCATAGCATAGTCTAACCATAATGCATAAAACCCTGGGTAACAAGGAATCGGGTAAAGACTAGGAACATCCTTAGTGGCTAACAATTTTAGACACATGCACATGAGTTCGGGTGATTAAATGGTGTATAGGTAACAAGGATGGTCCGTGTTATACTTGCCTTCCTCAGAGAACTGCTGCTGCACTTGATCTTCGAGAACGGGATCGTCGGCGTACTCGAACGGCTCGGCAACTACTCACATTGATCACCACACAAGCATCAACACATACATGCAAACAAGATTATTTAATTAGAACAGTACACCAAACATGAACAAAAGATGAAAAGAAGGTTTTAGAACTAATCTACGCTTCACTACGAACACGTGAGCGCGAGAATCACTCAAATCGGAGTTAAAACGGAGAAACTACGCTAAAAACGGGCTCTAGGGGCTTGCTGGTAAGGATTTTAGGCTTCCAGGGGTGTTTTTGAAAGAAACCAGGGACCTAAAACATAATTTTGTATAAAAACTCGAGGTCTGCGGTGTAAAACTGCCATCTAGGACGGCGGGCATTATTTTTCAAAAGCGCAGGGGCTAAAACGAAAGAAAAAGGACTTAGCTGTAAATACTTTTGAATAGAGGTGGACCGCGGGTTAATTTTTGAAAAACAGAGGGGCTCTTTTGCAAAAACGTCACGGCAGCGGGGTTATGCTGACGTCGGCTGACGTCATGGTTGACCGACCCGTGGACCGAACCTTAGACCGCCGTGAACCGCGGTTCACGAGAACCGGACCGGGTTTACATCGGGTCAGATCTGGAGCGTTCAGATCGGATCGGACGGCTGGAAATAGATCGCGGCTCGGCTCACCGGAGCGCGGCGGCGCTAGGCCGAGGGCTCGCCGGAGATGGCTCGGCTGGGGGCTAGAAGACTCCAAACCTCGCCGCGATGGGTTCTAGAGAGAGAGGAGAGAGAGGAGAACTCAATTTTGGAGCTCGGAGCGAGGTTTGGGCACTGGTGGAGGCCGGCGGCGAGCGGAGGCGGATTGGCTTCTCCGGCGAACTCGCGCGGGTGCTGCAGGGCGAGAGGGAGGGGGAAAAACGGCTTGGCGCGATGCTTACCCCGCGGCGAAGCTCTTGGCGTGGATCTTAGCGTCAAAGACGCGGCGGACTCACGGCTTGGCGGTGGCGGCTCGAAAACAAGGCGGCGCTAGGGTTTAAGCACGGGAGTTGGGGGTACGGCTTAAGGGGGCTGGCGGCGCTATTTATGGGGCCTCGAGCTCCTTGGCGTGCGCGCCAAGTCGCGAGGGAGGACGGCGTGCGCAGCAGGGACTCGCGGCGGCGCGGGGAGGAGTCCCGGCGGCGCACGGCTGGAGGTAGGGGAAGGGACTTACAGGTGGGCCCGGGTGTCAGTGGCAGAGGAAGAGAGCGGAGCGCGCGCTGCGGAGGAGAGAGGCTGACGGGTGGGGCCGCTCTGTCAGGTGCTGCGGGGAGAGAGGATAGCACTGACGCGTGGGACCGGCTGGTCAGTCACAGCGGAGGCGCGGCGGTGGGCTGGCGCGAGCTGGGCTGCGGGATGAACTGGGCTGCGCGACTGATGGGCCGAGCTGCTGCTGGTGGGCTGCGGAAAAAAAGGAGAAAGGAGCTGGGCCTCGCGGGAAAAGGAGAAAAGGGCTGCTGGACTGGTGGGCTGAAAGGAGAAAGAGAAAAAGAAAGAAAAAGAAAGGTTTTTCTTTTATTCAAACACTCCTTTGAATTCAAATTCAAATTTGAATTCAACAATCAAAAATAAATGCACCAGCATGAATGCAGCAATAATGTTTCTATTTCCTATATTTGCTTTTAATTATTCAAAAATTTTATTTCCCTATATTATTTATGAGCACTTTAATAGAAAAACCAATTAATTACGAAATTTTTAAAAAGGCTATTTTTAGGGTGTTACAACTCTACCCCCCTTAACATGAATCTCGTCCCCGAGATTCGGATCTAGATTGGAAGAGATGTGGATATTCTGCCTTGAGATCCATCCTTTCTTTCACAAGTTGCTTCACCTTCTGAGTGACGTTTCCTTGCACACACGAATGTCCTTGTTCCTGGTGACCCTCTCTAATTCCTCCAAAACCTTGACCGACCTCTGAGGACTTAATTGCCTGATACTCAATCTTCTCTCCTGATGGAGCCACTAACTGAACTGCACGCTTGGAGCACTGTATGACGGCATCGTACTTTGCTAGCCAGCTCATTCCCAAGATCAGATCCATCCCGATAGAATTCAGGACTATAGGGTGTGCTAGAAAGTCTACCCCCCTTATGTTAACCGCTACATTAGGACAACGTAATGTGGCCCGAAGTTCTCCTCCCGGTGAATTAACTAACATGGTATTTCCCATAGGTTGCATAAGCATCAAGTTCTTTTTCACAAAATTGACGGATATAAAAGCATGCGAAGCTCCAGAATCGAACAAAACTGTAGCAGGTTGTGAGTTGACCGAGAACGTACCGACTACCACATCTGTGGCTACTTCTGCAGTTTCTGCTCCCACATGGTTGAGCTTGCCCCTGGCGTAGTTCTGCTGGCCACGATTTCCCTGCGCCTGCTGCTGATTCCCATTCTGAGCTGGTTGTGGTCCTGTCTTCTGGTTGTTGTTCTGACCAGTGGAGTTCTGGACCCTCCGGGGACAAAATTTAGCGTAGTGTCCCTGTTCTCCACAGTGGTAGCATGCCCTTGGGTCAACGGAAGTGGTGTTAGCCGGGGTGGTGCGTGAAGCCTGAGTGTTATGCTGCTCGTTCTGGTAGTGCTGCTGCTGCTGTGGTGGTGGATTCTGAGTATGCTGGTGATCCTGATAACCTGACTGTCCCTGAGTGCGCTGCTGATTCACCTGCTGGGAGTTGTAGCGAGGGCGGACGTTGCTGCTAGATTGCTGGTTCATGAACTTTCTCTTCTTATCCTCAATCTCACGACGCTTGTGCTCCACCATCAGGGCACCATCAACCAATGCACCGAAGGTTGGGAAGGTGATGCACATCAACTGTAGCTGCAAAACATCCTGGAGTCCATTCCGGAAGCGAGTTTGCCTCTTCTCATCCGTCGACACCTCATCTGGTGCATAGCGGGCCAACTCAAGGAACTTGTCACGGTAGGCAGTGACACTCATTCCTTCCTGCGTCAGGGCTAGGAACTCCCTCTTCTTTAGGACCGTCAGTCCCTCAGGCACATGGTGAGCACGGAAGGCATCACGGAACTGCTGCCAGGTGATCTGGTTGCGATCGGGTTGCGCATATTGGTATGCTACCCACCAGTCGAGAGCGGCTCCTTCAAATTGGCCAGAGGCGTAGAGCACCTTCTCCCTGTCATCACACTGAGCAATGTCGAGCTGTCTCTCCACTGCCTTGATCCAGTCTTCTGCTTCCATCGGGTCCTTGGCGCGGGAGAACTTTGGCGGGCGCCCCTTCAAGAACTCTCCCCTCCTGTCCCGGATGGGCTGGGGAGGTGGCTGAACAGGTGGATTCTGCAGGTTCTGCTGCATCAATGCTATGGCCTGAGTCAACTGTTGCATCGTCTGTGTCTGCAAGCGGACTAGATCTTCCATGGTGGGCGGCTGGTTCTGGTTCTGATTCGGGTTCTGGTTCTGGTTCTGGTTACCACCACCCATCGATCCTCTTGTCCCAACCATCTGTCACAAAACAAAACCCCAACATTCATAATCGCTGTCATGTCTAACCCAGTGTCAAGAACAGAAGCAATCCATTAACAAGATAAGGTACTCAGGCGATAGGAAAGATGATAGATGATATGCAAAGGAGAGATCAGGAACCCATCTATCTATCCACTAAATACCTTATACCTTAATCCAATACTAGACGATTGCAGACTTCCATCTGCGCTCATCACAATCATTACAAAGATCCAAATCACACATAGGCATAATGACAATTCATTCAAGCATTCAAAGACAAGGTTCACACAAGACTCGGCACTATTAGACTAGTTTTGACTCAAAAACGTTCTATTTGATCTCTATTAACATTTGGGGTCGATGGTGGTGCGGTGAGCTAGGGTGCTGCATCTCCTCGGGGTTCCCTTATGCGGCCTACGGCTAAGGAGCTCCTGGTAGGCGTCCAGGTTGCGTGCCACCAATTGGTACTCCTCGATGCAGGTGGAAAGTAGCCATCAGTGCTCCAACGGACTATCTATCTCTGTCGAGCCATCTATGGAAGTGAAAACTGGAGGAGGGCTAGAAAATTTTCACAAAGGACAGAGGTAGAATAGAACACCATTTTTCAACAGAAACTCAACTCTAGGATGTAAAATAGTTTTTAGAGCAAAGATTAAGCAAGTTCTAATCGACCGTTCTATCTAGGCTGTGATCCTACAGTCAGCACGGCTCTGATACCAACTTTGTAACACCCAGATTTCCATGAAATCCGTATGCTTCCATATGTGTGCCCAGGATGTCCACAGAACACATATAGATTACAAATATTGAATCACAGAGAACACAATGCTCGAATAAAATAGTTTATATCAGAGTTTAACACAAGACATAGTCTTAAACAAATAACACAGCGGAAGACTTAATATTACTAAACGTCTTAACTACGAAGAGCCTCAAATCCACAGGGACCACCGACTGGTTGAACACAGCTTAGAAGTACGGCAGATCCTCCGGAAACTCAGCAAGCGACTGATCATTCAATGCTCCATCTGTTACCCATCCGGGATTTTGTTGAATAGTTGCAAGTGTAAGTAAACCATCTTACTTAACAAGTATAACACGGGTTATGCAAGGACAAAAGGCTTGACACGGTTATACTGCATTAGCACTTTTAGTTGATTCATTTTATTATCATCCAACTTACTACAAATGAGTAGATCCCAAGTATAAACCCATTAATAAGGTATAAGTGATTATAGAACAAACCAACATCAACCACTAATATCATCTTCTAATCAAAAAGGATCCAGGCCGCTCGTATCCGTGAGCACGGCTATCATGATAGTTCAACACACTCTGCAGAGGTTTCGCCCTTTACCCGCCGGTCACATAAATCCAAAAGAACTTATGTTACGAGGACTTTCACAAAACACCCTAACAAGCACAGTAGCCGTTTTGGTTCAACATAGGCAGCATAACCCGAGGCATCGAGATTGACGTACGCTCAGGGCGCAACGTGAGGGGGTCAATGGCGTCCAGAGCGAGAGCGCAATCATCGCAACGTGTGAAGCTGCCGTACATCGGGCGCTTACATCACGGGACTTTGCCTAACGGGGCATAGCCAACGGATAAAACCGTCCTCGATGGATCAAACTATACTCTCACCCATGCACCCCACATACGCCTTTCGGTAACCACTGGCGAGCTAGAGACGTACAAGTTAATTATCCAAGACCAGAGCCATTATAGTTCCAACGGCGGCGAACAGGTTCCTGGGTTGCCGCTTTAAGAACCAGACCTTATGGAGAGACATTAGAACAAAGCACAAAGCACATGCTCTAATTCCCTAGATCAAACCTTATAGAGACACTAGAACAAAGCACACAGCACATGCTCTAGTTCCCTGAACCATGTTGCTAAAAAGCATCTTTTAACCATCATTGAAGTGAACCATTATTTCCACATTAACATAAAAATAAAGGTTGGTTGCAGCGCATAGCATAGTCTAACCATAATGCATAAAACCCTGGGTAACAAGGAATCGGGTAAAGACTAGGAACATCCTTAGTGGCTAACAATTTTAGACACATGCACATGAGTTCGGGTGATTAAATGGTGTATAGGTAACAAGGATGGTCCGTGTTATACTTGCCTTCCTCAGAGAACTGCTGCTGCACTTGATCTTCGAGAACGGGATCGTCGGCGTACTCGAACGGCTCGGCAACTACTCACATTGATCACCACACAAGCATCAACACATACATGCAAACAAGATTATTTAATTAGAACAGTACACCAAACATGAACAAAAGATGAAAAGAAGGTTTTAGAACTAATCTACGCTTCACTACGAACACGTGAGCGCGAGAATCACTCAAATCGGAGTTAAAACGGAGAAACTACGCTAAAAACGGGCTCTAGGGGCTTGCTGGTAAGGATTTTAGGCTTCCAGGGGTGTTTTTGAAAGAAACCAGGGACCTAAAACATAATTTTGTATAAAAACTCGAGGTCTGCGGTGTAAAACTGCCATCTAGGACGGCGGGCATTATTTTTCAAAAGCGCAGGGGCTAAAACGAAAGAAAAAGGACTTAGCTGTAAATACTTTTGAATAGAGGTGGACCGCGGGTTAATTTTTGAAAAACAGAGGGGCTCTTTTGCAAAAACGTCACGGCAGCGGGGTTATGCTGACGTCGGCTGACGTCATGGTTGACCGACCCGTGGACCGAACCTTAGACCGCCGTGAACCGCGGTTCACGAGAACCGGACCGGGTTTACATCGGGTCAGATCTGGAGCGTTCAGATCGGATCGGACGGCTGGAAATAGATCGCGGCTCGGCTCACCGGAGCGCGGCGGCGCTAGGCCGAGGGCTCGCCGGAGATGGCTCGGCTGGGGGCTAGAAGACTCCAAACCTCGCCGCGATGGGTTCTAGAGAGAGAGGAGAGAGAGGAGAACTCAATTTTGGAGCTCGGAGCGAGGTTTGGGCACTGGTGGAGGCCGGCGGCGAGCGGAGGCGGATTGGCTTCTCCGGCGAACTCGCGCGGGTGCTGCAGGGCGAGAGGGAGGGGGAAAAACGGCTTGGCGCGATGCTTACCCCGCGGCGAAGCTCTTGGCGTGGATCTTAGCGTCAAAGACGCGGCGGACTCACGGCTTGGCGGTGGCGGCTCGAAAACAAGGCGGCGCTAGGGTTTAAGCACGGGAGTTGGGGGTACGGCTTAAGGGGGCTGGCGGCGCTATTTATGGGGCCTCGAGCTCCTTGGCGTGCGCGCCAAGTCGCGAGGGAGGACGGCGTGCGCAGCAGGGACTCGCGGCGGCGCGGGGAGGAGTCCCGGCGGCGCACGGCTGGAGGTAGGGGAAGGGACTTACAGGTGGGCCCGGGTGTCAGTGGCAGAGGAAGAGAGCGGAGCGCGCGCTGCGGAGGAGAGAGGCTGACGGGTGGGGCCGCTCTGTCAGGTGCTGCGGGGAGAGAGGATAGCACTGACGCGTGGGACCGGCTGGTCAGTCACAGCGGAGGCGCGGCGGTGGGCTGGCGCGAGCTGGGCTGCGGGATGAACTGGGCTGCGCGACTGATGGGCCGAGCTGCTGCTGGTGGGCTGCGGAAAAAAAGGAGAAAGGAGCTGGGCCTCGCGGGAAAAGGAGAAAAGGGCTGCTGGACTGGTGGGCTGAAAGGAGAAAGAGAAAAAGAAAGAAAAAGAAAGGTTTTTCTTTTATTCAAACACTCCTTTGAATTCAAATTCAAATTTGAATTCAACAATCAAAAATAAATGCACCAGCATGAATGCAGCAATAATGTTTCTATTTCCTATATTTGCTTTTAATTATTCAAAAATTTTATTTCCCTATATTATTTATGAGCACTTTAATAGAAAAACCAATTAATTACGAAATTTTTAAAAAGGCTATTTTTAGGGTGTTACAGGTTGTGGCTTCATAAAATCAATAATATTTAAAAAGATTGAGCTATAAATTAGTTGTGCAATGCTATCCACCTGTCTCGGCATTAAGGCCTTCTTCAATAGCTTTCCTTTTGTTATCTCTGTCATTTGTAATCAGCAGAACCTTCACAGTCGCACCAAGATGGCTTTGGTACCAACGAGCAGCGACACGAATTGCTGAATTGGAAAACAATCAGTGCCTGAAAATACACACTACTTTCCTGTGTATGATAGGAAATAAATGTACTTGGAATCACATAACCAGGCTAACAAAACTATACCTCTGTCATTACGATCATTAGAGCTCTCCCCAACCATGTCTTTGACATAAGTGTCCCTGTTTTTGAGTCAGTGAGAAACTTACAATGGCAGGGGAAAGAGAATGTTGCCACCAAGAGGCAAGTTTTGACATATAAAGATGTCACGAGATTTACAGGGGTACACGAATAGAAGCTGAATGTGTGCATTTAGATTTCAAAATTGTCCCATTGAAAGGCAATTAGACCCTAAAAAAATATTGAGAATATAAACCGATAGTTGCTATTTTTTACTGCCAACATACATCACTGTGATTGTAGTTCTGTAGAAACAGAAACATTATTGCTGCTTTATCATGACATTCATCGGCTTGTACTTTCAAAAGAGGCAATGTAAAGAACAGCCTACACTTGAATGAGACTGAGACACACATTGACAATGTTGGATCCTGGAAGCTGTATTTTCAGAATGTGATGTGATTCTTCACAGGAAACTTAGCAAGTAATGATGCAGTCATGGTGCTTAAATAGAGACATTTCATCAATACAATCATGCTGAAACTGCGAAAAATGGGACTCGGTACTCATGCTGCATGTTAAAGGAGTATGTGGATTGAAGCAAACATCACTGGAGGTAGAATAAATTTCACCTAATTCAAGGAATTCCTGAACGCCAACTCTAACAAAATGTGACCACAGTATCAGATGGCAGGACTGCACAGATGATATTAGCTTAGCCCTTGAAACTTCCTCGATTTCTCCAAAGCTAGCAGCTCAAATATATTTATATAACTACTCCAGCAGCTTTATGAGCAATTTCTATTGACAACGAATTTGAACTCAGAACCTTTTGGTTCATAATATAGGAAGAAAGCATCGCAAGCTAGATATAAACTACTAATGAGGACACCACAAGAGAATAGTGGCCTACCTGTGCTGCTCGTTGGCGAAAACGTAGAACCTCCGTGCTTTGTTGGTACATAGTGCCTTAATCCTGTTGAAAACCGCAAGGTTCTTATTCTTCACCTCGTCCAGGACCACCGACAGCAGGACGACATCCTCAATCGCCGGATTCTCCAGCAAATCGATCTGCCGCAACGTCTCAACGCATCATTCCTCTGCGTCCTCAACCCTAAACCCCAACAAGGAGTACAAGGAGAGTGAGGAACGCTTTGGCTTACCTGGTGGAGCACGACGTTGGTGTCGACGACGAGTATGGCGGCCGCAGCGGCGTCGAGCTTGCGCTCGGCGGCGGCGTCACAGGTGGAGCATGGAGCGAAGCCACAGTAGATGTCATCGCGGAGGTAGTGCTCCCTGACGACCTGCGCAGAGTGGGCGACGGCGTCAAGTAGGGTTTGGGCCTTTGAGGCGACCTCAAGAGGTGGTGGTGCTGCTGAGTACTGACCTTTTGGATACGGCCTTGCTTCGTCTTCTTCACGAAGGACTTGCTCTGCAGCATGGTGGCAAGCGACGGGGTGCAGCGAGGGGGCAGCGGCCGGAGAGGAGCGTGGAGGAGATGTGTGCCAGCCGGCGGCGAGGGGCAGTGGCGGCGCCGGCAAGTGGTATCGGAGTTTAATTTGGTTTGGTGCGTCAGTGTTGGGCCTTAGCTTTGGGTTTGGGTTCAAGCCCATCAGGAGGGAAGTCTTTGTTGGACTCGTGGGCTCTTCCCGGAGTGTACCGCTGAAGCAGCTGAACATGTTTGCAACTTTGCACTTTTGTTATTAAGTTGCATTTTTTTCGCTTTTGTTAAGTTGGCACTTGTAATAGACGGATTGTCTATGTTTGTTGAATTCTCAATTTTTATTTTGGCATGTATTATATGGTGTATTGATTTCAAGTTAAACATGTGATAGACGAAGTAGAAAGTATTTATTTCAAAAAAGTTAAGCACGTGATTGACGAAACAGATTGTTCATTTGAACGAGTGAAATGTCTGTGTTTAAAGTTGATACTTGGTTGAGGATGTCACGGACGTTCTTAAATTGTTAATTTCGCAAACATAGGTTTCTGAACTTAGGTTTATTCGATTTCTGTGGAATGGGTAGTAAAGGGTTCATTCGATTACTCTGGAATGGGTCTCCTGGATCAAAGATGTAGGGTGAAAGGGAAAAAGAAGAAGAAAAATCTGTTGCGCCGAAGAAAACGGAAACTGGGCTAAAACGACCCCGAGGAAAACATATGTGCCTAGGCACCAACGAAAGACATCACACCACACGGCTTTCCTCAGTGACCACCAACGTGAGTGAGAAACCAACAGGTAACAATCGAGGATAACGGAACAATCACAGAAAACTAGTGCATGTTATGAGCCTGTCCACCATGCCCAGATACCGATCACTCGATCGAACATAAGTATCAGCCAACCGATGACCCCAAAAACACGGATCACACAAAAAGAGCCCGCCGTCCCGGCCGAAATGACAAAAAAGATGAGCCCCAGGCTGCGAGCCCCTCTCCGTCCTGCTGTGACCAAACACAAACAGGCAAACAGCGGGGACAGTGACACACAGGTAGCGTCGGGATGGATATCTGCAAGTCTCCCACCGCCACCACACAGCGGATGCCGAACGGGTGGCATGCAATCGCCTTATCCTACGCCCCGCGCTGAAGAGGCCACAAGTACGGCCAGTGATCTCACGGCGCCTCCTCCCCGGCCACCGGCAGCGCTTAAATACAGAGCACCACCGCCGGCTTAGTTTCGTCTGGCTGGCAGAGTAACAGAAATGGCCACCCTCGCCGCCTCGCGCATCCCCACCAGCGCCCGGCTGCACAGCAGGGCGGCGTCCAGGCAGAGGGTGGACTTCGCTGACTTCTCGGGGCTCAGGCCGGGATCATGCTCCGTCAGCGCCGCCACCAGGGAGGCCTCCTTCTCCGATGTGCTCGGCGCGCAGCTCGTCGCCAAGGTACACTAGATTTGCTTGCACTGCGAAGCACATACAAAATATAGTGCCCGTCTGCCGTAGTAACGTAGATTGTAGTCGTAGGTTTGAATACTTGATCACTTTCTTGATGAAAAAAATATAGTAGATCCAACCCAATGGAGCGAGTACAGCTAGGTTGCTCATGTTCATGTATGTGATAATCTCTTGTTCTAGTTAACGTGTACATCTTATTTCTATCCAAGATAGTTGTTTCTTTTTCTGTAGTCATCAGACAGCTTTCTTTAGTTTCTTATTTGCACTCTACAGAGTATTTTGTGAGCCTAAGACTCACCGTTTGTTGTATCGAATTCGAACCACTGCATACACTATCCTTGATGGTGGAGAGGCATGGACCTTTTGTTCCATTATCTTAAACAAAAATAGACAGTGTGAGCACCTAGTACGGGTATAAAATGGTATCGCTATATACTTAGGCCTTGTTAATTTTGGGTTGGAATGTCATGGTTTTGGGCCTGTTCCACATGGAATGACTGGACATGGAGCCAGTCCTAGTTGAGTTGAAAAATGCCGGACATGGATTGGTTTGAAACCCGACATGTATTGGTCCATTCCATATTCAAAGACCTAGCCTGAAACCATGACTCAACCTCATGGAATGAGACACATCGATGGATTCATTCTTCACATGGTTTGAGTGATCCATGTGGTTTCACTCAATCCATGCTCAGAACTAATCCATGTGTGTATCTATTCCATGGCAGCCGAACAAGCCCTTAGGTTAGGTTACCGCTGTATGAATGGCAGTTTGATCGGTGTCCATTTATTGATTTGATAAAGAAAATATTCCCCTAGGATTATCGTCTCATAGCATAACATAAACCATGGCCTTGAATTTAGCCACATCATCAAGACATGCTTGTGAATTTGTCATGCTATATGCGCACGAATTAACAAACGGCTGGACAACAAAATCCATGCTGCTGCCGGGTTCACCACATATAGCATCGTGTAGTCCAAGATGTTCCATTCCATCCCGTTTTGATTGTGCAGATTTTGGCTTCATTCATTCAACTGGCGACTGCCATGGATGCGACTGTACATTCAGCTTTGTTGCATTGGTTAACATGAGTCGATCTGTGACAGGCCACCGGAGAGAACGCGGTGAGAGCGCCCGCCGAGGCGAAGCTGAAGGTGGCGATCAACGGGTTCGGCCGCATCGGCCGGAACTTCCTCCGGTGCTGGCACGGGCGTGAGGACTCCCCGCTCGACGTCGTCGTCATCAACGACAGCGGAGGCGTCAAGAACGTAAGTAACGGCCAGCCCATTCTTCAGACGCCTGCCTCGACGACACGAATTCTGTTCTGACAGGAATTGAACTTGATGCATGCGCGTGTTAATTTCATTCAGGCGTCTCACCTCCTCAAGTACGACTCGATGCTTGGCACCTTCAAGGCCGACGTCAAGATCGTCGACGACACCACCATCAGCGTCGACGGCAAGCCCATCACGGTCGTGTCCAACAGGGACCCACTCAAGCTCCCATGGGCTGAGATGGGCATCGACATTGTCATCGAGGTAAAGGAAAGCCTCCAGTGTAAAATGTCCATGCATGCTTCATTTGCCAACAATTAATTGCCGATAACTGTGTGCTGTCAAGGGTACCGGAGTCTTCGTCGACGGCCCGGGCGCCGGGAAGCACATCCAGGCCGGCGCGAAGAAGGTCATCATCACTGCTCCGGCCAAGGGCGCCGACATCCCGACCTACGTCGTCGGTGTCAACGAGGGCGACTACGACCACGGCGTGGCGGACATTATCAGGTAAACAGATAATGCTATGCCATTCAGAGGTCTGATATCATGCATGCATTCTAACATCAAAATTAACTTACACTGCTGCTTGCAGCAATGCTTCCTGCACGACCAACTGCCTCGCGCCATTCGTCAAGATCTTGGACCAGGAGTTCGGTGAGATAAAAGCTTTCCTTCCTGGCCGATCGAACCACACAATCTATCTGATTCTGATGACTGATAAGTAACCACGATCGAGACACTGGATGCATGCAGGGATCGTGAAGGGAACCATGACGACGACCCACTCGTACACGGGCGACCAGAGGCTGCTCGACGCGTCCCACCGCGACCTGCGCCGGGCCCGCGCGGCGGCCCTGAACATCGTGCCGACGAGCACCGGCGCCGCCAAGGCCGTCGCCTTGGTGCTGCCACAGCTTAAAGGGAAGCTCAACGGCATCGCGCTCCGCGTGCCAACCCCCAACGTGTCGGTGGTGGACCTGGTTATCAACACCGAGAAGAAGGGCATCACCGCCGACGACGTCAACGCCGCGTTCCGGGAGGCCGCCGCCGGCCCGCTCAAGGGCGTCCTGGCCGTCTGCGACGAGCCGCTCGTGTCCGTCGACTTCAGGTGCTCCGACGTGTCGTCCTCCATCGACGCCTCGCTCACCATGGTCATGGGCGACGACATGCTCAAGGTCGTCGCCTGGTACGACAACGAGTGGGGCTACAGCCAGCGCGTCGTTGACCTGGCGCACCTCGTGGCCGCCAAGTGGCCCGGCGCAGCGCCCGCCGGCAGCGGCGACCCTCTCGAGGACTTCTGCAAGGGCAACCCCGAGACCGACGAGTGCAAGGTGTACGAAGCATGACGAAACACCATTCATTCTTGTATTGTATGCCGGACGGAGGGGACGCCTTCTCTGTTCGGAAACTGTTGTAACAGAACATGTCGAACGTACATTATATCACGCTCGATCACGGCGAAGGGCAGAGACAACTTTTTATATATTGTTCTTGACTAGCACACATGCCCGTGCGTTGCCACGGGCTTATAAAAATGACTTGATCTCTTTATTTATTTATTTATTTATTTATTTATTTATTATCTTGATATTAAACGAAAAAAGTTAGTGTTATCTCATACCTAATTCTAATACCTATCTCATTCCTAATTCTAATACCTAATATAAGTATGTGAAGATTTTTTTTGTGTTGATGTTGTTAAATCGTAATGTTTAATGTAAGCTAAGTACTCGTTTAGATTCATAGACTCGAATCATAATAGGTAGGAGAATCATAATGGGCAGGTTGCTCGCACAATCTAACCAATGTAGTTAGTTTATTTTTTATTTATTAGGAAGGTATCATGTTGTGGCACCCAAATAAAATCGCATATGCATATGTCTTATTCGTCTATCCGTTGCAGTCATTTTTTTAAATCAGCCGCATTCATCTTGGCCTTGTTAATTTGCTTAGTATGCATATATACATGCTGTTATTGTTATTTTTTAAATCAACCGCATGCATCCTGGCCTTGTTAATTTGCTTAGTATTATACTTATTGTCGATTAATTTGCCTCCTGATTCTCTCCTGGCAGGCCGGCACACACCAGACGGGGCCTGGGCGACTGTGCCCATGACTCACGTGCAAGCACTTACTACCCCCTAATGGGCTGCGCCTGCCCCATAAGCTTGCCAGCCCACGTACGCGTCAAGCCCAGCCCAAGTACAAGCGATTTGGCCCGTTTGACGGTTCAGAGAGTAGTTTCCTTCATACGATCGGACATGTTTTCCTTCGTATGATCGGACACGATTTTAACAGATATATGACGTATGTGGACCTCACGACGGACAAAAAGTGGCAGAAACGTTACTTGCTTTAGAAATATATATATAGGTAATATATATACATATATAGATTGATGAGTACACTGGCCCGTGCTCTCCTTCCTCTTCCATACTAGCAAAGACGCACGTGCGACACGCACATGATAGAAAATTATTTGCCTTTTGGAGTTTGTGATATTGTAACGTAAACCAATAATTTTTGGGACACGATAACTTGTGCTTATCCATCTGGAATGAGATTCATGATCTCAGTATATTAGACATGAATTATGTAGAACTAAACACGTTTTGAGTATTTTGCATTTCTTTAATGTTCTTTTCATCATTCAGCAATAGCTCCAGCATAACAAGTAGTTTTATCATTTTTTCGAAGTTCCTAGCGTCACTCTTGACACACTCATATGCTTGACAGATGACAACTGTCTGAACCCACTCCACTCGGATAACTTGAACGCTCTCAGAATCACAGGTAAGCTTTGTCCCCACCGTTGATCTCGTGATCGGCACACATGGCTGACTGTCTCTGCCTCTCTGCATCCGCACGAACGGAACAGGCTTGGGGAACCAGATATTTCCAATTTTCCGTTCCCACGTCCACACCGGTGCAGTGAAAGTGGCCGCGGTTGCGCGAGAAGCCGTCGTCGTTCCGGCGCCACCGTCGCCTCTCCTCGTCTCCCACGCGGTCGGCTGCAGTCTCTGACGTATCCCGCTCCCGCAGAGGCCATCTCACCGGTGACCACCAACCGCAGGTCGCGGCCCTCCGGCGCAGCGACATGAGGGAGGGGTCACGGTGCAGGATGGGGATCGCGGCGGCGGCGGACGAAGAAGCTGGTGCCCGCGACATCGTCCTCTCCTACCCCTGTTGCCCGGGCCGGTGAAGGGAGGAACATCAAGCGCGGAGGCTGCTACGGTGGCGGCGAGGGACCCTAGCGGGGTGCAGCGGGAGCCGGGAGGTAGAGATGCGATGGGATGAACAGAAAGCGTAGAGGGCGCCGCGCCGTGTCGTCTGATTCTCCTTTTAGAAAAAAAGAAAACGATTTTGTCGGAAGAGAAAATTGATTTAAGTGGGTAGAAAAAAACGTGGGTGACAAAATAAATTCGATTTTGGCAGAAATATTTTCTGAATATCAGTTTTTGTGGGTTTGACCTCCTTCCCATCTTCCGTTGACCCTTACATGTGGGTCCGGCGTGAGGGGTATGGTGGGCATAAATTGGTGAGAAACGTTTTCAATTCTACTCGTTCTTTTATAGATAGATAATAATATAATAATATATAGAGAATATAGTGTACACAGGTTTTCTGTGAGGTGTAATCACTGAACTCGTACATGATTCAGATTTCATTTCACTTCTTGTTGGGACATGCTTTTGTGTTTGTCACGGGTGCGTTTGTTTCAATTTTTCACCATGATGACTGCTTGAATAAAGAAGATGATGTTTTTTTTTGAGGGAAAGAAGATGATGTTATCTAGCCTATTGTGTTTGTGGGTCACGACTGGCGTGGGCTGCCTCGGGCCAGTGTAATCCTCCAAAGTCGCTGCTTGCCGCGCGGGGCGGCCCACACCAAAAGGCAAGCCGAAGCCTAGCCCACCACAGTTTCTAGCCCTCGTCCCGGCGGCCCTTCTTGGCTCCCCCACGGCCCCACCACGGCACCACACCTCTGCATCGACGACTAGGGATGGCAACGGCCACGAAAAACCCACGTACCCACGGATCTCAGACCCGATGGGCGTGGGTATGGGTCTGGATCTGTGCCCGTGGGCGCGGGCACGGGTATGGATCCATACCCAACGGATATTTGTTAACGGGTAGAGAAAAATGATATCAAACCCGTATACCCACAACCCATTTACTGATATGTTGACCCCAAAATACACCAGTGTATATATACCAATTTTAGGGCAACCCTTCCCTCATCGGTCATCCCCTTTACCCTCCCCCACCCGCAGCCGCCGCAAGCCCATCCTCTCGACTCCCCCGAGATCCCGACGCAGAAGTCACGACTCCTGCTGCCGCTGGCCGACCGCATCCCCTCGCGGCCTCACGCCTCCTGCCGGCCACACCTCGCTCTTGCGGCCTCGCCTCTCCTGCCGCCGGCCGCACCTCGCATTCGCCCCTCCTGCCCTCGCCCCTCCTGCAGTCTTGCCGTCGGCTGCTCCTCTTGCTACCTGAGCTCCGCACCTCCGCTCCCTCATGCCTCTCTCGCCATTCCCCCTCCTCTATCCTCCCGACATCACCCCCTCGGTCCTCCTGTGTCCTGTCCTGCCTGCGGTGCTGGAGCTCCGGCCGCCAAGCCACCACCAGATCTGGCCACACAAAGGTTGGATCCACCAACGCCGACGCACGAAGCCCCCATGATTGAACTTGTATGATTTGCTTGGTTGAACTTTGTATGGTTGAACTCATGTATTTGAAGTGTGAGACTTATTTATTTTTTATGGTTGAGCTAGATTTTGTGTGCGATATGCTTATTTTCATATATATGCAATCTATATGTTTGATGTTACGGGCAAGCGGGTATGCCCGCGGGCAATGGATACCCACGGATAGCGGACGTGGGCGTGATTTAGTGCCCGCATCGGATATCAGGCGCGGGCACGAGTACGAGGTTTAGATAGCGGGTGCGGATACAGGTATCCGCGCGGATTTTACCCGTTGCCATCCGTATCGACGACCCCCTTGGCTTCCTCCTTCCTCTCGGCCGTTCGACAGCAAACCGGAATCCCCCCTCCACCACCGTTGGCGGCGACGGTTCCCAGGTATGGCTCTCCTGCGCGCCCGGCGGGGCGAGCGCCGCCAGTCTCCTCGATCTAATCCCGTCGAAGCAAACGGTCTCCATAAATTTCTCATTTTATAACTGCAATCCTCAGCCCATTGTGCAATCCGCAGCCACTGAGCAGTAGCGGTGTTTATTTCCACCTTCTATTGAATTTCGACCATAAATTACAGCTCCTCTCTCTTAATTGCGCTAATTAGCTTATCCGATAGCCTTAATTTTTTACTTCTAATTTTAACCTCAAAAGCAAATTTCTTTCGCCAACAAATCAGGTTTGATCGGAGAACAAAGAAATTTGTCGATTGTTGCATGTTCAGATGGAATGTAACCAATGCAATCATCTTGTTTTCCCCATTGTAGATTGCCTGAAGAGACATGAACGGAGGCGACATGAACGGAGGCGTGGAGCCGCAGACCCCGCCGGGCAGCCCTTCCATAGGAAAGCCGCCCCGCCACCAGCTCACCTCGATCCGCCACTGCAACAGCAGCGTGCGCATCGCCGCCGCCGCCGCCACGTCCTCCGTGAGCGCCCCGCCCAAGCACGAGTGATTGATTTCTCGCATCACGCGCACAATTTCTAAAATTACGCGCTGCAGGGCCTGGATTTGGGGACGCTGAGCTTGATCTCGCCCACGGACGTCCGGCCTGGGTTCCTGCCCGTGTTCCGATCGGGAAGCTGCGCTGAGATTGGGCTCAAATCGTATATGGAGGACGAGCACGTCTGCGTGGATAACCTCATCGAGCACCTCGGGGGACGAGCCACCGGCATCCCTGCCCCGGGCGCCTTCTACGGGGTGAGTTCTCTCGTACGTTGGCATATCAGGTCCCGTTCACGTAGGTAGGGATGGATGGCGGTGTAAACGTATTGATCTTTGTTTTTCCGTTCTCGAACCGGCAATTTAGTGGTGATCATAGTGTTGCAATCATTGCACAAATGCTACTCCAGTCAACTTGGAGCATGGCTAGTCTGATTGCCTGGTGGTACTTTTATAGTAATAATTGTTAAAAAAAAAAGGAGGGCTTGCTTAGGAGTGCTACAAAACATCGTGATCTATTTGGAACATCCCCTGATCCTTTTAGAATCAAACTGTTTATTGTGAAATTCCTAGATACACCCAAACGGCCAAACAGGCTCTAAAAGTTTCCGGTGCTTATGATATGCTACACCAACATGATAGACGTCTGCTTTCCATGATCTGAGTGTTGGCGAGAGCCGGGACTAAATTGGAGAGCAATTACTTACTGTGCCCAATGCAGGTATTTGATGGCCATGGTGGTACAGATGCAGCAAGTTTTGTTCGTAAGAACATGCTCAAATTCATTGTTGAAGACGTGCATTTCCCCAGCAACATTGAAAAGGCAATAAGAGGTGCATTTCTGAAGGCTGATCATGCACTGGCAGATTCTCCCTCCCTTGACAACAATTCTGGAACCACTGCGTTGACGGCTATTATATTTGGCAGGTGAAGTTTATATGTTAACACATCAAAATGTTTCCTTTTTTGAACTCATTCATAAATATTGTTTGGTGGTTTGTCAAATAATGATGCCAAGAATACAATGAATTAGAGCTTGCACCATGCGGCCTTCAATGAATTCTGGAAACCCTTTTACCAAATGTACAATGGAAAATCTGATCACCTGCTGTTTAATGTATTTCATGTGAACTTTGAATAAGTTATAAAAGCTAGATACCTGGCAATTGGCATTGATTATTGACTGTCGATTAATTTTATACTCGTTATTTTGTTAGTTTTCTCCTCCTTTTTTGCAGCACCATTTAATATCTGATAGACTGATACCATTCTGGCTATTCAGTAGAACAATTTCAGCAATCTTTCTTTTAAAGTTTGTCACACATCTTGTCATCTTCTTCCCTTATATCAATCGATTGAAGCCTTAAAATTATGAATTATGATCACTGTTCTAAAAGCAGATGCGACTGCAGTGTCATAATGGTACCCATAACTAAGTCTTTATTTTTTTGTGAACCTTATAGAACTACTTATTTATTTGGTCCTGTTCTTTTGGCTCTTCAGCAAAAAAGTTTCCATGTTTCTGCACTGCAGGACACTGTTTGTTGCAAATGCAGGTGATTGTCGAGCTGTTCTTGGAAAAAAGGGCCGAGCAGTGGAACTATCAAGAGACCATAAACCGAACTGCAAGAGTGAGAAGATTAGAATTGAAAAACTTGGTGGTACTGTTTTTGATGGCTATCTTAATGGTCAGCTAGCAGTGGCAAGGGCACTTGGAGATTGGCACATGAAAGGCCCGAAAGGTTCCATTAGCCCTCTAAGTGGAGAACCTGAGCTGCAGGAGATTGTACTTTCTGAAGAAGACGAATTCTTAATAATAGGCTGTGATGGGCTTTGGGATGTGATGACCAGTCAATGTGCTGTGACGATCGTAAGGAAAGAACTGATGCAACATAACAACCCAGAAAGGTGCTCAAATGAGCTAGTTCAGGAAGCGTTGAAACGGGATAGTCGTGATAATTTGACTGTTGTGGTTATATGTTTCTCATCCAACCCACCCCCTCGAATTGAGATCCCAAGATTCCGAGTAAGAAGAAGCATTTCTTTGGAAGGGTTACATTTAGTCAGGGGAGCTCTGGACAGTAATACCTGATCTCAATCCATTCTTTTACTAGCTTTTTCTCGTTCTCATCCAATTTTGTCTAGAGGCTTAGGCTTATTATTTTGTAGAGTTGAGGTATATTTTATTTGTGTCGCCGAGCAAGATTTATATTGTCAACAATGAAGCTATCAGCAACCCCTTTTGTTTTGGTGCATACAAAAGTTGCATCTGTTGCATCAGATGCCACCGTTCTGCTCCAAATCTGTTGTTGCTTTCAGAAAGCAGGTAGCCATGAAGTATTGTTCACATAGCTAAGCTAACAAGACATGGCAAGTACCTCATATTGTTACTGTTCAGTCCTGCTATTACACCCTAAAACTGACGCACTAATTTAGCTAAGTTAGGGCACTTTGCTGAAAGGAGAAATAAAAGATCTGGGTTGTCTTATTAACCTTTCTTTCGGCTGAATTTTATCTGTTAATTTTATTGGTCTCAGTTGGTTGGGTGGATGCTTGTTTAGACGATAATCAACCAAACAGAGCATGATGACCTAACTGATTCCAATCAGATGTTTCGATGACAGGATAAACTCTGCCTTTCAGGCTGTATTGAATTGTGTGTTCCCTAGTGCTTGAGAAAAAGATATACTACAAGTGTCAGTTCTTTCAACATCTATTGATGCAAAAAGCTTTGTAAAGGGGGCAGTTGGTTAGTGAAGTTTTTATCATCCAACAACCAAAAAGATGCCTGGTCAGAAATAACGAGATAAGAACACCGGCATGCAGTAGGCGTATATAAAAAGAATAGTATAGGCGTACTGTATAAAAAGAATACATGTAGAGGCATGTATAAAAAGAGTGACTCGTGATACTTTGCATTCGGGCTGCTGTTCTCCGCGAGAAAAAAAAAATGCTCTGGCTGGAGTAGGACAACGGGCAGGGTCTTTGACAGTGAAGCCTGTGGCTTATACTGCCTCGCCGAGGCGACGTGTGGCTTGGCCGTCGCCGTTGCCATTTGCCACGCTGCTGCAGTACAACTGAAAACCGCCAGTACACTCTCCAACCTCGCGAGCCTGAAGTACAAGCCGCCTACCCCCAGCGCTTCTCATGTGTACTGCAGCTAGTGTACTACTGAAACGAGCATCACTGAATCAGTACACCCATGGCTACTGGCCTGGTACCTACAAATAGCAATAGACACCAGTGACTTGCAGATCCATGGCCTAGAACTATGGTTGGCTTTCTGGTTGTAGCAGCAGCAGTGGAAGGGGCATGCAGAGGAGGAAGAGCTCTGGCTGGAAAGCCGACCCGTGCTATCCTCGCTCGCTCTCCTGTGCCTGCCTCTTCCATTCCTGCTGCTACGCTGTGTTTCAAGTTTCAGAGCTTCAAGATCGCGAGTCATCGGCTGTAATCGCCATTTGAGGAATTCCACCTGTGCTACACGGTCTGATGCTCCAGCTACTGCATTGTAAGATTCTCATACACATCTGAATCTCGGTTTCTGCTAGCAGGTGAAGGTTGTGGGGCTGCATTAGCAAACTTTGCAAATGAAGACTCCTCCATTTTTGAAAATGCAATACAGGCATGTGGATAGACATGGATTAGCTGCTTTCTGTATTCCCTGAAGTTACATTTGATTGCATCATTCAGCCCCACTCAGTTGCTTACAGGGACTCAAAATGTGCGAATAATTCACTATGGCAATCAATACTCGGTGGTTCGCATGGCTAACATCAGCTACATACAGTGCAAACAACTAAAAAAACTCTGACCCGCGGGGTAAGACAGCCCCACCCACCCTTGCTGCCCCACCCTTACACAACAAACAACTAAAAAAGAAACTTATATGTTCTGAAGTCTGAACTAATCAGTGGACAAATAGACAGCTTCCTCTTTGTCCTATCGCTCTAGTTTCTGAAGGCTGCGAAGACAGCTTCCTCCTGATCTGATCAGATAGTGCCTATTGCTGAATATATGTGGGTTATACTACCTGCAATTGCGTGGGACAGTCCAGGAAACAGAATGCTTCTCCTCTCGCGGCAGCGCCATGAACCTCCTCCAGTCTTGGAGCATGGCGTTGAGGTCACTGATCTTCCGGCCCAGCCCGACGCAGCAGTTGGCGTGCATTGTGCAGACCCTGCTCATGTTCCGGCTCGGCTCGCACAGGCCGCCGAAGAGCTCGGTGCTGAGGAACTTGATCTTGACGCCGAGCTCGGCGACGTAGGAGTCGCGTTTGATGGAGTTGAGCACGTCCTGGTCGTGCAGTCCGGGGTGCTTCTCCCTCGCCTCGTACCAGAACCTGTAGAACTCGATCGTCTCCGTGTTGGAACGCACGTACGCGAAGCCACCGTTTGGCGCGTTGCTCAGGTCGTTTGGGTCGCCGGTGAAGTGGTCGCACGCGATCTGGAAGTCTCCGTCTGGGTAGAAGTGCGGCAGCGGGTTCCTGAACCAAACGATGTCCGTGTCCTGAAATAAATGTTCAGAAAGCGATCAGCAGCTTGGTTCTTCAGACTGATATATATAGTCTGAACATTCTGGTTACATATATTTTTTTAATAATGGAACAAAAGAGAGTCCCGGCCTCTACACGATCAAGGATGGTGCACGCAGCGGTTTCTGGTTACATATATACTGCGCGCAACATGATTTTACTGTGAAAATGAAGCTGAAGCCTTTCTCAAGAACTTGGCCGAGGAAGTCGATCCTCCTCCACATCATCTTGAGGTACCCGTCGGACATGAAGTTCTTGTGGCCGGAGAAGTCGACGCCGTCGGTGAGGAGCGCGAAGCAGTGGCGGTGTACCTGCCTGCAGCGCGCGTGCGCCGTGGTGTCGAGCGAGACGATGACGAGGTGGTCGAGGAGCTCCCTGGTGCTCTCGCCAGTCCGGAAGCTCTCCAGGAAGACGTCCAGCACGGAGCCGGGCTCCGACCACGCCGAGTTGAGCGTCGTCAGGATCACCGTGTCGTTCGCCATCGCGGCCGCCCTCAGGACTCGCTCCAGCCTCGCGTCCTCGCTCTTCTTCTGCACGAAGCGAGCGTGTTATAGTCCGCGCCAGTTTGATTGGCAGACGATTTGCGTACGTGTTAGTCGCAATTGTTGCATTTCATGGTTTTTTTTTTGAAGTATAGTAGCTCCGTGATGTATGCACGCTAGTATCGAAGTGGCTGCATACATCATGATGCTGATCGGGTCACATGATGAGTTGATGACTAGTGGTAAAAAAAGCAGAATTCTTGCAGATTGCTAGAATGCAAGCAATTGGAACTCTGTGACAAGGTTTCCTGAACGGGTGGTGAGTTCTTTTCTCTGAAAAACAAAAGGTACAAGGAGGCGATGTTGACTAGTAGTATGTATACAGCAATTTTACTAATTAAATCAGCAGCTAATTAAACTAAAGTAAAAGAAAAGGAAGAAGTGTTAGTAGTCCACCATTGGTGATTTATATACTTCATGGAATTGTGAGTAGGATTTTATCAGTTCATACAAAATAAATTATTCTTTGGATCACGAGACTGTTCGTCTGTTGTTACTGGCCTTTTTCTGATGACCATGCACAACCGTACCAGATCACAATGCATGGAGCCGATGACGAACTCATCATGTTCGTTCGAAAAAGAAAAATGACGAACTCACCAGGTCGACGCCCATCCGCCAGGGCACGGCGGCGCCACCAGGCCGCACGAGGACGGCACCGCGCGACACCGCCGCGCGGTAGAGCACGAGGCACGGGAGGGCGACGGACGCCAGGAACAGCAGCGCTCTGGCCGCCCTCCTCCGCGCATCCACACCACCACCGGCTCCGGCCTGCTGGTGCTCCGGCGTGGCGGCGCGCGTCGCCACCGGCAGCGGAGGCGGCGGCGCGGCCATGTGCGGCGGGCGTAGCGGTGAGGACTGGCTGGTTTGATCGGAGTGGTGGGCGCAGTCATAGGGATCGTTAGCTATATCGCCAGGCTCGAGCGAAAAAAAAAAAAACAATGGTACAGCCAAGCCGGGCTGCAGACCTCATCCGGTACGGTGCGGTGCAGCCCTGCTCGTGATGATGCATAACACGTGGACTTCTTCCATCCATGGTGTATCCGACGTCCGCCTGGTCTGCGCCTCCCGCACGCCCGTCGCGCCGCATCGATCGGGAGACGGGCTTGGAGAGATCTCGTCGCGCGTGCATGTCGTGTCGTGCACCGACCTCCGCTGCCGAGTTCTCGACGCATGTATGTATTTTTTTTTACATAATGGCAGGTTTTCATTATAGACTGGGAGCAAATGTTCATTACAGAAAAATGAAAAGGCCTAAGCCGAAAAGCCAAAATACATTTCACACCCCGGTAAGAGATACTATGGGCTACTCCTCCCAATTGTTGTGCGCCGTGTGCCAATTCTGAATGTCCTGTTTGATGAGTAGCACGAGCTGTGATGCATTCATCTCCTTGGTGTCGAACACCCGTCGGCATCGTTCCTTCCAAATATTCCAGGCGATGTAGAGAACTGCTTGTTCAGTGGTGTCTGAGGCTTGCGTGCGTGTCGGCCCAATCATGGATATCCACCATTGCCAGTGGCGAAGCTAGAGTGAAATAGAGGGGGGTGCGAGAATAAAGATGAGAAAAATATTACCAGGATAAAGAAGTTCATAATAATATTTTTTTCTTCGAGGTGGATAACAAAACTGTATTGACATAGGCAAAAGACGTCAATTCATGTCAAGTATTCAAAATGGCACTGATCCAATGGCCTGAAAAGGTGAACAAATGACATATGACTGAATTTTAATTTTTTTTATGGAAGAAGAATAATAAAATTAAAAAATATAATACATCACCATCAATCTTTATCATCGAATCTTCGATCTTGCATTTTCATAAAGCGTTGAACGACTGCTTCATTGGTGACTTTCATCATCTCTTCTTTCTCCACATAGCAAATAAGGCAATTGCTCATATATTTATCACCAATACGATTGCGTAAATATGTTTTCACAATCTTCATGGCTGAGAAACACCTCTCAACAGTAGCAGTAGCGACAGGTAATACTAGCACAAGCTTTAAGAGTCGATAAACCATTGGATAACGTTCATGTTTTCCGGTCGCTACCATTTTTTGAGAAAGCTCAACAATTGTTTGCAGGTTGGAGAACCTATCATCATCTCTCACATCAGATATATAGAGTCCAAGCTCATGGCTAAGGTCCCTCAGATTTCCCGAATCAAAATCATGTGGATAAAACTTTGCCAGGCTCATAAGTTTTTCTATATTAAAATCCTGAAATGCATCTCTTGGACTAAAAGCAGCAGAACAAACAAGCAATTGAGAGCTTGTCTCGTTGAAACGACTATCAAGCTCTTGAAGCAGCCAATCAATAATTTCATTAAAACAATCTACCTGATAGTAATGCTTGTTTGTAATTCCAGATTTATGCCTTCGCTTCTTTGGATTAATATATTCGTCCTCCATGTCCAATTTGCAAATATCATTCTTCTCACAAAATTCATGCACATCATCTAGTATTTTCCCCCACTTTTCACTTCTAAGCTCTTCCAATTGGCATCTAGTTGCTTTCACACATTTAACAGCATTCACTATGTCCTGGTCCTTTCGTTGCAGTGCCAATGATAAACTATTTGTGATTCCCAATATAGTCAACATGAGGTGCAAATAAAAGACAAAATCAAAAGACTGGAAGTATTGTAAGAGATTTGATGCTTGATCTCTTATTTTCCAATCCTTTTTATCCTTTTCTACAATTTCCAGCACCTTGACTATTGTCGGAAACATGTCAACCAAACTTTGAAGAGACTTATAATGGGAGTTCCAACGTGTATCTCCAGGTCTTTGCAGACTTTGCTCTTGATTCAAACCTGTCCCAGTTTGAAGTTGTCCGCATCCTAATGCCTTACTCACTTCTTTAAGATTAATGTCTCTAATCAAGTCCCTTCTCTTAGAAGATCCACCCACCACATTTAATAAGATGGAAATCATAGTAAAAAATTCACTAATTCCTTTATGCTTTCTGGCAATGGCCACAAGGACTAGCTGAAGTTGGTGAGCAAAACAATGGACATAATAAGCTGAACTATTTTCTCTCATGATCAAGGATTGCAAGCCATTAAACTCACCACGCATATTGCTAGCACCATCATATCCTTGACCCCTAACTTGCTTTAAGCTCAACTTAAGATCAGCAAATAGTTTATCAATAGATGACTTGAGATGGGCAGAAGATGTTTCTGTCACATGAACAAGACCAACAAATCTCTCTTTCACAATTCCACATTTATCTACATATCTCAAGACAACTGCCATTTGTTCTTTCCAAGAAACATCCTTTGACTCATCAACTAGCAAGCAGAAAACATCATCCCCAATCTCTTCTAGAATAGAATGTAACACTTCCTTTGCAAAACAATCCACAATATCCCTCTGTATTTCAGGAGCAGTTAAAAGACTATTTTCTGATGTATGTTTACCTATTGCCTTTCTTAATGTTGGATTTTTCTCCGCTGCAAAATTACGGAATTGTCTGAAGTTTCCTTTGTTCAAAGAATCCTTCGACTCATCGTGGCCCCGGAATGGCAATCCTTGCTTGGCCAAAATTCTTGCAACATCAATAGACCCATTCAATCGAGTAAAATAGTCCTTCTTAGCTGATTCTCTCACACCACGAAAAACAACATCGATGTGTTGATTTGTTTGTAACAGATCATCACACTTTTTCATAGCTATGTAATGTGAGCCCCCAACTGCACCCACATGATTTCTCAGCCTTTCCTTTCTATGATAACCATTCCAACCATTTTTAACAAATGCTTCATATCCGCCATCCTTCTTATCTCTAAACAAGAAAGAATAAAGGCAATATGCTCTGTCTTTTGATTCACTGTATTCAAGCCAACCTTTGAACTCATCAAACCATTCTGGAATAAATCTTCTTGGGCCTCCTCCAATCTCTGTCACAGGGAAAAGAAATGTGCGAGGTTGGCAAGGACCATTCGCCAAGTACTTTCTTCTCACCCTCTCTCGGATATTAGGATGATACTCATCAATTTGTTTCCTTAATCCTGGATCATATTTAATCTCCTCTTCCCAGTTCATATCATCCAAACATGGATTCTGAGCATCGTTCCCACTCTCTGGGTGTGGTGCTTTCCTTTTGAAATATCGATGCATCGATATCAGTTAACCTACAACAATACATAATAATTCTATTTAGTTGGCTAATTAACAAATAAATAGACAAAATCAAGAAGTTATTTAATCATCTATCTAATTATTACCTTGATCTTGAATTCTTGATGGTTGCCGGTCAGGGAGACAGGGACTCGGGGGCGGCCGGGCGCTGCAGCGATTTGATGAGTGCTGGGCGCTTGAACCTGAGCGGTCGAGTGTCGACTGGAGAGTGGAGACTAGCAGTGGAAGGCGATCTGGCTCTCGTGCGGCTGTGGCATGAGCATGCAACCAGAACAGGAGGGCGGCGACGCGGAAGGGAACAGGTGAACGACGGAAGGCAAAAGGTCGCGGAAACCACGTGGAAGGCAGAACAACGTGGAAGGGATTTCTTGCCGATCTATTGCTGTTGCGTCCTGCCTATTGGGCTGCTAAGTGCAAAAACTTTTAACTGGGCTTTGGCTTGTGGGCTGTGGGCTGCAGGGGGGTGCGGAATTTTAGACATAGGGGGGTGCAAATAGGGCCAAAATTTATAGGTATTAACTGGTTTTGGTTTTTTAGGGGGGTGCGGCTGCACCCACAGCCATGCACGTAGCTTCGCCCCTGACCATTGCATGAGTTGTCTATAATTGCTCGGTGGATGTTGTTGTGGCGCAATCCCCATAGAGGTGAATGAGTTCCATATCTGCACAGAGCAGGGACAAGTTGCCATTAGGTGTGATGCGCATGGCGCGACATAGAGCGCAGGTGGCTTTTGCTTGTCCACCGTTTTTTAAGATGCGATTAGCCGTCCACATCTTATTTTGCAAGATTAACCAATCAAAGAATTTGCATTTGTTTTCGGCATTGGACTTCGACAACCGGTGCCAATCATATGCTTGGGGAAGGCTCCGGCGAACTGGAAGAGGTATGCAGAGCTGGATGAGTAACTACCGTCGGCCGAGAATCTCCACTCTATGTCATCCGGTTGGTCAGTGAGGTGTACCTCACGGACGAGTGCCCAAAGCTCGACATATTGGTTGATTTCATTAGAGGTAGATAGACGTTGTAGACGCATGTATGTACGTACTCGCCGAAGCTTCAACGGAGGCAGATTCAAACCCATCTCTTTTTTTCCCACTATATGGGCCGCGCCCGAATTTAATTTCATTACTATCACAACGAAATTAAATAGTCCGAAAAGTAATTCATACAGGAGAACGATAAACCAGCTACATGAGTACATGACGAGCGAGGGCCGCATCGCTAAGGGATGCCTCTAACAGATAAACCAAAAGAAAAACCCCTAAAAAAAAGATAAACCAAAAGAAAAGAGGAATCCAATTCAAAATCCATCACTAGCTAATGTTCAAATTCAAACTTCTCTTTTGCTTTGGGTGAAGAGAGATTCACGGATTTTCGTTCGCGAACGGAACCTGACTAGTTAAGATATGATGACGCGAGTCTCTTTTTTTTGGTTCGTTGGAGACGGTGTGCTCGAGCGATTTGCTTCTCGCTTTGTGATATGGGACTCCAAGTATAACGAGATTAATGTTCGTATCGATTAGCATACATGGTCACAAGTTTCTGTCTTTGTTTGCAGACGAACCAGCAAAAGAAAATGCAGTTTTAAAATGACAAAAACCAAATGTATACTCACAGAGTAAATAAACAAAATACTTGGCCACTCGTTCACAAGACATTTTTTTTTGTTGTCCTGAGTCAAATTCTAATATTTGATTCATTTTGCAATCCACCAGGAATTATGCATTCGTAGTGAATTGTGCAAAAAGGAAATGTATTCCTAGTGAATCTATTTGATGAAAAAGTATAAATTAATTTTATAATAAAAGTCATAGTTCTTATATTTTCCACTCCCACATCGTCTGGCCATTGAAGTTTTCATAGTTTCCAGAGGTGATCAGTTTCCACTAGATACGTCCTCGTAAAATAAAGTCAAACTACTAATCTCATCTAGCGGTTCTGGAGGTGAAAAAAAACTTTTAATTTGACAAACCCATTTACTTGTGAAGTATGGTGTTCGTCATGAATTGAACTAGGATCATATCAATTTGAGTCGATTACCAATTGAAGCAATCAAGAAATCTAATACTACCAACCATTTTCCCTTAATCATCGTGGGCCGAACGTCCGCGTGAGAGAAGCACACGCGGCGGGGGTGGTGGAGGAGATCGAGGAGACCGAGAAAGAGAGGAAAGCAAATCCTTTTTCTTTTCAATTCAACACACGTAAATATCTCTTACTCCTATTATTACTCCTGCCCTATAAATAAAGCGTCGTGCCGTTGGGTCTATCCTCCTCTTCTCTCGTTGGCAAGTAGATACCTCGCTAGGTTTTCGCGTGGGAGGTTTTGGTAGGGTTTTGTCCCCTCGGGGATGGCGGCAGCCATGGAGGGCCTCGACGAGATCAAGGCTGAGTCCATCGATCTGGTGAGAGATTGATTCGATCCGTGTCTTTTTCGTTCGTCTTATTTCAAATTTCCAACAACCTGTGGAAAATCAATCCGGTTTTGATCTAACAATAATGCATCTATCCATCCACCTCGCAGGAGAACATCCCGGTGGAGGAAGTGTTTGCCGTACTCAAATGCAGCAGCAAAGGCCTCAGTACATCGCAAGCCGAGGCGCGCATCGCCATGTTTGGCCCCAACAAACTCGAAGAGAAGAAGGTTCGATCATGAGCCTGCTCATCTATATATCTTTTTTTTCTCTCTCTGGCAATGTGTCTGTCTGTTTAGATCTGCAACAAATATTCGCATCGTGTAACGATAATGGTGCCGTGTATGGACGCAGGAGAGCAAGGTGCTCAAGTTCCTAGGTTTCATGTGGAACCCACTGTCGTGGGTCATGGAGTTCGCCGCAATCATGGCCATCGGCCTCGCCAACGGCGACCACAGGCCACCGGACTGGCAGGATTTCGTCGGCATCGTGGCGCTTCTGCTCATCAACTCGACGATCTCCTTCTGGGAAGAGAACAACGCCGGGAGCGCCGCCAAGGAGCTCATGGCGAACCTCGCGCCCAGGACCAAGGTCCTCCGCGACGGCCGCTGGAGCGACGAGGACGCCGCCGTCCTCGTCCCCGGCGACATCATCAGCATCAAGCTCGGCGACATCATCCCGGCCGACGCTCGCCTCCTCCAGGGCGATCCTCTCAGGATCGACCAGTCGGCTCTCACCGGCGAGTGCCTCCCTGTCACCAAGTACCCCGGCAGCAGCGTCTACTCGGGGTCCACGTGTAAGCAGGGAGAGATCGAGGCCGTCGTCACCGCCACCGGCGTCCACACCTTCTTAGGCAAGGCGGCGCACCTCGTCGACAGCACAAACCAGGTCGGACACTTCCAGAAGGTTCTAGAGGCCATCGGAACCTTCTGCATCGCCTCCATCGCCGTCGGCATCTTCGTCGAGATCATCGTCATGTACCCGATCCAGCACCGCCGGTACCGCGACGGCATCGACAACCTCCTCGTGCTCCTCATCGGCGGCATCCCCATCGCCATGCCCACCGTGCTCTCCGTCACGATGGCCATCGGCTCTCACCGCCTGTCCAAGCAGGGCGCCATCACCAAGCGCATGACGGCCATCGAGGAGATGGCCGGCATGGACGTGCTCTGCAGCGACAAGACTGGCACGCTCACGCTCAACAAGCTCAGCGTCGACCGCGAACTTATCGAAGTCTTTGCCGCCGGAGTTGAGAAGGACGACATCGTCTTGTTCGCCGCCAGGGCATCGAGGGTGGAGAACCAGGACGCCATTGACACCGCCATGGTTGGCATGCTCCCTGATCCCAGGAAGGCAAGGGATGGCATCGAGGAGGTGCACTTCCTCCCCTTCAACCCCGTCGACAAGCGCACAGCCCTGACCTACATTGACCTCACCGACGGCAGCTGGCACCGTGTCAGCAAGGGTGCTCCTGAGCAGGTTGGTAGTTAATTCAGCGTCATCACTGTCTTACCTTTACCTGAAAAGAAAAAGAATCGTCTTTCTTTCTGCACTGATGATCGCATCTGTTACTAATCATGCCATGCGTGTATCCGTGTAGATCCTGGACCTCTGCAACTGTGGAGATCACGTCAGGAACCTGGTTCACACTGTGATTGACAAGTACGCCGAGCGTGGCCTTCGGTCTCTTGCAGTTGCAAGACAGGCAAGATTCGTTTTTTTTTTCCTCTTCAGAATACAGTCAATTTTATATCAATGAGTTAGTACTTCTTTTTCTTACTATTTGTCTCGCTTCACTACAGGAGGTTCCGGAGAGGAGCAAAGAAAGCCCTGGAGAGCCTTGGGAGTTCGTCGGCCTGCTCCCTCTGCTTGACCCACCCCGTTCTGACAGCGCTGACACCATCACCCGTGCTCTCAACCTGGGCGTCAACGTTAAGATGATCACTGGTACAGTCTGTGTTCCATCATGCAATTCTACTATTTTACACTACATACGAGAAATTATATTAGAGCTGACATTAATGTGATAACCCTACAGGTGATCAGCTTGCCATTGCCAAGGAGACCGGGAGGCGGCTAGGGATGGGCACTAACATGTACCCGTCATCAGCTCTGCTCGGGCAGAACAAAGATGAGGCAACTGCATCAATCCCAGTGGACGAACTGATCGAGAAGGCTGATGGCTTTGCTGGTGTCTTCCCAGGTGAGCATCACACAGGAGTTGCTCTGCTGTTGTATTTGAGTTGGTGATGGTTTATTCAGTCTGTCTCGCTGCATTTTCATGCAGAGCACAAGTATGAGATCGTCAAGAAGCTGCAGGAGATGAAGCACATCTGTGGAATGACTGGAGATGGCGTGAACGATGCACCTGCGTTGAAGAAGGCGGATATCGGGATTGCTGTAGCTGATGCTACTGATGCAGCGAGGAGTGCCTCTGACATTGTGCTTACTCTAGAAGGACTCAGTGTCATCATCAGTGCCGTGCTTACAAGCCTAGCCATCTTCCAGAGAATGAAGAATTACACTGTAAGAACTTGATTCCTCGAGGAACTTGCTGACCCCACCGCCTAGGAAATTAGGAAGATCCCTTTTTTGTCAGCAACAATTATCTGATACGTGCTCTTTTTATTTTTCCAGATATACGCTGTCTCAATTACAATTCGTATTGTGGTAAGTTATTTAGTTTCCTGAAATCTGTACAAAGATTTGCCAATAATACTGTTATTTTTATCTTTATCTTTATATTGTATATTACTATATGGGGGAAAATAAAATCTAATCTGTTATCACTGTGTAGCTTGGATTCATGCTGATTGCGCTTATCTGGAAATTTGATTTCTCACCGTTCATGATTCTGGTCATTGCCATTCTGAATGATGGTAGGTCAGACTCAGAGGATTCCTGGAATCTCAACATTCAATACTTGTGTTGACTTTTTTGGTAAATATGCTGACCTTGTTTCTGTTGCCGTATGATTTTAGGCACAATCATGACTATTGCAAAGGACAGAGTGAAACCATCCCCACACCCAGACAGCTGGAAGCTGAATGAGATTTTTGCCACAGGCATTGTGTATGGAACCTACTTGGCCGTCATGACTGTGATCTTCTTCTGGGCCATGAGGAGCACTGACTTCTTCTCGGTATGCATACATGGCTCCATAAAGTATGAAAAAACAATATGATTAGATTCACTGCTATGGTTATACAAACCTTGCTTTGCCTTGTTTGAACTGCAGAACACGTTCCACGTGAGATCACTGAGAGGCAGCAACTCCGAGATGATGTCGGCCCTGTACCTGCAAGTGAGCATCATCAGCCAGGCCCTCATCTTCGTGACGCGGTCGCGGAGCTGGTGCTTCGTTGAACGCCCTGGGTTCATGCTGTGCGCAGCGTTCGTCATCGCGCAAATTGTAAGCCTCCGTTCTCCTGCTGCTTGAACACATAAGTGCCGTGGTGCTAATCCTGAGCCTGAGCCTGACTTTGTTGTGGTTTCAGATTGCCACCGTCATTGCAGTGTACGCCAACTTCACGTTTGCAAAGATCCATGCCATCGGGTGGGGTTGGGCCGGTGTGATTTGGCTCTATAGCTTCGTCACCTTCATGCCCCTCGACCTGTTCAAGTTCGCCATCCGCTACGTGCTGAGCGGCAGGGCCTGGAACAACGTCCAGAACAAGGTATTGATTGGTTGCATTTTTTCTTTGTCGAGTGTTGCAATGTTGTCAGATCTGACTGACGAATTGGAAACATTTCTGTTTTCTGCTGGTAGACGGCCTTCACGACGAAGAAGAACTATGGTAGGGAGGAGCGCGAGGCACAGTGGGCAATGACACAGCGCAGCCTGCACGGGCTCCCGGAGCAGACCGGCAGGAGCAGCAGCAGCTATGCGGAGCTCTCGGAGATCGCCGAGCAGGCCAAGCGCCGTGCCGAGATGGCGAGGTTCCGGGAGACGAGCACGCTGAGGGGCCACCTCGAGTCGTCGGCCAAGCTCAGGGGCATCGACATCTCGGCGGTCAAGTCGCCTTACTACACCATGTAAACGGAGGCGGCGACGATCAATGCAACTGGGCGTCGCGTCGTGCTTCGCTGCGCATTTTTAGGAGCAGTACAGACTGAGCGTCCTCGTCTGCACGTGTTAGCAGTACTAGTTTCAAACATGCATGTGTTTAATTTTTCCCCCTCCCGTCGCTAATCTAATCGCTTTCATTACTAGAAGTCCTTACGTTAATCGCTCTCATTAGGAGAAGTGCTTATGTTTGTGAACCAAATATTAATTGGTTTAATTTTAGTTAAGTTACGTATGTGCCTTTTTAAGTTGCTAGGCCAGTACATCATGTCCTTAACTTTTTTATAATATTTCTTTGCGAGAAAAAAAAAAAGAAGATTTGAGGGATGCTAAAAGACTGGACAGTCCATCTTGATTGATTGATAGATAGATAGATAGATAGATAGATAGATAGATAGATAGATAGATAGATAGATAGATAGATAGATAGATAGAATGGTGTATTACCTCATAGGAGGTCATAGATTAAATGCTTTATATATATTTCATATTTTTGAAATAAAAAATGGAAAATATATTTTTTCTATAACTAATTTACATGCACGATCCTTTCGGATTAAACTTGAGGTTACCTGACATGTTCATTTTTCCCCTTAAACATTTCACGGTAACTTTTGTTGCTTGGCAGAGACATTTCATCTATTCAATTTGATTTACAGGGAGAGCATCCGAATAGATGAAATGACTCTGGATACATGTGCCAGTAAAAATCTGAGCAAACAATACATACACATTGGATAATCGAGTAGGACGTAGAACTGCTAATCTGATGTGTTTTTTTATTGTTCATACAATTTTCTTGAGATTTTTGAAGACTTGCGTGTTTTGTGTTTGGGAAGGAACTAAGACTTCCTAGAAGTAAATAGAAAACTTTGTTTCTCTCTTGAAATCAATGGAAAGGTTCATGTTCCTGAACCAAATATTTTATGGTTTAGTTTAAGTTAAAGTTATATATGTGTGTGTGTCTACAGACATGTCATGAAGAAAATAATTTTTCATAAAACAAAAGTCATAACGTTCAAAGAAGATGAAGTTCTTCAATAGAAAGAAACGTCCTTTAAAGAAGACTTAAGTTCTTCGATAGAAAGAAATGTCCTTCGACTTAGCAAATATATACTACATAGGTTAGGTGAATGTCCTTTAACGTAGCAAATATATAGGCGGTTTGTTTCCTCCTTCCGTAGGTCCTCCACAGAAATCTGTTTAATTCTCGTATAAATCTAATTGTTATGAGTATAAAACCAAAATTTACTAACTTTATCCCTTAGTTCGATCTTAGGATCTCCCTTCTATGTCAGAAGATTATTTCGAAATTAAAGTATTCTTACCATATCTTTACCTACGATTCATGGCCAATTCCGCCAGCTGTCAGCGTGGCCACGTCGCGGACAAATCTTAGCCGTCGGATCGGCCAAGCGAACGGCCAAGATTGTGCTCGTCCCGACAACTTTACAAAAAACCCCTCGGGTTTTAGGGAAATAGAACCCGCCGTCCTATACCCTCTCACAGAAAATTTTGCGAAGAAGCCCCCACATTTTCTCAAAATCAACCCGCGGTCCACCCAATCGCCAGAGCAGTATTTTTCGAAAACCCCCTGAACTTTCTTAAAATCAACCCGCCGTCATTTTTCTCTCTCAGAAATTTTCTCGAGGAAGCCCTCGACTTATACTTAAATAACATAACAACCCGTTCTATTAGTTATTTCTATACAAACACACACAATACATACAATTTGACCACAAAAACGTGTTCAAACCAAAAGGTGTCCAACATAAAATTTGCTTACAATTTGTTGACCTATAAATTTATTGTGCAATATATATTTCAATCCAAAACAATTTCCCTAGACATTTATATAGGGTACATCGTATCTACAATTACAATAGCAGAACATTCTCAAATTTAAAAGTTTTCATTACAAAAACTAATCAAAATGCGAAAACCTAAATCTTTAGTATGCAACAAACTTTAAATTTAAAATTTAAAGTATTTCTGTAATTCATTCCCAACAATGATTCAGAAACCAAAACATCTCCAAATTCAAACAATGACCATGGAAATGGCTCAAAATTTAAAAATAAAAAAATGTAGGAAAATAAAAAAAATCAAACTCATTTTCTATTCTCCCATTATAGCTAACATTACACAGCAAACTTTTAAATTCAAAGTGTCCCCATAATTCGTTCCCACCTATAATCAAAACACCAAAACATCTCCAAATAAAAAAAATGACCATCAAAATGGCTCAAAATTTAAAATAAAAAATATTGTACAGAAAACTAAAAAACAATCGAACTTACTTTTCCAATTCCTCCATTATAGCTAGCATCCGACCATCAAAATAAATTGAAAATATAAATTTATTGTAGAGCAAACTTAAAAAATCGAACTCACTTCTCCAGTTTTTCCATAATAGGTAACAAATCTGAACACCAAAATCTACAAAATTCATTTGTACCAAACATAATTCAATGCTCCTTTGCAATTCTCTTGCATAAATCCTCATATTTTGATAAACATGTTATAATTCAATGCTCCTTTTCAATTCTCTTACATAAATTTTTATATTTTAACATAACATACGCTTCAAAATAAAAGTTTATACAATGTTTATATATAGGCTTTTATGGGTTCAACGCGCTTTGCCATTTATTTTTTAAAAAAAATCACATGACCAGACGTTAAAAAACCCGTAGGACCGATATATCCAATGGCCATCCGCGGCAATGCCGCGGCCTTTTCTAGTATATAGCGAAAACTTGACTGCTATTACATATGGGTTTGATGGGCTGAAAGCTACAAAGACACCAGGCCGAAAATTTGTAGTAACGCTACACCGAGCGACCCACCGAGCCACATGCAGGCAAGAGCAAACATGCATAGTCAATTTAGCGATGGATCTAACGTGGACAACGAAAGGTCAAGGCTGATCCGGCTCCCCGACGACGACGTCGCCGGCGACAGCAGGCTGCCCTCCTCGGCGCTGTACGTGCAACACTGGCCGCCACCGTGGCTGCTGCTGCTTCCGGTGTCCAGCGCCAGGGATAGCGATAACGAGCAGCCGCCGACGTGGTCCGACGCCACCGACGACGGCGCCGGACTATTGGCGCCACGGCGGCGCACAACGACCCCGTTGCCTGGCACCTGGAGGCTGCATGGCAAGCGATTCGTCGTGGGGAAGATGTTGTGGGTAGGAAGAGCCCTCGCAGATATCTGCATCCGAATTTAACCATTATTCCGTTAGCATTTTAGAGAATGAATGCATGAAGTACATAACACATTGTGCTAGGTTTTCAGTTTGTCATGGAAATTAAATAATAGCCTCAGTATACCGCTTATTCCACAAATGCAAAAGATTTTCAGTTTGTCATAATTCAGATTATTATCGTAGGTTTGATAAAATATGGCCCTGTTTAGTTGTGCAACTTTACACAAAAAAAAAAATCACACCGACAATTGTGCCTCTTCTCTTAGGCACGCTTATTATTATTAGTGCCAAATTTTTTCACACACTTGCACCAACTAGAGCTCTATATATAAAAAGAAAGTCAGTATTATGTTTGTGTGGTCCGGTTTTAGGATAAATTCAGAATCTTTTCCTAACACAGAGTATGTCGTACTAGTAGTGTGCACAAAAGGAAAAGCACTAGGCCTGTCGTGACTGACTATGGATCAGGCCGGCGGGTCACCTCAAACCTTTTGCCTTTTTGGTTCTACTGGAGGGAATTCGGAGGGAATAGAGGCCGGCACGCGTGCGCTGCAGTCGCAAGCTCGGCCACATGAGGACAAGAACACAGCAGAGCACTGCAGGAAAAAAAGAGTATAAACCCATCGACCCACAGGACACACGCAGGTGCATGCGATGCGAATGCGTGCCCACAAGCGAACACGCTTCGCAGTTTGCACTCACTGATGCTGAGCGCGCTCTGAGACGACGATCCGTTCATGCCATCCATGCGCTTTGTCCCCCCTGATCACTCGCTTTCTCCCAGCGAGCGAGATCGATCCATGGCTATATTCCAGTACATACCCTAGCTAGCACAGCAGATGCATGGAGCTACTAGGGGACAGACAGCCCTGCAGTGTACTAGTATATGATGTGCGTACCTCAAAAGGGTGGTGGTGGTGGTCATGGCTGCTGCTGCCGCGGCAGCAGGCGGCCGGACCCGGCGCCACCACGAAGCCCAAGAATGTGAAGAGCTCGTCGCTGCTGCTGCTGCTGCTGCTGGGAGGAGCTCGGGCGGCGAACACGCCGGCGTCGTCTGCCTCGTGCCGCGGCCGCCGCCGCTGCTTTATTCCAGTTGGCAACCACCGGGGCTCCACCACCCCCGCTTCTGCTTGCACCATGCGCATCAGCATGTAGTTGTCGTAGTAGCAGCCACCTGCTGCTGCTGCTGCGAGGCGGAGGCGCGGCGATGACCCGTCGCCCTCACATATTCCCGCCGCGGGGCCTCGCAACAACAAGCTCTTGGGGCTCGCGCTCCCATCCTCCTCCGTCTCCGTCCTGCTGTTTGGTTTTGGTTGCATGCACACACGCGGGGTACGGTTAGTTGCTTCATGCTGGAGTACGTGCGTGGGGGAGAACATTTTTTTCAGTACTAATAATATCTGCAAGGAGCAAATTTCTTTCGAGGGAAAAAGAAGAACAAATTTCACTCATGTTTGCTTGCTAGCTAGGTTGATATGTGCTGCACTACTTTTACTCGGTCACATTATGACAATTGTTTTCTAGCTAGTACCACAAAAGAATTGACAATGTTTTATTTTTTGGAGACCATAGTACAAAAGCCTACTGATATTTATGTTTTGATGGAGAGTTTGACAAGGTAGATGTAACCTAGTAGCTATAGATCAGTCAATATAAGGGTATCTATAGACTATAGAGTATTTCCTAATTACAAGAATAAAACACTTTCAAAAGCAACAGTAAGCACTAAAACTTTGACTGCTAGTATTTTATACTAATATATGTATGGCTACAGTGTCGAATAAATTTGTGGGACTATGAAATAATTTTCAAGGCAATTTTTTAAAAGTTAAAAATAAAACTTAAAGCAACATATAATAAAAGTCATAAATGTTTTGCCAATTCTTGATGAAATGTGGAGTGTTTGTAGCATAATGAAATATAAAAATGCATGCACCTACGTTGTACATGTTGACTACTGGTGATTAAACAATATAGAATGAAACGGACCAACCATTTGTAGACAAACATTCCACACAGGATCTTCCTTGATACACATAAAAAGTACCAGTACAAACTATAACAGGCAGTGCAAACATCATGCCGCTTAGACTGTCTGCGTCTTTCTTGTCAAACATAGATTATTTCAAGATGTGCACGCAGGAATAATATTCGACTGGTACCGCGCTACCACAAAAAAAGGGGAAAAAAAACACTGAATAAAGTGAGTACCAAAGGAGCTGAGGGGTCTGGTCTAACAACGTTGTCATTATTCACGACAAGAATTGCTAGCTCCTGACGTGACTGATGAGCATATACTAGGAGATTTTGGCAGAGCGCGAGAGAATAAAAGGGAAGAATGAGTAAAAAATAAAAGGCAGTCACCTTTTCAGTTGGGGGTGAAGCATCAGCATTGGCTCCTCTCTAGGCTTTGGCGAGTGGCAGATGCTGCACTCATGATCGCACTGCTGGACATCGGTGCAGACTCCCAAATGCATGCCTCCGTATATGTGCTCCTGATCTGCCCGGTGCTCCTGCATCGACCCTGATCACAGGATCGGCAAAAGAATGGGGGTTAGCTTAGGTTTTGTTCTCTGACGCTCATGGAGTGGTGCAGCAGCTGTATGCATGGCGGATGAAGCAAATCACTGCTTTTAGCCATCGGAAGGTGCACGAAGCAAACGCATAAAAATTCATAGCCGTCGAGAATCGCGCCATCCATGCACACATGCTGGATTGCAAGAAAGAACATGTTTTTCCAAGACCAGCCAACAGCCTTTCTTTCTCATGACTGCTAGTACTTACATCATCAAGAAATAGCTTTTTTGCATCTTAGTTCCTTCATCCTTGGGAGTCTGGCTTGGCTATTACTATTAGACTATCAGCTGAGGTCTATTTACTTCTTGGGTTTTGTCTTAAAAAATGCTCGTATACTTTGTTTGGAAAGGCTAATCTCAATAGCATTATTTCCCAAAATTAATTTTTAGAGGCTCTACAGTAGCAGAGGACCCAACAAGCTACAAGAAGGATGAGTAGGTATAAGTATACTCCCTCCATATTGGTATTAGAAGACGTCTATGACAGGGTTTAGCATACCAAGGAGTGATTAATTGGGGTAGAGTTTTCTCTTTATGCCCCTATTAAATAGCACCTTGGGTGTGTTCTACACACCAAGTGCACGGCAGTCTATTGGTTAGCATAGCGATTCTCGAGGTTGGGCTATCGTAGCGTCTCAGGACGTATCTTCTATTTCGCAATCGGCCTGTTGCACAGAACGTCCTCTAATACCGATATGGAGGGTGCTTTCTTTTTCAGTTGTCCAAATGTTTTTGGGAATAAATAAGAGATGTTCCTGAACTACTTAGGGCAGGCAACTAGTAGGATGCATATACAAACCTTTAGTAGGTTGTTTTGAAACAAAAGAAAAGACGTAGGTTATGCATGTACCTTGCATTATTCCAAGATCGTTTCTCATGTTCCTGTACATCTGCTTCGACATTCAGAAATAAAATTTATTCAGTTGGTGAGCAACTTTATCAAGAAAGATTAGGAAATGTCTAGGGGGGTGGAAAGGAAAAACATATATGTTCCAGAAGGAATTCAAGGGCAGGGCTGCAGCTAGTGAACCTGCAAATGGCTTTTGACATGAGATATGGTGAGTCCTCCGACCCCCATCAGCTGCAGAACTCGCTTCGGCGTCGCCTCTGAAACCACAATAAGTTCAGAGCTCGTGGTATGAGAAAGATCGATGGGAGGAAAATCACATAAAAATCTTGGAGCAACAAGATGATGATAGGTCGTCAGCTATAGCAGGAAAAGGCATGCACATACTGTCCTGGCCTCCGAGCTTGTGGATGGCGTGGACGAAGCAGTGGTGCAGATCGGGCGTCCATCTGAGGCGAGGCACCTTGGACCTGTTGTACTGCCTGACGCCGCCGCTCCTCTCCCGGCCGACCACCGTCCTCACCATAGTCATCGTCTCTCAGCTAGTAGCTCCAACCAACACCAAACCGACTAGCAATAAGCAGTGGTGCTGCTATATATCTGGTTAGACAGCCAGAGGAAGCCACTTCATATGCGCGCTTGTGCACATGAATGACCATCCATCGGCCAGGCTAGAAAGCTCATATACTACCAGTGCAACACCTGAATGTGCCTCCTAATAGTAGCCACTAGAGAGAGGAGAGAGGACACACAGAGTAAAACTGTAGAGTAGAGGGAGGCAACTGGGGGAGCAGTGAGAAGTGTTGAATTTTGCCAAGAGGAGAGGAGAGGAGTGCAGGGCAGCGGCGGGCAAGCTGAGACAAAAGGTTGGAGACAAAGGGGGTGTTTCAGATGCGGTCAGAACATATGCCTGCTGTAGGAGGGGATAATTATGAGATTGGGGCAGAGCTGTTGACCCGAGCGGAGATGAAGACAGACAGCAGCAGCAGCAGTCAGCAGAGCATGCCAAGCTTCCCGCCAGGATGGCCTCTGACATGCACCTGGCTTGTCCTCCTCTGCTTGCATTGCTATCCATCCTACCAGTAGACAGACACCAGCAGCTTAACACTTGAGCCCATTCATTTCCACGCTGCTTTTGCTTGGTACGTTCCCCATTGTTTCCATTCAGCAATCAAGCTTGCATTGCTTAACATTTGCTATCTGTTGCCGTTCAGCAACTGAAAAGTCATAAGGCATGCATGATGGCTCCTGACCGCACCATGCATGCAAGCAACAACGGCTTACTCGAATCAATAGTGAGCTATATACCTTGCAAATGTACACTAGGGAGTTTACTGTATCAACAGGATATAAACCATGCACGTGTCCAATCAAAACATCCAAGACAAGCTCCATTTTGCGTGCATGGCTGTGGAAATTCCTAGTACTGCATCTAGCTAGTTATAGATCCATGTACACTCTCCTGAAGAATAAAGGCGGTTGTAGGAGCCTGTTCACTTCGTGGCTTCAAGGATTTGGGCGTTGAATTTAGATTGAAAAAGGCCTCTATGATGCAAAGAAAAAGCTAATCGCGGATTTCTCTTTTTCATCTCGGGAACACCAAAAGGCTACGTAGTACGAGCCATGGCATAATTAAAGATCGTATCGATGTTCTCTTGAAGCAAAATTGTCACATGATGGTAGTAGTAGCATCAAGAGCAGCATGATGGCGATCGATGATGGGGATCAGGAGGTGACGGGGCTTGTATCACCTTACTTAACACCCATGCACAAGGCCTTCACGTACACACTGATTGATTTGAGCATTTTCTTGCTATGCATTTTTCTTTGGAGATCTCTACCGAATCCATGTTACTTAAAAGCTAGCTATAGAGTGGCAGGAGAGTAGTGGTAATTAACCAATCCTGATCAATCTGCCACACTCTCTGATCGACTAAAGGGGGGCCACGTTTAGCTTGAGCAGTTGAGCTTAGTCGATCAGAGAGTGGCAGGATGCAGATCATTAAGAAGCATGCAGTGATGCAGATCCAAGGAGAAGGATCCAGCCGATCGGAGCCTCCATCGAGCTTCAGTAAGAATTCATTATTCTGATCAAGTCGTGGCAGGAGGATACAGGACACACAGATGTCAAAGGAACAATGAGATTAATTGAAGCCGCATAAACCTCTGAAACCCTAACCTGATGAGGTCCCCCGGCCCGTATGCGTGCACATACGACATGCGAGCGCGGCCGTCCCGTCGATCCGATCCGACAGGCAAGACGATAGATCCACTATCTTTTTCTGTGCCGTGTCCATGGCATGCGCCGGTCAAATCGCAGACCCATTTGCAATTGCAACACACCTGAGCGAGGGGGTGTTTAGATTGGGAAAGATTAAAAAAAAGCACTATAAATCTAAAAAACATTATAGATGAATAGTGTTCTGTGAGTGAGAAGAATGAGATGAATAGGAAAAAGTTGGATGAATAGTATTTTTTAGGAGAGAGTTGGTGAATCTAAACGCAAGCTTAGACGCGCCAGCCCCCGCCGTACGTTGGAGTTGAACACCTTTGCTCTTAACTCCTACAAGTATCTATTATGCTCTTTTCCCTCCATACAGTTTTTCAATTCCAAGAGACCAAATCGGTCGATCTTGAGATAATAAAGTCACCATTAGTATCTCGTCAAAGTGGAGGACTCAACCACGAACGGCCAAGTTCCACCTCAATAAGGAATCTTATCATCAGCCGAGTTACACCCTTAGTTCGCCTGAAGTTCTTATTTGGATAAGCTATATATGGAGAGGTTGACAAAGAGAGGAGGAGAGGAGAGGTCTCAGTTTCGAAATTACTATGGACAGACATATCTTTTTTAAAGGAAAACTATGGCAACTCTTAGGTTGCCAGAACTTTATTGCTAACGAAAACAAATACATAGGGGAAGTACAGAGAGGGACCAGCCAAATTATCTAAAGAACAACCTAGTATCTATGAAAAGATCCAGATAATGCAACAAAAGAAAAATAAAATTACAATTGACTATATGGGGAAAAAAAATTGCTCCATGCAATCGGTTTTCCTTATCTGAATGGTCAGTTGGTCACCACACCTATCTATGTGACCAAAGAAGAAGATCGTCTAGATTAGTCTTCATGCCTCGACACTTTGGTGTATCTACATTTTCCACAAAATGCACGTCGGGACTGAGCTCTTATTAATACGTTGGTTTTGTTCCTTGAGAGGGTTGGCCATGCGGAAGGATTCAATGCCATCGGCTTGCAGCAAGGATCCAACTTCAATATTAATGAAGGAGCAAAAACTAGAAACTTGAGTCTCACAGACAGATCATGCATTAAGCATGCAAAATTTCAAATATATTCATATTCGTGTTTTTCTAGTACAGCGGTATAGAAGGCACCAAACCCTTGTTTTTTTTTTTTTGAAAATTAGGACTCGGATCTATGTTTACATGTGCCATGATTTAGGTAATTACTAGTGGTATTATGTGATATATAACGTTTTTCCTTTGCTAGGAGGGCCAATGGTGCTATTTTTATTATAATTTGTTTTTTAAAAATCCTGGTGTAAAAATGCAACAAAAATATGTATGCAACAAAAAAAATGGTGTAAATATGCAGCAATAAAGCAAGCCATGACAAGGAATGTCATTTACATAATTTCCTAATATATATGATCGAACGTTGAGTTTGAAAATTAACAGTGAAAAAAAATATAAATGAGTATATATACATGCAGCGCAATTGGCACTATTTCCTGGCGGTTTGAAAGAAAAGAAAATGCCGAAAGACTGGTATATTGCAGAAAGGGGGGGAGTTGACACGCACGCATGGGCAGCCGGGTAGGGGCATAAAGAATCTAGAGCGCCTGTTTTGAGCGGGCATGATGGGCCGTATGATCCGCTTGTTTTTGCCTTGCATGCAATGATGTCCCTGCTGGTCTGATGGGCACTTGAGCTCGCTGCATGCCTTCATTCTGTGGTGCTGCTGCCTGCCTGCCTGTGTACGCGCGCGCGAGCGTGTGTCTGTGCGTTGGGAACGCAAGAGACCGATGCGATGAGCATGCAGGGAGGACTGGACCAGCTAGCAGATCCATCGGCATGCATGCCGGTTAACGGGCGATGCAGTGCAGCTAGCGGCATCACTGCGCGTGTGGCGCGTACAGTGGACGTTCGCAGTAGGCGATGTGCTATACCAATGGGCCAAGCAATTTGCTACCTTTGTCAGCGACACCAATGTTTAAGTCCGTCCCTTGACTCCATTAGTTTCATGTATGGGTGATGTTAAAAGGAAGAGTAGGGACCATTCGTGTGTGAATGTGTGGAGGAATGTCTTCCTTGTCTCTGCCACAATCATGAACGTTGACTAGTGTCCATACTGCTAGTCGCTATCGTTATATGAGAGAGACAGAGATAGGGACGGTCAAAGTTAGTTGGATCCAAAAGCCATATCATCCGTGCATGGATGATCATGTAAAGTAAAGCGGTGTATGTAGAAGTGAACGTTTTGTTTTTTGAACATTTAAAAGAAGAGAGCGTTTTGACAAACGGAAAGCGAGTAGTACACTGCAGGTAGGAGTGATCGAGAAGATGAGGCGAGACTTACCACAGAATGCAGCAGCGTCGCCGGCACGAGGGAGGGAGCAGGAGCATCATTGCACGGGAGGCGCGGCGGAGGCCTGAGCGGAGCCGGCGAGCCGAGAGCGTGGACATGAACGCGCGCACCCCCACACAACCTGACTCTTCCGGCGAGCCGCCGCCTCAGCTCAGCTCTGCCCAGCTGCCCCCACGGCCATGATTCTGTCTCCCCAACCTTTCGTCGCTCGCTCGAGCACGGCGCGCGCGGTGGACCTGCCGACGAACAGCGCCCTGGCCTGATTCATCGAGCCCCTGGAATGGAACAATTGAAGGCCTAAACTTGCATCGATTGGCCACGCCACGGCTACCGAGACCGTGCTACGCAGGCTACACGTCGCCACGGCACATGCACGATGCTGCCTGCAGCCTTCGTTCTTCCCCTTGCCTCTGCCACGGTACAAGCATGCATGCCAGGCGCGGCGCCCGGCTCGCTGCGCCCGGGCCAGCAGGTGCACGGACCCCGGCCGAAACCTCCTCGCCACGGGCAGCGCGTCGTCGTCGTCATCGCGCCCGGCTCTTCCACCGCCGGCGCCGGCGCCGATCGCTTCGTGCTCTCGCAGCTTAACGCGCTACAGTTGGTCGCTGTTCACCAATCACCGGCGCGTACGGCTCTCGCAGCGACGCACAGGAGAGACAAACCAACAAGGCATCCAATGCCGGGCACCAGATTAGCCTCATGGCAATGGCATCTAACTGTCGGGCCCCCTGCTTGAGTGGAGAGCCACGAATCAGATATGCACGCTCCTCAAACAGGCAAATCCGACAACCTTTGTCTCATAGGCATATGGGTCAGTCAAACACGTGAACACATTAGACGAAGATGCACTACTGATGCAGGATCCACGAATTACATTCAAAACTTCGAGGCGTCATTCAGTCATCAAGTGTAAGACAGCTGCTTTCGTTATTCCATCAAATAGAAACTTGAAGATGCCCATCAAGGAGAAGAGGGAAGGGAAGAAGACAACAGTTAACTTTATGCCAAATTCAACAGATGTTTGTTCGTACAACAAACATTCAGGATCCTTGCACAATGCCTCTGCGCGCTGTAATAACCAGCAGACCTGTTCATCCAAAAAAAAAAAACCAGCTGGTCAATAATAATACTGAACGATAAGCATGAGCTACAGCCTACTGAATGGTAAAATCAACATGAGTTTCCGGACATTTACTGCCATCAGGGAAACATACAAGACACCAAATTGTCGCAGAGGAAACATAGCAAAACAGTGTTGTGTTCAGATGCTTCTTCAGGCCAGGAGAAATAATGCATAGAGAAACCATCTGATCCACCTAATGGACGATAAGATGAAGATTTTTTGCACCCAGCGGTAATCAACTGATGCGGCCCTATAGCCAAGGTGTCAAAGGTCATAGTGATGCATTCACATGGGAGACAAACCAACCAAAGGGTCCATATCATCAAAGCCACGAAGACTATGATGTATGATTTCAGCTTTCAAAATAAAATAGACTTCTATTCGTCCTCAAATTAAAGATAAAAAAACAAGTGATTGAGCTCCACCTAAGATGTATGACAACACCATATTTCTCACCCAGACTACGAGAACCAACTAAAGGTTTTCATCATACAGTGGCAGCTTTGAAAAATATGCTACTTGCCAAAAGATGCACCTCTGGGAGGTCATAGTGCCTAACTCTGAAGATTAACCATAAGCAAGGAGTGTAGGGAGTGTCCCACCAAGCTAATTTAACAAAACAAATGAACACTGACAAACCACAAGGTGCTAGTTGCTCTACTGCCATAATTATTATGTCGTTTGTTTCATGTTGTCGGTTGTTACAGGCTACAAACAAAATTATCAGACAAGACTGCAGAAAAGCTAACAAGACATGGTTTACAGTGGAAGGCTTGTGAGCATACAATCCAGAACAGACCCAAAAAAAGATTCCTTAAACATCACATTCGATGTGCTCCCATCTATCGTGCATTACATGCTGACAGTACAACTGCAGACTGACAGAAGGCCTGTTTGTTTCAGCATATAGCATATAATCCATCTAATAATCTATAAGCTGAAACAAACACACAGTGGAATTATAGATAGATTATGACAATTCACAAACCAGATTATTATAATTCAATAAGCTACCCTTCTCTAGCTTATAGATTATAATCTAGATTATATAAGTTGGGTGGAAAACAAACAGGCCCTTACAGCCCCTATCCCTGGTTGTCATAACAATCGCCAATATTAATCAGAGGAGTTACTAACATTAAACTGGATGAACTTGCATCAAGCCAAAGCAACACAAGGAAAGTGAAATAGTAAAACAAATAGAATTAACAATTAGTTGCATGTCAAAAATGAAGAAAAACAAAAAACTAGCACGTATCCACTTCGCAGACCACATTACAATCAACAAGTTCAACCAGTGGTTGTGTGGTTACTACAACCTTGTGTTTGTCAGCCTTTTTAGGGGAAACATCTGTGAATTGGATAAAATGCTGACGAATTTAGAGTGAATGCTCAATTTCCACTATATGGTTACCGTTTTCACTGCCAATCAGGGGTTCCCCAGCCTACTACTAGAGGGACAACTGCCAACAGTCTAGGCAAGCCCAACAGACTAACAGGGCCACCTGTAAAGTGGCTAGCCCTCCACAAGGGAAACATGTAAAATACAGATAATGAATTTATGTTGCTCATATAAAAACAGTCGCCGTGGTATATTGCATAGTAGTATCATATGAGTGCTTTATAAGTCTCCCAGACAACTTCGATTTAGTCTTATGCAGCTTGCTCTGTTTGAAGCACAAGATTATATTTTCCTAGTACGAAATGAACTCAAACAAACAGCAAGACTTAAGGCGTTTCTCGCACGCTCTGTTGCTTTTAACCTTTAAATTGAAAGAACATGGGATTATTACATAGTATTAAAGATCAAACACGACAAAGTACAAGCACCCTGTTGAATACTTGAACTCAAAGAGGCTAAAGCAGCTGTTCTTTGTCCCTAACCATTGCCACTGGCAAGCTTAATGTACCCAGAATACAAGTATATATAGGCTCACACCACCCACCAAAACATTATTTAACAGATATGACATCTCAATACGTTATACAATGGAAATGGCGGGGGGGGGGGGGGGGGGGATCCTTTACAACAACAACAACAGCAACATAGCCTTTAGTCCCAAGCGAGTTGGGGTAGGCTAGAGATGAAACCCAAGAAACAAAGCTCAAGGCTCAGGAACGTTGATAGCTAGTCTCCAAGCGCTCCTATCGAAAGCTACCTCCTTGGAAATATTCCACTCCTTAAGGTCTCTGTTTATCGCTTCGTCCCAAGTCAATCTAGGTCTACCTCTACCTCTCTTTATATTATTGGCCCGTCCTAGGACCCCAATACGCACCGGCGCCTCCGAGGGCCTCCGTTGGACATGTCCAAACCATCTCAGCCGATGTTGGGTCAATTTCTCCTCAATGGGTGCCACCCCGACCTTCTCCCGAATGTCTTCCTTCCGAACTCTATCCCTTCTTGTGTACCCGCAAGACCATCGCAACATCCGCATCTCTGCTACACTCAGTTGCTGGACATGTCGCCTTTTAGTAGGCCAACATTCCGCCCCGTACAACATCGCCGGTCGAACCGCCGTCCTATAGAACTTCCCCTTCAGCTTTTGTGGCACCCTCCGATCACAGAGGACGCCGGAGGCTTGACGCCACTTCATCCAGCCTGCTGCGATTCTATGCTTAACATCTTCATCAATGTCGCCATCCTGTTGCAACATCGATCCTAAATACCGAAAAGTAGCCTTTTGGGGGACCACCTGTCCGTCGAGGTTAACGTCTCCATCCTCGTGCCTAGTCCCACTAAAATTGCACATCATGTACTCAGTCTTGGTCCTGCTAAGTCTGAACCCCTTCGACTCTAATGTGCGTCTCCATAGCTCTAGCTTCTCATTAACACCTTCCCTACTCTCATCGACTAGCACCACATCATCAGCAAAGAGCATGCATCAAGGGATATCTCCTTGTATATCTCTGGTGACCTCATCCATCACCAAAACGAACAGATAAGGGCTCAATGCTGACCCTTGATGTAGGCCTATCCTAATAGGGAAGTCAGTGGTGTCGCCATCGCAAGTCCGGACACATGTCATAGCATCCTTGTACATATCCTTAATGAGGGATCCTTTCAGCAACATATATCCTGAAGGTATAGACAGAAAATATTCTGTTTATTGGCATAGGTAGGTTCCAACGACCTATTTACCATACAGAGTTTCATTAAATCTGATGCTTCACAACAATTATTTGTTTGCACGCACACATACCTAAACTAATCTGCTTGTTCAGTATATTATCCGCCTTAATGAGATAGCTTCCAGAGTCAAAATTCGTTACATAAACCAAAACCTAAGCCTAGATATAAAAGCTCTGTTCCTTCCAATGACTGAAGGAGCTGTGAGCCAGAATGTGAATTCTCATTCCAATATAATTAAACAGACTACTAACATATTCCAGGTTGTCTTGAAGCCCTAAAAATTCGGGACACGGGCAAACATTATGAATTCACATTTAAGTTTCCTGCCAACTAGACTGATTTGATTTCGGCACATTTTAGCACTGTTTTGTAGTCATGATTCATGAATATCGAATGAGAAATACAGGAACATATGGGTTCATAAAAAAAATATTGGAACTGCAGGAGGTACCAAACAGCAAGGAAATGACATCAGAGTGCCCCGAGATGTCCATGTATATCGGCTGTTTATTTTTCAGGTCACATATTCCTAATATTCACAGCAACCTTGCATCATGCTCCCTTGGATCAGAGTCACATTTCTACATTTTACCTCAAATCAGTACTCCTGAGAAAACAAACTATTCATTGAGCAGCTTACTATCGACTGTACACAAACTAATTACTCGTTCAATGTTGCTTCTTCTAACAAAAGGCAAAATGATTCGCCGCTCGCGCAACTAAATTTCCTAGGACCGAAGACAAAATGTCGCGTTTACGTCCCAGAGCAAATTCGAAACGGGCGTGGCGGGATCGGAGCTCACCTAAATCAACCGGATCGGGGCGGGACCGGATCAGGCGAGCTTGGCGGTGGCCGGGATGAGGCCGATGGAGGCGCCGCCCTTGACCTTGGCCTCCTGCGCCTCGCGGATCTTCTGCATCTGGAGCATCCGCTCCATGACGAGCTCGTACTGGCACTTCTCGTAGGCGTGGCGCTCGGGCTCGCACTTCCAGGGGAGGTAGAACTCGGCGACGCGGCACTTGTTGAGCGGGATGAGGAGGTGCGCGCACTGGTCGCGGTAGGCGAGCGGCACCCGGGCCTCCGCCATCTCCGCCTGCGTGGCGATCTGGGGCTTCGAGGAGCCGAGCTGCACGCCAGCCGCTGCCGCCGCCGCCTCCATCTGTCACTCTCTTTCCCTCTCTCGCCGGCGAGGTCGTCTCGTCTCGTCGATGGACGGGCGCTGCGGGTTTGGTACGGCTTGTGGTCGAGCGAGTGGTGACTAGTCAGATCGGTCCCTTTGGATTTGGGGGCTCGGGTATGGGCTGAGCTGGGCCCTCTGGTACCTTCTGGCCCTTGCTTGTGTGGCATCAATCGCCTTTGCTCTCGAGTCTCTGTTACCGAAAGTCATCTACAAATAGAAAAGTGAATCGCGATTCAGATTAACCACACGCTTTGGTGTCCCTACAGCTGACTTCCATAATAACAAAAAAAAAAAGTAAATACACCAGCAGTCCTTAAATTTGTCACGATGTGCCACTTAGGTCTATAAACTCGCAAAATCGAATTTTGACACCCTGAACTTGTTAAGTTGTGCCACTTAGGTCCATACCCCTTGAAGTGACGTCACGCGGCATGAATATATGTAAAAAAAGCCCCTGAAGACGCCACGTAGTATAAATATATGCAAAAAAAAAGCCCCTAAATTTTGTTATCTTCTACATTTACATCCTTCTCATCTCCACCTCTCTATCAATCCCCCAATCCTACGGTGCCCCCTCGCCTGGGTCAGCGTGGGGCGGAGCAGAGTGGCGCGGCGGAGCCAATCAGGGGCCTACCACCCCGCACGACGGAGCGTAGCAGAGCCGAGCAGATCAAGGGGCCGGTAAAGCACGGAGGCGTGGCAGAGCAAAGCAAAGCAGGTTGCAGAGCTGGGGGATTGAGACGGAGAGAGGGGTGGAAGAGACGAGAAGGATGTGTAAATAGAAGATGACAAAGCTCAGGCGGGTTTTGCATATATTTATACCACTTGAAGGGCTATGGACCTAAGTGGCACAACTTAACAAGTTTAGGATGCCAGATTGTACCCCGGGACAAGTTTAAGGGTTGTGGGTGTATTTAACTCTAACAAAAAAATGGTTCGAGACATGTTTTAGTGCAGTAAATGTTGCCTAAAGCATATTGTTAATGACCTAATGTTGCGGTGGTTATTTTCTAATCCAAAATCAAAGGACCTAACTAATTTTTTCAAATATTTTTCAATATTACACCTATAGATCGATGTTGCAGATACTTTATTTTGATAGTGCAACGGAGCGTTCTATGGAATTTTCCATCGGCCGGACGCAAGCACGAATGTAATTTGAGTGAAGTTAGAAGTTGACGTGTGAAGAATGATAGGAAGTTTGGTTGTGATTTGTGAATAAGCAAATGCATCACCTAAAAATTACAATTGAAGGGCCCGAAGGAATAGGATTACATGTAGTCGAAACAACCCACCGGCAAGCCGTGATTATTATTGCTTTTACCTGAGTATTTTTGAACTTCGTGTGTTCTCATACGCTTCGTTCGGTCTTTCCACTTCAGAGCATCTCCAGTAGGAGTAGCTAAATTAGGCTGCTAAATTGTAAAATTCGAGAGCTCAATTTTGCTCTCAACTCTAATGAAAGTCTCTGTATGGGCTCCTATTCCCCGTGGGAACCAACATTTAGGAAAAAAAGAAAGAAAAAGAAAAATAATAAAAAAAGAAGCCTTAGGATCAGATTTTAGTAGGTTATAGAAAATAGGATCATATTTACAATCTCCACGGGAGTTGGTTCTTACACCCCCCAAATTTAGAGTAAGAGACTTAGATAAAGAAACCTCCTAGAGATGTTGAATTTGGCATTGAGGGCGGCGACAGGAGGCTGCATGCGAGGTAGCGAGCTATATTGACATGTCCAACTTCGAGGGAGGAACGAGGGCCAGAGAGGTAGAAACTGGGGCGAGTTTGTTATTCTGGTTTGCATAATACAACCTTGTATTTTGTTTAACAGACAAATTATAATAAAAAATCATTAGAGTTATCCTTTGATCATTAATTGCTACAAACTCAATGTTATATTAAAAGATCTTTGAAGTTGTTTGTATCATATAATTTTTTCCCCAAGCATCATATAATTCATACTGAAATTTAAAAACTTAAATTTAAAGGTCAAAAACTAAAAACGGTGACATGGCGAACCAGCATAGTAGGAAAAAAACACCATTGCAAGTTCAAAGAGATCTAATATATTATGTATTACAGAGCATCACTAAAAACGCCTATATTTTACGCCTAAATTGGGCACTTCCAAAAGAAAAGGACATACAAAACACAACTTCTCCATCAGTAGTCTTATTTCTTGTTCCTAAAATATTTGAGATGCACCACGTTGTCCTGGGTGGGCCTTCTTCTCCAAGACGTCATATTCTGTTTGCAGGAGGAGCGCACGTTTTCTGGTAAAATATGAACATGTTTGAGCACTTTCGAAATTTTCTAATTTTGGAGCAAAGTCAGGCTTTTCTAATAGCTAAGAGAGCCGAATTAGACTTTTTACTTATTGTGGCCCGTTTTCACGAGAAATAAAATTGACAACCGCAGGCACGGCCAACCAATATAGCCAGTCTTGGAAGAAGGCCTAGCAGCCCACTCGCACAAAGAAACACCAGCTCTGTTTTTTTAGTTTTCTTTGGTTTTCCTTTAAACTTTATGTTTAACGCAATCCGCATTTTGTTCCTTTTTTAAAATTTCAACAATCCATATGCGCAATATGCTAAAACACATCTTTGTATATCCTCCACATCTAATAAATATACAAATTTTACAAGGGACTCAGAGGCCAAATCTGTTCATCATTCTTCCATGAAATACTGAAAATGATAAAATGTGCCATCATTTACTGGACCAGTGGACAGGATAGTCCAACACATGAACGAGTCACGACACCAGCAGAAGAGCATTACATTGGGATGGGAAGAGAGACCAATTGAGAAAACTGAAAAGGATCTCACACCTCGAATCACAAAGAAAATGAAAGCGATATAAGAATGGATCAGACATCTGGCTTGAATCCTCCCCCGCAGAGGAGGCATTACATGTGCGCACAGTATAATCATAGTCGATCAGCTGGGGAAAGGATCCTCACTTCCATCCGAATTTCTTAAATCTCACGGGAAGGAAAAAAAAACCACGAAGAGAGCTCGAAACCGGCATGTAAAGCAAAGCAAAAGAGCAAATGCGTTGTTTCGATCAGAACATCTGGCTTAGAGTCTTCTCCGAAAAAGAAGAACTCGGAAATCGCACAGTATAATCATAGTCGATAATTTGGGGAAAGGGTCGTCACCTCAAAACAACAATTGATTCGCCGATACGTACAATCAAAAGAAGCAGAGGATAAACATAAGGGAACGAAAACGAAATGTCGAAATCCACAGGACGGGTAAGCTTAGGAGGGGCGAAGGATACACACGCAGCCGCACGCTTCGCTGGTCGCTTGGACATCGGAGGCGAGATTGTAGCTGCATTGCGGCGTCCTTTTATATCGGACAACGAAACCCTAGCTCGCCCGGGATGCGATGGACGGACGGATGGGCGCCACCAGAATCGATCGGTTGCGGCTCCTGCGCTATGCGAACAGGCCCCTAGGGCGCGGTGTCTTGGGCCGTTGCATAGCCAACAGCCCAAAATGTGGCTGGTGTAGCAATATTTCGGCCCATTTAAGATATCCACCACGAAAACCAGCAAGGTTTTTTCCAAATCCAAAAGAAAAGTCAGCCATGCATGGTAGCGCGAGACCAGGTCATGGCGGCACGGCGCGCGTCCGTGCATGGCGTAAAGATCGTGTCATGTGTGGCGGTTCAGTTCAGCGGTTGCATGGCATCGTCTCGGTCTCGACCAGGCGATTGTGCTCAGTGCCGCACAGGTCACTGACGTTCTAAAAGGTGTCTTGTAAACACATAATGTAAGGACATTGTTGGACAAAGAAAGTAACACAACCGATATACGTAAGACATTATGCCATTTGTTCCATGCAAAACTTTATTTTATTGAATGAACAAACTGCAAACGAGAAGTCACAAAATTAACCTACTGAGAGTCTTAACATCACCTATATGCATGATGTTCTATCCCTACCGACCCGGAGAATTCGCGGCCAAATTAAAAACTAATCATCAATATTGGTAATGCGCCGTCATAAACACCAGCGGTATTGAACACTAAAAAGATTCAATATCCCAAAAACTAGAAATGATGCCAGCACCTAATTATAGGTAGTGTTTAGTTGATTGGAGGAGAAAAGAACTTTTTTTGAGAAGCGTGTTTTGTGAGAGGGATGAATAGGAAAGTTGAAGGGAGTTGAAGGGAAATTTTTCTGGGAAGCGTATTTTCTGAGAGGGATGAATAGGAAAATTGAAAAGATCTTTTGTAACTAAACATAGCCATAATCAGCCTACGGGCTATAGACATACGTTGTCAGGTCAGGTCAGTGGTCAGGAACACACACACAAGAGCAGCAGCGCTCGATCGACACGGCGTTCTCAAAAAGGGGACGAGCCATGCGACGCGCGCCGGTGCAGGCGGCGGCCTTGACGACAAGACCGGTCCGACTCCGCCGTCTTCGATCTACTGCCCCTTCTGCAGCGACGCCACGAACCGGCCGAGATCTCTGTTCACCCGCGCGTTGGACTTGACGGAGCTGTCCTTGGCCATGGCGTCCACCAGCTTCGTCGGCACCAGGCACCTGCCCTCCGCGGCCAGCCGCTCCTGCACGCCGCCGCACGACAGCAGCGCGTGCATCATTCGCTCCTCCTCCTGGTTCTCCATGCAACAAGGGCACAAGAATTTGTGAGAAATTCGATCGGGTGTCGATAGAGAAATTCAGATTGAGATTAAGTACAAATCTATCGTCGATCGGTTGCGTGCGTGTACGTACCTCGGTTGAGTTGCGCATGAGGGCGAGCATGCCGACCTGGGCCTGAAGGAGCTTGACGTGGCGGGCGGCCGCCTCCAGCATCTCGGCGGTGTTGAACTTGTGGCCGCCGGGGATGAGCCGCGACAGCTCGGCCGTCTTCTCGCTGATCCGCTTCCGGCGCTGCCTCGCCGCGGCGCTCTGCGCGGACTGGGACTGGGACACGTTGGCCGTGCCCTTCTTCGCCTCTGCGACAGCCTCCGGAAGCTGCTGCTGCCGAGGCAGCGGTGGCAGTGGCAGTGGCAGGACGAACTCGTTAATAATGAGCTCCGGTAAGACTGGGGCCTCCTGTTTGTCGCCTCCAATGCACTTCTGGCCAGCGCCGATGGCCGAGTGACCACGCCACGCGTCGTCGGCGTAGGCGCGCTGCTTCTTGGCGCAATGCGCCTCGACCTCGCCGTCGTTGTGGGCCGCGGGATTGAGGAAGGCGCCGTCGTCGGGGAGTGGGAGGCTGAGGAGCTCATCGAGCGCGGCGTTGGAGGGGTCGAGCGGATCGTAGACGAAGCCGAGCAGGGCGTCGGTGACCTCGGGATGGGCGTCGTGGAGGAAGCTGCTGCTCATGTCGGCGGCGGGGGGGAGGTGGCCGCCGAACAGCGGGGCGGTTGTCGGGTGGAAGCTGAGCGCCATGGGCGGGGGTGGGTGGTTGCTCTGCTGCTGGCTCGCGCTCTACGCGATGCTGCTGCTGTCTCGCTGCGGGCGAAGTGGATGCCTACGGCAACAAGACCGAGAGTCAAGGGGAGGAGGAGGACGAAGGCGGCGGGCTCTAGCCCTGCTCTGGTGTAAACAGGCCAAGTGATTAGTGGTGGTCTACTGGTCTGGTCTTAACCACAGGTTGGCTTGGCAGTAACCGCCCGGCGCCCCCCCACTCGCTCCTAATTAACCGCCATTTTCTCCCGGCGTTTTGCATGTGCCGTTTTGCACATTGACCCCTTTGATTTCTTTTGACCCTACGCAAACTCCTGCTTGCTCTCTCTCTCTCTCGTCACTGTAAATTATCCATATTTTTTAGATACTGGCACATTGGATGATGGCAATTGGAAAGTGAAACGCTTCAGTCAGTCAGTCGAAGTGTGTGTCGGAAATTTAGTCTTCTTGGTCCTTTGGAAAAAATAAACGTCTTCTTGACGTGATTTCAAAGCATATCAAGGGCTACATTGCAACATGGGCAATTAGCACCTGCCTATTTGGGCGGCTAGCAGAGATTTGACTGCCTTGAGACTCTTATGTGCGGCCCCTGTATTCCTTTGGTCCTAAAAAAATCTAGCCCTGTTCGGCTGGCTGCAGAGCAGCCAGCGCTGGCTGCGGGCGCGTGGCTGACAGCCAGCCGAACAGGGCCTCTGTCTATTAGGATTCCTCCAGAGCGGTTAAGGACTTCCTCATTTGTAGCTCGAATGGGCCCACCTCTAAGTAATCATTCTCTCCTATTGCTGCCGCGCGCCGCAACCGTAGCTGCTGTCTGAGCTTAACATGTCTCCTGACACGAACTTAGGGTTACTTGTTTTTTTAGATGGAGAGAGTATGAGTATAGCGGCACAGTGGGCCCCGGGAAAGGTTGTTTTAGAGATGGACTGCGCACGCATGGCTCATGCGTTGCGGGCAGAGGACGATTGGTCCGAACTTTGTTTCAATATCGGGGAGGTGTGGGACCATGCCAAGGTGTTGGCGGACTGGAGAGTTGTCCAGGCGAAGAGAGAGAGAGAGAGCAATTTAGTAGCAGATGAATTAGCTTCTTTAGCTAGGAAATCAAATTTGAGTAAAGCCTGGCTGGAAGGGGCGCCTGCGTGCGTGGCCCATCTGCTAGAGCGTAATTGTAATTGTGTTTCCTAGTTAATAAAACTCTCTCTTTACCCGAAAAAAAAAAAGACCAGAGGCCTTGTCTCCTGACACGATCATCCGCCGTACTGTGCCACGGTATAAAGTTTGTGCTTGCCTGTGTTAGAGAACACGGGGTTTCCTTTGTGATCTTTGAGTAGCAGAGCGCAGACTAGGCCTGCTGTTTGTTTCGGGCTTAGTTGAGCTCCGCTGAATACACGCACGTGACAAAAGCCCATATGTTATACAACCGACCCCGGGCCCGTTATAGCAAGTAGAGAGAGGGCCAAGCCCACACACACGAGAAAAAAGTGGGGCAGCCGGCCCATGAAATGTGAGGCCCCAGGCCCCTGCCCAGCCACCTGATCTGCTTGGTCTAAAAAAACCCAGCACATCTCGCGTCCTCGTGCCTCACACCGTCCGTCCATGGGAGTCAGCGAGTCGCGACGGCGACCGCAGTTGGGCGTTGGGAGAGCCGAGACCGAGAGCTCGCAACATGCACCACCGTCCTTTCCTTGTCGTTGGTACGTACCAGACATGGAAAGACACACAGGAGAGGAGACTGTGGACCAGACTGACGGTCTAGCATTAGCAACCACAAATCACCATTTGTTCATCAGGCTGACTGCGGACCACAACGAACTAATCGATGATATTTGCTTCTCGACGCCCCTCCGTTTCCGGATCCCAACACCTTTCCGTTCAGCAGCTTGTGCCCCCGGCGCCGGACGACGCAGCATGTCTGAAGTCTGAACGCCATGGACCAGTCGCCCCTGCTTTTACATTGGCCCGTCCAACGTGCGTGGGGCCACGGCCTGGCGACACAGTATGAATGTGCAGGGCCATTACCATTTGCTCTTACTTGTAAACAACACCATCATCATCGGAGCGATCGAGCGAGCATAACCAATGACGACCCGCACCAGGCAAATGCGGTCACCGGTGGCCACAGGATTCCCCCCGGTGCCACCGGAATCTCCAATCCGCGCGTCGCAACAAAAACCTCGATGGAGAACACCTAACTAACACTATCAGATTGGATCGTGGCGAACGCGCAGCGCAACCGTCCCGTGCTGTCCTCGATGGGGAACATAGTCCTGTACCCTAGTACATACATGCCACGATGGCATTGGCATACCATACCTGCCAACTGCCATGGCCGGCGTCGCTGTCCGCGCACGTCCCTCCGCTCCACCGGCTCTTTCTCGCACAGTTTACTTTGACCTCGCCGCGCCGTGTTCCGCATCTTCTTCCGTTCTTCGTCACACTCTATTATAGCCGTCTCGATCCATCGCCCATCTGATTGCAGCCACTGTCAGTTTGCGTCTGCACTAGTAGGCCTTAGTTTACGTGCGCGCCTGTTAGCGCGTGAGCTCATCTTCTTGTCCGCATCAGGGCAGCAGTATGGTTAGGCAGCGGACCAACGGTTTGATCCAACACCAAAAAAGAAAGAAGTCAGCGGGCGAACGGATAAAATTATAAACTGATAGCAGCTATAGCAACAAATTGAGACGAGATGAAGATGATGGATTATTAGCACACACTGAACACATGCATGTCACATTGTCACGCAACGACGTCGCATGCCCTATAGATCAAGCAGGGTGTGGCCTACGGGTGATCCACGTCACCACATGCACGTGACGAGTCAGCGCGTAGCCCGACGCGCTTCACTCTCTCTCTCTCTCTCTCTCTCTCGGCGACACGAGCTCATCACCGGGCGAGTAAGCTAGCGACGTCTCATCAGCAGCAGCTCGCCACGTGCCGAGAGACATGTGCCAAGCCTCCATCATTTTTTAGGAGCACCGTCGCGTCTATCGATCAGCCTATCAGGCTACGAGCCGTACAATGATTTGATAAGTTATTTTTCCCACGGCATAATGCTGCAACGGAGTTTGAAAAGTGCTCCTACTACTCCTTCCTAGACTCGCGGTAGTGAACACACACATTTTTAACTATTCCTAGATACTTAGTATTCTTAAGTATTTAATATTTCTTTAGTCTTTTCGTTCCATTGAAAATCGTTGTTCCCCTTACAAACTTTTGCTACAGGAAATTTTTGCTAAAGGAAATTTTCTTCAATCTCCACCAACTAAATAACTCCACGATATAATAAATCGTTTCAAATTTCTTTTTCCTGCGTTGTGCAGTCTTGGACAGAGAAAATTGTGTAGCATTTTGGCTTGGTGGATGCAGGCTGTAGATAGCAACATGGATTTTTCACATGTAGTTGTGGTCGTATGGTTTATCATAGCCATCCATTTTTAAATCAACGGTGAAGAGGAGGTAAGAGAATCACGGTAAGTGAGATAAATTAGAGTATGTGCGAAATCAACGGTTAGATGATTGATCGTGTGAGAAAAATGAACGGCATAGACAGATCATGTGAGACCGCAATAACATATGGAGAGACCTTTCCCGCTTAGATACCATAAAAGTACATGAGATCGATGATAAATCCGGTGGCTCGCGTTATCAATCTAGCTATGTGATTTTCTTGATATGGATGATCGAAGTTTATCTTCGGCAACAAGCTAGGACCGTCCTCTGCCAGTCTGCCACGGACAACAATGAACATCATTGTCATCTCATTTTATTTTGTTTTTTTAAAAAAATAACACTGTTGTTTGCGGGACACGCGCCATTTCCACTTATCCTGATCATACCCGTATCAGAGCAAACACAAGAGGAAACGGGTCATCACGCTCAATCGCTTTGTTAGACGCAGTAATAATCAACCTAGCGAGGCATCATCTTCAAGACATCAGCTTATCAACTCCCTAATCATGCATGCATAGCCGTGCATTTTATGCGAAGGTCACGGGGAAACCCCACGTAAACTTCCCGTGCCGTCCCAAACGGCGCCCACGAAAGTTGTCCAACAACTGTTGAAAACAAAGACGACCTCAATTAACGAGTACGTACCAAAAGTCAAATTAACTCCCGTCCTACACTATCGACCATTTTGTATCTTACTATTACTAATTGTAGGCTCCTTTTGGAGGCTCCAAGTGATGCCACCTAGGATCATAGGTGGATAGCCTTAAAAAATAGAAAAAATCCTAGAAATTCTCTCAAAAAACAAAACATCCACCTAGGATCCTACGTGGACCCTAATATATTTTATTTAATAATTATCCATTCAACTTACTATTACTAATTGGAGGCTCCTTTTGGAGGCTCCAGGTGATGCCACCTAGGATCATAGGTGGATAGCCTAAACAAATAGGAAAATCCTAGAAATTCTCTCAAAAAAACAAAACATCCATCTAGGAACCTACGTGGATCCTAATATATTTTATTTAATAATTATCCATTCAACTATTAAATATGAACTAGCCCCTATGTATATATCTAAACTACCCCTAAATCTGAATCTAGAATATATATTATAAAAAATCATAAGATGCACCAATATAAAATTCTAAAACTGCTTCCCCAACCCAACAACCGGCCGCATGCAGCATGCACGGAATCATTATCTCCAACTCTTGCTGTCTTATACGCATGCAGATTTTTGTTGTTTTGACCTTAATTTTCATTTTTTCCATACCTATATGACATTAGGAGAAACTATGGTTGGTGTCCTTATGAGATACTATTAGATCTAATGTGAAGAGAGTTTATACTATGAATAAAAAAGACATTCATTTTTTTAACAATAAACGGCCATGTCACATTCATGAACAGACAAAAAAAAATCGAAGCATTGCTAGAATTGAAAAGAACCGCATGGCACATTCAATGTAGAAAAGTAAAAGGTAACCACATCTGTTTTGTTAGATCTAGAAAGTTATTTCCATATTTTTCTAAATCTAAAATACATAAATAAACATTTAATCTATTACCTCCTAAGAGCTAATATATCATATTAACTACCTTGATCTACATAGATGGACGGTCCACACTCATTTCGGAGTACCATAGCGAATCCCTTATTAATATTGTTGTGTCATATTCATGTATGAGAGAAGACATAAGAATAAATTTTTATATTATTCACATATCTCAAACAATAAAAAAACACATATGGAGTTGTGATGCTGTGTGAAAAAATTGTGACTAAAACGTATTATAATTAAATAATAATAACTATGTATCTTTAGAGTATGGTGTTTAAGATATTTAACAGATGAAAGATAGAGTGCGATAGATAATTATAATTATTAGCTATAAGTTTAAATTTTTATATTAATTCTAATTAGCCCGTGCGACAGCACGGGTTGATAGGCTAGTAATATATAATGTAAGTGGTTCTAAGCAAAATCTGCAACGCTCGAGAAATTGCGAGCACTTTGCGGTCGAAATACCAAGACCTCAAGACAAATCCCTGAGACGATCCATATACGTGACCGGACCGGACGGGCGTTTCCGTGCAAATCACAAACGAAAAGCCACAAAACTTTCCACCCCGGTTATTCCAATCCAGGCTGGTCTTAATCACTCGTGCTTTACGAAAGCAAGCAATGGTAGCGTGCGAAGTTGATCTCTGATCACGTACGCATCCTTGACGAAAGGGTGCGGTGAATGCTCACGCCCAAGCATATTTGTCAGCAAAGCGAAGGCGCAGCAGCGGCGCAACGTAATTGCGGAGGGAAACCACTAGGATGGCTTGATAGGGAGCCGCGGTCTCGTCTCGGTGCCGAGGCGATCCCTCCCATCGTCTCGTTGGGTGACCAAACCGAGACTTGGACTGGAGACCAAGCAAGCAGTAGCACTCACTAGTGCGAGACGCATCATCAGGCACACAGGGCAGTCCCGATCCCCTCCCTGTGTGTGAGCCTGGGCGACTGACCTGACCGCCGCGCGAGCGCGTACAAAGGCTCTCGCGGCTGCGTGGACTCGATCGGGACCCGACACTGGCCCTTTTGTTTTTGGGGGATCGAGAAAGCTCCGTGAAATTTAGGTTAGATTTTCCTAACGGCGCAAACAAATACGATACTACAAGCAGTCGTCATGAGTCATTGATTAAATCAGGCAATTTGCAGCTTCTGCCAGTCTTTCTGGACACACACAGAGTGATCGATGATGATAAACGTCGTGGCACCGAAACCCAGGCAGGTTTTCCGTTTGCCTATCCGTGTCACTGTGTCATGTTGCAGATGGACAGTGAGATCAGGGTGGGTTTAGTTCTATCACGCGTCACGAAGGTGAAAGTTCAGCCGAATCCTGGCCGGTTTCCCTTCATCAACTTGCACGGCAGACAGGTCGGCTCGGAAGTATGGTCAAAATCTTGTATGAATATGCAGAAGCTGAATTGCAGTGCAGCAGGTACTCAGTCTCGTCATCAGACAGACACCCAGCCAGCAGACAAAGTTCTACAGATGCAGAGTTCCGCGAAATTAGATGCCAAATTCCAGAGTTGACTCGTTCACCTGCTTGGCCTTTTTTAGCACTATTTTTCTTAGAGAAAAAACTTTTTGAAGATGTACCATTACGTACGTGCAGCTTCCGTTGTATGAATAAAAAGAGCGTCATCTAGGTCTCTAGGTTCTAGTCAAGAGAAAACTAGCATGGTTCGGTCGTGCATGTCGGCATGTCGCGCTAGATCAGACCACACCCACAGGTACCAAAAGAGGATCATAAGCGATTGCATTTTCTGGGGTGCAAGGATTTCTCACGTGTCTGTCCCGTCGATCTCGATCGCATGGCATGGTGTCGTATCACTGAATCGTACTGTTTGCGCCGCCTATCCGGCCAGGACGTCGCCATGGTGTCCGTACTCTTTAGCTTCACCAAATTTGTAAAGAAAACAAACATTAACCATAACATCAAATTAATTCATCGAATCCACAATAAAATATACCTTGACAATATTTTTTGAGGAAACCTTGACAATATATTTATTTAGTATTCAGAATAATTATATATTTCTCTACAAAATCTTTTCGAACTAATGTTCGAATTAGAATGAGACTATAGCACATTAAAATAAAACTAAGACCATATTCGGATGGATATAAATTATTAGGATTCAGGTAATAACGATAGATACAAAAAAAATCTGCGTTATAGATTATAAAATTCTGGGATGCTTAATCTAAAACTATAAGGTGGTTTGAAGGGTTGACTGTGTCTAAATAGTTAGGTAGAGGACAATATTGAGATTATAAGGCCTCTTTTAACAGCTGAATAGTACACTAACTCTAAATTTTGCCAGCTCATATAAGAGATATTAATAACATAGCCTATTCCAATGATCTCTCTAGTCAGTAAGAATGGAGCCTATATTTTCTCTATGAGCCACTCCCTCCGTTCCTAAATACATATCTTTCTCGTTTCTAAAAAAAACAACTTTGATCAAATAAACAAAAAATATATTACAATTTATGATACAAATTAAATCATTAGATCGATATTTGAATCTAGTTTTTATAAAAATTTATTTAGAGATCTAGATATTACATGTATTATATACAAATTCAGTTAAACTAACGGCACTGATCTAAACTCTGTTGTTAAACAAGTGGAGAGTCTGATTTTAAAGCTATTGCGAAAGATGCTAGCTCTTAGTTGCACGAGTAACAAGTGCCATGTGCGGCAACAGATTTGCATTTTTTTACTACTTGACCGAGTTTGATTTTGGCCATGCAACTTCAAAACCAGGTATATTTTATCATTGAATTATAAAAAACATTCATATTTGGCCATCCAACAGTTTTGAATAGTGGTTTCTCTGACATGGATGACACGTAATAGTGGGGTCCGCATGCCAGCCTATTTTTTTTATTTTCTCTCATCTCTCTGTTCTCTCGTTGCGTCGGCGGCTGTCGAGGCCGTGCGTGTTGCGGCTACCTCTGACACGAAGGGCGTTGCGGGCGTGGATCTGGTGAGATGCAGCCCATCGCCTCACCCTGGGAGTATGCGCCGCCTGCGAAGAGCTCCAGCCGGAGCAGATCTACTATGTGCTCCACGACGAGATGCATCGCCGCCGCCTCACCCGTATCAAGGCCGCCACGCTCGTCGTAAGGGCCAAGTCGGCGCTCGCCAAGGCCGCCACTATTGACGTCGTCAAGAGAAAGGAGAGAGACAGAGAGATGAGACAAATTAAAAAAAGGTTGATTTGTAGGTCCCACTACCACGTGTCATTCACGTCACCGAAACCACCATCCAAAATCAACGGATAGTCAAATATGAACGGTTTGATAGTTCGATTGTAAAAAATACTCGGTTTTGGAGTTGCATACCTAAAATCAAATTTGACCTATAGTTAAATGGTAAAAAACATTGATGCATGAGCAGAGACGCCTCATCCGCAAATTCAGAGTTATATAAACTACTGTATATATGGGTACAAAGGGTCACTGTTGCACGGATCTAAGTTTTGCATCTTGGCTGAACCAACAAAAGATAGAAGTAGAACGGAGTAACGGACCACCTCCACCAACCAACCACCGCCACCGTACCCGTCGCGCGCGCGCCTGGCATGCACGGTATGGTAGACCGTCGAACCCCATCACTGGAAATTGTAGCGATCTTACCCGAGAAATGGGCCCACTTAAGTATATTTCACCTTCCGTTGGTGCCAATACACGAAAATGTTTCCAAGTGCGGATTCGACCGTCGAGTCGAGCTCGACTAACTGCTACTGAGGATCGTCCGTTCATACGCCCACTCGAAGGTGAGTTCCAAAGATCACATCATTCCACAATTCAAATTACAACAAGGTTCAGAGTTATTACAACCAAATTGAAAAGATAAATAAATTATAGTTTGAGTTCATGCAGCGGAAAATAAACGAGATACTAGCGACGATCCATAGTATCGTCAAGATGAAGTCAGCCGTGACGCTACTCCTCACGATCCTCGGGAGAGGTCGGCTCCCACTCGATGCTGTAACCAGGAGGAAGCTGGGAGGCCCAAGCCATAGAGGCAGCTACCTCCTGAGGGGACGGTCCTGAAATTTTAGCCACAAGCAAGGCTGAGTATGAAAGTGCATATGGCCCCTTAGTTGGTTTTGGTGATGATGACAATCACAATTTGGAGGTTTCATGTTTCCATTGAGTATTTGCAGGGCTTACACGAAGAAAAATCAAAAGAAATATAATACATGTCCCCTACGCAAACGATATGGTGAAAAGCTCAAATGGATAGCTAAATATATTTTATTTATCTTTGTCTTGAGTATAGGATCACCGTACTATCAAGAGGGACGTGTCTGTCAAGACAAATGATGCCTAGAAGTAATTTTTGGATGATCACCTAACTTTGAGAAAGAGCATTTTGCTCACTAACAAGGGTGGACGGAAATTCCGGTCCTGGGGTCGGAATTTCCGTGTTTTACAGAGAGCGACCGGAAATTGCATCGGATTTTCCTGTGGGGGCTGAATTTTTCAGCCTAAGTCCCCTGTGACCGGAATTTCCGGTCCCTGGCCGGATTTTCCGGGTTTCACAGAGAGAGACCGGATTAAATGTAGGATTTTCCGGTGTGACTCTCCGTACTGAGTTTGAAATAGGGTGGACCGGAAATTCCGGTCACCCCGACGGAATTTCCGGTCATCTGACAAGCATAACGGCTAGTTTTTGAGTGACCTCTATAAATAGCCCCCATACCCCTTCATTTGACTCTCTCGGTTCTCCACTGAAAGAAACACTTTGAGCTCGCCATTTTCACTCTCCCAACCTTCCTTGAGCCAATCTTTGAGAGGATTCAACTAGGGTTTGGATTGGGGAGAGATTTGAGTGAGAAAAGTGATTGGTTCATCTCTAGAAGCACTCAAGGCATCATTTGATTGGCAATCTCGTTTGTTACTCTTGGAGCTTGACTCCTAGACGGTTTGAGGTTGCTTGGGAGTGTCTCAATTCATGTGAGCACCCCAAGAAGTTTGTATTACCCTCTCTAGTGTGAGATTTGTGAAGGAAAGTCAATCTAGACCTTTGTGGTCGATTGATCGAGGAAAAGAGTTGGAAGAGACTCTACCCTTTGTGGGTTCCTCAACGGAGACGTAGCTCCTTTGTGGAGTGAACTTCGGGAATAAATCTTGTGTCTCATTTCCTTTACGCATTTCATATTGCTTTTCATATCTTGTATTGACCCGATCTATTTGCTTGTGTTGTTCCGCTGCTTCTAATCATATACACTAGCATCTAGGTCATCATTGCAAGGTTTCTATTCAAGTAGAATCTTTATCTAGGCTTTGAATTTTGAATCTCGAGCAACTCCACCTTGCTGTCGGAAATTCCTGAGCTGACCGGAAATTCCGAGTCCGGAATTTCCGGCCAGGCACCGGAATTTCCGGCTTGAACTGATTTTGTGAGTTAAGAATTGTTTCAGATTTCGATCGGAGCCTATTCACCCCCCCTCTAGGCATCCTAAAGACCTTTCAATTGGTATCAGAGCGTAGGTCTCTTGATCAAGGCTTAACCGCTCAAGAGAAGGATGTCGAGGTATGGGATAGAAGAAGTGGATGTTGAAAGAGTTGAAGAAGAGGTGAATCCGTCGATTCAACCTCAAGGTGATGACGTGCAATCCGTCAAGTCGAGGACAAGTGCCAAGTCCAAAGGGAGCAACAAGTCAAAGAAAAGCTCAAAGTCCAAGAACCAAAAATCAAAGAAAGATGAAGAACCAAGCTCAAGCTCATCAAGCTCAAGCTCAAGCTCAAGTTCAAGCTCAAGTGACGACTCGAGTGATGATGAAGACAAGCAAAAGAAGAAGAAGCGCAAGGCCAAATTGGCAAAGGAGATGTTCAAGGAGTGGATGGAGTTGAACATCGACGAAGAAAAGAAGAAGAAGACCAAAAAGGGGTTTGCACAAATTCCTTTGAATTATGATGAATTCAATAAGTTTTCTTCTACAAATTTTCAATCAATTTATTTAGGAAAGGCTCCGTACTTTGATGGAACTAACTATCCTAAATGGGCTTATGATATGAAAATGCATCTTTTCGGGCTTCACCCTTTGCTTTGGGAGATTGTGAATGTAGGTGTGAAGGTGCCCAAGAATGGAAAGATGACTCCGGAGCTAGCACAAGACTACTACCGCAATGCTCAAGCCGCTAGAGTCATCACAAGCTCCTTGTCACTACAAGAGTTCAACAAGATTCAAAATGTTGAAGTGGCAAAGGACATTTGGGAAATTCTCAAGGAGTCACATGAGGGAACCGACATGATCAAAGAGGGAAAGATTGATGTGATCAACAAGAAGCTTGAGGGTTTTGTCATGCTTGATGATGAAACCATCCAACAATGCTTTGATAGGCTCATGGCACTCATCAATGAAATAAGAGCTCTTGGTTGTGAAGATTGGAGTGATTTCAAGGTCACCAAGAAGATGTTGGATGCATACTCGCCAAACAACTATGCCATTGCCGCTATGATTAGAAGAGATCCATCCTATAGAAAGATGACACCGGTCCAACTTCTTAGTGAGCTCACACAACATGACCTAGCCGAGAAAATGGCAAGTGAGGCTCGCAAGAAAAGAAGTGACAAAGACATAGCATTGAAGGCAAAAGAAGAAATGGATGAGAAGGTCAAGTCATCCAAGGGCAAGAAGGCGATATCAAGTGATGAGGAAGAAAGCACCGATGAAGAGATTGTTCTCTTAATGAAGAAGTTCAAGAGTTTCATGAAGAAGAGAAGCTTCAAGAAGAACTTTGGTGGCAAAGACAAGAGAAGAACCAAGAAGAGGCCGTGCTATGAGTGTGGTGAGTATGGGCATTTCATTGCCGAGTGTCCTAACAAGGACAAGAACAAGGAAGGGGAGAAAAGAAGCAAGTTCAACAAAGAAGACAAGCCTCAAGAGTACAAGAAGAGCTTTGATCACAAGAAAAAGAAGTATCAAAAGCAAGCTCATCTTGGTATGGAATGGATTTCAAGTGATGAAGAGTCCGAAGATGAAGAAATGGCAACCATAGCCATTCACAAGCCATCTTCTTCATCCTCACGCCTCTTCAACAACCTCTCAAGTGATGATGAGGATGACGTCGCTCATTGCTTCATGGCCAAGGGCGCTAAGGTGAAATCCAAATCCAACTACTCCTCCTCTATCTCTTCATCTAGTGACATAGAAAATGATTTTGAAGATGAAGAAGCTTTGTTTGAGCTAGGTCTAATAGAGAAATTTGGAAAAAAAGGCTTTAAAGAAATTAAAAAGCTTTTGAAGAAATTGGATAAAAGAGAAACCTCTCTTTCAATGCAAGAAGACTTGCTCATCCTTGAAAAGGAGAGAAACCTTGCATTGAAAGAGGAGTTAGCCGAAGAGAGATGTAAGGTTGAGAAGTTAGCTATTGACTTGTCTCTAACTAATAACTCTAAAGAGAAGGCATCCAAGGATCTCTCCTTGGCAAATGACTCTCTTGCTAAACTAGAGAGTTCTTATAGTAAACTTCAAAATAGCTTCTCATGCTTAGAGGTCAAACACAAAGATCTTGAAGTTAACTATAAAACTCTTTTGGATAGCACCTCATCTCAATCTAAGGCTTCCCTTGATTCCAATGTCTCCACTAGTGAAGGATGTGCTAAATGTGATAATATTGATATAAATGCTTGTCTCACTAACCTTGCCAAGCTAGAGGTTTCCATCAAGGCTAAGGATGATCAAATCAATAGATTGAACATGCTTGTAAGTCAAGGATATTGCAATGATGAGAAATTCAAGGGCAAGCACCAATACACCACATGGAGACATCCCAAGGTGACCGATGGTCTTGGTCATACTAGGGGTGAAAAGGTGAATGGTAGGCACCTCATCAAGGGAAAGGAGCATGTCAACTTCGTGAAATCCAAGAACCTTGGTGAGTTGATGGATGTGGCTCATGGAGTGAAGAAGGGTGGTGTGAGTAAGGACACCACTCCTAAGGTGAAGGTTGACAAGAAGGCTAAGAGCAAGGTGAAGGCTAAGGATATTCATGAGCCATCACCTAGCTACACAAATGATTACATGGTCACCATGGATGAGAACAACAAAGTGGTGGTCAAGTATGTTGGTGCCTACACTAAAAGGAACATTCTTAGGAGTGTGTGGGTACCAAGAATGTTTTCGGCTAACCTCAATGGACCCAAATCTTTTTGGGTACCTAAACCCCGAGCTTAACCTTGTTTTGTAGGCTTACTCCTCCGGTGGCACAGGATGGGTGCTTGATAGTGGATGTACAAATCATATGACCGGAGGAAAGGAGTTGTTCACTTCATTTGAGCCATACAACGAACCCGTTGAAAAGATTGTATATGGAGATAATAGCAAGGGGGAGGTAATTGGTCATGGTAAAATTGCTATCTCAAATGACCATTCAATTTCAAATGTATATCTTGTTGAATCCTTAGGATATAACTTGCTTTCCGTTTCACAACTTTGTGAAATGGGTTATAATTGTCTCTTTACTAATGAGGGTGTGACCGTCTTTCGAAGAGAGGATTCCTCTATTGCATTTACGGGTCGCTTGAAGGGTAAACTCTATTTGGTTGATTTCACAATTGATAGAGTGACACCCGAGACTTGTTTAGTGGCAAAATCTAGCATGGGTTGGCTTTGGCACCGCCGGCTTGCTCATGTTGGGATGAGGAACTTGGCCAAACTTCAAAAGGGCGGGCACATCCTAGGACTAACCAATGTTGTGTTTGAGAAAGATAGGTTGTGTGGAGCATGTCAAGCCGGAAAACAAGTTGGAGCTCCACATCCCGGCAAGAACGTCATGACGACCACAAGACCTCTCAAGCTCCTACACATGGATCTTTTTGGTCCCGTGGCTTATATAAGCATTGGTGGTAACAAATATGGTCTTGTTATTGTTGATGATTATTCTCGCTTCACTTGGGTGTTCTTTTTGCAAGATAAAAGTGAAGTGCAAGATGTGTTGAAAAAATTCATCAAGAGAGCTCAAAATGAGTTTGAAGTCAAGGTCAAGAACATAAGAAGTGACAATGGAACCGAGTTCAAGAATACAAAGGTGGAAGAGTTTCTTGATGAAGAGGGGATCAAGCACGAGTTCTCCGCTCCCTATACCCCTCAACAGAATGGTATAGTGGAGAGGAAGAATAGAACACTCATTGAAGCCGCAAGAACCATGCTTGACGAGTACAAGACGCCGGACAACTTTTGGGCGGAAGCAATCAACACGGCATGTCATGCAATCAACCGCCTCTACCTTCACAAGATTCTCAACAAGACCGCATATGAACTCCTAACCGGTAACAAGCCTAAGGTGTATTACTTTAGAGTTTTTGGGTGCAAGTGTTTCATACTTAACAAAAAGCCCAAAAGTTCAAAGTTTGCACCTAAGGTTGATGAAGGTTTCTTTCTTTGTTATGGTACTAACGAACATGCCTACCGAGTCTTCAACAAAACCACCGGTTGTGTTGAAACCTCCGTAGATGTGAAATTTGATGAAACCAACGGCTCTCAAGTAGAGCAAGTTAATTCAAGTCTTGTAGATGTAGAAGAGCTTCCATATGAAGTCATCAAGAAAATGGCAATTGGTGAAGTAAGACCAAGAGAAGAGACATCTCAAGAGCAAGACGAACCATCCTCATCAACAAGAGTTGAGCCATCCATCACTCCTCAAGTGCAAGAACAAGTTCAAGATCAAGCTCATGGTGACAATCATGATCAAGATCAAGAACAATCAAATCAAGGAAGTGATGAAGCTCAACATCCCCCTATTGAAGATCAAACAATTGTCGATGCAAGTGATGAGGAACCTATTCAAAGACAAGATCAAGAGCCTCATCCTAGAGTTCGTCGAATGGTCCAAAGAGATCACTCCGTAAAGAACATTCTTGGGAGTATAAGAAAAGGGGTAACCACTCGTTCAAGATTGCAAAATTTTTGTGGATTTCACTCTTTTGTTTCTACTTTGGAACCACTTAAGGTAGAAGATGCTCTTGGAGATCCGGATTGGGTTATGGCTATGCAAGAAGAGTTGAACAACTTCACAAGAAATGAAGTTTGGGAGTTAGTGGAAAGACCCAAGCAAAATGTGATAGGAACCAAGTGGGTCTTCCGCAACAAGCAAGATGAACATGGTGTAGTGACAAGAAATAAAGCAAGGTTAGTGGCACAAGGTTTCACCCAAATTGAAGGTTTGGATTTTGGTGAGACCTATGCGCCCGTAGCTAGGCTTGAGTCAATTCGCATTCTATTAGCCTATGCCGCTCATCATGATTTTAAGCTCTATCAAATGGACGTGAAAAGTGCATTCTTGAATGGCCCCCTCTCCGAGTTGGTGTTTGTGGAACAACCTCCCGGCTTTGAAGACCCAAAGTATCCTAACCATGTTTACAAGCTCCATAAGGCGCTCTATGGGCTTAAGCAAGCTCCTAGAGCATGGTATGAATGCCTTAAGGATTTTCTTATTAAAAATGAATTTGTCATGGGCAAAGCCGATTCTACTCTCTTTACTCACAAAGTTGATGGTCATATATTTGTTTGTCAAATTTATGTTGATGACATCATCTTTGGTTCAACAAATGTGAAATTTTGCAAAGAGTTTAGTAGGATCATGACAAAGAGGTTTGAGATGTCCATGATGGGTGAGTTGAAGTTCTTCCTTGGATTTCAAGTCAAGCAATTGAAGGAAGGAACATTTATATGCCAAACCAAGTATACAAATGATATGATCAAGAAGTTTGGCATGACAAGTGCAAAGCCCATGAAGACTCCCATGCCAAGCAAAGGAAATGTTGATCTTGATGAGAAAGGTAAATCGGTGGATCAAAAGGTATATCGTTCCATGATTGGATCTTTGCTTTACCTTTGTGCATCTAGACCCGATATAATGCTTAGTGTGTGCATGTGTGCTCGATATCAAGCCAACCCTAAGGAATGTCACCTTAAGGCCGTTAAGAGAATTTTGAGGTATTTAGTACACACACCTAACCTTGGCTTATGGTATCCCAAGGGCTCCACTTTCGATCTATTTGGATATTCCGATTCGGATTATGCCGGTTGCAAAATAGATAGAAAGAGTACATCGGGGACTTGTCAATTTCTTGGTAGGTCCTTGGTGTCTTGGAGCTCTAAGAAACAAAACTCCGTAGCTTTATCCACATCGGAAGCGGAATATGTTGCCGCCGGTGCTTGTTGTGCACAACTCTTGTGGATGAAGCAAACCTTGAGAGACTATGGATATGACTTTACCAAAATCCCATTGTTGTGTGACAATGAGAGTGCCATCAAACTAGCCAAAAATCCCGTCCATCACTCAATAACAAAGCACATACAGATAAGACATCATTTCTTGAGAGATCACCAACTCAAAGGAGATATCGTATTACGCCATGTGAGAACCCACAACCAACTAGCCGATATCTTCACAAAGCCATTAGATGAGAAAAGGTTTTGTGCCTTGAGGAGTGAGCTAAATATCCTGGATCCTCGTAACTTGGAGTGATATGGAGCACATACTTGATTGTTGCCTAGTTAGGTTCAAAACAAGTTTTGGCGTGTGTTTGTTTTGATTTTTGAGAAAATATTGGATTTTGTGATCTTTGGATCATTTCTTGGCTTATTGGACCATTGTTATGTATTGTTGATTGTGGCTGGTCCTGTTAAGTCAAGTTTCTTATATGTCCATTAGCTATATCTTTCTAAATCACTCAATCAATCTCATCGAAAATCTGGCTTGTTTCTGCTGATCTTCACCGGAAAATCCGGCCCCTGCGTCGGAATTTCCGGCCAGGCAGGAAATTGTCTCGGGACTTCCGGCTGAACCTGGCCAGACCGGAAAATCCGGTCGACCCCGACGGAATTTCCGGTCCCGCCAGGGTATAAAGGCCTTCTCATACCCGTTGGAACCCTAAACTCTTTTATTTCTCCTCCAAACCGCCGCCCCTGCCTAGAGATGAGAAGGAAGAAGATGATGAGGAAGGCTCTCCCACTGGTCCACCTCCTACAAAGAAGAAGACTAGCACTCTAAAGTTTCTATCCAAAGCTCTCTTTTCATGCTTTAAGGGAAATCAGAAGTTGGCTGATGAGCTTCACAGGCAGAAGATAGAAAGTATCAAGCAAGCCAACAGACAGAAGAAGATGATGAGACACTTTGGGATTGAGGCTTCTTCAGAGGAGGATGAGAATGTCTCTCCACCGGTTCGCTTGTATAACCCCTGGTCTGATACTACTCAGGATGCAGGGCCTTCTGGAGAGGCCACACATGTGTTTGGGCCAGGTGTGCAGGCTGAGGGAGAAGCTCAAGAAGAGGAAGAGGAGGAGGAGAGCTCCAGCAGTGAGGAAGAGCAGGAGGGCGAGTTTGAGTCACCAGAGGATCCTCACGCCGCCGATCTAGCCAAGGACAAAGGCAAGAGAGTTGAGGAGGAGAGCGATTCAGAGTATGACGGTGATGAGTGACACTCTCTTTTTGGTGCTTGGTGCCAAAGGGGGAGAATATACTTGGGTGATTGTCACGGATGGAGGCCCCTCATTTCTTTTTATCTATCTTTCCATCCTTTCATGCTTAGCTAGTGGACATGTAAGCCATTTTATGTGATGTACTTGTGTTATGGTTGAAAACGTGGCTTGTAAAACTTAATTTGTGCTTATATATGTCTTTATGTGTGATGATGAACCTTATTTGGAGATATTCTTTTGTGTGATGTCTATGGTTGATGTAATGTTCATTTGTCACCTTTTATTGTGTGAATAACATGTCATATGCATCACGTACTATTCTCTCACACATGGCACATATATACATGATCTTAAATGCTATATCTTGAGAAAGCTTTCCAAAATGTGTGCATAGGCATTTGAGGCCAACAAAGGTTAAGATGCACACATTAAGGGGGAGCTAGCTCACATGAAAATGAAATTGAAACATGAGTTGTATTTGTATATCTTTCACCCAAATTGTGTTGGCATCAATCACCAAAAAGGGGGAGATTGAAAGTGCATATGGCCCCTTAGTTGGTTTTGGTGATGATGACAATCACAATTTGGAGGTTTCATGTTTCCATTGAGTATTTGCAGGGCTTACACGAAGAAAAATCAAAAGAAATATAATACATGTCCCCTACGCAATCGATATGGTGAAAAGCTCAAATGGATAGCTAAATATATTTTATTTATCTTTGTCTTGAGTATAGGATCACCGTACTATCAAGAGGGACGTGTCTGTCAAGACAAATGATGCCTAGAAGTAATTTTTGGATGATCACCTAACTTTGAGAAAGAGCATTTTGCTCACTAACAAGGGTGGACGGAAATTCCGGTCCTGGGGTCGGAATTTCCGTGTTTTACAGAGAGCGACCGGAAATTGCATCGGATTTTCCTGTGGGGGCTGAATTTTTCAGCCTAAGTCCCCTGTGACCGGAATTTCCGGTCCCTGGCCGGATTTTCCGGGTTTCACAGAGAGAGACCGGATTAAATGTAGGATTTTCCAGTGTGACTCTCCGTACTGAGTTTGAAATAGGGTGGACCGGAAATTCCGGTCACCCCGACGGAATTTCCGGTCATCTGACAAGCATAACGGCTAGTTTTTGAGTGACCTCTATAAATAGCCCCCATACCCCTTCATTTGACTCTCTCGGTTCTCCACTGAAAGAAACACTTTGAGCTCGCCATTTTCACTCTCCCAACCTTCCTTGAGCCAATCTTTGAGAGGATTCAACTAGGGTTTGGATTGGGGAGAGATTTGAGTGAGAAAAGTGATTGGTTCATCTCTAGAAGCACTCAAGGCATCATTTGATTGGCAATCTCGTTTGTTACTCTTGGAGCTTGACTCCTAGACGGTTTGAGGTTGCTTGGGAGTGTCTCAATTCATGTGAGCACCCCAAGAAGTTTGTATTACCCTCTCTAGTGTGAGATTTGTGAAGGAAAGTCAATCTAGACCTTTGTGGTCGATTGATCGAGGAAAAGAGTTGGAAGAGACTCTACCCTTTGTGGGTTCCTCAACGGAGACGTAGCTCCTTTGTGGAGTGAACTTCGGGAATAAATCTTGTGTCTCATTTCCTTTACGCATTTCATATTGCTTTTCATATCTTGTATTGACCCGATCTATTTGCTTGTGTTGTTCCGCTGCTTCTAATCATATACACTAGCATCTAGGTCATCATTGCAAGGTTTCTATTCAAGTAGAATCTTTATCTAGGCTTTGAATTTTGAATCTCGAGCAACTCCACCTTGCTGTCGGAAATTCCTGAGCTGACCGGAAATTCCGAGTCCGGAATTTCCGGCCAGGCACCGGAATTTCCGGCTTGAACTGATTTTGTGAGTTAAGAATTGTTTCATATTTCGATCGGAGCCTATTCACCCCCCCCCCTCTAGGCATCCTAAAGACCTTTCAGAGTATACTAGTTATACTCAACAAGACTTAACCGACTGGTGATCACTACATCACCGACTCCTAAGATGAGAGGCTGTTTGGCTAGTGGGGTTCTTTTGCCAAAAGCGACTAAGCTGAGTTCTAATTTCTTCATTTTGATTTTAATCTCTTTAGCCTGTCCATTCTAGGTGAGCCTAGCTAAACAATCAAGTTTTGCAATACAATTATTCCATACAAAAATTGCATCCTTCCAAGTTCCACTTCATAATATGTCATACATCGGTCAAGCAGTCTCATTAACCGCGGGAAGCGGACAGTTCGAACCGAATTTACTACCTGGCCAGGGAAAACCCATACATACGGAATGGTTGGAAATGCCAACACACCCCAATCCTTTCTCCTCTCTCTGCGAGTGGCTCCCGAGTCCCACTGCCTCAGGGTAAAGGTTTACCACTACTGGGACTCACGCAACTACCCTCATGTGCCCATGGGATAACGTTTCCAAGACAGAGAGCTGTCGGACCTGCTCGCATCAATCGGATACCGGGACTTACCGGTCCCATAAACCGTGCATATGTGTGGTACGTTCAAACGCTTGACACAAAAGTACCACATGTTTCCACTTAAAACATTGATAGACGGGTATCTACAATCATCCGTCCATCATCTCTAGTGTTTCTGGTATGAGTAGTCATACAACTCCTATATCTCGCGAGTGTCGGAAAAACACTCGACTTCTATCGTTCTTAAGCATAGCAACTATGGAACCTAACATACTAGTGTTCAATCAAAGGAACCTATGATCATGCAATCTAGGGTTTCATTCAACTCCTTGAAACTTAAATGCACAAACATATAATCAAATAAATTGCGTAAGTAAAGTTAGGTTATGCTCCGGGGCTTGCCTTCCGGCTCGAAGCGGTACTCCTGCTCGGGGCTCGGATCCACGTGCACCACGTTCACCTCGGACTCCTGGGCGATCTCCTCGACAGCGGGGACTAGCTCGTAGACTCCGTCGGCGAGACCCGAATCTACACGAAATGCATGAATGCTTAAGTATCGAGATTTAAATAGTTAGGGTTTATTTAAATCTTGGTTAGTGAATTGGAAAGGATAAACATTAATTATAAGTGAATATATTCTTTTCATTTTGAACCTTCACTTTGATCTTAGAGTTTTAGGTTTTTCTCTTTTCTTTTCTTTTCTTTTTCTTCTCTTTTCTTTTCGTTTTCTTCTCTTTTCTTTTCTTTTTCTTCTCTTTTCCACTATTTAAGTCCTTTTTCTATTATTCATAAGGTGAACTTAGGAGTATTATTTCTAGGTGCCATTTGACCAGAGGCTTGCTCATGCCAAGACAGGAGCCTAGCCCAAAACTTGGCTCATGGTGATTTTTCTATAATTTATTAAAAATGTTCTTATATTTTTGCCTAATAACAAACTAAAATCCTACAAAACTAACTATAAGGTTTCTGTCCATGCCACTTGGCACAGTGACTTAGGTCACCAAGAGTGACCTCTCTGCAAGTTTGCATGAGATTTTGATTTATGATTATTTTTGTGGAATTTCACCATGTTTAAACCACAAAAAATCATTTAACCATTTTATTGTGCTCAAAAATTTCCATGGTCATTTTTCTAAGGTTTCTAAGGTTCCTTAAACCTCTCTGGTGCAAGGGTTTTATTTTTCCCGGAGAAAAATTATTTCCACGATTTAATTTGTAAAACAGCATGGCCTTTACAAAATAATTCATATCTGGAGATATACAACAGATTTTTGTGCACCACTTGCGCATTAAGCTAGTGTCATATACCCTACCAACATATCCCAAGCACAGCCCCAGTGCATGTGTAGATTTTGAACTATGATGAAATGTGTTCAAATTGAATTGAATTTATACTGCAAAAACTATAGCTCAAAAGTGACAACTCATAACTAGGGAAATGATCTTCATGCTTCAAGGTTTCCAGAGAAATTTAGTTTGTATTTTTCTGATGTTTCTACGAATTTCTACGAATTTTTGAATATTTCAGCGAATTAACCCAAAAGGTAGAATCTATTTTACGCTGTGAACCCTGAAACTTTTGAAAGCCTTACAACGAGGTCCCTACATCTTTCACTTGACCCCCTGGAAAAAGGTAGGAGATACAGTTTGATCCTCGGCTCGCCGGCGTTCGCACGCCGGCCAAACGGCGGCGACTCCGGGCCGGGAAAGTGGGGGAAAACGGAGAGGGGCTCACCGCGGTTTCTTTGGGCGTGGTGTCGAGGTCGGAGAAGGCCGGAAAAGGGGTCGTCGACGGCGGCGGCGGCCCGGACTTGCTCCGGCGAGTTGCGCCGGCGGTTGCGGTGGCGGAGGAAGGGGGGGGGAAAAAGCTCGGTGAGCATCAGTGGGGCACGGCGGAGCTCCTGGTGGCGGTGGTTTGGTCGGGGGAGACACGGAGGAGGTCGTCCACGTGCGGCTCGGGCACGGCGGCGAAAATGGCGACTCCGGCGGGGTTTTCCGCACACGAGGAGAAGGGAAGGGCTTTGAGCTTTAACGGGGAAGGAAGAGGGACGGTCAGGGCAGCTCGGGCAAGGTCGGAGGGATGGCCACGGGCAGCTGGGCAGGGGCACGGCGGTCAGCGCCTGCCATGGCGCATGGCGGCCTGCCGCGGCGTGGGCATGCCCTGAGCAGGCAGGCGGAGCAGGGCAAAGTGGAGCAGAGGCTCGTGGGTGCCTGGCGCGCACAGGTGCAGCTTTGGGGAGGATTTGACGGAGCGAGAGGCGGCGACGGACCGGCGGTCCGAGCTCGACGGTCGCGGAGCGTGATCGTGACGCGAGCGAGCAGCGAGCTGCAGGGCGCTGCAGAGGCTCGCGTTGGGTCAAACGCGTGCGCCATGATGCGAGACACGTCGCTGCGCTGCTGGCCGGCGCAGGGGGGGCAGCAACGGCAGCAGGGCACGGGCGGCACGGCGCGGGCTTGCGAGAGCGCACGCGCGAGCTTCGGGAGCGCGTGCTCACGGCTCAAAAGCCGATTTGGTGAGCAAGCTCCAAACTCAAAATTTTTAAACTGAACTCGTGAAAGTGTGAACATGAAAGTTGTAGAAGGGATAGTGGGATACCTCTCTGCACTGGAGATTTTGATAAAAAGTTGAAAATTTGGCCGTGATTCAAAAGGGGGTAAATCCCTGTTTTGAACTGAATTTCTGAATTTCGAGGGGCTAAATGGCAAAATTGGCCAAAGTTCCAATTGAGGCAAAGCTCAGAAATGTGAAGCTGTACAACTTTGCTTTTTGGAGATTTTGATGTTCTGTGGTAAAATCTCGAGTTTTGGCTAAGATTCCATTTCAGCTTTTGAATTTGAATTGAAAAATTCAAATTCCAAAGTTAGGGTCTGAAATTTGAGATGCTTCCAAACATTTTTAGGCTATGGTTTCAAAAGGGAAGATGCTTGGTTTGGTCTCCCCTTCAAACTTTGCATTGGCCAAAATTCAAGTTCTTATATAAAATTTAAAGGTTTTCGTTTTGCCTCTTTTTGGGGTGTTTTTAATTTCTTATCGAATTCCTTTTAGCATTTCTTTTGATTTCTTTCTTTCAATTAACCTTGGTTAGACTTGATTACTTGTTTAGCTTTATTTAAAAACTAGGGGTGTTACAGAAATGGTACGTGGTAAGCACACTGTCGTAGTTGTAGTGTTGTGCCTCTCAGCTCCGATTGGGTCAGCCCCACGCCGCCGGGGTGCAATCAGGGGAGCAGGCACCCACTAGCACTGGCTACTTTTAGATCACGGCGTTGCAACCATACATTTTGGCTGTGTTTAGTTGATGGGAGGAAAAGATCTTTTGTTTCTGGGATGCGTGTTATGTGAGGGGGATGAATAGGAAAGGTGAAAAAGGAATTTTTAGGGATGCGTGTTCTGTGAGGGGAATGAATAGGAAGTGCAAAAGATCTTTTGCATCTAAACACAGCCTTTATTGCGCTGAAATAGAATCGAGGCCGCGGTATGTGGCGGCGACATGAACCATCGTGATCACCAGCGTCTTTCTGTTTCCTCTTGGTTGATTGGAAGTTTGGAACGATACATATCTTGGTTGGCTCTTAGGCGCATGCTTGGGTTATCCCTCACGTGCTCTTCACATTAGAGAAAACAAGACCAAATAAATTCAGTGTGACATAGTATCTGTCTTTTCGCCAAGCAATGCCCGGCGAGGAAAAAACAGCAACGGTTGGTGTCGTTTCACATACATACTGATCTGTACGCAGCGTGGAACAAGCGAGAGGCAGAAAACGGGTTGCAGACAAGCCTTGATCCTTGAAAGCATTCGGCCGCAAAAACGCCCTGATCGGTCGCCGTCCTTCCCCATTTGCTCCCTTGGTAATGCTAGCTCTCCACTATCACCTGTCCAGCAGGGCACCTCTCAGATCATCAGTGGTCAAGGGTTTCCTCTCGTCGCCGATAGCAATGGTGGGACTGGAGGCGCAGACACGGTCTCTTTCGCGCGAACTGTGTGCAATCACTCCGTGATGCGCTCGCGTCGCCATATGTCCGGCAAACCCCCAAAAAATATCGGGCGCATAGTTACACGTATAGTGGAAATCGGTGTGTCCCTGACGTGTGGGCCCAACAACGTGCAAATCGCATGTGTCATCGGTGACGCCGACGGCACAAAATGCAGCCACTGACTCTGATGGCAAAAAAAAAAAACCACCAACGGCAGCCTAACGTTACTGCCCAGGCCCCTGTGTACGTTCTTTTTTTTTTGACGCCCCCTGTGTACGTTCTGAAGACGCTCGAGGCTTCATCTCCAGCCCCAGGATACTCCTCTTCTTTAACATCCCATATATTTTGCTTGACTTGGCAAGATTGCTAATGTCATACTGTATTGTAAAAGTAGTAGGTCAGTAACAGACGTCGATTGCATGTGCCAGGTACAGTTCATTCTCTCTGCTCTCTCGGCGCTGATGGATCCGGCACACTGGCTCGCGACGCGCACTGCAACACGTGTGTCATGCTTCATCTGAAGTACGTGGTGAGTGTGCTAGGAGGACTTGACCACAAAAGCTTGAACAGCCAAGACTAGAGCTCCGGTCGGTCGGTCGGTCTAATAGTCAACGCTAAATGGCCAGACAAGAGTTCACACGGATCCTCCGTTTGACCGACAAGTGGGACCCAGCACATGGCAGCTATGATCCGAATATGCTAACTGATTAACTGGAACAGCCGAAAGATGGATTAATAAAAAAAATTATAGAGGGGATATACATAGGATAATTCGTAGTACGTGAGTTTGACTGCTCACTGAGCGGATTTGTATTTCAAGGATGCGCAGTAAATAAAAGGAAAAAAAAAGGTATTTCATGCAGTGGTATTTTTTTACTAACACTTGTTAAAATTCTGGTTTCTGACAAATTCTTCAAGCAATGAAATTTTGCGTCATGATTCTGTAAAAAACAAATCCAGTTACCACAAAGTAACTCCCACTTACATAGTACCCCAATCAGGCCGAAGTTACTGCATTCAGACAAATAAGCACTTCCCGTAATACATAGTTCTAGCCTAGCTAATTCAAATATGATTATTTTACATACAATTAATCTTATGCATTGAAAAAATTTCTTGTAAGGAAAAGATCTTATGATTTGCATTTAAAAGTACTTTCATACGATTTAGTTTGTTGCTACATGTATTATAATATGAAAAATATTAAAGTTGAATATTAGTTTTGGAAAAAAAACCAAGTTTGATGCCATTCCATAGAATATGTTGACTTGTCTACAGCCGAAGAGATTTGACATGGGTCGTTTCTGCTCCCTCAAAGTTACTGCAAATGCAAAAGCAGATTAGGCCGCTAAAAAGGTACTCAGCCTCCATTCATTCAGGGTAATGCTCGAGGTGTCAGTGTGTGATTGTTCAGTCAAACTTCAATCGATTCATATAAAGCCATTAGTGCTGGACACAGAGATAAGGAATGGAAGAAAGTTAGAAGTTTCTCGCACTCGATTACCCTAGCGCGTCCTGCCTCTATCGACACTATTTTGCAAGGATGAAAGTGATATGGATACTATCCATCCATCCATTTGATCGAAGGACTTCAGTCCCTAAATGGTACAGTGATCGGTGAACTACAGCTCATAAACGCCTTTGAGGTCACATGAAGGCCTTTGATTTCCATGTTTTCTCACATCAAGGATAATTTGGAAGGATGTTGAAGACCTCCATACCTTGGATGTTGGTGGAAGCGATTTTGGACGAGGTGCAATATGGGTTAGTGCTGGATTTAGCCTTTGATTTCCTTGTTCTTCTCACATCATGTATAATTTGGAAGTCTGTTGAAGACCTCCATACCTCGGATGTCGCCATGTCGGTGGAGGCGATTTTACTTGGACGAGGTGCAAATGCAGGTTGCTGCTGATGAACACAGTGTACCAGCACTAGCGATCTTGTTATTATCCCGCACGAAATCAATCGCGTGGCCCAGGTTTAACGGCCGGGGGATGCTCAGTAGCTCGCCACAAGCTCCCAACGTGCCTTGTCACGCCGTCACACGTACTATCTGCCATCAACTCTGCTGCTGCAGTGCTGCTGTGGCCGGGAAAGGCCAATCAGCACCACCATTAGGTACGATCCTAGCCGCAGCAGCAACAGAGACGGGTGCTAGCGGCAGGAGCAGGACCGCCACAGCGCGGATCTGAAAAATCGTGCACAGGAGGCAAGGAACATGTGGATGTGGTCAAGACGCCGCGTTTTCACTTGATTTTCCTTGCAATGCAACCTCAGTCTAACCACTCCGTTTCTTCCCAAACAATCAATTTCTGGTGCTCCCGCCCGCGTCCAAACTTCCAAACGCAGCCAGCGCCCCGGGAGCTCCTATATAAGGAGGATCCCTCGGCCGTCCCAGCAGCTCACTCACCTCAGAGACCTACCTCCTCACACATCCTAGCCGTAGCCACTGCTGCTACATAGTACAGCAGTTAGCACCTGCCTCCTTGATCTTCTTGTGATCGGTCGAGCAAGCGAAGCACGGCAACAGCCATGGACCAGCTCCCGAAGCGCCCTGCAAACTACGTCCCGCTGAGCCCCGTCGAGTTCCTGCCACGAGCCAATGCCGTCTACGGCGACCGCGCGTCGGTCATCTACGGCCGCGTCCGCTTCACCTGGCGCCAGACGTACGCCCGGTGCCGCCGCCTCGCGTCGTCGCTGCTCTCCCTGGGCGTCCGCCGCGGCGACGTCGTGTCCGTGCTGGCCCCCAACGTTCCCGCCATGTACGAGATGCACTTCGCCGTGCCCATGGCCGGCGCCGTCCTCAACACCATCAACACCCGCCTCGACGCCGCCGCCGTCGCCACCATCCTCCGCCACTCCAACGCCAAGCTCTTCTTCGTCGACTACGACTTCGTCCGCCTCGCCGGAGACGCCCTCCGCCTCCTCGCCTCCGCCGGTGCCAACACCCACCTCCCGCTCGTCGCCGTCATCGACGACCTCGACGCTCCCACCGGCGTTCGCCTCGGCGAGCTCGAGTACGAAGCGCTCGTCGCGCACGGCGACCCGAACGCCGAGCTCCCTCAACTCGCCGACGAGTGGGACGCCGTGACGCTCAACTACACCTCCGGCACCACCTCGGCGCCCAAGGGCGTCGTCTACAGCCACCGTGGCGCGTACCTGAGCACCACCAGCCTTCTCCTCCAGTGGGGCGTCGGCACCGAGCCCGTCTACCTCTGGACCCTCCCCATGTTCCACTGCAACGGCTGGACCTTCACCTGGGGCATGGCGGCGCGCGGCGGCGTCAACGTCTGCATCCGCGACGCCCGCCCCGGCGACATCTACCGCGCCATCTCGCGCCACCGTGTCACCCACATGTGCTGCGCGCCGGTGATCTTTAGCATCCTCCTCGAGGGCGACAACAAGAAGCAGCTCGAGGCGCCGGTGCACGTGCTCACCGGCGGTGCGCCACCGCCGGCGGCGCTGCTGGAACGCGTGGAGCGGATCGGGTTCCGCGTCACGCACGCCTACGGGCTCACGGAGGCGACGGGGCCCGCGCTGGCGTGCGAGTGGCGTGACCAGTGGGACCGGCTGCCTCTTCCCGAGCGGGCCCGCCTCAAGGCGCGCCAGGGTGTCAGCGTCCTGTCGCTCGCCGACGCCGACGTCAAGAACGCCGACACCATGGAGAGCGTCCCCCGCGACGGCAAGACGGTCGGCGAGATCGTGCTCCGTGGCAGCAGCGTCATGAAGGGGTACCTCAACAACCCCAAGGCCAACGAGGAGGCCTTCAAGGGTGGGTGGTTCTTGACGGGTGACGTCGGCGTCGTGCACGAGGATGGGTACATCGAGATCAAGGACAGGTCCAAGGACGTGATCATAAGTGGTGGCGAGAACATTTGTAGCAAGGAGGTGGAGGAGGTGTTGTTCCGGCACCCGGCCGTGGCGGACGCGGCGGTGGTCGCCATGCCGCACCCGCGCTGGGGCGAGACGCCGTGCGCGTTCGTCGTCGCCAGAGAGGACGCCGGTGGTGTCACCGAGGACGATGTGCTCGCGTTTTGTAGCAACCGCATGGCGCGTTTCATGGTGCCTAAGAAGGTGGTGGTTGTCGGAGCTTTGCCGAGAAATGCACTGGGAAAGGTCGAGAAGGTCAAGCTCCGGGAGGTGGCACGTAAACTGGAGCCAACGGTGCCGGCGCAGAAACCCAAGGGGAAGACGACGACGACGACATCAACGACGGTGCTTGGCGGGCGCCGCGACGAGCAACAGGTGGCGCACGTCATGGCCGTGTCGAGACTATAACTCAACACACTGCGGTAATTGGAAGGTCCAATGTTTGCTGAACTGGTGGTGATCGTTCAGTTGATGGTTGGTAAAAAGGAATAGTAGGATTTTGGAACTACTCGTGCCAAAAGGTTCCAGGAATAAGGATGGCGGAGTTTTAGTGTTTTCAACTTTTACGCGCAGTGATAGTGTAGGAAAGGACGAGGTATATCACTGCACACGTCTTTGTTCTTTTATTTTTCTGCCTGCTTTCTTGTGCGGCCATACTTGTGTGCACACTGTATGTAAAGTATATGATGTGAAACTGTGAAGGAAATAATTTTTTGTGATACACTTTTAAATTGCTCCGTTTTCTTTCTTGTAAATTTGGGGGTAGTGAACTAGTGATTGGTTGAAAGTTGCCTCACACTGTGAAATCCATTGGTAATGATTGAAAATAGACTCGCTTTCTGCCATGGTCAAGTCATGTAGGTGCATCGCTCTGTGTGGTTGTCACAATTATATATATTCCTTTCCACCATCTCAATCATAATTCATACTGTATAATCCATGGTTAAATAGTGGCCCCGTCCTTAAATAAAAATAAAAATGATATTTATGATGTGATTTGATGAGATTATCCTTGAAATGACAATCCTTGATCACTAATTCCGATGTAACATCTGAAGTAGTGACATTTTTTAGAACAAAAAAGATAATCAATAAATTCCAACGGTCCAACCCACGCCATTTGAAAAATTTAGGTAATGTTTCTCTCTCTCTCTCTCTCTCTCTCTTTGTGCTTTCATACTTATGTGAATATTTTTTAAAAGTATTTGATGCGAAACATGGAGGAATGTTTCTGATTTGGCAGAATGACACGCTTACCGTGTCTCAAGCACTTCTCGTGCACTTATGAGGGAACTGTGTTCACTTTGCATATGTTTGTTTTCCTCTTGCCACGGACAAACCATCCAAGGGGATGGGCCCAAACAAAGCTGAAACGGTGACGGTCACTATCAGTCATACATAACACATTTTCCATTCATTTGGAGGGACTTTCCTTTGGCACAGACTGAGGACGTGAAGAGTATCTCTGTTCAGCGCAGTCGCCGATCAACGGAACACTCCAAACCTCTCCTGGCCAAGGAAGTGCAGGCATGGATCACGATAACACGCACGAAAAAAAAAACTGTGGTTCTCATTTGCCACAGCAACACGCTTCCGTGTTTGCAATTCAATTTTTCTCTTAAATTTTGTAATGTTCATCCATCTATCTACTTACTCTCTTGGACGGTTGTATGATAAAAATGCGAGCGCGGCCAAATGGCGGGGCGCATGACCTACAGCAGGAACAAAAGCATGTGCAGCGCGGGTGCCCTTCCCAAGCGCTCGGAATATTCTGCGCCGTGACGTGTCTTTGGCCAAAGGAAGACGAAAATTTGTCTTAAAACAAAAGACCTCGACCTGCTCGACGAACTCCTGCTGTTCCAGTCCTAGCACGAAGTTCGGGTGAACCATCATCCGCGGGTGAAAGTGCAAGCGTCAACACGTATAGATGCATGCATGTGGCGTAAAGTTGCTGCCGGATACGCGCCGGTTTTGGCCGGACGAAGAAGGAGCCGTACCGGCGTACCGCACATCCTGCCTGCCGTGCACTGCACACCGGCTGCTCTTTGCCTCTTTCAGTCTCTGTTCGTGTTTTTTCGGCTCGTCTGGGTAGTACAATGCGCTCGGCATTTTTCTCGTCAGAAAACTTCCTTCTTCGTGCAAACTCAAATATATCCGCTTCGGGATGCAAATACAAAATTTTTCCAACTTCGTGCAAACTCAAGAGCAAGGAAAAATTACATCCAATACTTGCAAATTGACAATGGCATGGCTTTTGGTCATGAGGAAAAGGAGAAGATAATCACGGATCACTTTAAACAGCTCCTCGGTACTTCCGCAAATAGGCCAGCTACCTTCCATTGGTCCTCGCTAGGCTACCAGCCACACGAGCTCTCCTCCCTGGAAGCTCCTTTCTCTCAAGAGGAAATTAAAGAAACAATCATGTCCATGCCTAGCGATAAGACGCCTGGCCCTGATGGATTTACGGGTATTTTCTTCAAGGAATGCTGGGAGATAATCAAAGATGACCTTACGGTTGCATTCAACCAGCTGCACAACATGAATGGCCATGATTTCAACCTATTGAACACAGCCAACATTATTCTCGTACCAAAAAAGCCAGATGCTAAATGTGTGGGGATTTTCGCCCAATCAGTTTGATTCATAGCATTGCTAAAATATTCTCAAAATTACTTGCCAACAGACTATCTCCACATCTCAAGAATTTAGTGTCCAAATGCCAAAGCGCCTTCATTAAGCGGCGATGTATTCAAGACAATTTTCTGTATGTCCAAAATACGGTAAGAATGCTGCACAAGACAAAGACACCGGCACTTTTTTTAAAGTTGGACATTCAGAAAGCTTTTGACACCGTAAATTAGAGCTATTTGCTGGAGGTCATGCAAGCTCTTGGCTTTGGGCCACGTTGGCGAGAATGGATATCCATTCTATTTGGTTCGGCCACATCAAGGGCGATCCTTAATGGTACACAAGGAGAAAGTTTTAACCACAAGCGCGGGGTGCGTCAAGGCGATCCACTGTCACCCATGTTGTTCATCCTCGCCATAGACCCACTACAAAAGATTATGGATCTTGCAACGCAACATGGTGTGCTTTCACCGCTTCCACTAGCAACAGCAAAGCTAAGAACCTCACTGTATGCGGACGATGCAGCTATCTTCATCAACCCTCATCAAACTGAGCTCAGAGCAATAAAAGAAATATTAGAGATGTTCGGCAGAATCACCGGCCTAGTCACAAATTTTGGCAAAAGCTCCATCATCCAATTCGCTGTGAGAACAATGACCTCGAGCAAGTGCTACAATCCTTCCCATGGGACTATAGGCCCTTCCCGTGCCGCTATCTAGGCCTCCAACTGCACACACGACAGCTGCAACGAATTCACCTGCAGCCACTAATTAAGAAAATTGGGCAGCGTCTACCAGGATGGAAAGGACGCCTCTTGAATCGTGCAGGACAGCTAACTCTCATTACATCGGTGATGTCCTCCATGCCGACCTATCACTTAACCATTTTTCCATTGGCTGCATGGGCACGAAAGAAAATTGACAAGTTGCGTCGATCGTTCCTTTGGAAAGGGGATGACAATGCGAACGGGGGGCGCTGCTTGGTTAATTGGCCAACTGTTGCAAAGCCAAAAGACTTAGGCGGCCTTGGTGTATTGGATCTTGACAAGTTTGGTAGGGCCCTACGATTACGCTGGTTATGGCAAGAATGGAGTGAGGAGGATAAACCTTGGATCGGCTCAGCAATCCCGTGTAATGCAGGCGATCGCCTACTTTTCAATGCTTCCACGACTATATCCATTGGCAATGGGAAGAAGGCGAGGTTCTGGCACCATAGTTGGCTTGATGGGGAGGCACAAAAAAACTCAGCACCACATCTATATGAACTGGTCAAAAGAAAAAATAAGACAGTGGCTCAAGAGTTGTGGAACGACACATGGATTAAATCACTACGAAACAAAATCACGACTGCAACCCACGTGGAGGAATTCGTGGCACTCTGGATCAGACTGCAAGACATTCATCTTCACCCAGAAGACGAGGATACAATCACTTTGGAGATGGACGAACGATGGAAAATACACCACTCAATCAGCATAACGGGCTCAATTCTTTGGGTCATACAGCCATCTCAAAGCCGATCTCATTTGGCGTGCACGCACTGAAAACAAATGCAAATTATTCGCATGGATTCTCATCCAAAATAAGATTCTCACGGTGGACAACCTTGCACTCCGAGGATGGCTCCACCAAAGCTCATGCGCCTTATGCAACTGTCCCATGGAAACCAGACAACATCTTTGCTTACTTTGCCCCTTTGCCCAGGCTGTTTGGAACCAAGTTGCCACTTGGGAGCAACTCGCGCTTCCTCAACTAGCTCACCCCTCAGGTTTTGATAATATCAAGGAGTGGTGGGAGGCAGCAGAGAAATATGTCCACAAAAGTCAACGACGAGATTTCAATGGTATGTCCATCTACATTATGTGGAACTTGTGGAAGGAGCGGAACCGGAGAATTTTTTAAAACAGGCACCTAACAGCACACCAAGTGGCAGAGAGAACAAAAGAATGCATAGAGCAATATAGACGGGCGTTTCGATCTATCACTTAGATAAGTGCATTCGGAGTATTGTTTCTTTAGTGCGAGTTTGTTTGGTGCATTCTTGTGCAGTGCACCCGGCATGAGTGCCACTTGTTCATTATGTCTAAACTCTCCCCTATTAATTGAAAGACAGAGCTCCTGCCATTTACGTTAAAAAAAAACTTCCTTCTAGAAATGGCATGACACAATAGTACTGTGTACTGTGCAGTTCTATTCCTGTCGCACATTTGAAAAAAGACAAGAGACGTGGGTATTTACGAGGTGCCAAGGTGGTGGTCTCCGGCATCCCTGCCTTCGAAATGGACTGCTTGGCCAAACCGGGCAATGGAGGTTGAACAGAGCAGATGGGGGAAAGTTTTCGTGAGGACAGAGGAGAAGGACCCTAATCTGCCGTGCCGAGACCGACCGGCTCGGAAAATATGTTGGGCGAAGTTGCCTGCCTCGTCGTGCTTCTCCGCTTTGCCCGCGGCAGCGACGTTCCGGACAGCGATCCCGTCGCTGGTGGTCGTGCCCCTTACAGTCTCGGCACGGTTTCTCAGTGTTTGGCGCGATGAAAACGTGGTTTTCCGCTGAGACTACTGTCGTTTTTGCAGGCCCAGTTTTCTGCAGGGGTACTTGCCTGTTCAAATGCTGAAGTTTTGAATGTCGGGTCAGATTACGGAGAACGGACCCGAAAAGAAAGATTGAACATTACGTGGTGAGATCGTGCTAAGTACTCAGGCAATGCTGACGCAGTTTCATCAACATTACGGCGCGGTTCCACTAGACTGACCGAGTACCGTACTTAGCCTGCTAGTGTGTTGGATCCTTGGTGGACTGCTTCTGGAAACAAGTTGTATTTTTCCATATGGTGGACTGCTTCTGGAAACAAGTTGTATTTTTCCATCAAGTCATCAAGAAGGTCAACTAAGTTGTTGGGCTTTCCTTTCGAAAAAAAAGCTGTTGGGCTTTCGCAGCTGACCCAGCGGGCTAGTTAACGAACCCAGTGTGCTTCCAGCTTCCCACCCTTCTTACTACGTAGAGCCCATGGACATTTTCTTTTTGAAAATGAACCCATGGACCAAGATAAGGCCCATATGGACAGTGCACGCACCCCACACACAGTGACACAGCCACACAGGCTAGACCTGATCATTGGCCGGCCAGGCCAGGTTCGGGTCTGGTCACTTCGGGTCAGCGGGTCAAAAATGTTGGTCCGTGCCCGACCCGTCACATGGCCGGGTCGGGTTGGGTCGGGTCGGGTTGCGTCGGGTTTTGGGTTTTTAGTGTAAATTTTCGGGTTGGGCTAGGTTGGGTCGGGTTTTTTTGAGCTCTAGATAAAAAAAACTGGCCCGTGCCCGACCCGTCACATGATCAGGTCGGGTTGGATCGGGCTTTTTTCGGTGGGTCGGTTTAGGTTCGTCGGGTCGGGCGACCCATGATCAGGTCTAACACAGGCATATATATCATCCTCCACACACTCCCACTTTCACTACTGCATAGTGCAGAGCTCGGAGCCTCGGACGCTGCTGCTGCCGGCAGAAGGCTAGAGCGAATGGCACTCCACATTTGAGAAGCAAAGCGAAAGAAAAGGTTCCATAAGTCAGACTGATGGTGCAGTTTGGAACGCTGGAAATTACCAGCAAGTCAGCAACAAAAGAAAGCGCGATGTGTACATCTTCGCTTTATTCTGTAAAATCTCTTAATCCTTGGCTTTTGTCTCGCTTTTCTTGTCCGAACCTGATCGGGTGATCCACGTACAGCTAGCATTCTTCTCTCGATCGAGGAAGATGGAATCAGCGCGCGTCGGCCACCTTTAATTTGTTTGACAAACTGCACCGACGCGATCTTATCGAATGAGCAACATTTTCTGACTAATGGCATCGCAAGCTTTTTTACTTTCTGAAAGAAATGCACGCACGCACTCGCTGCAGATTCCCTACTGCAAAGGAAAAGAGGAAATCGCCGACAGCATGTCTGAGGCACCACGATTAACGAGCGCACACAAGCATGGCGCTATGAACAGTTCAAGATCAACTATTCAGAAGCTGACTGCCTCAGGACAACACTACTAGTCGCTTGCGCTGGACTGGCGTGTTGCCACAGTTCTCGAAGACTCTGCACGCCTGCACTGTGCTCCCAGCTGCCTTTTACCAATAATGTCTCGTTGCGAGCTAGGCGTCTCGCTAGCCTTTACACGTACGCGCCTCGTTGCACGCTCGCCGGCTCGTGAACGCGCGATGGGGCCCACGTGGACGCTCTTCGTGTTGCTTTCCTTGTAGGATCTGGGTTAGTTTACGCGCGCGACGCCTGCCTCGCATCTGGTGCTGTATGTGTGGCACAATGCCACCACCACCCATCTCGATCTCGTGTGTCCGGGCGTCTCTCTACATAAGGCGGGCCGGGCTCGTTCCAGCGTCCTTCATCATTCACCCCAATACCCTGTCTCCCTGACATCACCAGAGAGCAGCCACAGCATTAGAAGAAGAAGCAGGGAGCAAAGCGAGGAAACAATGGAGCTCACTCGCAAGCTCTTCTCGGCCGTCCTCCTCGTCCTGCTGCTGCTCGTGGCCACAGGTATGTACATACACCAACATGGTCTTGTGAACTCTCCTCCCCTCCTCGCTGATGGTTCATGATGCATGGACGATGGCTAAAAAAAATGCATGCAGAGGTTGGCGGGCCGGTGGGCGTGGCGGAGGCGCGTACGTGCCAGTCGCAGAGCCACAGGTTCCGTGGGCCGTGCGTGCGCAGGGCCAACTGCGCCAACGTGTGCAGGACGGAGGGCTTCCCGGACGGCAGGTGCCATGGCTTCCGCCGCCGCTGCTTCTGCACCACACACTGCCGCGACTGATCTCCATCCACCATACCAGCCTGGCTGCTGCCTTCCTTCGCCCCTGGCTGGCCGGGGTCCTGCATCTGAGTCGATCCGCCGCCCTTTTCAGCCTGTCGTGCTTGAGTAATAAAGAGTGTGTATCAGTGTATGTGAGAAACCCCGTCGTCTCCTTGGGGTTAATCCTTTCGCGCCGGTGTTAGCGTGGCTGTGTATCTTTGTTTGCATGTTTATTCAAGGTTTCGGTCTCTCATCAGTGTGTTAAGATTTAAGGAAGAATCGTTTGGAAAAAAAGATTTAACGACGAATATTGTAAGGTTCGGCTCGTTTTGGTCGGTCATACGACATGCACGCACGGTTTTTTCTAGATAAACCAAACCATTCTCCAAACAAGATCAGAAAAAATACACGCACGCACAAGCTGGCTCCCCTAGCTAGGAGTACTTGGTTTTGGCCTTTTGGGCAAGCTTTTGGCTCGTGGTGGTGGTTATGATGCCAATGCGCAGCGTGCCGTGTGCCACGCTACACACGCGGAGCTCTGCATGGATGCTCACATTATCATTGCTTCGTACCGCGTGCCTGTACGCCACAACATGCCGGCCCGCTCGGTATGCGCGCGCGACGGTGGCTTCACGGCGGGATCTCCCGTTCGACTCTCAAAAAAGTGTCAAAAGCTGGAGATGCTAAAAAAAAGTGATGCCACTGGAGGTGGGCTGGGCTGAACACACAGATCTAAAGCCCACGTGAACTCAAATACTCAATGGACCGGCCCAAAGAATATTCTCCGGGCTCTCGCTCCAGATGCGGAGCACAAAGGCCCACCAGCGCGTGGGACCCGACGCGTGCGGCCACCACGCGCCGGCGCCCATGGACCCGTCTGTCCAACACGCCAGCCTCGCGCGCCGCACCGTCTCGTCTCCACTGTCGAGTGGGCCCGACCGACCCACCCACCACCGGCTCATCGTGGACCCGTTCCACGCCTCCCGCCGCGAGCTCGCTCGCCCGCTCACCTTCTTCTCCAAGCCTCTCCTCTTCCCGTCGCATCTCAGTCTCCGCCGCACGTAACCTAAACCCCCGCCTCCGCCGCCGCCTCCACCCAATCCCATGGCGGCCGTGCAGAGGCTCCTCCGGGCAGCCGCTTCAGGCGGCGCAGTGGCGAGGAGGCGCATGGCGTCGCTGGCGGCGGAGGAGAGGATGGTGCGGCGGCCGGCGGCGGAGAGGAACGTGCAGTGGGTGTTCCTGGGCTGCCCCGGCGTGGGCAAGGGTACCTACGCCAGCCGCCTCTCGCGCCTCCTCGGCGTGCCCCACATCGCCACGGGGGACCTTGTTCGCGACGAGCTCGCCTCCACCGGGCCCCTTGCTTCGCAGGTGAGACCGCGCCTCCTCCCCGTCTTTCCACATCCCAGATCAGCCTGTTTTCCGCTGCGCTGCGCTGATCTGGATTCGTTCTAGTCGAGTGGATCAGCCACAGGTTTGAGCTTATGTAATTGAAGATTTGGGGTTCCTTTTGGGCTCGTTATTAGTGCGGATCAGCATCACAGTAGCCGCGAAATGCATTTAGTTGTAACCTTTTCAACTGGGGAATGCTTTTGAATAAGTGGCAGTGAAACTGGTGTTGGATCTTAACACCACTGCTGGATTTTGCTTTCTTAGTGATTACTAATTGCGGCTAATATGGTAAATGGGAATCAATTTGCTTCGCAAACAGTACTGAGATCTCAAACAGCTTCCGTGCGAAAAACATCTCTGCATAGCTTCTGGGGATGCAAGTTGTACATATTTTGGGTCATTGGGTGAACCCAAAAACTTTATAAAATGAACTAGGACCTAATTAATTTAGGAGGAGAAATGAATTACATATCACAATTATTCAACTGACTCAAAAAAACTCAATATTAGGTACCCGCTTACATCTCTAGTTGCTTCCCTAGTGGCTGTTGCAACGCTGTTTAGTGATGCACACTAAGATTACAATTGCTGTTTGTTTTTTGTGTTCTAAACGGAGAATTATAGGAATTCAGAAAAGAAACTCGTCTTAATACTTAAAAGTTATGGTTCAGCTGCATGTGTGACTATTTTTTGCTCTACTTTTACTGTTTCCAATTCATGCTAACCACTAGATTGCAAATTTTCACCCTACCCAAGGCCTCCCGATTCACTACTTTCCATATATTGGTAAATTCACATTTCATTGAATGCAAGCATGTATGGGTTGTTATCTCATTATCCTTTTTTCCCTCCGCTTTGGAAATGATGTGGTCAGATTTTTTTTGCAGCTTGCTGAAATTGTTAATCAGGGGAAATTGGTTTCTGATGAAATTATCTTCAATCTATTGTCCAAAAGGCTTAAGAAAGGAGAAGACCAGGGAGAATCAGGATTTATTCTTGATGGTTTTCCGCGTACAGTAAAACAAGCAGTGAGAACCTTTCACATGCCACGGGCAATTTCTTTATATTTGTTCCTTTTAGTAATAATTGAACTCAAATTGTTCTGAGCTCTTACCACTTTACTCCCGAGTGATCAGTATATTGCTACTGCTTGCTTATGCAAGTAATCATTGTTGCGAAATCACTAGGGGTGGAACTAGGTCTCTTTGTCAGTGTCAGCTTAGAAATCACTGTTGTACATTGTTCATCTATTCAGCTGAAACTGATGTCCAATGGGCAATGGAGCTCACCCTGGTGCTCTATCGGTTGAGACCCCAACAACTCAGCTAATCCTATCTGCTGCATGTGGGCTGGCGCTTTCGTTGAAATAGTTCATTCTAGTCTGTTTCTTTTAGTAACCATTTAATTCATTGGTCTGATCATTATTGACTGCTTCGTAATGCGGTCATAATGCAACATAATACCATCCAGATAAGTCAAGTGTTTTTTCTTTCATTGAACTAGTGTGCCAGTGTGATAATCTGCAATCTTCTCATGGCAAAAAGTTTGCTGTCACTCTGGATCTGTAGTAATATTTCTAAATGCATGATGCCGCTTTGTGCTTTGTTTTTCAAGTTTAATTCTTTTGACTGTATGTCTGCTTTATGAAGAGAAATGCACTGTTGCACTTACTGCAAGACTGTTATTCTGTTAGTCTTGCATTGTGTTCATATAACTTTTATAAATTTTGAGTAATTGTTGGTCAAAAGTTATGAACTTTGCCTTTTAAAAATCCTATCATGGCTATTGAAAACGAATAGGGTAGTACTTTCTGATACATGCACTTGTTCACTATGATCTGAACTATCCCTTCTCCCCTTTCAGGAAATTCTCGATGGAGTTATAGATATTGATATGGTGGTTAATCTAAAATTGAGGGAAGATGTCTTAGTAGAAAAGTGTCTTGGCAGAAGGATTTGCAGCCAGTGTGGAAAGAACTTCAATGTGGCCTGCATTGATGTTAAAGGTGAAAATGGATTACCAGCGATCTACATGGCACCATTATTACCCCCAAATAACTGTATGTCAAAGATGATTACTCGAGCTGATGATACTGAAGAGGTGGTCAGAAATCGGCTTCGGATCTATAATGACATGGTATGATGTGTTTTTCAATTCATACTTGCTACATCATTCACAAAATATACGCTGTATTACATGCAATTTAAGCCCTTTTGTTTTGTATCATGACTTGAAACATTTTGCCATGTGAGATGTTATAGCTATATAGATATCTGTGCAATCGTCCGCTTGCATGAGAAAGATATGTTTTTCACCCCCTTGCTTTAGCAGTTCCGTTCTATCTGATTCGTGGAAGATGTACTTTGCATGTCCTGACTTAGTGCTCTTGTAGCATTGAAAATCGCTGAATGTAGGCCTTGGCACTTAACATTTGCTTTCCTGATATTTGCAGAGTCAACCTGTGGAAGGTTTCTACAGGGACCAGGGAAAGCTCTTGGAATTTGACTTGCCTGGCGGGATCCCCGAATCTTGGCCAAAGCTGCTACATGTTCTAAATCTTGAAGACCAAGAGGAGTTGAAGTTGGCTGCTGCATAGGTCTAACGGGGCAGACTTTTAAGTACTAGGAAAAATCAATACCGCGATTATTTTTTGAATAATGGAAAAGAGTAAACCTACTCTATAACTTCATTTTTTCTGCGGAAGTGATTCTTTTTTGGCAGAGCGAGTTGTTAGTTTTCGCTGGCGTTTTGATGAGCCGGATACATGTAACGGTGATGTTGTAAGTTCTATTCTTGTCTGGGGAGTTAGTTTGGAGCACATGAAGACATGATGTAGTGCTATTGATAACAAAGTTGAAATAGCTAACTCGTTCGTGTGTGGCCTGACTTATGGCCGGTTTGTCTTCCACCCAGGTTATATAATCTAGCTTATCTATAAAGTTAGAGAAGAGCAGCTAATTGAATTATAATAGTCCGGCTCATGAAGGTGTTAGACATGGAGTAAGTTAGAGAAGAGCAGCTTATTAAATTATAATAGCTCGGCACATAGAGATGTTAGGTATAGAATTTCAGTTGGTTGGTTGAAATGGCGTTAAGCTTTAGGGGTCAGACGGCTTCTATGGTGTTAAGCTTCAGGATTCAGACAGCTCCTATAGTGTTAAGCTGAGTTATATAGGTCAACGATTCATCTGGTGACAGAGTCCAGAATCAAGATATTCGAGATATGATTGGGGTGGCACCAAGAGATAGTTTGGACATGTCTAGCGAAGGCCTCCCAAGGCGCTGATGCTAGTTGGTTTCTAAGCAGGTCAATGATTAAAGAGAAGTAGAGGTCAACCTAACTGACTTGGACGAGTTGGTTAAGAAAGAACTTGAGGAGTGAAATATCTCCAAAGACGTTCTTCCTCCATCCAGAAATGATTGACGTATTTAAGCTGGGAAAAAGTCTTTCAAAGTAGATTCTGACTCTTAGTTTCTCTTACAACATAATATCAATTGCTAAGCTCAATGTCATGTCAAAATAGCTTTAAATACAATTATATTGATGCACAATTTATATACTTATATACTGTTCAAAGTTCATAAGGTTTGACTTTTGTTTGATCAAAATACGCCTATTATTTAGAGACCACCAATCAAAGTGCCTAAACTTGTCCACGCGTCTCTCCTCTAACCTCTGGACACTCAAGAGCTCGGGACCCCATGAAACTCTCTTCTACACACTCGAGAGCCAAAGCCTCACCCCAATGTGCTACCTTTTTCTACCCACCAACGATTCTGCGCGCACACAGCTTGGTCGCGCCAAACTACATAGCGTGACTGTAGTCGCTTGCCCAAGCCCCAAATCCCCCAATGTACTACCTTTTTCTATCAATCAGCGATTCTGCGCACACACAACTTGATCGCGTCAAACTGCATAGCGTGACTGTAGTCACACCATAGCACTGGCGTGACTGAGTTTCACCACGTAAGGCCAAGTGATAACTTGAGAACTTAGTCACACCAATATATATGGCACCACTACAGCATTTGTCATGCCAAAGGGACCAAGTGACAACTTGGGAACTTAGTCACACCAATATATATGGCACCACTACAGTATTTGTCATGCCAAAGGGTTTGTCGTGACTAAAAAGACAATGTTGGAGAAGCTGGGACTAACATAAACTGATTATAAAATGGAGTGAGGACGAACAAGGCAATACAACATAGACAATGCCGAAGCTTTTTCAACTTGCTCAGATCTTGAGCCAACATCGGCATACCATAGTACACATAAGTACATTTTAGAAAATAAAAAGGTAACGAGAGTAGCTGTCCAGTAAATATAGACTATAAACAAAGGCGAACTCAGTGTAATTTACAAGATTGAAAAAATGAATACAAAAACAAAGATATGGCCCAAACATGTCCACTTTGTATGTGAGTTGGACAAAAAAAATTTGAACACAAGGCAAACAATACAAATGTCAAGCAAAAAGAAAGAGTATTTGGCATGTAACGTCGGAGTTCACTCAAAGACTCAACCTTGTATTCACAAATCAACTCACAAGACACAACCCTAGCCAGAGCAGAAAGCATATCAGAACTTGGGGGGAGACCGGCTTCCAGATGCTTTGAAAGGTCCACTAGAACCAAATGGATCGGCATCATCAAAAGAGTCAAACCGGCCAAAATTCCGTGAGCTATCCGCTATACCTGACACAGTATCGCCTTTAGAGCTGCTAATGGAGTCAAACCTAGAAAAACGACTTTCCTGAGGGAAGAATCCAGTGTCTTGGGATCTGAAGGAATCAAACCTCCCAAAGTTATAAGAAGAGCTATCATCACGGCTTTCACCGAATTTGGGTGAGAATCCAGATGTGTATGCAGGTGAACTAGGGACGGAATCATCAAAGAACGAACTTCTCTTCTTTCCAAATACACTAGCACCACTTGGCGAGCCTGCCTCAGATCCAAAGAAAGAGTTGTGTGTGCCACCACGATGGTCGCCCTCCTGTATCAAGACAGTTAATCAGAAACAGGCAAGGGAGAGATATGCACCCACATGCCAGAAAAGTAAAGGAACTGCATAGCCTACAGTGTTCAGTGCAGTAGAACCCCAAACAGAGTCAGCATCTTGATCATCAAAGTTCCAGGAAGTTTCATCAGCAAACTTGTCTCCAAAAACAGATTCAGAGCCACCATGATCACTGTGTTAAAATAATATTTGATGTTATTTGCATATGGGACACAAATATGATTTAAGTTGAACACTCTTCAATGTCTTTTTCAGAGACAACCGTGAAGCGCCAAGGTAAACATCTATGACGCGCATAAACCAAAGGCGGGCACAAGTACCTATAGCTTTCTCTTTTGCTGGGAGATGAGTCCTGCATCCCGAAGCGGGAAGATTTAAACGGACTTCCTGAGGCACTCCTTCCAGCACTACCAGGGCTCCTCACAGATTCATCACCAAAATCATATCCTATTTCACTCTCAGCCACTTGATCACCACCACTGTAATGCCTTTCATCCTTGATATGACCATTAGAAGACGCAACAGGGGACATATCATCCCCATCATCCCAAAGAGATGGTACTTTTGTATTCTCAGCAGAAACTGGGTTCTCATGTATTGTCCCATTATCCTTAACAATACCAAATCCTGTTATGTCATATGATATAATCAGGAATACAATAAGATAAAAGTGAAAAAAGAGGAAAAGGCTTGCCCAAGTAGAAGAAACAATAGCTTATGTAATCAAAATCTATGTTGAGTTGCCCATCAACTATATCCTAGCCACAGAAGGTTCACTAGAGGCGCTGGCTTGATATATTCAGATGAAAAAGAACCCAAACAAGGAAAAATGATAGGAAATGAATTTTATCTGCATAGCTGGCATTGTGAAATCATATTAACTACACGATGTATCAGGCTTAGAAGTAGTCAAGGTTGCTTACTTCAGGATAGGGAACTACTCGTGTATGTTTACAGATGTGAAAGACAGACATTTTTCATAGATCAGGTACCAATACGGATTTTATGCTGACAGCCATTAGTAAAGGCACAAATACTTTATAAGCACCAGCATGAAAAACATTGGATTGCAAAACTGTGCACAACAAGCAGAGTGCTGTGATATATAGAAAGAAATCAAACTTCAGGGACACTTGAGCAATAATAGAGCAGAATGCAATGGAAGTATTTAACCTTCATCTTCAAATTTATCCCAGTCTTCATCCCACTCAATGGTTCCCTCTTGTGGCCCAGGTTCCCAACCTAACAAATAAAGACAAGTGATAAGATGACATGCAGTTTCCTAGCTAGCACTATAAAGACAGGAAGTTAGAAACTCAGGAATAATGAAATAAGTAGCAAATGGAAGGTGGAAAGTCAGATACCAGAAGGAAGCTCAACAGTCGCGGACGACTTGAATTGGAGTCCAAAGTGCTTGCACCGTTCACTAAGAGCTTTCTCCATCTCTTCTAATTGATGTTGGATTCGATCAGCTCGAACCTAGGAAAGCACCAACGTTATTGAGAAATAAAACAAAAAAGTACCAAACAAAGTTATAGCATACCTGAAGTAAACCATCAACACTTCCACCCTGTACCATTTTAATTAACGCATCATTCAGCTCAATTTTTCTCTCCTGAAAAAGGAAAAATCAACATACTCCGGTTTAAGACACAGAACATCATCAAGAGAAAAGAACATGAATCAAGATGCAAGAGGCTGGAATGAAATTAGAGTGATCGTAATGCAAAAGAAATTTATATGAAGAGCAATACTTATTTTTCTAAGGTGCAGAAATGCATATACCTGAACGTCACGAAATGCAGCTTCTTCAACAGCCAGTTTGGAAGCTAACTCTGCTACTTGCTTGTACTTCTCTTCATATTTCTTAGCCAACGATTCCACCTAGATTAAAATTAACATTATGTAGTTTGCTAGAACAAAAACAAGCTCAACTATGAAATTGTATCTCAAAGCATTTCGCATAGAAAAATAGCTCAAATGAGCAATTGCATTTTATAATGCTGGTCCACATCGTGAAAGAAGTAACACTCTGTAATATTCTCTGTCTCAAAAGCATTTATCATTAAAAACATCCCAAAAGGGGAAACTATGAGCGGTGCTCTGTACCTCACGTTTATCAGAGGACGCCCTTTCTGTGATCTCATTCAGCCTATTGTCGCATCGACTTTTATACAGGACCTTCAAACAAGGAAAAAATAGCAGAATTAAAATATTGATAAAAAACAACTTTCGATCCAATGTTCAAATATCTAAGTAAACCCAAATTGCACTGTGCTTACAAGATCTTGCATTTTTGTGCGGTAGTACTCCAGTTTCTCTCTGGAATCTAGGACCTGCTTCTCCACTTCAACCTTCAAATGCAAGAGAAAAGGTAAATGATTTCAAATGTATAAATGAGAAAAAAGAGAAGCATCAAATGCATTAAGTATTGTTTTAAAGGCGTCGCCTAGGTGACAACGTGCAGCCAGGGCGCCTTAAGGGCTTAGTTATGTCTAGGCGATAAGGCACACCCAGAATGCCGCAGGACCTTTACTGCCTTAGAAAACTAGCATTAAGCACATAAGCAATACCTGCCAGGCTGCCACTATAAAATAAAAAACAGAACTTGCATGGAGCACAATACAATCCATCAGCCACCAACTCAGAAACCTCTTACTGCCATTGACAAGGAGTTGCTTGGCAATGAGCAAAAGGATACCAAGAACAGTTAACTAAAAGAAAGGCTACCAGATAGTTTCCAGTAAACAAGTATGAACATTATATTAATTAACCCGATACACATCGAATGGAAATTTGTATGACGCAAAATGACCACAGTTTAATGGTTCTATGATGTGCTAATGTGATGGTGTGACACAAGTGCAAAGTGATCAGAACTAAATATGTATCTAACGACATAAACCTCATAAACAACAGGTGTTGGTACCAAAAAAGATAAAATATACACCAGGGCCTAGCCCAGCGTGCATTAAAACAACTCATTTATGGATCAACACTTCCACCCCTGATCCCACCTATCCAAAACACTAGTGTATGTAGTTCTTCTAATGAATTATTTAGACCATCCGAACTAGCATAAGGTGCATCATCTTGCTGAATTGACCAACACAGAGTCATCCGGATAAAAGTGGAACATGAGCTGTAAAACGATCAACACAGACAATTCAGGATACAGGGATGGTTCACATACCTTCTTAGGAGCATCCGCCACCTCATGCACAGCTGAGTTCACTCCACTTCTATCATCTTCGCTTCCTTGAGTGATCACGTGATTATCCATACCAGGCATGTTAGATCTTGGTTGCCCTGGTCTGCTCATACCATCAGTCTGTGATTGCAAATGCAGTGGTAAGGGTGGTCGCACACCACCAGTTGGCACGCCAGGTACTCCAGGGCCTCTTTGTGTTAATCCTGATCCAACATAAGTTAGCTTGTAAGCAACAGACAAACACAGGTTGCCATGTTACACTGGCTATGGTAGCTGAGAGCCAGGTGAGAAGCCAAGTATTACCTTGATTCTGTTGCCATGATGGGCCATTGTATGCTGTTGAAGGCAAGCCTGTAGCTCGTAACAACGTCTCATCATGCCTAAGAGAGTCAGGAAGTGTCGGCGGCAGAGGAGTTCCAGCCCGGTGCCTCTCCATTAAATAAAGAGCAATGCAAAACTCTCTCAGAGAAAGCATGCCATCATTATCTTGGTCAGACAAATCCCACACTTGCTTCAGGACCTCTGCAAAGGTTAAACGAATAAAGCTTGCTTAGCTAATTCCTATGGTATTTCATACTTTGATACATGTGTAGCTCATAAAAAGAAAGAACCACAGCAACAATATTCTACCTCTTGGAAGCCTCCAACTGAGAAACAAAGTGCGAGCTTCTGTGCCAGTTATTTTGCCATCTCTGTCCCTATCAACATCCCCAAAGACTTTCATGTACTTCTGGATGTCTGATTGACTAATTTTTGGCCACTGAGAAGCTGAATTTGAAATCCCAGCAGAAACAACAGGTGTGGTTGGAGCAGAAAGACTTGGCCTTGTGATAGGCTGAGTCTGCTGAGGTTGGCTGCTACCTTGCAAAGAACCAAGCTGCCCAAGACTAGGCAGGTTCTGTGAGCCAGTTGGTGTGGACATAAAACTGGATGAGCTGGGAATCGAGCTTGTCTGAGGTGCAGATGCAGAAACTGTTGGCTTTGGCTGTGTAAGAGCAGAGAAGATGTCTGTGCTTGATCCTGAAGTACTGGCAGGGCCATTTCCAGACAGTACCAAAGCTTTTGAATCCTGAGGTGAAACAGCGATGTTGCTCTGCGGAGGCAATGGCGATGAGGACATTGCTTGTACCTGCTGTCCAGGAGCCATGCCCGTCGGGCCAGGCAACCCTATGCCAAACCCACTTCGTGTTGTCTGTGAAGGAGCAGATCCTGGTGTAGCTTGTGGAATGCCTCCCACTGAGGTAACATTACTACCTTGCCAACTAACAGATCCTCCCATGCCGCCTGCACCCAGTGGACCTTGATTGGTTCCAGGCCCTTGAGCTTGAAGTGACGATGCAGTGACTCCCAACTGAGGTGGCCGCATGAAACCGGTACTTGAAGGGGGTTGCTGGTTATATCCCATGTTAGGAGGCTGTGATTGCATTGCCCTTGGTCCAGCAAATTGAGATGCCTGCAGAGCACCGCCCTGACTTGCAGCAGGCATCATAGAATTGATCCCTTGAGGTCTTGAGGCAGCTCCAGGGTTCACCTGAGGCATGCTAACCTGAGTAGAAGTTGGGATCACGCCACTACCCTGGGGCCTTGGTGCGGCAGCAGCCACTCCAACCTGTCCTGGTGTTGGTGCCATAGCAGCACTCCCTTGGGGCCTAGGAGCCGCCGCCGCACCCATCTGTGGAGGAGCCGATCCCGTGGCAATCTTGGGAGCTGGAATTCTAGCCGCGGCAGGACCATACAGCGCCGACTGCACTATGTCTGGCGTGAGCTGACGCCCGCTCTGCGCGACGGTGACAAGGCGCAGCGCGTTGAAGAACTCCGGGCGGCCGAGGAAGCCGGTCTTGTTCTGATCGGCGTGCATCCATACCTGCGCGCATCCGAAAAGATCCCAACTCATTCCAGTTCGCGGCGCGAGGGATCTATACTAGGATTTGCAGAGATCACGCGTAAAATTGGGCGCTCGAAGCGTGCGAACGCGCGAATTGGAGCGAGGGTTTAGCTGGGGGCGCACCTGGGCGAGGACTTGCTGCGGCAGATTGGCGCCCTGGAAGAAGGCGACGGCCTCCTGGCCGCTGATGCGGCCGTCCTGGTTCAAATCCGCGCGGCGGAAGTAGGCCTCGAAGGCCTCCATCCCCGCCATCTCCGGTACCAAGAAGGAGACCGCCGGCGGGGATGCGGCTGGGTGGATCTACAGCGGCGGGCGGTGGAGATCTCGTGGGAACCGTGTCGCGGCGAGCGGCAGGAGCACGAGCCTTTCTGCCTGTTTGGCTGTGTCGCGCGATGGCAGTGGTTGGCTACCTCCAGGATTCGAGATGGTGAGCGGACAAACTTCTCAATTGCCTCCCTCGAGTTTTCAGTTTTTCCCCATTAAAAAATGGTCTATCAATGTGCTCGAGCTAGACGGCTTGTTTTCTTCAAAACTTTGCTAATCCTCAAGGAGAATTCGTTTTCTTTTTATAAAACCATTTCGTCGAACGCAATATGAATTGACCAATGAAATAAACTCTGCCCATACATAGTGTTTCGTACTTTCTCTAGTATTCAACTAGCAAACAATACTCATACGTTGCTACGGGCGTGTGATGTACATACATATATGCTCGATTTACATATAAATGGAGTAAATTGCACCCACCATACAACAACTTATCAGGTGGGTGCAGATTGGTCCAACAAGTTGTAAAATGCTCAGTTTAGTGCGGCAACTTGGCATGTGGGTGCACAATGGTCCATCAACTTGTGAAATGCTCAAGTTAATACAATAACTTGGCAAATTGGTGCATATACAATCTAAATGTTATTATAATTTTTCACACTACCATATTTATAATCTTACCATAATAGAATTAATTTTTTTAAAATATTAATAAAACACCAAATGATTCATATAAATCTACTTATAATTAATTATTCATGTACATGATATAGATTTAGCTTTAGTGAATTAACCAATAGTTTTTATTTATTAAAAATTAAAGTTCAAATTAAAGGAAATTTCTTTATGTAAACTTAAAGCACATAAATAGGTGCAAATCAAGCTTATATTGTTTTATAGAAATTTTCTATCAGAATTAGAAGAAAATAATTTTATATAGACAAAACAAAATATCTCTTATTTTCTAACATGAGTATATTTTTTAATTTATAATAAAAGTTCTTGTCTTGGATAAATATTTTCTAACTGTAACGTAAATACCAATGGGCACACTATGGTCAATTTTATGTTTCTATGCAAATATACCATGTATTCGTTGTTTGTCGTGGCCAAATACAAGTCAATGTAACATTTGGACTCCGCATGCACTGTTTTACCAAGTTGTTGCACTAACTTGGGCATTTCACAAGTTGATGGACCATTGTGCACCCACCTGCCAAGTTGTCGCACTAAACTGAGCATTTTACAGCTTGTTGGACCAATCTGCAACAACCTGACAAGTTGTTGTATGGTGGGTGCAATTAACTCTATAAATAAATAGAGCTCTTATTAACATCTAATAATTGTTTGCATAAAAGACTCAATATAAATAAATAGAGCTCCTCGACTCGGCATTGGTGCTAGGATTTAACCGACGTTATTCTCTCAGTGGTAGACGACGTGTCCGTCGATAGCGAGACACTTGTAGTGACTTTGTCAATTTCGAGGATTCGTCGTTCCAGTCCTCCATAGGTGCTCATAGGGGTAGGTTTGCGTGCGTATGTTTGTAGGGGCAAATGTACGTGCGTATATGTGAGCGTCTGCGTCTGTACTGTGTGATTCGAAAAAAAACACTGTGATGTGCCCCCAATCGAAGAGCTCAATCTCGACCTCGTGGACTAGTTTTTCTCAGAGAAAGAAGGAAGAATAATTTTTCTCAAGTTACATGGTGCATGGGCCTAATTATTTGACCAACTTTATACTCAATTGTATTAGTATTTGTGTTTCTAAATAACTTAATTATGAAAATATATTCTAATGATATTTATTTTATATCACGAATGTTATTATATTTTTATATAAATTTAGTCAAAGTTGAAACTGTTTGACTCATCGGGAAACGGGAATTGTATTTTTTTTGGACGGAGGGATTACTTGAGAGGGCAATTTGTAGTCTGAACGTACTACTAGCACAAAAAACTAACTCAGACTGGATATTTGTACGCATCCTTTTGACCCATGTTCATTATCTTCTCTCTCATGATTACATGAACGCGAAGGATCTCGCAACCACTGCTGGTACGTACTAACTGCTCGTGGAATTTCTGTACACTGAGTTTGCCATCAGCAATCAGCAGCACCTCGGCTGATTACAATCTGCTCGTCCCGAATGGCACCTACGCGCTCACCGCCGGAGACTGCATGCAGTGCAAACAACTACGAGCAGTAAGCTCTCCTCCATTTCTCCTCAGGCGTTTTACCAATAAGTAACCGTGATAATTTATATTACTTATCAGTTATCCCTGTGGTTTTCAGACTAAACAGCACGCCGGTTCAACGACAGGGTGCCCGGCACCGGATGCGAATCCAAGATATGTGCGTACATCGGCTACTTAAACACCACGACGATCAGCATTCATACCTCTCTTGTAACTGCAAACGAAACAGCGTGCAACCAGAGTAGGTACAGACTGCAAGTCGGCAGCACTGAACAATTTTTTTTTGAACATATTGGGCGCGTGAGTATGACAGGCTTCTAATAGTTGTTGCCTATGCCTTGTTGGTCTTGCAGAGGGAGGAGCTGCGAGGTCGGAGTTTGCCGGGTCCATGTGGAGAATGTCCGCCATCTCCTTCCACATGGTGCTCATCCTGATCTGCTTCCTTTGATGCTATTGATGTACGAGCTCGAGATATTATTATGCGGTGTGCGCCACGATGAGATTGTTGTTGTAACTTTGCCTGTATGTTAGATTATTGTTAGGTTTGGTTTATCCAGCAGATTATTAGATTGGAGACCTAGCAACAGAAAGGCGGAGAAGAAGATGACGCTCGTTGGGAGGCCGAGCCAGAGTCGAGATGCGAGCCCCAAGCGGCTCTCTTCCCTTCTGCAATCTGCATTCCGTTCACGGCTTTCTTCCCCGAGTCGGACTGCCGTGCGGTTTAAGTCCGATTCTGTCACGCTGTTCCTCCCTACGACACAAACAGTGCACCACCAACCCTACGACACAAACCGTGCACTACTAACCCTACGACTACGCTATAATTTCGGCATCCTCTGTAGTTGAAAAAGACACAGATAATTCCCTAACAATGTCGTCCAACTGCGTGCCTACGGGGCCATGCCTCGTTCTTGATCCCGCGATTTCGGAAGAGGGACGCACGATTCTACTTGACTCCAAAGGCAGCCACCACACGTGTGATATGAGGCCATTAGGAGGTAATATGAGATTTTCCAACACATGGAAAGGATGGATACTCTCTTCATATCAAAACGATTTCCACACCTTCCTATACGATCCTAGGACTAGCGACAAAATTGCACTACCACACTTTACTCACGACTTGCCTAGAGTATTTAAGTGTGCATTGTCTGACGAGCCTACGAATAATGGATGTATAGTGGTTAATATTCATCCATATGAACCATATTTCTGGTATTGCCGTATCGGAGGACTAAACGAATGGATCAAGTATGAGTATGATGCGGGCAACCAGCAATACGACTCAAAAGGGCTTGTTTCGGAGAAGGTAGTCATATACACTCTCACATCATGTCAGGGCAAGCTCTACTTCCCCGTCTCCAGTGTTAAGCACGGTATCATTGAGTTCAGCCCAGACCCAGTCATCCAGATTGTGACCATGCATGGCATGCCGAGGGATTTTTGGGCTCGTACTTGTAATTTCGAGCTGGACGAGGAACCTTACAAATTCTACACGTTCTTCGACGATGAAGGAAATGTCACAGACATCGCCCTTTACAAGTTAGACTTGGTGAAGCAACGATTCATTCAGGTAGATCGAATCGGTGATCAAGCCTTATTGTGGTCCGGTTATAGTGGAGGATGTTGTCCTGCTTCTAAGTTTGAATTAGAGTCAAATTGTGTCTATTGGATTAGAACGACTGATGGCTCAATGCATATATTCAACATAGTAGAGGGCACCCACAGGGTATGCTATCGACCTTCAGAAGATCTCCCGAAGCTATCATCTGAAGCGTTTTGGCTGCTTCCTAGCAATCAAACCGTGTAAACAAGAAAGGCTTCAAATTAGTGTCTTCCTCCCACCATTTATATCTCTGTAATATGTGTGCAAATTCATTAGAACATTTTGTAATTAATATTCTTATAATAAAAAAATTGTCGTCATACACGCAGCTGTTGGTTTATGAAACAATTTACGATAAGGTTCTTTTGTGATGATTTCGTCGTGCGTTTCATTGCAATAGTAGATATGACACGCATGTTTATCGAATTAAATTCCTTTGTAAAAGATGAAAAATAAAAAGTAAAGAATGTCACATTGAACTTAAATTATTAAATGAATGCATTAGTAATAATTTAATCTGTAATGCTAAACTGAAAAACCGCATCATACTAACTATTCTCTCATGCTTATGTCGGAAAGTCCCTTCCAACAGTGATCCTCAAACAAACTTCTGCGTCTTCCCCGTCGATGTCTTGGGCAGATCCTCAAACGCTGCCGTCTTCTTTTTTAGAATGGGATTGGATTTCATTAATATAAAAACCTCTTTTACAACTGAGACCTCAACAAAAAAAATAAAATTACATTAAAGCACGTCGCTAGGCCTTTATCCTTTATCTTCCATGAATCCAGCGACGTCCATTGCTTCAGGAGAAACCATCGCCATGGAACTTCACCAGATTCAAGCTCGAGAGTCGCAATCCCCACCAACAAAAGGCTCCACAAAACGTGGAAACCGCAGAAGAGGCGCAGTATACTCAACCACTGTAGGGAGTAAGGGGCGCAGAAAGCACATCGGCCATGTCTTCTGAAGGTTGGACTGACGATGAGATCCAACACTGCCGCTAGCTATCACCAGCGGCGGTCAGAAAGGAAGATCCGCCGCCGCTAGCCATAGCACTAGCGATTGAAAAGATGATTCCATCTAGACATGGCCAAATGGGCCCGGCGTAACGGGCAACACGAGGCCCGACCTTATTTGGACCGGTGCGAGCACGACCTGTATGGCAGGTCGGGCGCGGGCCAAGGAGGCGGCTCGTAGCATGGCCCGTGTAACATATAACCCCACGGCCCCACCACGTCACCACCGCCTAACCCTAATCCCCAATTCCCCAGCCGTGGCGGCCGCCCTCTCTCTCTCGTCTCTCTGCCTTCTCCTGCGCCCTCTCTCTTGTCTCTCCATCGCCGCACCTCTGCCTCCTCTCTCTCGTCTCTCCGCCGCCGCACCACTGCCTCCTCCTGTCAGCGGTCTGCCTCCTTATGTCCGTCGCCTCTCTTTCGTTTTTCTGCGACCGCATCTCCACCATAGCACGCTGTCACATAGGTACCTCCTCCTTCCACTGCCGCACCGTCGCCTCTTCCCATCCACCTCCTCCTTCTGTCGCCACCTCTTGTCTGCCTTCGTACCTTTTGTCAAGCTGAGCATTGAGTTTCCAGGTTGCTGGGCCACCCCGTGTCTAGCCCGGCGAACTTTCGAATCAGCCCGGCCCGCGTATGGCACGGCAGGGGGGCTGGCCTGGCATGGCTATAAGGACAGGCCACTACATGCCGGGCTAGGACAGGCCCGGGCCAAACCAAGCCGTCCATTTGGTCATGTATAATTCCATCTAAGGGGGCAAAGGATCTACTCCCTCCTCAAAGTGGATTAGATGAACGTACCTCAACCCCCCAAAAAGAGAAAACACTACCTACAAAGAGGACAACACATCCTATGGAGAAAAACTAGGACGCAACAGAAGGCCGGATCAAAACCACATAATCGACGAACCAAGACCTAACCCTATTGTTATGGAGGAAAAGAAATTTATTGGAAACCAACCTAGCAAAACAATAGACCTGCTAGAGGATGGATCCCCGCTCCTCCTGGCCACCTGCAGGGAGGTCGGAGGCGAGGAGGAGTGGGGTAATCAAGGGATGCAGCGGTAGAAGACGCGCTGGGTCGTCTGGGGGGCAGTCTACATAGTAGTTCCAATGCTACGCCTTGAACCGCTTGACCATCTCTCCTCCATAATCCAATTATGGAAAATAATCTGGTGAATAGTGAGTTTTCATATTCCTACAGTACAGCACAGCGGCTCAGGGATTCCATGGTTCTATGGGGGGGGGGGAATCCTTTTCATCTAAGGGGAAGGATCCATTATTTTTTTACAGAACATCTTGAATCCGGTATTCCATGAGTTGAATCAGGATTTCTAATTGGATAGGATAGGGTATTTCTATATGTAATAGATAATGTAAATGCAAAAAAATTGTCTTCTAAAAAGGAAAATATTGAATGAATAGATTGTAATTTTTGAAATTTTGGTATTTGTTTTTCTACCGGACAAGATAGTTGCCCAAGTGAGAGTGGGACTACAACGATTGCAAACCCCTCAGATAGAATCTGAGACTAACACTCAGAATAAAAACGAATTGATGTGATCCAACACAATTGATCTTCGAAAGATGGATGCATATGTTGTGTTTTATTTTTCTAAATGATATCAATTAAATGGTATATCAATTCGATAAATTGGATATAACAACAAATAAATAAGCAAAATTCTTTTATTTTAGATAGAAGAAACATTTCTTCTATCCAAAATAAAAGAATGTACCCTTGTATCCAAATCTAATTTGCATCGATAAAATAAATGAAAATTCCAGATTCCAACAGTAGATGAATAATTGCACATGTTTGTGTGTATGATATTCGAATAACTTCAAAATAATCGACACAATGTATTAGTTTTCGTAATCAGAAAAATACATGAAAGAAAGGAGGAAGAAAATTTATTAGTTTATAGTTAAAGAAGAAAAACAAGAAAACATGGTTCTGTTGATTTTCAAGTATTCACTTTCACCAATAAGAATTGGAGACTTGCTTCCCATTTGGAATTACACAAAAAAAAAATCATTGGAAAGAGGTCTGCGAAGACATTTGGGAAAACGTCAAGGTTTGCTTGCTCATTTTGCAACGTTATAAGAAATTAATAAGTCAGTTGGATATTCGGGAGAAGTAATTTAATCATTCAATTTTTTCTTATTTTAATAGTAGTCCTAGATTTTGCATTTTGATGAGCCTCGATTTTAACAATTCATGGAATAATGTTTTCATGAAAAAAAGAATAAGAACAAGGATACATAACATAAAAAACGAATAGATAAGATGATATTCGGTCTCCGTCTACATGTTTAACTTTTTCTCCTATACAAAAACCAACGTGTGAGCGGCAGTTGCCTTTCTTTCCAAGAGTTGGGAGATGCTTTTACCTATGCAATTTGCTCAAGCACTCAAAACACCACCGTCTTTGGCGCCATGCAATAGGGCGTCTCTCTAGGCAGAAGCTAATGATCTCGGCCTCCGTCACACTAGCGCCGTCCTTGAGCTTCACGAACGCGCACGGTGTCTCGCCCCAATATTCGTCTCGTCTGGCCTCGCCATGACCGCCGCCTCGAGCACCTCTGGGTGGCTGAAGATCACCGACTCCACCTCGATCGAGCTGATGCTATCGCCGCCTGAAACGATGATGTCCTTGGCCCGGTCCTTGAGCTGAAGGTAGCCGGTGTGAAGGTACCAAGGTGTTGTCGCGTTGAGGTCTTTGTAGTACCCACTCGTCACGGTGTTGCCTCGGAACATCACCTCGCCAATGGTCTGTCCGTCATATGGCACGCTCTCCATGGTGTCCTCGTTGTTGACGTCGACGTCCTGCATCGCGATGTGCCGCGCCATGAGCCGCGCGCGCTCCTCCGCCGGCAACGCGTCCAGCTCGGGCAACCACGAAGCCGAGCTCCTCCATCGTGAGCAAGACACGCGGCTCATGACGCGCACGGGGCCCATCACCGCCCGTGTGCGTCACCCCGTGCCGCGCGATGCTGTCGAAGATCACCTTGGCCGTGAAGTGGCGGAGGCAGACACGTTGGTGCCGCCCTCCATCGCGACGCCCCAGGGGAGGTTCCAGCCGCCGTTGCAGTGGAACATGGGCACGGTCCAGAGGTACACCGGCATGGCGGTGATGTCGTCGGTGAGGACCGTTGCGATGGTGCTGAGGTAGTCGCCGACGACGCCCTTGGGCCGCGACGTCGTGCCGGACGTGTAGTTGAGAGAGATCGGGTCCAGCTCGTCCAGCGGCCACCGGATCTCGATCTGCTCCGGGGCGTTCCTGACGACATCCTCTTAGTCTTCGGACTCGGCGTCGTCGGAGATAGTGAGGAGGACCAGGAGCGCGGCGGCGAGGCGCTTCAACGCGGCTCTCCCGACGTAGAGGAGGTTCGACTCGGCGAGGAACACCTTGGCGCCCGAGTGCTTCGGCAGGACAGGACGGACACCATGGCCGCGTCGTGCTGCGTGTTGAACGTGCAGAAGACCGCGCCGGCCATCGGCACGGCGAAGTGCAGCTCGTACATCGCCGGCACGTTTGGGCTCAGGACAGCGACATGAGGAATGACAGACAGATGGTGACAGTGTTAGCATGGCAAATTTCGCTAAAAACGATTATGGGCCCATCGCAATTAGCATTTAGTTCCAGGGTGGAGTCCGTTCTAATAAGGCACATCGCAGTTATGACCTTTTGAACCCACAGGCGGACAAGCCGTGCAGTCGTGTGGTCAGAGCACAACTAAATGGTGTTTAAAATAAAAAGGAGCACAACAAAATGAAAGAATGTTAGAACCCACTAAAACTGGATGACCCGATTTATACAGCCCACGACTAAAGCGTAGTAGGCCGGCAGTCTAAATGCAGCCCAGCCCATGCGGATTCCCCGTTCATCTCCAGCTCTCGCTCGCATCTGCATCGCGGAGCGCTAAACAGATCTCGCCCGGCTCTGGCCGCTAGCGCCGCTTACCACCATCGCCATCTGCAAGCCAATCTCCCAGGCTCCTGCGTTCTTACTGCAGCTGTAGCCGTCGCCCTGTTTACGACTGTGGTTACTTTCTGACTCCCATCGATTGTGTTTATTTAAAAAAAATATTTTTTACTCCCTATTTATCCTCTAACGGAACACGTTTCTCATAAAATTCATTTTTCACTTTTCCTATTCATCCCTTTACACAACACGCTTTTCCAAAAAAGTACTTGTTTTCCCTTAAAAATTAAACACAATCGCGTGGTGGCGCCGGGCTTTTCCAAAAAAAGTACTTGTTTTCCCTTAAAAATTAAACACAATCGCGTGGTGGCGCCGGGCTTTTCCAAAAAAGTACTTGTTTTCCCTTAAAAATTAAACACAATCGCGTGGTGGCGCCGGCTGTCTAGTTTGCAGCTGCAGCGATTCTATCCGGCCTCTACGACTCAGTTCAGAACTCTGTTTCAAAGATCGTGGAAGTTTAGAACAGTGTTTCACACCTTGCCATACGATTCAGTTCAGAACAACGTATCAGAGATATGCCATATGATTCAGGCTTGTGCCGGTCGTCTGTTGGGTCAAATAGTTTTACGGGCCGGTTTTGCTCGCGCCGGCTGGGCCCCTAAACTTTCCTGGGCTGGCCTCTAAACAAAAAATACATACCGAAATATAAAGATCCGACTGGAAATGCTCTCATCTGGGTCAGGCTGATTGGCTTATGTTAGGTGGGTTGGGCTGCTCCGCACCTTGTGGTGATCTCCCCCTCCTCTCCATATTAAGGAAAAAGTCTATTTTGACATCCCTGAGTATTGAGCTGAGTTAATTTCTCTTCTTAGACCGTAAAACCCGGTAACTCACCACACTCAATTTTTGAAACAGTACGTTATGCATCCCTGGTTTCCATATTTAGCCTTTGTCACAACAAATCTTCGGTTGTAGAAGAACTAAACATGAGTTAATTATAAATCTAACTATATAAATGAAAGCTAATTTGCAGGATGATTCTATTAACCCTGCTTAAGCTATAGTAGCACATGTTTATTGTAGCACCATGTTATCAAATTATGGACTAATTACACTTAATATATTAATCTTTGAAATTAGCCTCCATTTGTTTTGTAATTATTATATGTTTAATACTTTTAATTAGTTTTGTAATTAGCCTTCATGGAGAAGTATAGAATTAGATAATTATAGAGTATACATCAACCATATGGATGCCATACTTCATGAGAATATATAGAATTATATAGAACAAGATATTTTTGGCAATGTAGGAATATCAAGAAACTAGGTAAGTATGAGAAAAATTATAGAGTTAATTAGATATTTTGTAAAATAAAGGTGTAGAAGGTGGACACATGGTAACATACCACATGAGCCATGAAGTCATATGCACAGGGGTGCTCCCCTCCTATCGTGGTGTAAGATGTCTCAAGTAGAAGATGGAAATACGACCATATAGTGTAGTGCCATGTTATAATAATACTTCAAAAAAACTTGTTATGTAGTAAACAAAGAGTTGACTCCCTATAAAATCGCTAACATCTCCGCCGAGGCCGGCTTTCCAACACCGTTGATACTGCTAGGCAGGCTAAGTGGTGGTGGCAACGACCATTGTCCGTTCCGTCGTGCATCGATGCTACTAAGTATTAACCACCACAGGGGATGCCGCCGCCCTCGAGCTCCTAAGTGCTTACCTCAGAGATGTGCGGTAGAAGCTCATGTGCCCCTTGAGCATCCGTCGTTGATGTCGTTCCTATACCAAAATGGTGGAATTCTCCTAGTGTTTTTAAGTAGTGATAAAACACTTTGAATGCCAAAACACTAGGAGAATCCTATCAGGAGGAATTTGGTAGGGAAAGTTTATACAAAACTTTGAATGCTAAAACATTAGGAGAATCCAACATCACTAAGTTTCTAATTCCATGTCTTCTTTAGCCTGAACCTACCGCGTGATAAGGAAAATACGAGATTTAATAGATTTAGTGATTGTGATCTTATTCACTATGAGTTACTTGCGTTCAATTATGAGTATTCGCTTGTTTGGTTCATGACGGTAGATTGTACTAGACGATGGAAATCCTTCACGAGGGTAAAGTAGTAGTAGAAGGCATGTCTCGGTGCATAGTTTTATTGGACAAATACCTAAACTGTGACCTAGATAATTGTGCCACAAGTTAGAACAAGGCTAATGATTTAGCCAGCTGGAGGCTAAATGCTAGTGCCATGTCATATAAAGGACTAAAATGCACTCCCTTCGTCCCAAATTGTAAGTCATTCCAAGATTTTTGGAAGAGTCAAACTCTTTTTATGTTTGACCAAAATTATAGAGTGAATCACAAAAAATTATAGAACCAAATAGATATAATCTAAAAATATACTTAATGAAGAAGCTAATGGTATTTATTTGGTACTATAAATCTTAGATCTAAAAATATACTTAATGAAGAAGCTAATGGTATTTATTTGGTACTATAAATCTTAGTACTTCGTTATATAAATTTGGTCAAAGTTGAGATAGTTTGACTCTCCAAGAATCTTGGAATGACTTACAATTTGGAACGGAGGGAGTAGTTACTTTCATCGGTTCTTTTGTTTAGCTCATCGTCTCACCACCAGTCGTCTCTCTCCTCCAACTCAGATTCTCTTGAAGTGGAGCAGCATTTCGCCGGCTGACGAGGCATTATAATATTTGCTCTTACGAGGAAACTCCTCTCTCCTCATAAATATCTTGTCAAATCGAAAAAAAAATTATGATATGCCATGAAAATTAGTGCTCATGAAACTCTCCGAAAACTTACATTGAGACTGGTCTAGTTGAATAAACTCTTTTCATGATATTATATTATATATATATATATATATATATATATATATATATATATATATATATATATATATATATATATATATATATATATATATATATATATATATATATGGTGCTACTTAGTTGTCACATGATAATTGGCCACATGGGCTACCATAAGAGACGGAGAGTTTCAAAAATTAATAAACGCACACATAGTTAATCTAGAGAGTGTCATTCCTTTGAACTTCATTATGTAATTCTTAGGATAAACTAGTTATGTGCCCGTGCGTTGCTACGGGCTACAAAAGATTCAGTGCAATACACAACATAGATAACATGGTACAATATTAGTAATACTTGTATATAGTTGTGTGCATGTGCATTGCTACTGGCTGCAAAGATGCAGTGCAATACACAACATGAATAATGTGGTACAATCTTAGTAATATATTGTTTGGAGACACATTGAGATCCACAGACATAACTTTTACTCCCTCCAGACCGTTTTGTTAGGCGCTCCAGAGAGAATTTCAGATACCAAGGAAAGTGCATCTGAGCATTAAATGCTTCCCCTAGTGTCTGTTATTTGCATGCCTCTTCCATCTGCATGTGGGCCTGCATGGCCAGCGCCACGCCTCTCTAGCTTCCATCTGCATGTGCGTCTTCTGAGATTCCAAGCGACAACTCCTCGGTCTCTGGCCCACGCCCAATACTACGCCTCAACCATGAAAACTCTAATGCGCCCAATAAAAGGGCCTGGAGGGAGTACATAATAGTGTGAAAGGCACGAACATAGTACTCTAAAATAGTTAATCCAAATACTTAGATTTTAATAGATTGAACAAAGCAAGGTACACCATGATATCCAAGTTAAATCAGCCTCTTTCAAAAGAATACAGTAGCCACTGCTGAACATTAGCAAAAGAGATTCTCATAATCTTCGATGCAGGCACCGACGATGATCTGAATTCAACCAGGGAAGCATTATTGATATTTTGTTGTATACTGCAAGGTGGAAATATAATTAAGAAGGTAAAAGATCCACCTGATATAAGGCATTGTAGCATCATGATGAATACATACTCCAAGTCTCGTCATCATTAATTGAAGGAAACAGCAGTCAGATGATCTTTAACTTGTAGCTGAAATATAGTCTGAATGAAAGGTTTAGAACTAAGGTAACCTCGTCTTGCTACCAGCCTTTTGAACACCTGATTTCATGCGCCTGAATAAAGGGGAATGACATAAGCACTTTATGCAAAAAAACAGAAGAAACTACTTCCGGTAAAACAAGCAATAAAGAAACATGAAGCTATTTCAGGTGAGCCTATTATTATGATAATACATATATACTATCGACGGATAGATGAAATATTCACTAAGACTATATTTCATATATAGTGTGTGTTTGTGTCCACCACATTGATTGTTGTCGGTTGTAACTCTCTTTTCTTCTTACTAAAATGATGTCTCATAACAGGGATACTAAAAACCAACACAAATTCTGCAAACGCCTCCACTGGGTTTAATTGAAGGTGTAATCATGATAACCTGACAGATGAAAGCATGGAGAAAAGGCCACACATATTGGAGAGTAGCAACCTGCAGTTGGATGATAAAGGGTGCGTTTAGATTGGGGAAAGATTCCCCGAAAATACACTGTTCACCAAAAAAACACTGTAGATGAATAGTGTTATGTGAGTAGAAGGGATGGGATGAATAGTGAAAAGTTGGATGAATAGTGTTTTTTGGGGGAATATTTGGGAAACTAAACGGGGCCAAAGTGCAGCGACACGGGGAGCCGTCAATTCCTGTAGATCTGGCTGTTGCATCACCTGCTCATTCCTCCCGTATGTTGTCCAGTGGCCACTTCCCACGCAGCTGCCTCTCCTCCCTGTCAGGCTCGATTGAAAGCACAGAATGATTCGTCTCTCTGACTTGGCCCTGCATGGCGATAGCAAAGGCCAGCTTTGGCTTGGGACAACACAGTTGCGTCATACATTGAGGAGGTACAGTTTTCTGCTTCCCTTCTTGGGGTTCTGAAATTGTCCTAGTATCTGCATTAAAAACTCAGTAACTACAATTTTGGTTTGAGTTGGATAGGCAATTAGATCGTGTCTATAACTGAATTGGAAGGTAACACCTTGCTAAAATTCTCGGATATGTTTCCTAGGTCTGTACAATTGATTGCTCGAGTTAGGTGCCTCCATTCCCATCTACGTTCACACATAATTAACACAACAAATTAACATAAGAACGCTCAGAAAAACTGGAAACTGCACCAGAACATGAGATGCCGTCGAAGCCTACCTCATCTGCATGCCCAAATGCACCAAGCTCTCCGATTCCCACTGCTGCTGCAGATCATATTCCTGGGAAATAAAAAGACCAGATAAGCACATCATAAGTGAACAAAAAAACGTTGTAAGCACAATATGTCATTGTTTTGTAGCCATATATTTAGGAATCAGATGTCTTACACTGAAAAGCAATGATGTAACACAACATGTAAACAAAATATATATTATTTTCTTAATTCTTCATAAAAATTCACTGTACTGCCCAACATTTTAATTTGCTGGCTTCATGTACTGAATTACAGTAGCATTCAGTGAAATGCTTGTACTTGTATGGAATAATAAATGTACCACGAGATTAGATTCAAAGATATTGTCTAGCATGAGATTATCTAGAATTTTGTTGCGTTACACATGTGAAGGAGCCGGTGGTTGTCATGAACTCACAAAGTCTGCAAGAAACTCAAGAAGGGTAAGAAAATTGTGTTCAGATCATACTTCCTTATAAGAGGTAAAATGCAAATCAAGCACATAGGCCTTACCTGTTGGGAAGAGCAAACCCATGGTTATTTGAGATCATACTTCCTTATAAGAGGTAAAATGCAAATCAAGCACATAGGCCTTACCTGTTGGGAAGAGCAAACCCATGGTTATTTGAGATTAAGAAGAGGTAGAATGTTCTACATCTCTAGTTCTCCAAGGTATAAATACTTACATTGCACTCCAAAATCCAATTATTTTTCCTCTAAAAAATGTTATACTGTAATGGGAGGCAACTTTGGAGAAAGAAAGACACAGCTACTATAAGCTTGAATCAACAGAGTGAAGCGTATGCTAGCATATGCCATCATTGTTTGGAGTGCTAGAAATCGAACAATCTTGTGAGGCCACAGCAGACTGGCACACCAACGCCACCATGCAGAAAGATACCCAAGCGTCTGAACCCATGAGACAGCTGAATTCTTAGAACAAAATTTCGAGTTGCGTCAACGCTGCAACCGAACCGAAGAAAGAAGCACATCAAAGTTCCATTCGTAGTTACGTATTTCGTCAAACAGCTTGCAGGCAGTCCAGCAACCCGCAAGATTAAAGAGTAGCTGCAGCCAACAGCCATGGACCTCGATCCCCACCCCAAAAGCTGGCCGCGCTAACTGAATCAGATCATGAGATGGAGGAAGCTTAGATGAAGCTGCAGTCTGCCTGTTGTACCTCATTGTGCTTGGTAGCGTGTGCAGGACAGACGGGGCACACGGCTGTGGCTTGGGTGACAGGGGGGCAGCGCGACCATCAGGTGGATCGGCTCATCACTCATGCTGGGCAATCCGCACGCACTCCTCCCTTTACCTTCTTGTCCAGCGGCCCCTTCGCCCGACCTACGCCTGTCCCTCCACCACCGGCTCCGCGTCCGTGAGAGATAGCGCCGACGATTGATTTGGTGCCGACGGAGGTCGCGACAGCGGCGACGCTCGATTTGGTGCTGATGGAGCTCGCGACGGCAACGGCAGCAGCAGTTGATTCCACAGCAGCGAGGTCAAATCGACGGTGGTTTGTGTGGCCCAGGAGGCGGTGGCAGAGCCGGTGGATGGCGGCAGCATGGCGTGCCGGCGGAGGTGGAGCACGGCCATGACAACGAATCCTCCGCGTTCTTGTGCCTGGAGCTCCTGCTAGCCGTCGGCGGCACCATCCTCGTCGAGCTCCACGGCGGGACCGCCGGAGCTGCAACCCCACCCTTGTTCCGGCCACGCGAGCTGCTGCTCAACCTCCCCGGCGTGCATCGGTGCATGGAGGTCAAAAGGGCGTCCTTTTTCCTTGTGCGCAGATCGAAGGGAAGCAGGGGCTGCGGCGAGCCGCCATCCGATGGGGCCGCGCGCTCCCTGGCGGCCGAATCTGCCGGCAACGCGGGTGAGAAGGGGCAGTGTGCGTCGAGCAGGGCCCCGCCACCAACGACGAGCTTCGCGAGGGCAGAGGGACGCGGCGGCGAGGAGCTGCTCCTGCCGTCCCATGCGGGATTTGGTCCTCTGCCGCCGCATCTGCCTCTCCTCCTCCCCATGCACAGGGCGGAATCCGATCTCAGGTCCCTGGCACAGGGGGTGAGGTCGGCGGGAAACGAACGTGGGCACTGGGTAGAGATCGGAGAACGTGGGAGATCGCGCGAGGGGGAGAGAGGCGACGTACGACGAAAACCGCTCGGTGGGCGAACGGAGAACGACGTACCAAGTTTTTTTTTTTTATCCCGTTACGTGCTTTTTAAAAGTAGAGATTAAGAATCATTCACACGCAAATACTGTTACATTTGTCACTCATCTACGACCTAGCACCTAATGGCAATTCCAGCAAGCACACGGAAGAAGTAAGGAAGAAAAAGCACCCCGAAATGTACAAGTATACTCGTAAGAAGAGATCGACCATCAATCTCCGACGTTGAGGAGGACGTCCCACACCATCTCATCGACCAGCTCGTCCAGTATGTCCGCCTCCACCTCCCCTCCCAGTGCGTCGGCGTCCTCTCGGAACGAGCCATGCCACACGGACAAGCTCAGGTCACGGCCGATCAGCACGTCCACAGACGCAGAGCTCGACGTGGTGTCGTCGCTTGGAGGCTCTAGCCACACCTGCACGGACTTCCACAGTGCCTCCAGCAACTTGTTGCCGCCGAGGGCTCTTCTTGGCGCCGCGGCGTAGCACTTGTCGAACGTCCACAGCGTCGTCGAGGTCCGGACAGCTCCCGGCAGTGCCTCGTTCATCAGGTCAAAGAGGAGCCGGTGATCGAGTGCGTCTGTCACAACGCCATCTGAATCTGATGATGCTGACGCTAAGGTTGAAGATGAGCACTCGACTTCCTCCAACACCCGCTTGGGGATCGGCTTAACTTCGCATGCTGATGACAAGTTGCCAGAATTCTGTTTCGGTCCGTACAAGCCGGCGACAACAAGAACTGCTCTGACGAAGGACTTGATGGGGTGATCCAACTCGTCCATGTCGTCGTCCTGCCCATCCAGGACAGGGCTTGTCTCCGCCGCGTGTTGTTCTTCAACTTGTTCTGATAAAATTCCTGGTTCTGCGAGAGATTCTTTGATCAAAACTCATGGCAACATAAGTTACTGAAGATTGAATTCAGTGTACGTTCTCGGTAAATCAGAATCATGGGTCATTTGACGCTTGATATGATACTCACCACAAGCACTTGAGCTCATGTCCTTAGCTGCCGTCCTCAAGGGAGACCGGTGCTCGCTAAAGGATGCCTCCAATGGCGAGACAGGACTCGGGTACCCTCCCCTGATCATCTCGTCCGGCGGACTGCTGCACCATGACGCCGGGCTCGGCGGCACCTCGGTGGAGTTCTCCTGCAACCAAGAGATCGAGCATGCATCAGTCTCATGTCAGATTGCAATGACTCTGGAAAAAAAAAAGAACATCAACCTTGGTGAAGTGGAGGTGCCTCACCTGGAGAACGCCGGGGTGCATGAGCACCGAAGGTGCGGTGACGAGCATGCCGATCGGAGGGAGGTCATCCGGGAACGACTCATCGGAGGCGTGGAACTTCTTGCCGAACAGCTTGGCTCTGAGCCCCAAGTTCTGCCTCAAGTTGGACACCTTGCCTTTGATGTTGAACGCGTCCTTCCTCCCTTTCCTCTCCTCTGACGACGACGGCCTGCTCCCATGGCCCTCTTGCTTCCGCTGCAGCCGTGCTCCTGTCAGCACACGCGGCTCCTCTGACAGGAGCTTGACGAACGTCGTCCCCGACACCGGCGCCGAGAACGACCTCATGAGGTTTCTCGGCGACACCGGCTCAGAGTCCAACTGCGTCGGTGTCTTGTTTGATCCATATCTGAATGACCTGACATCGTACTCGATGGCCGACTTCTTCTCCTCCTTGCTCCTGATCTTCTTCCCCTTCCTTGACGCCATGTCGTGCCTCGGCTTGGGTCTCGGCTCCTCGTCGAACGACGTCGAGCTGGCCCTTCTCCGGTGAAGGAACGCCGGCTCGGCGTCCGGCTCCCTTCTCAGCACGTTCTTCAGTCTGTCAGAGAGCTGCCTCCTGGCATCTCTGCCGATGTAGTCCATCTGGCTCTGCTCATTGAACGCCACGTCGCTGCTGCGGTATGACCGGGTCGACTCTGAACGCACCAGCGCCGGGTGCAAGTCTCTCGTGACGTTCTCCCTGATCTGGTTAGCTATGTTCCGTGCAATCTGCTTCGGGTCGGCCGGGATATCACCTCCAGCCCACCTGTCCGTCTTGTCGTCAGAGGCCAGGGTCCCCTCGAGTTCAATCTTTAGCCTCTTCTTCACCTCCTCGAGGAAGGCCTCCATGTTGTTCTCCTTCTTCACCAGCTCCGGTGACCCCAGCGACGACTCCTCGATGTCGTCCATGCTCAGCTCCGGGCAGGGCTTCAGGACCACGATCCTCGTCGGCGACAATGGCCTCTCCTCCTCATGGTAGAATCTGGAGAGTGGCAACCTCGTGGAACACGCGTCTGCGCTTGTCAGAGAAAATGTACGGCTCCCAGAGATCGACGTGTTGCTGTTCTCTTTGCTTCTTCTCCAATGCACATCATCATTGGAGTGCATGTATTTGTTGCCACTGGTAGCATCTTTCCCTTTGTGGTGCTGGTGCTGGTGCCTGTACGGCACGATGTCGGTGCACTTGTCATCGTCTTCGTCGTCAAGGTTACTCTCCAGTTCGAAACTTCTTGATTGCTCCCACACCCTGCTCGCCTGCCACGCCTCGAAGTCCTTCTTGAACTTCTGGAGCTCCTCCTCCTGCGGGTGCTCTCGCGGCTGCGGCTTACTCCACTCATTGTTCCTCTTGTTCAGCTGCCCAAACAGATCCCTCTCGTTGTCGTAGGCTCGAATTTCTTGCTTTGGTGTATGCTTGATGGAGTCCTTAGTATTGTGTTGCACGAAGGAGACACGCTTGGTTGAGATCATTTCAGAAGGATCCCTTCTTGGCATTGGACTTGGGGTGATCTCTGATATTCTTTCTTCTGGACGGCTGATGGATTCAGTGGTTACGTTCAGTGGAGGTGAGTCCATGCCCATCAATCTAGCGATGACACCAGGCCTCTTGTGGCCTTCATTTGTTCTGAAGGAAATGTCCTCATGGATCAGCTTCTTGATTGGGGTTGAGCTGTGGCTGAGCCCGGATTTTGGGTACTGTCTATTCCAGGAATACTGCTGAAAATCACAAGAATTTAATCAGATCATATCGAGTTCCAGTTTTTTTTTTATGTTTCACAATAAAATGATACAAAATTCCAAATCAAACCTCAGCATTGCTTCCTCTAACAAAATCAACATTATTTTACAATAAAACACTACATGTGCCATGCCAATAGAACGATGACAAGGAGGTAAAGACTAGTCAGTAAATGCAACAACAGTAGATGGGGGTCATGTCTAAAGGAAAAGCTGATAAAATCTACTGCTTAACACCATTATTGATGCATTTCCTGTTGTGTCTTCTCACGTAGTTACAAGTACTGAAGTACAGCTAGGTGCTAGCAACAGAGTTTCCAAGACATGCAAGGAGCAAAAGTAGTAGACAATATGTTACTGACCCTAGTCTGAAAACAGAACAGCAGCTTGCTTTGAGACAGAAGATGGAAGGAACTACTCTGACTGAGCAATTCTGACAAAGACTTACCGAAATATCTTCCTGAAAAATGCCGTAGCTGTGTGAAGCCTCGGAAGCAAACTCCATGCTGTTCCTTGGAGCTTCAAATCCTGAAAGTATGGATATGGCATATACCAATGAGTCAGAATTCAGTCACCAAAAGGCGGAGAAATATCAGGAAAAAAAATCATCTTGATACAACTATTCCATTCTACGATTATGCTAACGTCCATCACGGATTCAGAAATTCAGGTCTTTAGAATAGGATGGTGGACAGAGAGAAATGCATGGCCATACCATCGCCCTGTCTCTTGTGCCCCCACTTCCTTGAGGTGCTGGCATGAGAGAAGTCCAGGTACTGCAGCATGATGGTGCCAGCCAGCCAGAGAGATCCAGCGCGTGCTTCGATGGCGAGATCAGGGTCTCCGCAGGGCAAAATAGATTGACTTTCTTATCCTGCAGAAACAAGTGCAGGATATCATGTCAGATTCTGCGGAATGCATGTCACAACCGAAAAACCACACGATTGCTCTCTCGTCAGTTTTTTTTTAAAAAAAGAAATCACTTCCTGCAAATGAAATCAGACCGCTACACAGGGCAAGAGCAAATTCAGACATGCAAAGGATGCAGAACATCCCTGCCACAGCAATTGGAATCGATGGGCATTTCGACAACAGAAGTGAGGCACAACTCTAATCGCCATGAACTCAAAGAAATCATCGAAAAGGAAGCACAGCAGGGTCACATGAACAAAACTTTCTTGAATTCATTCATTGTGAAAGGACCATCCAAAGGCCAAAGCACACAAGCACATGAACAGAGACGCCAAGCCGTCAACAGAATTTTGAAGCTGAACCCCACCCACGTGCAACCAGATCACAAGGAAGAAGCATTCCCTCCAAGAGCCAGAAACCGATGACCAACCCAACAAATCAATCTAGACCCCAAACGCAGAAACTGAACCAACTGACGAACAAGGACAGGAGCCATACATTCAAGGACGATCGCTTCCTCTCTGCAGCTCCGGCGACCGGCCGCCCACCGTCGCGCGCTCAGGCAGAGGCCGCGCCGCCGCCGCTCCTCCCGCCGTGGGAACACGCCGGGGTCTCCGCGGGAAGGCGAGAAGAGAGATGGCGATTGCGAGATACGCCGCTGCGAGCGGGAGGTCGAGGCTCTTGTTGATGCGCGCTTATGGTGGCACTCACGCATACCAATTACTACAACCCATGTAGAGAAGAGATGGGAATGGGAGGGAGGGAAAGCAACAGCCGGGAAAGCGAAAGCTTCTTCCGCCTTTCCCCCTCACCTCACCTCACCCACCTCTCCTTTCCGTTCTCTTCTCCCCTTTATTACTCCCCACTCGCGTCGTCTCGCGGCCCCATCATGCATGCACTACATCCCTTGCAACCGCCTACAGTGGTTTCATACAGTTGAAGAACCGGCGTTGCGTTTGCATTCAGATTCATCGACCAGCATTGCATTGCATTGCATGCATGATGAAACCTTTCCCATTTGCCCATCGTTAATTCAGTGGTTACTGTTATGGTTAAAAATGAAAAGAGGATGAACTGTCGAGGGGTTGACTCGTCTCTGCTCTGGGCTGGACGGTTGGTGAAGAGTTAATAACTGCTTCGTTAACGTCATGGGAGGTTAAAACGATCGAGAAAGATTTGCTTTGCAGCGGCAGCCATAGCTGCCTGAGGTCTTGTCCAGTGTGGAACGAAGATTCTCGAGCAGGAGCCAGGTAAATGAGGCCGGCTCTCAACTCTTGAGAGGTTTTTCTTAGGCTGGGGACAGCTCGTTTATGCGAGGACTCTAGTTGGTGTGGCACACGCTTTTCGTTGATCTTTTCTTTCTCCGATCCGATTCCTTCCCTTGGCAGTTCGCACGCACGGGGCAGCTCCATTTGGCGCCGTTTTGGTGTGTTCCGGGGGCACAGATGGCCACGGCAGTCGTCGCTCGCTACCTGTACGTGTTGGTCACCATCATGTGGGAATTGGATGAGATGTTCTTCCCTCGTTAGATGGTTTTATTATTAACAGGGAGAATCACTTGATGCACCCCAACCGTACCAGAATTATCCAACTGGAACCAGTGCCGATGAGATGCGGATGCTGTTCGTTGGCACTCTTTTTTTTTTAGGTCAGCAGTCTCATTTTTTCAATAAAAGCAATCAAATGTATGCAGACACTATATGTCCAGTAGATGTTCTGTTCGAAAAAATAAACTTCACTAGATGTACTATTTGAGCACTATGGGGATTTAATTTAACACCGAACAAAAAAAAAATAGGTCAAAGAACTATGCTTAAAAGATATGAGGGGTGCGAGGCAGCTGTGAGGTACGGTCTGCTAGCTAACATGTCGAGTTTGCATGGTGTTCCTACAAAATGCGTGCATGTGGCCGGCTTCCCCAATCATCATCAAACGCAGCACAATTACAAACAAGAAAAACCAACTTAACGACTACGTCTACATGATAACCTGATTATGACGCGACAAGCGTATTTTTTTTCCCAGGGAAAACACCCCAAATGGCTCCGGGGCACGGCTCACCGGGTGTGTTGTGTTTGCTGGTGACCGTCCTTCCAGCGTGATGTGGTGAGATGAGATGAGATCTCGGCGGCGTGATCGATTGGGGAATGTAGATGACGTACGTCCGGCGCGCACACGCACATGCGCCGCCTTGACCCGGCTCGATCGGCTAGCAACCGCTTGTTTTTTATGCGTGTCGGGCGGCTTGCATTGGCTGGCCTGGAGGGTTGGGTCAGGTAGTTGCGGCTAGCTATCAGCAAGAGATGACAGTAGGAGGCATGGCAATTGGCAAACGAGCACGCTGGTTGGGGTGTGTGGCCAGGCCACTGTATATTATTGAAAAAAGTCTATTTTTTACATTTCAACTGTTACAAAAGTCTGATTTTCAACCTCAAACTACAAAACCGGATACTAAAGGCCCTCCAACTATCCAAATCACGCAAAATTGGCCCTTTAGTTGGTTTTGAGGGTGGTTTTGGATTTTTTTAAAATAGCAAAAATAGTATTTAAACTTTGAAAAACCATAACTAATTCATTTTGGACCCAAAAAGTATGAAATCAGTGCCAAAAGTTCTCTTAAAATGTAGCCAACCTATTGGCACACCATTTAATGTTATTTGGGTATTATATATTTATGTTACAAGTGTCTTATTATTTTTTTAAAAATAATTAGAATAAAAATAAATAATGCGCCAATAACTTCTAATGGTGCACCAACATGCAGGTCATATTTTTAGAAAAACATTTGCACCAGATTCTAATTTTTCTAGTTCAAAATAAATTAGTTATGAATTTTTAATACATAATTATTTTTTAATTTTTTTTGAAAAATACAAAACCACCTTCAAAACCACCCAAAGGGTCAATTTTGCACGGTTTGGATAGTTGGAGGGTGTTTAGTGTCTGGTTTTGTAGTTGTGGGTTGAAAATCATACTTTGGTAATAGTTGGAGGGTGAAAAATTTATTTGGGGTCGTAGCCTAGCCCCATGTCGATCTCTCCGCATGCATGCCGGCCTCAGTCACCAAACTGCCAAATGCAACCGGTACACGAACCGGGCCCCGTCTAGGCGTCCAGTATCGCATCGTACCGGTATCGAAGGAGAAACAGAACCATGGAATGGCGTACCAAGTACAGGGATCAACACACACACCACCCAGCCATGCTATGCATGTCAGTGAGGGAGCAGATTCCTGGATGAGCAGCAGAGAGACAGAGGGGCACGGCTTGCTTACTCAAGGTAAGTAAAGGACCAAGCATGCGTGATGTTGGACTTCTCCACGACACCAACCAAACATCGATCATCCTTTCATGCACAAGCATAAAAAAGGGGCACGCACGGCGGGAGCTTTCGGGTCCCTGCTTTAATTTCCCTTCTTCTTGTTAAACCCGCGGGCGAGGCGAGTGCTATCAACAAACAACTGGAGGGAGCGAGTGCATGCAGGGGCCATCATTCCTCGGCGCTAAACTAATTAAGCTTGCGTTGGAGGAGGGGGAAATCGATCACGTCAGGGATTAAACAAGCTAACCGGCGGCCCCTCCCTGCATCAACAGGTCACATGGTGGGGGTGCCGATGAATCAATACCATTCAGCATTTCAGTGCGCCTCCATATGCATCCATCCCCCACACTGGCACACTGGCCTGCCTACTTCCTTGAGGTCATTGGCAACGGCTGTCCTCTCAGAAACCCCAAGATTTCCTCAGAAGCTCAACAGTATGAAAAGCACGAAAATGAACTGCTAGTTATTATGAGTCTTGTTTGCGGTCTTTGTCCGCTGAGGGTGTATTTAGATTGTAGGAAAAAACACTGTAGCATTAGAAAAACACTGTAGCATTCGATGGGAAACGTGTTTTGTGAGAGAGGAATAGTGAAAAGTTGGAATGAATAGTGAATAATTGGGAATCTGAACATGGCCTGAAAACTGTTTGTTCCTCTCAAATGACTAGTAGTCGTTCACTCATTCTATCCACAAACTCCTCTATTCAAGCTGGGACACAGAAAATTTACAAGTCAGAGGATCTATAAACCTGCGCATGCATTGTGTTCCAGCTTACGAGTTCTTCCCCAAAAAAAAACAGCTCCAGGTTACGAGTAAGATAAAATGATAATCCGCAACTCTGCATTTATATATTGTGCACGCCTAAGCATTAATATAGATTTAAACAAAAATGTAGTATCGTATCTCCTGAGAGATTGTACTGCACTTTCTGCCTTCAGCAAAGCATTGTCAACAAGTTTAAAGGGCCTTTCATCAGTTCTTAAAACTGAAAAAAATTCTGCCCAGATGGTCCTGGCCTGGGCTCAGTTGCCATTTGCTATAAGATTACCAGAACTCACAGTGTTGGCGTTTAATGGCATCTTTCCGGGAGGGCTCAAAGGGGTCGGCTATGGGGCTCAGTGGGTTGTAAAGGGGGTATCATGATCAGTACACCGCGCTTTAATTCTGTGCCCACCTCAATCAAAAGATTGTGCCTCTTTGGGTGAAAATTCCCTGTGATCATTCAGATCAAGAGTCCCCCACGAGAACATGTGTCATGTGAAGTTGCTGCTTGCTTCTAGGGTAGGCCCTATTCCATTACGAGGTGTCTTAACAGCAGTGGTCCAAAATGCTGGAAGAAATGCAGTGGGGAATGAGAAACCTCCTTTGTCAGCCAAATCGACACCTATGCAGTGGTTCTTTTCTGCATTGTATCATGACATCAAGAAGTCTAATATATTTCTACTCTCTTTTCTTGGTAGGTTTCATCATTGTGCACAGCTGCCTACTGATACAAAAAATTGGTCTTCATTTCGTTATTCTACTTCATTGTCATTTAACTATTCAGGAATTTATTATGGTTTATACATCCTTAAAAGAATAAAATGTGCTGTGTCGGGTACCTGCAAAAGGGGTACCCCAATCTAGGCCCAAAACTACTTGGCATCAAGGCCCGCAACGACATTGACCTGGCTCAACAGCCCAGCAAAGGCCCGCCATCGCTACGAGTCCTCGGGACCCATCCAGCTCGAGGTAAACGACCACCCTCGAGCGGGTGGTTTCCGTCTCGATCGAGGCTCGGCGGCCTCGACCCTCACCCTCGAGCGGGGTTTCCGTCTCGTTCGAGGCTCAGCGGCCTCGAGGACAACCCCTACCCTCGAGCGGGTGGTTTCCGTCTCGTTCGAGGCTCAGCAGCCTCGAGGGCGACCCTCACCCTCGAGCGGGTGGTTTCCGTCTCGATCGAGGCTCGGCGGCCTCGACCCTCACCCTCGAGCGGGCGGTTTCCGTCTCGTTCGAGGGTTGGCGAGCTCGAGCTTGCCATCCAAGCTCGAGCCGGCCTCGCCGGGAACGACGCCCAACGCACTACGATCCATCAGAGTCATCATGACGCGGTCAAAAAGCAGGGATCACTGCTCCACGCCATCACCTACTCCCGGAGAGGACATCGGTCAAATCCACTCGCAACAGTGAACTCTGAGCGCCATGCTGCGCGCCAGACCTAACCCTGCCAGCAGCACTGTGCCAACCACTCCTTTGACTTTACCCCCCTACGGACGCACAGTCACCCTCGAAGGCAGCCTCGAAGGAGACCATGGAACACCGTGCGCAAGACACCACCCTCGACGCCGTGAACTGTCACGAGAAGGAAGGACAATACGTCAGCCCCTGCCATGTCGTCAGCGGAGTTGGAAGGCGCGATTCCCGCTCACGTACGGCGCGGCATGGACGAACAGTGCACTTAGCGACAAACACATGTACTCGCACCCCGCTCCCCTTGGTCTATAAAAGGGGAAGGGAAGCCCATGCGAAGGGCAAGGAGAAGAGCACGAAGACACGCAGAGAACACAAGTCTCATACGCACCCACACACCATAGCCTGGGACTTAGGAGCTTATCTCCTTCTCCCACCTTGCTTGTAAACCCCTACTACAAGCAACACGTAACCAGGTGCATCGCACCACTGCTGGACGTACGGCCCCGTGGCCGGAACCAGGATAAAACCTCGTCTCCCACTCTCGCCATCGGGAAAGCGAGTGGTTAGCACCGCAATCACTCGTCGGTGCCGGTGCGACCAAATCAGGCACCGACAGTTGGCGCGCCAGGTAGGGGACCAGCGCTGCGCTACTCTCTTACCCGATGGCGAACTTCGGCAAAGGACGGCCTCCGCTGGGCGAGAGCAATCTGCTCCCAGCGGGGCAGGAGATCCGGTTCGGGAGCTTGCGGTTCCAAACATGTGGCGACGATTACCACATGCGCATCCTCCAGAAGGATCCCAGCAACCAACCGGAGCCTCATCACCAGCTTCCGGCGGCACCGCGACGGCGGAGTCGTCCCGGACCTCGCGCACGACGAGCGCGCGCCGCGAGGCGTGCCGCCGACGTCGGCGACCCCCGTCCCACAAGGGAAGGGGACGTCCTGCAGTCAGGGTCACAGGAGAGGGCTGCTCCCTTCCTCCCAGGGCCCATGTCTGCACCACGCGCTGCGACGGTGCATTCCTATCCCTACGGGCTACGCAACTCCGCGGATGCGTACGCCTCCTCCATCCGCGCTACCATGAGCGCGTATGACAACCAGCCTGGTTGCCACCCAGTTTCCGAGCGAGATTTCGCCGATCCGTTGCCTGGTGAACCCCGCACGGAGTCCGATGATAGACACGCATTTACGCGTACACACCTTGGTTGGGACTACTCGGGTCTCCGCGACCCAGAGGCCTTTATTGCCTTTCAAACAGCGGCGGATTACTGCTTCGGGTATTCCGATGATGAGTACGACCCAACCAAGGAGTGTTTCGTCATCAACGACGAACAACTCAGCGAGGGATCGACGCCCGACGACGACGGCGGAGGTGACGACCAGGGGGACAACGATGGCGTAGATCTGACAGGCGCGCAGCCGTCGGACCCATCGGATCACTCTCCTTCCGAGGACGAGCGGGATCCGCGCCATCGGCCACGAGCTAGTGGTGACGTCTCGCCACCAGCGCGCTCCGACCGCGAACCAGCCAAGCAAGACGACGAACGCGGCACGGACGCCCGACACGCGGGACGAGTGGCTCAGGCCCGCATCCTCGCTGAGGGCAAAGACGACGATCTCGCCCCCAGAACGAGCCAGAAGCTCATCGCGGCGGCCGCGCTGCTCCGAGCCATGCCGGAGGCAGCTACCCCCGAAGGGCGAAAACTGCACTTCGAGGCTCAAAAGCTGGTCGAGCATGCTGCCCGACAGCATGCCGAGAGCTCGGCCTCCCGCCTTCGACGCTCCTCAGCCTCGAAGGGCGAACGAAGAGGGGAATCCTCGGTACGCTCACCCCGACCTAACGGCAGGGCGCGAGCACAATCCCGAGGCAACTCCCGCCGCGACACGGCGCGACGCCACGCCAGCGAACCACGTGCGCTCGAAACACGAACGTTTCCAGCAAGGGAACCCGCGAGGTCACGCCTCCGGGACACCCGTGGCACGGACGATGATGGCGACGCCCGCAATACCCTGAACGAAATCAGGCGGCGAGATCGAGCCCGGACCCACCAGGGCGGGCGCACCGACGTAGGGCGGAACCGGGATGCGGCCCCAGAGCCAGCAGGCACGCGGGTGTTCAGCTACAACATCCGCACTGCCCCGATTCCCCCCCGTTTTCAACAGCCTACAACCATCACCAAGTACTCTGGGGAAACGGACCCCAGGGTATGGCTCAATGACTACCGCCTAGCGTGCCAGCTCGGCGGCGCCACAGACGACGCCATGATCATCCGAAATCTGCCACTCCACCTGGCAGATTCCGCGCGGACATGGCTCGAGCACCTGCCCCCGAACCGGATCCGCGACTGGGACGACCTGGTCGAGATCTTCGTGGGAAATTTCCAGGGCACCTACGTGCGCCCCGGAAACACGTGGGACCTTCGGGGGTGCAGGCAAAAACCTGGCGAGTCGTTGAGGGATTTCATCCGGCGCTTCTCCAAGCGCTGCACCGAGCTCCCCAACATCTCCGACCACCAAATCATCCACTCTTTCCTCGAAAGCACCACCTGCTATAGCTTGGTGTGCAAGTTGGGGAGGAGCCCACCCCCCGACGCGAACCGGCTATTCGAGATAGCCTCGAAGTACGCCTCGGGGGAAGAGGCGGCCAACGCCATCTTCAACGACAAAAAGGGGAAACGCCCCGAGGAAGCGTCCGCAGAGGACGATAAGGCGAAGGGCCCCTCGAAAAAGCGAAAACACGGCAAGAAGGGAAAGAAGCCCCGGGCCCCCCGCGGGACGGGCGACGTCGAGGACGAGGCCCTCGCGGTCGACCCTAACCACAAGGGACCTCGAGGTCCCCCGCGTGGTGGGGGTGTTTTCGACGACCTCCTCAAGAAGCCGTGCCCTTACCACAAGACCGCGGTCGCTCACACCCTCGAGCAGTGTGAGATGCTGCGGAAGTTCTACAACCGCATCCCTCGAAAGGATGGCGGTCCGCCCAAGGATGGTGGAGCCAAGGATGACGACGGATACCCCGAGGTGGAACACGTGTTCTTCATCACGGGAGGTCCTGCGGCTAACTTGAAGCCTCGACAGCGAAGGAGGGAACGTAGGGAAGTCATGCTGGTCCGCCCAGCGACCCCCTCGTACCTCGACTGGTCATCGGAGACCATCTCGTTCGGTCGCGAAGACCATCCCGACCATATCCCAAACCCCGGGCAGTATCCTCTCGTCGTCGACCCCGTCATCGGCAACACGCGCTTCTCCAAGGTGCTCATGGATGGCGGCAGCAGCCTCAACATCCTGTACGCTCCAACTTTGGAGCTTATGGGGATCAGCACCAACGAGCTGCGGCCCAACAAGTCCTCCTTCCATGGGGTCGCGCCCGGAAAGCGCGTCCAAACCCTCGGGCAGATCGACCTGCCCGTCTGCTTCGGAACCCCGGCAAACTTCCGCAAGGAAGTGCTCACCTTCGAGGTCGTGGGCTTCAAGGGAGCCTACCACGCCATCTTGGGAAGGCCATGCTACGCCAAGTTCATGGCCATCCCCAACTACACCTACCTCAAGATGAAGATGCCAGGGCCTCACGGAGTCATCACGGTCGGTCCGACGGTCGAGCACGCCTACGTGTGCGACATCGAAAGCATCGAGCTCGCAGAGGCTCTTGCCCTCGATGAGACCCTCGTGGCAGATCTCGAAGCAATCGTCAACACGCTCCCTGATGCCAACGAACGGCAGCAGGGGAGCTTCGCGCCCGCCGAGGATACCAAGACCGTTCCCCTCGACCCCGATAGCCCCGACGGCAGGGTGCTGAGGATCAGCTCTTCCCTCAGCGACAAATAGGAAGTGGTGCTCGTCGACTGTCTCCGCGCTCATGCAGACATCTTCGCGTGGAGCCCTTCGGACATGCCAGGCATTCCGAGGGAGGTCGCCGAGCACTCTCTTGATATCCGCCCCCACTCCAAGCCGGACAAGCAACGTCTCCGCCGTTTCGACGAAGTGAAACGGCGGGCGATCGGTGAGGAGGTACGCAAGCTGTTGGAGGCCGGATTCATCAAGGAAGTGTTTTACCCCGAGTGGCTAGCAAATCCTGTGCTAGTAAAAAAGAAAAGTGGGAAGTGGAGAATGTGTGTAGACTACACCAGCTTAAATAAAGCGTGCCCAAAAGTCCCATTTCCTTTACCACGTATAGACCAAATTGTGGATTCCACGACGGGATGCGAACTTTTATGTTTCCTTGATGCGTATTCCGGTTACCATCAGATCAAGATGAAGGAGTCCGACCAGCTCGCGACTTCCTTCATCACTCCTTTCGGCATGTACTGCTACGTTACGATGCCCTTCGGCCTTCGAAACGCCGGGGCCACGTATCAACGTTGTATGCTCCACGTCTTCGGGGATCATATAGGTCGTATCGTAGAAGCGTATGTCGACGACATTGTCGTAAAAACCAGGAAGGCGGACGACCTGGTGCGCGACCTCGAGGTCGTCTTTGGCTGCCTCAGGGCGCACGGAGTAAGACTCAACCCCGAGAAGTGCGTCTTCGGTGTGCCTCGAGGCATGCTCCTGGGTTTCATTGTCTCCGAACGAGGCATCGAGCCCAACCCCGAGAAGGTCACGGCCATCCAACAGATGGAACCGATCCGTGACCTGAAGGGCGTACAGAGGGTGATGGGGTGCCTAGCGTCCCTAAGCCGCTTCATCTCTCGTCTCGGAGAGAAGGGGTTGCCTCTGTATCGACTTTTGAGGAAGTCAGAGCACTTCACCTGGACTGCGGAGGCTCAGGAAGCTCTTGACCGACTCAAAACTGCGTTAACAAACACGCCGATCCTTACCTCACCGAAAGAGGGCGAACCTCTCCTCCTCTATGTCGCAGCAACGACTCAAGTCGTCAGCGCGGTCATAGTAGTAGAAAGGAACGAGGAAGGACACTCTCTGCCAGTCCAGCGACCGGTGTACTACATTAGCGAGGTCCTATCTGAGACCAAAACGAGGTATCCCCACATCCAGAAGCTGGTCTACGCCATCGTGCTGGCTCGACGCAAGCTGCGACACTATTTCGAGGCCCACCCGGTGACCGTCGTGTCGTCCTTTCCGCTGGGCGAAATCATCCAGAACCGCGAGGTCTCTGGGCGAATCTTGAAATGGTCGACGGAGCTGATGGGGGAGACCCTCGCTTACGCACCGAGGAAAGCCATCAAGTCCCAGACTTTGGCTGACTTCGTGGCCGAGTGGACCGACACCCAGCTCCCTCCCTTGAAGTCCAGCCTCGACTGCTGGGAAATGTACTTCGATGGGTCGGTGATGAAGACCGGCGCCGGCGCCGGCCTACTCTTCATCTCACCCCGCGGGGAGCACGTTCGATACGTTGTGCGGCTCAACTTCCCTGCGTCCAACAACATGGCGGAATATGAAGCGCTTCTTGCTGGCTTGAAAATCGCACTCGAGCTCGGCGTTAAGCGCCTCGACATTCGCGGCGACTCGCAACTGGTCGTCGATCAAGTGATGAAGGAATCGAGCTGCCACGACGAAAAAATGGCGGCGTACTGCCAGGCGGTACGTAAGCTCGAAGACAAGTTCGACGGCCTCGAGCTTCACCACATCGCACGAAGGTACAACGAGGAAGCCGATGAATTGGCGAAGATCGCGTCGGGGCGAGCCCCCGTTCCCCCGAACGTCTTTGCCAAGGACATCGACGTACCCGCGATTACCCTCACCGCCTCGACCCAAGCCTCGACCGTACCCGACGCTCAAACGTCCGCCCTCGACCCCACGAGCGCGGAGCTCTTGGCGGACGAGGACGAGCCTATGGGATACGAAGCCTGCTCAGGAGATGAGGACGAGGCGGAGGCAATGGAAATTGACGAGGTTTCGGCACCTCGAGATTGGCGGAGCCCGTACCTCGATTGGCTCGACGGAGGCGTCTTGCCTAGCGATCGAACGGAGGCAAGGCGCGTAGCGAGGGGGAGCTGTACCGACGGGGAGCCTCGGGGGTCCTGCAACGCTGCATCCCGATACCCGAAGGAAAAGAGCTTATCCTTGACATTCACGCGGGCGTGTGCGGGCATCACGCCGCTCCACGAACGCTCGTGGGTAACGCCTTTCGACAAGGTTTCTACTGGCCCACTGCCGTGGCGGACGCCACGGAGGTGGTACGGACCTGCGAAGGGTGCCAGTTCTACGCGCGCAAGACGCACCTACCCGCTCAGGCGTTGCAAACCATCCCCATTACGTGGCCTTTTGCCGTATGGGGCCTCGACCTTGTCGGGCCAATGGCGAAGGCACCCGGGGGCTTCACACACCTGCTGGTGGCCATCGACAAATTCTCCAAATGGATCGAGGCTCGACCCATCAGCAGGATCAAGTCTGAGCAGGCGGTGCTCTTCTTCACCGATATAATCCATCGGTTCGGGGTTCCCAACTCCATCATCACCGATAATGGTACGCAATTCACAGGAAAGAAGTTCTTAAAGTTCTGCGACGATTTCCACATCCGAGTGGATTGGTCAGCAGTGGCTCACCCACAGACGAATGGCCAAGTAGAACGTGCCAATGGCATGATTCTACAAGGCCTAAAGCCCAGAATTCACAACAAACTGAAGAAGTTTGGACACAAGTGGGTGCGAGAGCTACCATCGGTGATTTGGAGTCTGAGAACGACCCCAAGCAGAGCAACAGGGTTCTCCCCATACTTCCTCGTCTTTGGGGCAGAGGCCATCCTCCCTACGAATCTGGAATATGGGTCCCCTAGGCTCCGAGCGTACCAAGAGCAGCGAAATTGCCAGGCTCGAGAGGACTCGCTCGACCAGGTCGACGAGGCTCGAGATGTGGCTTTACTCCACTCGGCGCGGTACCAGCAGAGCCTGCGTCGACAACAGGCTCGAAGGATCCGACACCGAGATCTCTGCAAAGGAGACCTCGTGTTGAGGCTTCGACAGGACAACCGAGGGCGGCACAAGCTCTCACCCCCGTGGGAGGGGCCATACATCGTCGCCGAAGTTCTCAAGCCCGGAACGTACAAGCTAGCTGACGAGGACGGGCACGTCCTCACGAACGCCTGGAACATCCAACAGCTACGTCGTTTCTATCCCTAGAGTGGCCCCGCGGCCCTCGAAATCTTTGTACATACTCTAGTTTTGTGCAAGTTCTTTTGAATTAAGTGTCGACGCTTTTACCCCCACAGTTTGGAAGAAAATAAAACGAACTTTTATTCTTTTCAAGCTTCGAGGGAGGTTTGGCTCTACCCTCGGTAGAACCATCCCTCCCTCGGGGGCTACATGGGGCTAACCCTCGAAAAAATCGTCGCTTTTCAAAAGAAAAATCCTTTGCGAAACCTCGAAGGAGACACGCTAGGCGTGAAACGGACAAGGGCAGGGTCGCCTGAGCCGAGTGTTCGCTTACGCCTCGAGGCTACGGCAACACCTCACTTCCCTCCGCCCAAGTCATTCACGTACGAACGATCCTAGCAACGCTCTCCCCTCGAGGCACAAGCATCGGACTAATGCATGTCGCGAAGGCACCGCATAAAAATAACATCACGTTTAAAGCAAAATAAACGACGTTCAGTAAGATATGAGCAAATCAGTCTTACAAAAAAGGAGTTCGAAATCCTAATCTACTTCTTTACAATCGGGCTCGATGGCCCGAGATTTTCAGGGATAGCCCCCGCCGCCAAGGTCGTCCCAGCCGCTGCCGTCCTCGCCAGGAAAGAGGGCGCCCTCGAAGTAGCCGGCAAGCACTCGCGCCGTCCCGTCAGCAGCAGCATCGGCCTCGTCCATCGCCGCCACCGCCTCCTCGTCGTTGAGGTTGTCGGCGATGATGTACCCAGCGGCGAGCTTCGAGAGGTCCGCTTGGTAGTGGGTCGTAACCACTCCAAGCGCCTTCCGAACTCCGAGCAGAAGGGCTTCCTTCACGCGCGAAGTGAAGTGGCCCCCAAGCGCTCGAACGCGGCTTGCGAGGGTGCTCCCAGACTGCAGGCCGGGACCAGCAATCTCGTTGCAGGCGGCCGAGGCCGCCTGCACCAGCTCGTCGAGCTCACGCTGGGTCTCCGTCTGCGCCACCAGCACGGCCTCCTTCGACTCGGTCTCGGCCTGAAGCGCCTGCTTCAATGCTGCACCAACAAGAGTCAGCCAAAAAGCAACAAAACGAAAGGGTCAGAGCTCGAGCCAAATCAGCTTACCCTCGACCTTTCCCTGAGCAGCCTCGAGGGCCCTCTCCGCCTCCTGGGCCCGCTGCTCCACCTCTCGCGCCTGCCGCTCCGCCGTGGCCCGAGCAGTCTGCTCCTGCTCGAGCCGGTCTCGAGCCTCGACCGCGAGACGCCGCTCCTCCTCGACCGCCAGCTCCGCCGCGCGACGCGCAGCCCGCTCGTTCTCCAGCCAGTCATTGCGGTTCGCGAGCTGCTCGCGGAGGGCGCTGGCCGAGCCTTCAAGGCGAGCGATGACCTCGCCCTTCTCCCGACCCTGGGCGAGGGCCTGGTCCCGAGCACCTCGAAGGTCGTCCAGCTGGCGGTCTCGAGCCTCGAGCGCCCCGGACAAGCGACGGAGCTCCAGCGATAACTCCGCAATCTGGTCGTTCTTCGCGAGCGCCTGTTTGCGGAGTTCCTTCGAAAAGAAAAAGAGATAAGCCTTCTTTGAAAAAATAAGGCATGGCAAAAACATCACTTACACCGAGACGTACCCGGTGGACCTTGCCGGCATCGTCGTGAAGACGGAGGATGTCCTGCAGCGCCCTACGAACGTCCAAGCCGTGTGACGACTGGACCTCCCACAGAGTCTCCTCTGCCACGGCTTCGTCGACGAACCGCTGGGGAAGCGCGCTGCGGGCTTGCCACATCTCCGCGCTTCCACGGGCATGCGCCTCGTAAGACCAGGCCGCTACTGGCCCCGGCTGAGCCGTGATGAGAGTCGATGGCGCGGTCCCGCCACTCTCGTGCCCCTGCGCCACGGGGGCTCCAACCCCCAGAGCCTCTGCCAGCTCCGTCAGATGGGGGAACCCGCCGCCATGGGTTCGCCTCTCTCCCCCCTCATGCGGAGGGACCACCACGGCGTCCGCCTCCACGGGCGCCGCAGACGGCTCCTCGACGCGAAGAGCCTCCCCAGGCGCGGGGTTGGCTTCCTCGGGCCGAGCTGCCTCGACGTGGGGCTCGACCGCGCCCTTGAGGAGCTGAGGCGGCCTTGGCCCCTCGAGGACCGGAGGCGCCTCCTCGCGCGGCTGCTGCCGGGCCTGCAGCTCCGCCTGGGTGTCGAAAAACGTAACGAAGTCCTCCACGACTTCGTTCGTCGGGCCCAGGAGCTGCGAGGACGAGTGCGGCGACGAGCTAGGCCCGATCTTGAGGGCCTTGGTTGGCGCGAGGGAAGGCGTGCTCCGCCCCCCAGAGCGACTGCGACACGAAAAGAAGCTCGGTTAAAGGCAAAAACGAAACACCAACGACAAGCAAGCGACAAGGAAAGCTTACCGCACGAAGGGGAGTTTCCGTTTTGGCCTCGAGGCCGGAACGGGAGCTGCCCCCGGGACCTCGCCTCCCGTAGCCGCGACGGTTTCCCCTTGAGGAGCCGTCCTCGAGGCCTCGTCTCCCGCGGAGATGACGGTTTCCCCCTGGGGGGTTACCCTCGAGGCCTCCTCACCCCTCGTAGAGTCGACGGGCTCTACTTGGGGGACTTCCGCTTCCGCCCCACGGGCCGGGGCCTCCTCGACGGCGCCCGGCCGCTCGGGGACCTCGCCTCCACCCCGAGGTTCCTCGAGGGCAGCCGGTGCTGCCCCCGATGAACCCTCAGAGGAAGGCCCCGCGGTCGACGGAGGGGCCTCATCTTGGCCCTGGGTTCCCTCGGGAACAGCCGTGGCCGCCCCCGACGGACGCTCGACGGAAGGCACCGCGGTCGACGGCGGTGTCCCGAGGTCGATGACCTCCTCACCACCGCCCCCAGACGCCGCAGCGGGGGCGGGCCCACCGATGGGAAGCTCGAACGGAGATGGGCTCCTCGCCCCGCCGTCTTCGTCAGATCCATCACGGTCGGTGGAGGATTCTGGCGCGGGAAGCGGTGAGAGCCCCCGCCTCGCCCGCTCGCGGTTCTCCGCCTCGAGCTTCTTCCTCTTCCGCTCCTTCCGCTGCGACCGAGCCTCCCTCCGAGCCTTGGCCTCCTTCGCCTTCTCGGCAAGGGCGCGGTTGACAGCCTTGTCCTCGGGGACAGGGGGCTTGGAGTAATGGCCGCGCGATACGCCCTGCGAGGCACCATTTGCAAGGTCAGAAACACGAAAACAAAACCAAAAAAGCAAAAGCAAAAATCGAGGGTCACTCACGAGGCTCACATAGCCGTCCTCGGGCCGCATCGGCACCGTCCACGGGTCGTCCGGCAGCTTGTCGACGGCACGCCGCGCCCGCTGAACCGCGGTGGCGACGGGCAATGGCTCCGCCGCCATCACCGTGCCGGTCAGGTCGGCGTCGGGGGTCATCTGGTGCAGCGCGAGCCTCCTCCGCATAAGGGGAGGAACCCGCCGCCGGTGGAAGTTGGCGATGACTCCGCCAGCGGTGAGGCCGAGCCTCGAAAGCCGCTGGAGCGCCTCGACCAGCGGGTCGAGCTTCTTCTTCCGCGACGGCGGCGACACTCCGAAGTGCCAGCCGGCCTGCTTCTCCGTCAGTGTCAGGCCGGTGTAGGGCGGCAGATGTCCTCCGTCGTTGCGGAGATAGAACCATCCCTTATCCCAGTCCTGGTTGTTGGAAACCATGGAGCTCGGGATATAGAGGTCTTTGCGCCCCTTCCGAACTTGGAGCACCAGGCCGCCGGCGCGAGCAGGGCGACGAACCCCCTTGGAGACGTACTCCAAGAAAAGCTCGCCGACGAAGAGGTGGCACCAAAGGTCCCAATGGGCCTCGATGCCGAGATAACCCTCGCAGACGGCGACGAAGACCGCCGCCTGCGAGATCGCGTTCGGCGAGAAGTTGTGCAGCTCCACCTTGTAGTGGAAGCACAATGCTCGCATGAACCTCCCCACCGGAACTCCAAAACCCCGCTCATGGAAACGAGCGAAGCTGACGACGTAGCCCCTCGGCGGATCGGGCTCCGTAGCGGCCCCCGGCGAGATCCAGACGGGCGGCTCGCCGTCGACGTTGGGTGGCAGCACCCCGACGTCCACAAGGCTGTCCAAGCAATGCTTGGTGGCGTTGGACGGCTTCCATGGCGCGAGATCGGCGAACTGGGCCATGACGGAGGAGGGAGAGCTCGGACGAAGGAAGAAGACGAAGGCGAAAGCTAGGGCAAAGGGAACTGAAGACGAAGGCGAAAACGCAAAGGGAAGCGTACCCTTGGCATGGGCACTGCCGTGCTATTTATACTCCCCCCGCGGAGCTAAGCACGGCAGGACTCCAGCCTTGACGCGACAGTCCCTAGACTGACAGCCAGGCCTGCCCCGGGAGACGTAACGGCACGGGCCGCGTCAACCGCGCAATCGAGTAACTGCGCCGTAAATATCGAGGAGTCTGGCGCGACAGATCGTGCGGTCGTGTCAAACTGCGCCCGCACGCCTCGCCCGAGAAAGCGCGCCCACTTCTCCCACGATCGCACGAAACCGCGAAGTTTTCGCTGCGGGTCATCATGACTCGCGCAGAACGAGGGCGCATTCAAAACGACCACCCTCGAAGGAGGGACCTCGAAGCTCGAAGGCTCGAGGATGCCCCCTCGAGGGAAAGAGGTCTCGAAAGCCTCGAAAACCCGCGCGGAGCGGAACCATGAAATCACGCTCGAAGCTTCCTCCCCGAACTGAAGGAACCATCGTGCTACTGATCAGGGGTTCGAACCTTGGGCCTACGAAGGGTTTCGACAAGGGCCTCAGATCAACCGAGTCAGGGATAATCGACGGCACCCTCGAAGCTCGAACGCTCGAGGGAGCCAGCCGATTATGTTCGAGGCCGGGCAAAGTGCCTAGATCGAGGGACCCCTCGAGGGGGAGCATCGAGCCCTCGACCTCTATCGAATGAGGTCGAGTCCCATCTAGCATACTTTGCGAAAGGCTTCTACGGGCGTGTCCTGTGACCACGAGCCTACCCCTATCGAATGGGGTATGGACGTCCGCTCGAACCACCCGTTAACAGCTCAACCAGGCACCCGTGGCTCGATCCCACGGAGGGAAGCATGGGTCGCCTCCTCCTCAGCACCCTCGAACAGGGGCTCGAGGCACGTAGAAAGCTCGAAATCCCCCCTACTTCAGGCACAGTGGACGAACCCACACCTAAGAGAGCAGCGAATGCTCTGCACATCAGGCTGAGACCTTGAGAGAATGCCAACCACTCTCCCAAGGCCTCGGGGGCTACACCCGCGGGTGCGCTAGCGCGCCCCCACGGATTCTCGGAACCCACGAAGAGATAAAGGCCTCGAAAGCCTCGACGAACTCCAGCCTTCGCGGGATTAAACTTCATCCCTGCGAAGGCTCGGGGGCTACTGTCGGGTACCTGCAAAAGGGGTACCCCAATCTAGGCCCAAAACTACTTGGCATCAAGGCCCGCAACGACATTGACCTGGCTCAACAGCCCAGCAAAGGCCCGCCATCGCTACGAGTCCTCGGGACCCATCCAGCTCGAGGTAAACGACCACCCTCGAGCGGGTGGTTTCCGTCTCGATCGAGGCTCGGCGGCCTCGACCCTCACCCTCGAGCGGGGTTTCCGTCTCGTTCGAGGCTCAGCGGCCTCGAGGACAACCCCTACCCTCGAGCGGGTGGTTTCCGTCTCGTTCGAGGCTCAGCAGCCTCGAGGGCGACCCTCACCCTCGAGCGGGTGGTTTCCGTCTCGATCGAGGCTCGGCGGCCTCGACCCTCACCCTCGAGCGGGCGGTTTCCGTCTCGTTCGAGGGTTGGCGAGCTCGAGCTTGCCATCCAAGCTCGAGCCGGCCTCGCCGGGAACGACGCCCAACGCACTACGATCCATCAGAGTCATCATGACGCGGTCAAAAAGCAGGGATCACTGCTCCACGCCATCACCTACTCCCGGAGAGGACATCGGTCAAATCCACTCGCAACAGTGAACTCTGAGCGCCATGCTGCGCGCCAGACCTAACCCTGCCAGCAGCACTGTGCCAACCACTCCTTTGACTTTACCCCCCTACGGACGCACAGTCACCCTCGAAGGCAGCCTCGAAGGAGACCATGGAACACCGTGCGCAAGACACCACCCTCGACGCCGTGAACTGTCACGAGAAGGAAGGACAATACGTCAGCCCCTGCCATGTCGTCAGCGGAGTTGGAAGGCGCGATTCCCGCTCACGTACGGCGCGGCATGGACGAACAGTGCACTTAGCGACAAACACATGTACTCGCACCCCGCTCCCCTTGGTCTATAAAAGGGGAAGGGAAGCCCATGCGAAGGGCAAGGAGAAGAGCACGAAGACACGCAGAGAACACAAGTCTCATACGCACCCACACACCATAGCCTGGGACTTAGGAGCTTATCTCCTTCTCCCACCTTGCTTGTAAACCCCTACTACAAGCAACACGTAACCAGGTGCATCGCACCACTGCTGGACGTACGGCCCCGTGGCCGGAACCAGGATAAAACCTCGTCTCCCACTCTCGCCATCGGGAAAGCGAGTGGTTAGCACCGCAATCACTCGTCGGTGCCGGTGCGACCAAATCAGGCACCGACATGCTGTGACCCAGAAGACTACATAATATCATTTGCAGTAAACCTCTTAATACGCCACAGGTTAACATTAGTGAAGATACACTCTGACAAGGAAACATCACAACTCAAAAGGGGTGGTAAAAGATATGTCTGAAGCCGCTATCAGCCAACTTGATCGTCATTTCAGCTACTTGGATAATCTCTCAGACAAGCTGAGAGTAAGAACTACAGCAATAATTAAGTAACAACTGGGCCTACCAAACCAAGCTGGAGTCATCATGGGCCCGAAATATGCAGGCAATAATGACATATTGGCAAACTAATTTACGCAAAACATGCGATACTTGTTCTATAGATCAGTACAGGATAAATGCATCCATACAAGAGAGAGCTGCTGTGGTGATAAAACCTTGGAACAAATGTGAATACATGATTGAAGAAGCACAGAGAAATAAGGAAAACTGAAGAACATGCTTATGACCCATTCAGATTTGACCAGTACAGCACAACAACATAGTTATCCGACTGTGTTCTCATTGGTCGGTAAACTAGGAAAAGGCATTTCAGGTTCAGGTACAACACCATAAGACTTAACCAAATGCTCCACTGTAGGCTATGTGGGAAAATACTGAAAGAAAACTTCTTTTGATTTCGCATACAAGAAAGATTTTGTTACATGCCTTATGTCAGACTAACAAAATGAGCACACATAGGGAGCTTAGTTAATCACCTCTTTGGTAACAAACAGCTTAAATGATTGTAGATAGTTTCTCTCATCATATCCCTATTACCGGTATTTAAGGTGAAAACAGCTGCTCCAGGATGATTCCGCAACCTTGCAACTGCAATTTACAGGAAAAGCATGCAGTGAGAACTCCAGGAGCAAAACATGGTCAGAATCAACAGTCACAACTAAATTTGAATACAAGTTTGGAATAGTAATTCAGAATGAGATATCAATTAATTTATCGGATCCATAATAGAGCATAGCTGGCTGAATTAGCAAGTTTTTAAACATGTACATGAACGCAGCTTCCTCAAATACATGGCAGAATTGGCCCTTAAAGGCAACCATGTAAGTGGTATTTATGCAAGATTCCGTACGACATAACAAAAATATCAATCGGTGGCCTAGGTAAAGTTGCATAACAGGATAACATGGTTACCTCCTGGAATGTCTCGGCCATTTCTAGGAATTGGTATGGTGGCCAACACTGGTATATTGGATTCAATAACTCTCATTACGGCTGGGAAAAATGCCGAACTGAATAACTCCATCTTACCCACTTCATCAATAATGAAGAGATCTGTTTCTTCCTGGATCTGATATTTCAACAAGAAATATGGAGTAAATTACCTTTTGCATCGTAATCAATCAACAACAAACTTTCTATACCTTTTCATACATAAGCTAACAAGAACACAAGAATGCAAATCTTGAGATTTCACAACTCAGAAGTCAGAACTGCTTACCTGCAGCTCAGGTAATGCTAGTGATTCCAAAGATGCTACATCTACTTTGTATTTCCCAACAGTAGGCCATCTAACAGACTCTGGGCTGCAAAAACAACAAAGACTTTGATGCTATGCATGAACATATCTAAGCTAAAAGAATTTAGAACCCCTACATCCAAGTGATACTGAGGAAATAACAATGGCATATGTGCAGCACCGTGATTGATTGAAAATTTTATTACATGGGCAAAGAGGCAACAATAGCAGGACACAATGCTCCATGAACTGTCACATTTGGACTAACTACTATATGTAGGAGGGACGTATGACAACAAGAACTAACAAATTCCAAGTTCATCTGACAATGAAAAAACAAAGGTAGTGATGCATTTCAAATTACTACTGATCTTGAAGGCTTGACCAGTTACTACTCCATTGTATCAGATAAAGTCTCAGTAGTGATGCATTTCAAATTTCATTACCCAAATGCACAGCGCTAAACAAATGAATTCAGAACAAACATAATAGCAAGGTGAGCCTGACCTATAAACTTCCGGCGAGGTTTCAAAAAACCAAAAAATATGATGGTGTGTGAACATGTATTGTCTATCAGAATGCCAACCATACATCAAAGTAGTTTTACAAAAATAAGCAATAGCAGATACGCAGTGCTGTGATAGTTAGAAAATAATAGAGGGGTAAAGATCCAAGGATAGGTCTAACTGGTACGTGCAGGATGGAAGTATGAGAATAGGAACAGGAAAACTCTAGGTTCATCCAACAATGGAAAATTTATGGACATTGTTTGTTTTTAACCAAAAGGTACATATAGTGTTACACATCAGCACAGACTAGTACAAGTGGCCTGAAAATTTGCGTAACAGAGGAGATGAACCATTCTCCAATCATCACCAAAGATGGATTTTTTAAGTCATCCAAGCATGTGCATTCTGGTGGTGTTGGCACATTGGAAAGGGATTTTCATTCACACTGAGTAGTGATTTTAACAACAATTCCAGGGAAGGAATCTCAAACTAGATGTTGGGCTATTTGTCTGCAATAGCTCCAATGGATTTGTCATTCTTGACGAATTGAACAATTAATTAGTCTACTATTCCGCGGTGGCAGATACTCCAGTTTCCATAGTACCGAGACACATTTCAAAATCCCAAATAACCAAATGCACAGTGCCTAAACGAATGAAACCATAAGAAGCATAATATAGCGAGGTGAGCTCGACCTGGAAACCTTGGACGAGGCGAGCGGCCCACTTCGGCCGTCGAGCGTGACAACCTCGAACCCTACCCTTTCCCCACTCTCCCTCACCTCACCTGCAAACAGATGATCCAGAAAAGCTGGTGAAATTTCTGGTCGCCAAGACGCCAACTCCGCAGCAGAACGAATCGGTGTTCAAGAGGGCTAGATAACTCAGTACGGGTATAGAAGCCGCGAATGGTGAGGTTCGGGTGGGAGGCCCTGAGGGCTTCGAACACCCTCATGACCAGTGTCGTCTTCCCCACGCCCTGCAAGCACAAGAAGCCCAAGCCGTCAGGTTTCCGTTGGGGAAAAAAGATGAAGGTTGTGTGAGAGGTTAGGCTTACCGGCGGACCAGTGACGAAGAGGCACCTCGATGGCGCGCCGGCCATGGGACCGGTGACGGTGAGGCAGACGGCGGCGGGAGCGAACGGCGAGGCGGGAGGCGCCGCGCGTCCGAGGCTTCGAGCGAGCGAGTTCTGCGATCCTACGCACTGGCGCACTGCAAGGGACGGAAACGGAAAACCACTGTCGTGTTCACTGCTTTACGTAAACGTATCTTGAAGGCGGAAGTTTGTCATGTGGGCTTCATGGGCTCGATTATTCACTGGGCTTGATTAGACCAAGCTGTTTGTGTCATGGGCCAGCCCGTTGTTAGTATTGATGATTATCCCTTATCCAGCAAAAAATATTATTGAGCCTAGTGCATATTTTGTCAATAATAAATATTGAACCCCGTCTATGAGAAATCATATTTCTACCTGGAATTCTTCAAGTCAGGTGATCAAGTGCCACGTGATCCAAGTTGCGGCATGTGCTGACTGAGATTTTCCATCAAGTCAAGAGATTAATGGAGTATGCAGCCAATTATAGCCCTTCATTGCCATAGGGTGCAAGGTGAATCATGCAAGAATATTCAGCTCGTGCCCGTTAACTCTGTTTCAGGGGACACTCGACGGCAGTTTCTCACCGCTTCAACACTTTGTGTGACCGTAGCACGCTTGTGTGCTTCATCGTGTTACTTATTGCTATAAAATATGTCTTCATATCCCAACTTCCTCATAAGTTTGACAAATTATCCACAAAACACGTAAAGAAAACTGATAAAAGATCTTCAAAAAAAGGGAAAACTAATGATTTTTATAGATAAGCTGGTTAGCTCAAAAGATCGATCAACGTTTTGAAAAACGGAATGGTTAGCTCAAAACATGTTGCGGGAAAAAAAATGTCAGAAAGTTGCGCAGAAGGGAACTGCTCCGCTGACTGACAGGGAGGGTCACACGGCCTCGTATTCTAAAAAACAACCACCCACACGACCTGGGGGGCACCCACCAATCGGATCCGCCCACGACACACACACCCGCCCGGGCCCACCCCACCAAACGCGCCCGCGGCCGGCCGAACCCAAGTACCCAACAACAAGGGTTGCTTTATCCTCCCTCGCTTCCATGTGGGTCCACCCATAGCCGGCCCAACTGGTCATGACATGGCGGGCCCCGCAAGAGCCGGGCCGCCCGGCGCAAACCGAAAGGCCCCCAGGAAAAAAAAAATACCAAACGCACGCAAAGCCACACGCACCCCCGACCCGTTCCCAGGCCATCACACCACCATCACCTCCTCCTCCCCGGCCCGCGCCTCGCCGCCGCCGCCGTCGCGGCCTGCCGGCCTCCGATGGCGAAGACCCGCAAGCCTCCTCCTCCTCCTCCCCCACCGCCGCCGCCGGAGGCCCCCGCGGAAACGCCATCCCCGCAGCGGCGGCGCAAGAAGAAGGGCCGCCCATCCCTCCTCGACCTCCAGCGCCGCAGCCTCCGCCTCCAGGCCCAAAACCCTAGCCCCCCGCCCTCGCCCTCCCGCCGGGACCCCAACCCCTCCGACGACGACGAGGATGGGGCCGGGAGCGGCCGGCGGCGGCAGAAGCGCCTCAAGAGCGTCATGTCCAGCGGCGTCAAGGTCGGGGACCTCCCTCTCTCGCGCCAATTTTTCGAAAATTCCGGGGTTTGAACACCTCCCCGAGGGGTTTTTGCCGGCGGGACACGCGGCGATGCGGAGCCGTAGTGGTTGGATCTGCGGGCTCGGGATTTTTTTTTTGGGCTGTTCTGTTGTACGGCTCGCTTCCGTGGTGGGGAATCTGGCGGGGATCAGTGGAGCTCTGATAGTGGCGGTTGGGGATTTTTGCTTCTTGAAGGGCGTTGCTTTTTTGGGCTGGTTTGGAATTCTTTTTGGGGCCTCTTGAGTCCGGCCAGTCTAGGGATCTTGACCCTCGTCAGCGCTTTAATCCTTTCCTTTGAAGGGAACAGTTAGCGGATCTGACAAGTTTTGACGCATTTGACCTCCTTTTTCTCCTATTGATGGGTTGTATAAGCACTGTCCCGACTGCGAGAGGCAGAAAAAAGTCGTCGCTTTCAGTGCGGAGCTTGCTGCGACACTAGATTTTTGCTGCAATACCCACTGCATGATGTGATACTTGACGCTTTTAAGCAGAAATCGTCATGCATGGATGTGTTTGCTGTGTTAGATTTCTGTTCTGATTGTTGCTGTTTCGGTTTTTTGATGCCGCAGGAGGAGCCGGGGGAGGGAAAGAAGGATGCAGCGAAAGCGACGGGGAAAGGTAAGACTTGGAGGGAAGCAAAGTATTAGCGTTGAAGTGGTTCAGGGATTTGAATTTTTCGTTGGTTAACGTTTCTTGCGTTTGTGGGAGCAGAGGTTGCTGCGTCGGATGGGGGTGGGCCCACGGGGACTCCCCTCCCAGACAAAAAGTTGCTGCTCTTCATCCTCGATAGGCTCCAGAAGTGAGTGCCCTGGCCCCATCCTGATGTAATTCTCATCCAATAAGACTTTCTTCGGTTATGCGTGCTTATCTGGCTACCTTGCACTGCTATCAGAAAGGATACTTATGGAGTTTTCTCAGAGCCTGTCGACCCAGAAGAGGTGAGTAATGGAGCTGTGGTTCTGTTGTGTTTTCATATGGGACCTCTGATGCTTACACTCAGCAATTTATGTGTTTGCAGCTTCCAGATTACCATGAAATTATCGATCATCCGATGGACTTCTCAACAATCCGTGAGAAGCTGTTGAATGATTCATATTCTAACTTGGAGCAGTTTGAGGTAGGCTGTGTTGGTGTCTCTGTTTTGTGTTACCAGCTTTCGTTTGAATCTTTGATGTTTGACACCGCCTGTCCTGCTGTATTTTGTTGTCCTGTTTGCTGGTTTAACAATGCCTTGGTTGTTTTCTTGCACAATCACAAATCTACCTTTGTTCTTTCCAATTTAATCTTCTCTATAATGAATTAGTGTTTAGTTGATACCGTTTCAGCTGTCTACATTTCATTAATACCTTGCGAGGAACTTGATACTGCCTTTTGGTATTGCTAATAGAGTATGCTAACTGTTTGATTTTCTGCACTTTGATGCACCACACAAGAAATTCCTGAGTAACATACACTACAATATATCTCTGTGTTTTGATTGTCTATAATTCTTGCTGTTTTTGCTGGGGACCAAAGTGGGCTCATACCATATGAGTTAATGCCCTTAATTAAAGGTGCCTTTTGGGTTGGCATGTTGAGACTTCCTGGATTGTGATATAATGATTGTCACTGTATTGAGAGGAAAAAATAAAAGAATCCCATTGAATTAAATGATTTAAACCTATTCCAGATAACAGTATTAATTCTCAAACTCCTGCTTAGTTTATACTTTTGTGATGATAATAATCATTTCTAAGTAATGACTTGTGAACTGTATCCATTGTTAAGGGTATATTTTGTTATAACATAGGCTTTGATGCTAGTCTGCTAAAGTGAAGTTATGATGGAGAATTAGGCCTTGTTTAGATGAGTGGAGAGAAGTTGGCGAAAGTTGGCGAAACGTCACATCCATCCTTTTGACACTAATTAGGAGCACTCAATATAGACTAATTATAAAACTAATTACACAGATGGACTCTACATCGCAAGACGAATCTATTAAGCCTAATATGTGCCGTCATTAGCGTATTTTTAATGATGGGTTACTGTACATGACAGTGTCTAATGACGAATTAATTAGGCTTAATAGATTCATCTCACGATGTGGAGTCCATCTATGTAATTAGTTTTTTTTACACCTATGTTTAATACTCCTAATTAGTGTCTAAACATTCGATGTGACAAGTTGGCAAAATAAGTTGACGAAAGTTGGTGATCTAAACAAGGCCTTAGTCCAGATACTTGTGAATATAATGATATGCAGCTCTTCTGTGTGTTTGAGAAAAAGATGCTTGTGAATAGTGCTCCCAGAAGTCCAGAATAATAAATAGTATCAGTCAGTCAAGAGCTTTTCTAATCCGCAGTTGCACATGTACCTTATATACATTATAATGATAAATATTGGTCAGCAAATATGGAAATATTTGTTCTTTGTAACTACCAAGTTCATCCATTGACCTATGATTGCATTTTCTACATGCATAATATACAATGCATGTTGTAAGTTTTTTTTTTAATATGTGGGTTTTTGTTTCTTTGAGACTACCAAGTGCATTGGTTGTTCCTTGTACTTCAAGATTGATATGTTTAGCTTCTCATAGAAACACTGGGTTTCTTTGTATGTATGGTAAAATGAAGATTTAAGTATTTGATTTGCAGGCTTTGTAGCAAATCAAGACATAATGGAGTAATGCTTGTGCTTCAGTAATGTGGATCTTCTTTTGACATCTTGTGTTTTTCTGTTTATGCAGGATGATGTATTTCTACTTACATCAAATGCCATGTCTTACAATTCAGCTGACACAATCTACTTCCGGCAGGTAATTTTTGTACTATACTGAAATACATGTGTTGTTTGCTGTTATATTATATAACCATTCCTATCTCATGCACTGCTATATGTTCTGGATCATGTATGTTTTTTATGGTTCATTTCTTTAGAAATATATGTTAAGCATGAAACTTGTCCTGACTTTTCATTCAGTTTTGCGGGACTGACATGCAATTTGGTATGTATGTTTGCAAAAAATGTGTTGACCTTTTGTTTTCTTGCTGTAATTCTTGTGTCCTTGAACGCCATCTATTTTTTGTGTTGAATACAATGTATTCGCACTGATTGCTAAGTTTTGACATATTGACTGGGTAACTGTTTTTAACTTTCGGATATCAAAGGTTCACCTGATTTCTTCCAATGTTAATAATCTATACAGGTAGTTCATCAAGTTGGTTATTTTCCTAGCATATCTCCATCAACATGTCTCATCATTAAGACACCATATATTTGTCCCGTTGCAAAATAAACTGATATATCCTCATATATAGTCAGCTTCTTGAATGTTTTTGTTTCATGGGGAAGTTGCCAATAACCTTCTTACCTTCTATTTTTCAAACAAAAAAACTTCTTATCTTCTAGCTGTGTACTTATCTGAAGTATTCAAATAATATTCTAGGCACGATCTATTGAAGCTCTTGCCAAAAAGGATTTTGAAAACTTGAGGCAACCTAGTGATGAAGAAGAAGAACCCAAGCCTCCAGCTCGAAGAGGCAGGCCACCAAAGAATCCGAAGACGGAGGATGATGTTTCACAAGATCTATCCAATATAAAAACAAATAAACCTGAAGACAATGCCGATGCAATAAGGAAAAGGTTGACTGGAGACAGAACTCGAAATGCAAATACCCCATTCAAAGATCCATCCACTTTTCACAGTATGTTTGGTTCCTTTACTGCAAAAAGAACAGATAAATTCGGTGACTATTCAGGTTAGGCTTTACTTCTACGCATAAGTGCTTGCATGTTCTGTATGGTGCTGCACTTTTGATTTACAAACTTGATTTCTGTAAATCTTCTAGGTTCATCCAAGTGGGGTAAGAAACCTCCTAGTTTAGACGACGACCGACGGAGTACATATGATCAGCATTACTCACATAATAGTTCTCTGTTTGCTGCCTTCGATGATGAGAGGAAACTACTGGTGCCAGTAAGCACATCCCAACCAGATACTGTTTATTTTTGAAGAATTCACAAATTTTATTGTAGGCTGACTTGACACCCTGCTAACTTAACTGTAGTTCATCATTGCTGCTACTGCTTCAACAATCTATGCCGACTTGCTATGCTAATATTTCTGGTCTATCTGTCTTTTCTTTCTTGTTGTCTGAACCAGGTAGGGGTTCAGCAGCAACATGCATATGCAAGGAGCTTGGCGCGGTTCGCAGCAAAATTGGGCCCAGTTGGCTGGGATATAGCAGCAAATCGTATCCAAAGGACACTATCTGCTGGGATAAATTTTGGCCCAGGATGGGTTGTAGATGGTGAGCCATCTCAAAACACTCAGTGGCCTCCTGTTGTCACATCCACCATTCCCTCCGAGTCTACTGCTCCACCCAACGTGCCATCCAAGACCGAGGTACTCCACAAGTCTGGACTTTCTTCAAATGGAGATGTTACTGGTGAGGAGCATCTAACTCGAACTCAAACAGTAGCTTCTACATCAGCAAGCTTTGATAAGAGTTCTGAAATTTCCAGTAAAGTAAGCAAGCATGAGAATGGAGTTAAGAAGTCATGTGGTGGTATTGATAATACTGGACCTGCGCCTCCTTCACAGCACCACAGCCACAGTCGAGAAATCCACTCTAATATCAATGGCTTCACTGCTGCATCAAATGCCATGAGTCAGTTTGCTGGACAAGGGTTATTTGGATCAGGCATTCCTATGACACATGCTCAAGTGCTTGGGATGTTTTCTGGCATGAATGGCAAAGCCAACGGCTATATCCATGGACACCAACTAACTGCTGATACTCTTAAAACGGCACAGAATGGAGATGTTGGAAAGGCAACAGTCAACCCTGTGCAAGGTGCAGGTCGTGATCCACAGATTGTGAATGATAACACTCCTGCTCACACAAACTTAAATGCTGGTGTCCAGTCATCAGCTTCCCCGCCTAGGGGGAAGTTAGCAAATCCAAAGCATCCTGATCTAGCTTTGCAGCTATGAGGTCAGCAGTAGTTATTGACATAGTTTGTCTTAGCACTTTGATATGCGACTCAGAGGCATGAGCTGAATACCGCTTCTCCAGACCAAATGCTGAACCATCACATAGGCGATAAACATTGTAACTCTCGAAGTGGAGAACAGGAGCGATGAAGGAGTAACAAAAGATTGGTTTTCCGTCAGAGAATAACACAAGCGGTGGCTGTGGGAAGCGGAGCAGCTACGCCCTCTATTTGATAATTTGACCTCGGTGAATTGTTGTAAAAGGGTAGGATAGTTTGTACAGATTCTAATCTTATTGGGGATGATAATGATCAGGATGAGGCGGCGCCTGTTGTCCAATTTGTAACATTATAGTAGAAGTGGAAGTATACCCGCGAAAAGGCAGTGAATAATTGTGCCTTTTTTTTTTTCCATAGATGATCCATTCCATTCCCAAATGTATGAGTCGTCGATTGTTTCCCGTCGAGCGACCTTGGGTCAAAGCTTGCTTGAGCGTGACCCTTTGCTAACATTTTGTTCATGTTGATGTTGTGTTGACTCAGCATGTTATTGTTTTTTAAGTTGACTCTGGATGTCATTTTCTTTTTCGTCTTGAGTTGGTCATGGATTGATTGTTGGTTGCTGACGCAGTATTTGTCTCTAGCTGTGCCAATGTACCGATGATCCGGGTGCATCACCGTGATTCTGTAAGGTTGGAAAATGCTGGAATCTCGCAGGACCACTCCCAGGCTGTTGGCTCACGCGAAGGCGAAGCCAAGACGAATAGGCAGGTGCAGGAGGGGCAAACACAATGCCACGAGGAGGCCAGGGCCAGCCATTATCCGCGCCGTTGCCCATGGCACTATGGTAGGTCGAACATGGTAGGTCGAAGCCGACACCCTCAGCCAATGCTGTGCGGCACGGGGCCGTGACGGCACGTGAAGGGGAAGCGTCGTGAATACGTCGATGCCCAAGCCCTGAACGAACGGGGCGACGTCCCGTAAGTCTGTCCGTGTCTCTCGCCCTCACATCGACTACAAAAGCCTGAACGCCATCATGTTTGGTTTTTGTTTTGTCTCTCCTGCTCCGCAGCGACACAGCGCAGCGCTCTCCCATGCCAATGTGCCATGCCATTCATTGTGGCCACACGGATGGGATGATGGATGCGAGCGAGCCATCGACACCCATTACTCGGGTGCTCCGGCCGTCCCATTACTCCCTCACAGTGACGACCCTGCTCTGCTCGTACCGCCCCCCTGCGCTGTGATGCACTCCCCCCTCCAGTGCATCGGCCACCCAGCCATTCAGATCTCGTACGCATTCCCCGTGGAAAAGTGCTGTCACGTACCACGGTACACGGTCATGTCACAGGGAACTTTGAAACAAGAACGGCATGATGCTACCACATTCTGTGAGCCTGTCAAAGGATGTGCAGGCTCATCTTCTTTCTTTCTTTCTTTCTTTTTTTCTCGCGTCGGCCGTTCATCGTGCTGGACTGTTAGGAATGGGTTCGACGCTTTGCTTGGGATTCAGCTCGGTGTATTGGGGTTACTGTACTGCATTGAACAATGACGTGACAGCGACATGCACGCAAGTGGCTGATCAGGCAATTAAGTGAACATTCGTTGTTACTTGTTAGGCGATCAGGCAAGTTAACTTTCATACACGAAAATAGGAACTATGAACAGTAATAAATTAAAAAGTGTTTTTTGGGCAGAGAGATCAAAGCAAGTGATGTGATGTAGCCATGTACTAGGACGTAATGCTCATAGTTGTCTGGCATTAGCCTTTTTCTTAGATTTAATTGGATGTGTCCGAAGAGACGTTAGTATTAGCCTTGTTCAGACGTCTTCGTCAGCCTTTTGGGAGTGGAAATGAGCACTAGAAGGTTAGTGACAGAGCCCAGCTAAACATATTAAAAAAAAAAACTGGGGCCAGTGAGATCACACAAGCGCTAGATCCATCTCCATCAGTCTATCCAATCTTACTGCCCATCATATTCTACCACTAGTTCTGCACTGTGTATAATTTCTTAACCACATGCTGATGGCTCCTACATTTGTATAGCATTTCAGCGCCGGATCGGGGACACACGCAAGTGCCCGGTGACGCATCTGCCGCGCTGCGCTCGCAACTAACCACTGTCTTATTCTCCGTTCATTCTCCTGTATTCGACGTACGCCCCGTGCACTGCATCTTGATCTGCTGCTCTCTAGTGTTCGCCAGCTGAGCTCACAGCGTCTGTGCACTTGTTTTGTCCATACTCTCTCAACCACCACCAAACTCAGACAAGCATTTGGCACCAAAACCTGATGGACTCGTGTTAATTTCCCGGGTCAGCAAACGCCATGCCTGCTGCCTGCCTGTGACCACTGCTCAATCATTAGGATTTAGGCCGCGATTCTGATCAAATGAAAAGGATTTCTCAAAAGGGACTCCATTAACACCGCGAATTAAGACGGAACTGGTACAGCCGCTGGTCCCGAATCGCGACGCAATCACTGGCACTCACTGACCGCTGCAAACTTTTTCCTCGAGCATCAGGCACACTCTGCCCCCATCCTATATGGCGCCGCTGGAGCTGTTGCACCACTGCAATCCTCGCTCCCAGCAGGTAAGTTTGCTGCTCTTGGCGCTGCTCGCCTGCGAGAATCTGGGGCTGCTTGCATGCTGGGCAATTGATGAAGATGACCTCGTCCGCGCTGCAGCGAAGAAATGATGCGTCCACGTTGCAGCTAACACTGCTGCTGGTATCATGTTCATGGTGGTGTCCACTCAGCTTGTTACTACTGTCAGCTGTGTGAATAGGCATAGACTGAACTTTTTACTATTCATTCCAACTTTTCATTATTCCTCACTCACAAAACACGTTTTTCAGCAAATGATAAAGTGTTTTTTTCAGTTATCTGAACACAGCCTTATCAGCAAATAATTGTTTCCCAGAGGAATTGGACGTACGTCCAATAATCAGATCTGAACACGCATTATTTTTCTCTAGAGTGCTCATAGGATTATGTCAGAGTTTAAGGGCAGCTGACGCCTGTCAAACTGCAGCAGCCATGCCGTCTACTAGTGTAGGAGTAGCCCCATGAACCATGTTGGCCATGTCTCATATGGTAGCAAGCACTTCATAGTTTGTAGACCCAATACACTACTCATTTTTGTTTTGTATCCATCGAAGAAAATAGCAGGAGTGCATGCATCTCAGGGAACACTTTCCCTGACATGGGCCAGCAGCTGGAGACCACTCTTGGGCTCTTGGCGACTGGCGTGGGCGCGTGGCTCATGTGGCATCAGTCGTGAGATGGCACCGACAGTTTCTCTTTCTCACCCTGTCCACACTGTCATTTGGTAACCATGGCATTATTTTGTTATGCTTCAGCAGGAAGCATGCAGTTCTAGGAATATGCATTTGTCTGATTCACAATTCTCAAGGAATGTATCTTTTAAAAACGAACAGAAAGTACACTGAAGTTTCCAGCATTTTGGCAACTGAAAGTGACCTCCAGGCAGTCTGTCTCTACCACTTTGAGCCCCTGCTTCAGTGCTTCCTTCTGAATCTTCTGATTTTGAGCATCACCCCATACCCCAGATCAGGAAAAGATCAGAGGATATTTCCTTGATCTGTAAAAACAAAGGGGAAATGCATATCGTTCCACTAGTGGATATACTGATTCCCAAGGATGAACACCTGCACTGATAAGTTTTCTGACCACGCATGCATCGGCATCTTCATGATTGCTTCTAATGCAACAACAAGAGCACGTTTAACCGTCCCCACCTCTAAACAAGTACGTACAGTACATTTCCGCTCCACACTATGCAAAACCAGAGCCCAACATATTCACTGAAAAAAAGGGAGAATAACTTTACATGCATGCACTTCAGGATGCAGAACAGGCACGTTCGATGCAACATCGCAACGCATTTACGATTCATCTGATCTGAACTACAGACACAGATTTACACAGCACTGTGGATAACAGTGTGGTATATCATGGCATGGCAATGCATAACATTGATGTGGCACTTGCTGCTCCTGTCGTTTAGCTACCTGCTGCGATGATCGGTAACTTCAGGGTTTAAGAAATCAGAACGTGACACTAAACGGGTCAGAAAAATGACACTGCATAAACAATCGTCTTCCGTCGTGGAAAAACGAGGGATGGAAAATAAATTTAAAATTGGAACACCAGTTCTGACTGGATGGGATGACATGTGGGCCCGGTGTACATGGTCGTCCACATGGCAGTTCTGCTGGCTGCCGCGAATGGTGACTCCGGCCGATTTCGTCAGTACCTCGCCGTGGAAGCAAGGGCGCGAATATCCTGTGCTCCAGATCTACCGCTGCGCAGACAGGCGACGAGGGCAACGGTCGTAGCACGCGGCGGGACACGCCAAAGAAATCACTTTCGCTCACACACAGTTTTCTCTCTCTTTCTTCCCCAGCTCGCGGGAAAAGCCGAACCCCCGGAAACGAGCCAAGAACGCCCGGAGCGAGGACAAAAACCGCACAGCAAACCGCGCACGAGAACGGCCGCCGGCAGTCACAGGATCCGCCCGCCCTTTCATCCGGTTCAGGTTTCGCGTTCCTGTAGAAATTGACCGCCAGCCAGAGGAGATAGATAATCTCTTTGAAATATTGGGGATACATAATCTCGGAGGCAAAAGAGGCAAGAAATTACTCGGGAATGATTACGGCGTTAATCTTGGGTCCCGATGCAGCGTGGGGTCAAATGGGGGCCCTCTCTCCTAGTCCTTCCATTCCCATGGCGCCCGCTACGATTTCTTGCCAAATCCCTCCCGCCGTTGCCTCATAGAGCAGCAATCTCCCCCGGGTTGTCCGTCTCCTCTAGGCCTCTATCTCTCTCCACTTGCATCGCTTCCTTCTCCCTCCCCTGCTCCTCCTCCCGCCGCCGCCGCATACAGTCGACACCCGTGGCTCCTCCACTGAGGCGCACGGCAGAAGAAGCCAACGGGTATGGTTCGGTCCATTGGCTCCATCTAGGGGCATGGTTCGTTCACTGCAGATGCCCTGCCTACTAACCCTGCAATTCGTCGCCGGTTGCTGATCAGTCGAGCTCTTGATTTGGAGCTTTTTGGGGGATTTTCTTGGGGCCCATAGGCGTGTTTCGTTTCCTGCCCGGTTTGGCCGCGCATTAATAGCCGCGTCCTTGTGATAGTCCTCTCCCTCCCTCCCTCCCTCCCTCCCCTCTCCTCTCGCTCGCTCGTGTCCTTTCTTGGAGTGCCATTCTGGTTGAGGCAAAGGGAGTTCTTGGAGAGCGTCCTGCGCCGCTCTGATTCTGATGAGTTGCTTCGGGTGCTTCGCACCGGAGGCGGACGAGGACGTCAAGCCTGCCAAGCCCGATGATTCATCAGGTCCGTTCTCGATTTCCGTCCGCAGTTTGCTCGGCTGGATTTTGTGCCTTGGATTGCTGCCTGACTTTCGCTGGGAAACAGGGGCTGATGCGAGAAGAAAGGTGGCGCCGGATGTGGCCAACGGCTACGCGCACAGCTTCACCTTCAAGGATCTGCTTGTGGCGACAGGCTACTTCAACGAGGCGAATTTCATTGGAGAAGGTGGATTTGGGAAGGTGTACAAGGGCAAGATCAATGGCCAGGTGAGCTAAAAAAACGACTCCATTTTTTACAGTTTTTGTGGCTAACGAATTTATTTTCCTAATGTATTTTCTTTTTGCGGTGTGTAGATGGTGGCAGTGAAGCAGCTCGCTCAAGACGGTGTGCAGGGTAGGAACGAGTTCTTGGTGGAGGTGCTCATGCTGACTGTGCTCAGCCATCCCAATCTTGTCAGCTTAGTCGGGTTCTGCGCTCAGGGGGACGAGAGGCTGCTCGTGTACGAGTACATGCCGTTTGGCAGCCTGGAGAGACATTTGTTCGGTAACTTGTTCTCATCCAACTTTTCGTGCTTCTTGTTTAGTTTAGCTATTGTGTGCAGCGTTCTTCTGTTCTCTTTTACATATTATGGACATCAATTGAAATGCTTGCCTACCTTTTTCCTATGACTTTTATGATACATCTCTGAATTCGATTCCTTGTAAGAGGAAAATATAACCAGGGCAACCGATTGAATATTGCATTATTGCAGCACCCCAATGTGAAATTGGGTATAATGGAAGATAAAATCAACACCCTTGTATGCCTTTTCATTTTCCATTCAAGAAATAAATGATATTATTTTCTGTGTTCTTTAAAATGTTTTCCTCAGATGATGTTCTATCTTTTCTGCTGCTAGGAATATGAGAACTGTGGCCTGTATATGTTCTTTGCTTCCTCAGTTTGGGTTCACTCTGAATAGACTTCATTTTTTCAACTGAAATCCTAATCAAAATGTAACCAACATAATGAAATTTATTGCAACACCCTTCCTCCCCCAAATCACTCAAAAAGCCCACCCAACATGTAGGAGGTCTATGCATAGCAGCCTGCAAACACTCTCATCCTCACTGATGCACATGCTACTCGGTTCCTATATGGAATTATCCAACCACACCAAATCCTGGGTAACACAGACTAACCCAGTTGACATGGTTATTACATAAATAATTCAGAAATGTGATAATCACAATCTTAATTTTAGGTTTTAGTAAGCAATAATCTTGTAATTTTGGCGCATACCCTTTTGTTACTGTTTACTAATTTAAGCTAGGCATAGATTGTGCCAATAAGGCAATAAGCACAAGATAACCTACCAGTACAAATCCGTGCCAGTAATGTTCAGCCTTGACCAGAAAAACAAATAGTAATGAAGTTGCAACACCATCTGCTCTTTTGTTTCTATTACCTTCTTTTGAGTCCAGTATGTCTTTTCAACTCCTTGAAGCTAAGGTTTTCATTTGTATACCAGAATCATGAAGAGAAATTGAGGCACCTATTTAGTCTTTTGACTGCTGCTGTCCACCCTTATGTTACTTTCCATATAAAAGCTGCTAGTTTCATTCACTCATATTTTAGCAGTTGAGCTGCAGCTTTATGTTTTTTTTGTATATATATCTTAAATACAAATGTATGCCTCCTTTCAATATGTCCTTCCGGTTTGCATCTCCTTTTTCTTAGAAGCAACAGAAATGTTCTGCTATCTGTCAAAATTATGGACAAGAATGCAGCTTATTGCTTGTTTATGTTGCAAGCTGTCCAAACTGTGCATTCTCTCTTGGATCGAGTCAAGAGAACAGTGTTGCCGCTGTAGTTTGTGTATGTCTCATCACTTACAAAGTCAGAGTTATCTCTAGTATACAGCAATTGTGCTTCGCATAACTATTTCACTACGTGAGACAAACTTCACATGTTCACCAATGTTATTTGATAATTGCTGTATAGTCATTTTTTTTCCTGCGCAAGAGTGCATGTGTGCAACAACGCACTGATTCCATCATGCAACCAACACAGTATTTGCCATAATTGTTTGTTACACTTAGGAGTGACCTTGAGAACCTCTAACACTTAGGAGTATGTTCTAACAGGGTATGCCAAAATTTGTTCAGCCACATAATACCTAAGGCTAGCCTAGTAGCCTTGTCCCCACAGAATTATTGAAGTCCTGAGGTTCTCATGGCTTGTCTCATGCCTGAACAAGTGAACATGACATGTTCATCCTTATGATAACAGTGCTAGGCATGGGTATCATGTGAGCTCTCAAGTCTTTTAGCTCCTTTTTTTTTGTTTGAGTGTTTTGGAGCTTTGTGTTGCTCCTTGTTTGTGTAACTATGCTTATGGATTGTGGGTGCAGTTGTTCTGTTGGTGCCATACTGCCATTGCATGTATACATTCAATACAATATTTTTCTTTTCTTTTTTCCATACGACTGACATGTTTTCTTTCACCTTTGGCTAGATGTGCCTCTTGGCAAGAAACCACTTGACTGGAATACACGTGTGAGGATAGCTGTTGGAGTAGCAGAAGGCCTTTCTTACTTGCACAATGTAGCTGATCCACCTGTCATCTACCGTGATATGAAAGCTGCTAATATTCTGCTGGGTGAGGATTTTAGTCCCAAGCTCTCTGACTTTGGACTTGCAAAAGTTGGACCAGTTGGTGACAGAACTCATGTCTCCACAAGAGTTATGGGTACCTATGGCTACTGTGCTCCTGACTATGTTGTGAGTGGCAAACTTACCATGAAATCAGACATCTACAGTTTCGGTGTTCTTCTGTTGGAGTTGATAACTGGACGGAGGATTTATGATGCGTCAAGGCCTAAACCAGAGCAGAGTTTGCTAACATGGGTAAGCTGCTTTATTACCTTGTAATCTGTTAGTACCGTAGAAGGTCAAACTTTTGCATTGACAGAGTGCCTTATTGGTTTCTCTGAATTTTGCAGTCAAGACCATTTCTGCATGACAAGAGGAAGTTCTACCGCCTTGCTGATCCAGCTCTGCTGGGCTGCTACCCGTCATCGGCTCTGAACCAGTTAGTTGTGATCAGCATCATGTGCCTTCAAGACCAACCCCATGTCCGCCCTATCATCGCTGATGTTGTGGTAGGCCTGAACCATGTTGCAAGCCAGCCATATGCCCTTGAACGGTCATCAGTAACTATGAGCTCCCCTGGGAACAGCGGATCACCACAATTCGTGAGGACATCATCCAGAAGGAGAGGTGTTAGGAGGACTTCACAGTATGCGTAGACGAGATTACCTGCTTGTCTAGTAGAAGACAATATATCTCAATCAGATGAGAGCGTTAGGACTGTTGAAATTGAAGCCGTCAAATTCCATATAGTCAGAGCCTTTTTGATTGAGGAAGTGGTCCTGTGTGACCTGCTTGACAGAGTTCTAGAGTCTTCTGTGAGGCCAATGTTAGGAGTTCTGACCATGACTTGCTCTTTCCATGTGCTTTATTGTTTTCAGTTTTGAATTCTGTAGCCAGTGTACATAGGATCAGTGCTCCATCTTCTGAGGTGGCAAATGCATCAGTCCAGGTAGAAAAGCGAACAGTGTGATCACCCTTCTTGGGATGTCATCAAAGTTATCAGGCATGTACAAAGTTCTGATGGTTTGGTGCAACAAGTCACAGTGGTTGGTTTAGTTGGAAATGCAGAAAATATCAATTGTTGGTGGACATCTGTTCTCATACTTTTGAGCTGAATGTTCTGAAATTTATAGAGTGGCAACTGATATTCTTGGGCTAAATGCTAAGCTGCTTGCACACTAGTATTGTAGTACCAGAGTCAAAGCATAAGAGTCTAGTACTAGGGTGGAACGTTTCAAAACATTGTGGCTGTGGATTCCGGCCGTGACGATGGGTTCAATCGTCCATGGCGTTGACGTGGCCAAGGCCAAACTGATGACTGGATCCATTGAGTAGCCACGTCACGGGAACGGGAGGGGCAACAATGGGGCAAGCATCTTCAGTGGTTAAGTCACTTATGACTTATGTGTGGGACCGGATCCACATGTTAATGACTCGATTGCAGACAAAACTGTTGCAGCGCCCCTGTGGCTTGCTGCTTTGACGCAGTCGACGATCCAGTGGCACACTGGTGCTGCTGCTGCGGACTTGGAATCGATCACAGTTATGCCTTTGTAATCCTTGAATTTTTTTTTTTGGAGTCCGGTTGGTGTTGACGTCGACTCCAGACGGTTTGCACTTTCTGCGGCTAGTGATGATTTCTTTCTCTCTACTTTTTGTCCTACCAGAACCGGGTGCGTTTAGATACAAGAAGATTCCTAAAAAAAATATTATTCATCTAACTTTTTTCTATTCATCATATTCCTCCCACTCACAGAACACTATTCATCTATATTCATCTACAGTGTTTTTTGGGTCTGTAGTGTTTTTTCGGGAATCTTCACTAATCTAAACACAAAATCTTCACCAATCTAAACACAAGTCGAATAGTCGATGCTCAAAGGACTTCAGTGATGTGACCTAATTTGGGTATTTTTTTTCTTGTTTCACCGAGGCTGCCACTTTTTTACTCCTGAACCTTAGGATTAACAGTTGCCCTGTGTGTGTTAACAACTAAACAAGGCTTGCGACCTGAGCTCTAGCTCAGCTGGCAAGGTTCGGGTTCGAGTCCTCGACTCGACACTGGTACTTATATTTTCTAGGATTTAACCGGCGCATATGGTGACTTCTTTAATTTGGAGAATTTGCCGGTCCAGTCTTTCGGAGGTACTCGTAGGAGTAAGGTTGCGTACGTATGACAATGTGTGATTAAAAAAAAACTAAACAAGGCCTGCCGATCTTGTCTCTCAGTTAGCTGAACTGCGCAGCTGGCTGTCTCAAGGAGCGAGACACTCGACGTTCGACGGCCTCTCCTCGAGAGCCCACATGATGACGTGAAGAATCTACTCGTGTGAATCCGTGGTCCGTAGCGAGAAAGCTGAAAGCGACGGTGAACCGGCCGGTGAGCCCGATACGGTTCTGCTTCCTGGGGTTGCCGGCTTCAGAGAAGCTCGCACGACGCGTCAGTGGGCACGGCGGAGCTCGCGAGCGCCGCTTCCAGGAAACGGAAGAGCAGCTGCCCTGAAGGTGCGATGAACTGGTGACGCAGCTTTCCGCCGCTGACGTGCCAGGCTTGTCATTTTAGCCATTCATCTTTCGATCTTTATTTATCGAGTCGTCTTTTTCTCTATTTATCAAAGTTATCACGCATAATGCAACCAAAGATGAACTAGAGCAGTCCGATCCAACATCGTAGATGCGCGTCGGTGTAGACAAAGCAGTCGATCGTATCATGAAAGAAACACCTCGTCCTTCTCCAAACAATAAGCTCGCCGATCAATGAAGCACCTCCTCCATGGAGTCGACATGTTTGAAGATTGAGACATAGTGTACTGATGCGCTAGCATTGCGCATATAGTTAGGGCTTTTGGATTTAGGTTTAATGGAGGTTTCGGCTAGTGTTGCAAGCTTGTTAGAATGATCTCCTGACCTCCTCTATGTATATATATATAGCATACGATATTAATGGGTTTTTGTGTGTTACGCCCATCTAAACCCCAATTATATGGAACAATGACCATAACTATTTATGGAACAAAGTAGGTTGAGACACAATAAAATTGCCTTTTCTATGCACCACCAACGCTGTGGGGACACAAAAATGTAAATATCCAAGTGGAGTCGTAGACTAATCAGGCGACGGCAGGTTAGTTAGTGACCAGCACTCACCTTCTCGGCCAGTCAGCTTGGTTCTACTGACAGCAGGCGTGCAAGGGGCATGGCCCACTTCTCAGTGGAAGGGGTAGGCGTACGTAGCCCAGCTTTTGCAAATGTAGCTAGACAGCAAGAAACACTTGCGTGCGCGGACGGAGTCCACGAGAGAGTTCACACTGTCCATGGGTGGCGCCAAAGCCGCGATGATGGAGCGGGTCGGTGGACCAAGCCCACGCCCAAGGCCAGATGACATAGATAGCGCACTCCTCCGTCCTCCCCTTCCCTCCCTTCGCGCCATCTCCTTCCTTCTCCACTTCTCCCTTTCCTCACCTTCCAAAGCTTAGTACGAGCTCGTTCGTGCTTGCTCGGCTGCGTTCGCCATGGGGAATTGCTGCGGCTCCCCTGATGACGCCGTCGTCGCCGCCGCCGCGAAACCGCCGACACATCCTGCCAAAGGTTCGAGGGCGCTGCTAGTTGAGCCGCCGGTGATGGTTCGATCACGCGGCTGTGGTGGTTCGCTTCAATTCGATCTGATTGATGCTGACGCTGGTGATGTGTGCAGGAGGGCCGGCGCCGGCGGCGTGGGGGAAGGCGAGCGACGGTGGTGGGGCGGCGGCGCAAGAGAAAGGAGGAGGTCCGGGGCGGGTGCTGGAGGCGCCGAGGCTGAGGGAGTTCACGCTGGCGGAGCTGCGCGTGGCGACCAAGGGGTTCAAGCCGGAGATGGTGCTCGGGGAAGGCGGCTTCGGCCGGGTCTACAAGGGCTGGGTCAACGAGCGCACCCTCAACCCGGCCAAGAGCAGCGCCGGCGTCATCGTCGCCGTCAAGAAGCTCAACCCGGAGAGCGTCCAGGGCCTGCAGGAGTGGCAGGTGAGCGATCATCCTTCCCATCCACCGGCGATCATGCCAACTTTCTTTTGTTTCTGTCGTAGCAAAATTGAAATTCGTTTTGGATTGGATGTTCCACTGGAGGGACGAAAACAACATTTGTGCTTCACTTCTTCACATTTTCTTTTGAGTTTCGTCTCTTTCTTTGTGGAATACTGTACAAGTCAACCATCCTAGTTTTCTGTATTTCCTGCCCTTGCATCAATTATGCTCCATTATTTTTCAACCCCTCTTGCATTGGTTTAATTTCCTCTTCCTCCCCAGATAGGAACTACCTGACCCGGCGGCCATCTTACTTTCACTGCGTATTTCATACTACTACAACCATGCATGTATCTTTGCTATGATTGACGTTTGAGAACATGCTGTGGCAATCAATGTGCTAATGCAGTGTCAACGTGGCCCGTTGCTTGCTTGTCTGATTAGAGACCTGCATTTGTTTAGTCCTCGTTTCCATGTTCACTCGAGCTGTCTCCTGTGTGTGATTACTTGTCAGTTCGTTCATCGTCGCGATGATCGATCCAAGTGGCGTACGTCTCTTGACCATGTGCATTATTTCTTGTTTCCCAAGTGCAGTCCGAGGTCAACTTCCTGGGCAGACTCTCGCATCCCAATCTGGTGAGGCTGCTGGGCTACTGCGGCGAGGACAGGGAGCTGCTCCTGGTGTATGAGTTCATGATCAAAGGCAGCCTCGAAAACCATCTCTTCAGGAGTAAGCAGCCTATCACCCTGTAGTATTGACATGTATTCTACTTTTCAACGATTCTGATGTTCCACAAGATTGACAAACTGCAGAGCTAGGAGTAATTTGGTACGTTTCGGTCTCTGCTGACACTGTTCCTGGTCACTGATCACCTGCCTAACTTTTCTTTAATGATCCTAACTTAGCTATATGACAAATGCGCATCTCGTGCATAAATTTAGTCTGAATACAACAAAAACATTGTTTCCAGATCTTAGACCTCTAGATTCTAGAAGCAGTGAGGCACATTTGACTTTTGGATATTAGACAATCGTAGCATAGCAGCTTCACATGTTGGTCTGAAGTTTGGTAAGCTTGATGAGCAGGTGCCTTGTACAAGTCATAGCTGCTAGCTGCTGTTCTTGGCAACAGTAACCACACGTGGTAAAAATAAAACTGTATAATAATTGATAACCCTGTCTGACTTGCTGGAGACAAACTTTTCGAGCAGGGTGTTCGCAAGAGCCGTTGCCATGGAACACGAGGCTCAAGATCGCCATCGGCGCCGCCCGCGGCCTCGCCTTCCTGCACTCGTCGGAGAAGCAGGTCATCTACAGGGACTTCAAGGCGTCCAACATCCTCCTGGACGCGGTATGTAAACCCACCGATCGCTCCAGTTTGGACACATCCATCGTTGCAATTGCAAATAGAGTTGTCAACGACGAAGTCATCTCCGGTTGCTGATTGAGACTGACCAAACAAACACACACATCTGCATGTCGTCCAGGACTTCACTGCGAAGCTGTCGGACTTTGGGCTGGCCAAGAACGGCCCGTTGGCGGGGAGATCCCACGTGACGACACGGATCATCGGCACCTACGGCTACGCGGCGCCGGAGTACGTGGCGACGGGACACCTGTACGTGAAGAGCGACGTGTACGGCTTCGGCGTCGTGCTGCTGGAGCTCCTCACGGGGCTGCGAGCTCACGACCTGAACCGGCCGAGCCACCAGCAGAACCTCGTGGACTGGGCCCGGCCGTTCCTCGCCGGCCGGGGCAAGCTCACGAGCCTCATGGACCAACGCCTCGGCGGCCAGTACCCGCCCAAGGCGGCGCTCCATGCAGCCAGGCTCGCCAACAGGTGCCTCGCCGGAGACCCCAGGAGCCGCCCGGCCATGGCCGACGTCCTCGCCGCGCTCGAGGGCATCGAGGCAATGCAGGCGCCCGCTGGGGCCAAGGGGTCCCACCGGGACCTGCCGCCGCGGCCGGTGTCGCGCCCGTCGCCGTATCGTGATTCTTCCATGCCTCGCTAGCTGATGCGTCATCGTCGCTGTTTGAGCTTAATTAATTGCTGCTGATGAAGAACACTTTGGATTGAGCTTCGTGTTCATCTATCTAACCGATATAATGTTCATTCTCATCTTGTTAGCTTGTTAGCTTTAGTTCCTCATTACCATGTGACAAGGTTCTCTGATGCTGTCGGGAATCGAACAGCAGGAAAACCGATGGCCATATCACATAAGACTGTAAAGAACACGTGTGTAGCAAAACGTACATAGTACAGATTATGGTTTCTGAAAAATGTACATTTTACAAACTGAGCATGAATACACAACAAATTATCTCAAAACATCCTAGCATTCCAGTACCGAAAGGAAACGAGAGAGGAAAAAATTCTACAAGCATCAATGTGGTCTAGGAGACTAGACAACCTTCTAACTGACAGATTATTCAACATTCCTTCTGAAAGGATGAAGCACAGACATGAAAAACTGTGAGATGTTTAACGTGCATAAAAAAAACTGATTTTAACATTGATCCCAGACCAACAAAATTGCGATTGGGACAAGGAGAAGAGCGTGATGCCTGCACTGTTGCCCTGTCAGCGCTCTTGAGCTCCAGATGCTCTGCTCGCCTAGCCTTCTGCCTCTGCAAAATGGGACATACAAGTAATTTTAGCTTAACTGGAAGTGGTCACATTTACGATAATAACTAACAAAAAACAATTGTTCCATCGCATACTCACCGGTTAGGCGGCACTTCAGAGCATTCCTGGGCAGTTTCTACATTATAAGCATTGGCAAATTCTGTTGATTCCAAATCTTGCAACTGCTGAGCTATCTTTCAAATGTTGAACCTTGACAAAGACACTACACAATTTTGGAGTGGGTAAAACTCCCCAAATAACTTTACATCTGTGCACTAACCTGTTAATGACCGCTAAACCTAATTCAAAGCTTCATTTCGACAAATCACTACTGGTGCACCCTCTGACCTATATTTGCTGTACACTAGTTTGGTAACTGCAACTGCAGTAAACTACTTCTACAGTTATGAAACTCAACTAGAAGTACAAAGTTCCATCTGCTGCCGCCATGAACAAGACCGTACGCACTTTACTGCATACAAATTCATCCCAACTGCTAACAGGGAACATTGCAGCAATCACATCCTTCCCCATTTTAGCACATACCCAGCAGAACTTTCTGGCCACTTGACCATTGGTTGATCACGGTTCACTGGGCATCTGACCAGGATGATAACAAAGTAAAAAGTATTTACAGATGCTGACTCTGCATATCATGACTCCAAACTGATGGCAATGTCGTCAAACTTCTTACTTCAACGAGATGTGATGCTTGTTCCGCATCCTGGACTGGCACCGTGCAATTGTCAGGACAGACCAGTTTGACCAAAGGAAGGACCAAGCACCGGCTTAACATTAGCATTTACCAAGATTCTTACTGTTTGAGCACTTGATGACTTATACACATCAATACACTCTAGAAGGTCGGCGTCACATGTCAAAAGAACCCACTCAGATTCATCATCCAAGTACTTGAGGTCCACACAACTCTCCTGAGCGATGCTGAACCGCTTTACAATTTCTTCTTTTAGCTTTTCAAAACCCCAACTAGGCTGAAGTCGGAATATGCATCTTTCTTCGCCATACATGGCTTTTATTTTGAGAGAATCGGGCTTAGACTTTTGCATGTCTAACTTGTTTTCCACTGGCTTTTGTTCAGTCAGAAGCATTTGATTCTGAGATCCAGGTAGGGTGCCAGGTCTTTCTTCAGTGAACATTTGCAGTTCCCCATGGCTAGTGGTTTTCAGTAGTGTAGAGCTCTGATTCTCATCCATGTAAACTTCTTGCTTAACTGCAACCTGAGGAGCACTGCCATCCTGTTGAGATTTTGAACCACTGGAACAACCCTGGCTTGAGTTTGAGCTTTGGCTGCATGAGGGGGAGAGTGAATTAGAGCCAGAAGTATGTGAAGTGAATCTGCCCTCGCCTTGCCGATCAGGAACCGAAGGTTCCAAGTGACCTTTTTGGTCAGACAATGGATAAGTGGCATCCCCCTGTAACTCTTTTTCTGACCATGTGGTCTTGGTAAAGTTTTCATAGAGCGAGCTGAGCTGAACTGTTCCTTCAGCACCATGTACCGAATCAATCACCATTTGCAATTTCTTGAGGGAGTGCCCAACTTTCTTGATCTTCCGTGATGGCCAACGATTAATTCCATGCTGTCTGCATATTCTCTTCAATGTTGTAGGGCACACTGAAACAAGTGGTTGAAATGGTTAGCCATAGTATAGACATGGAATATCTATGCAAATAGGTAATGGAATATTAAGGCCCCGTTTAGATTCAAAACATTTCTCCTAAAAAAGCACTATTCATCCAACTTCTCTCTATGCATCCCATCTCCACACTCATAGAACACTATTCATCTACAGTATTTTTCTGGTGAACAGTGTATTTTCGGGGAATCTTTGGGCGAACTAAACACACCCTGACTGGTATGAATTTTGCTTTCAACTGTGCCAAAAAACAATTGAAGTTAAGTCAATAAATAATTCTAAAAAGCACTCCCTCCATCCCAAAAAGAATGTGAAAGTTTTCCAGCTCTAATTTGTAGCATAAAAATGAAGTTATGGGCATTGCAAGATGACACTTAACTTTAAGAAGGCTATCTACAAGCTATAGCCAATCCATCCAAACAGAGAAAGGTACTAAAACAGAAGAGGTTCTAAAGAACTGTAAAGATCTGTGGGTCAGAAGTTACCTCCTAAATTCTTTGCGGCTTCTTTCAGGCTGCCAGCAAAATGCTTCCGTAGCTCTTCCAGGCTAACAGTTTTCTCCATCTTAGTGCGCCGCTTCTCTACTGTTTTGTCGAAGTTGGAAGGGCTTGGATCTCTGGAACAAATTGGCTCTTTGACCTCATATTCTTCATGCTGCTTAAACCGTGAAAAGATTCTACCTTCAGGGCTTAGTGCAGGTGAAGTATGCCAGCCAGCCGTAACACTGAACCCTTCATCCTCTTGCTTGCTTAATCCAAATGGCAGGTCACTGTCCATTTCTTTTGCTCCCTTATTTTGAGCACCCACAAGGCTTGCTATCCATGAAGATACCTCCTCAGAGGTTTCCAGTGATGTTGTCCTCGCAGGAACTTCAATGTTGCTACAAACCTCATCCAAGTTTTCGTGCATAGGCTTGTCATAAAATTCTGCTGGGGTTAACGTACTTGCTTCAAATGATCCTTCCTCCACCAGTTCTTTCAAGCTGACAACTCGTAATGTATAGCAGGTCTGCTGTATTGTAATGGACAACGAATTAAGCATGGCCCTTTGCTCTTCGCTCTCTGTACAGTTCACTGGCAGGAAGAATTCCAAGACATAGTCAAGGCTTCCAGTTCTGATACTTCTCAACCGGATGGCAACTGCAGCCCTTAACTTGAAAAGTTTTGCATGATGCGAGAGAGGGTACTGGGTCTTGCTGTAGGTAGTAATGTCTGGGTAGAAACATGGCTCGTTTGTCCCAAATGCCCTACCAACAACACCCTCACCCCTGAACAGATGATGATCAGAGCAAGCTTGGTGAAAGCCCTTTACATTTAGGTCACGAACGTAACACGCCTCGTCCACAGTGGATACACAGTACTTGAATTTTTCATCTGAATGCCGGCTTCCTCTCTTCGCTTGACAGATGCATGGTATCCATGTCTGGGCCAGTGGCAGCTTGTGTCTCTCGCAAACAGTTCTGAGAACGTCGATTATCTCCGGTACAATTGCTCGGTACGAGGTATCAGCCACCTAACAAAGAAACAGCAACATATGTTACTAATAACAATATTTCGGCTATAAATATAACACATCATGGTCTCTATATATTTATTTACAGGCTCACATTTGCACCGGGATCACTTGAAACATCGATGGTTCTGAGATCAACCTCCTGCGAGTTTGCACAAACACAATCTTATTGAGACAAGAACGTCACCAAAAAAAGGAAGGTGAAAAGACAGATTACTTCGGGGATTGGCGTGCCCGTCAGTTAGCACGTCTTTTCCTAAGGGCATTTCATCAAACAGGTTAAGAGCATAACAGCATAGCCTGAAGACAAGCCGGGGATGGGATTGGACTTTGGGGGATGAAAACGAAGAAGACGAGCGGAAATGGGCGAGTTCTACCTTGAGAGCGCTGCAAATGTTCTCGATCTCGGCATTGTAGTTGACCTTCTGCGTGGTCATGACGAGCTCGACGACGCCGAGGCACGCTCGGCTGCGGGGCTCGAAGATCGGGAGCGCGACGCTGCCGCGGATGTCGAAGAACTGCGCGTGGTGAACGCGCGGGTACTCCTCGGTGGAGAAGTAGCGGACGTCGGGCGTCCACTCGGGGACGCGGCCGACGAAGACACGGCCGGGCAGGCCCAGGTCGGCGCGCGAGCTCTCGTCGGCGGAGAACTGGTACTTCATCGACACCGACCGGAAGCTGGCGAGGCGCTCGTTCCGGCTGTCGAGCCAGAAGGGCTGGCCGCAGGTGGTGAGCACCTGCCGGTCGCCGATGACCGTGGGCACCCAGACCTGCGCGAGCAGCTCGCCGGTCTGCGTCTGCGACAAGGACGCGATGCGCTCCAGCGCGCGCCGCAGCCGCTCCTTCACCGTGGCCTCCACCTCCTGCCTGGGCTGGAACAGCCATCCGCGGCGCGGCGGGGTGGTCGCCATCGCCACCGCCGCTGACTCGGGCCGGTCGACCCTCTCCCTCTCCGCCGGGTCGTCGTCGCCGCCCGGCGCGGGGGGCGTCGCCGTGGTGGTGGTGCTGCAGATGTCGAACAGCGGCGAGAAGCAGGCCCCCGGGGACGCGCCGGGCCCACCAGGCTGCGAGAAGTCGGAGAAATCGAACCCCGGCGCCGCCATGAAAAGCTCCTCCATGAGATCCAGGTCGCCGACCGCAACGTCCCCCATGACGCCGTAGCCCAGCAAGCCGTTCTCCTCTTTCTGCGCCGCCGGCTGCTCCATGGCGGCCGGACTATACCACAAGCAGCTCAACGACTCGAGCTCAGAGTCTTGGCATGCCAATTCAGACAAGGCAGCACGAGAACAGCCGCCGAAGCCGCAGCGCCTCAGCCAAGCAAAGCACGAAGCAAGGTGGAGGCTGGATTAACTGAGCACCAAAAAGAAGAAAACGTTAATATTGCCCGTCAAATACTCCAAGGAATCGAGCACGCAATATGGTGATCTTTTGGGGGCGCATGGCTGCCGCAACGGACGCCACTAGTACACACGACCACACAGCACAAGGCGACTCGGGGGAGGAGGAGGCACAGGCACAGGCACAGCGCTGAGGTTACGGACGAAACATCCCCATCGCGGAAAGGGAGCACAGGCACATCGCCATCACACACACACCCCGCCCGCCTCAACGGAGGAAGAAATTAGTGGTAGCGAGCAGTAAAGGAAGTACACGAGACGGCACACTAACCATTCCACCAACCGGAAACCATCCTGACGGCGGCCGCAACTTGACCACCAATGGTGGTCTGCAGCCCTCTCCGACTACCCAGAGAAGAACCCAAGGGAAGAGCTGGAAGGAGAAGGACAGAGAGAACGAGGGAAAAAAAAGGTTCTTTAAAAAAAAAATCTGCTCTACTGCATGTATCAGACGCCATGAACAAACTAACCCACCTCACTGGCATGCCATGCCGGTCTCTCGTCGCAGCAGGCAGCAGAAGCTGCTGCAGTGCGCCAATGATCAGCAACTGAAGAAGTGATCCTTCCTGTCTGCGTAAGTGTAGCGTGGATCACCGGATCAGTTGGATTCTGCTGATTGCTGAAAAGACAGGGGGAGAGAGAGGTCCGAGGGGGAGAGCTCGGAGAGGTGGAATCGTACTTGAGCAGCGCAATCCGTCGTCTCGTCTTCTGTCCTCGGAGTGCGGCCTCTTTCTGCGCCTGCATCTTTGTTTGTGCAGCCGCACGATGAGGACGGAGTCTCCAAACCGTCCTCGCTGGGTGTGGGGACCACACGAATTGCCCGAGTGGGGGCCGGAGGTCAACTGGATTCTTGTGGGACCCACGGGGGGGCAAGCCCGGTATTTCCCACGGGTGGATGACGTGGTCAGGATATGTATGCTGCAGCGGGCCCACCGTGGGCCACCCGCCGCCGTGCGCTGGCAGACGGCGTGGCGACGACCCCTGTGCTGCGGTGTGCGGCTGTCATCGTCTTGTTTGGGTTGGGTTGGGTTGGGTTGGGTGATTCGTGCGTGATTGGGTGTGGGCTGTGCTCCACCAAAGGCACAAGAATCTACCGCGCGTCTACCATCACGTATATATCTCTTGATGCGCCCGAAAAACTCACTTTTCTTTTTGTCTAGAAGCAGTTTGAAAGACAGGAAAATTATGTCGAGATTTGACTTGAGATGCACTTAAGACACTTGTATGATTCATGATCATCACGATCAAGTAATTCGTACTTGGAAATTATGACTTTGGAAAAGCATTTCCAAGTCTTAGACATGTTGCATGCACATATGTGGCTAATATGAGGGACTATTATTTATGCTCACGAAAGCATATGAGCTCAGATGGTAAGGGAGTACAGTTGACGAAACGCTAATCCTGACTCCTATAACGTACGGCCGATGGTTATAGCACACGGATATTTCTCAAGACATTTTAATTAATTAGTAGTACGTCTTTAGGCTCATCGAGCCACTGTGTTTTTTTTAGGTGAATAATATTTCGTCAGCGTAATTAACTATGTCTTTTTGCACACGGATATTTCTCAAGACATTTTAATTAATTAGTAGTACGTCTTTTGGCTCATCGAGCCACTGTGTTTTTTTTAGGTGAATAATATTTCGTCAGCGTAATTAACTATGTCTTTTTGCGTGGAATTTGGTGATAAGAGCCCATGGAACAGAGGCAATACTAGTAGCTGATCATATCCTAGAAATTTAAGCATCCACGTCACGCAATTAGATACTACCAGTTCCAAGGATTGTATATACACACACTGGCACATACTCGTATACGTGTGCACTACTTCTTGCTACGTGAGCAACAGATATTTTTTCCTTGCTGAGTAATTTGTCTTGAATCCCCGAGACAGGTCCGTGTGTGTATGTTTCAACTCTCGACTAGCTGGAGACAAAAACAAAATTTTAGCCCAAGCAAGCAAGCTAGCTGCTGGTTCGCTGCTGACTAACCTGATATTGTTTGAAACTTGGGAACCGAATAAAAAATCATGGTTTGATACTGACGTGACATTAAATTGATTGAAGAAATGTCCAGAAAGCTGCGCTTTGATAGTTGCTGCATTGGTTAGATACCTTGGGATGCATATTAGTACCGAAATTAGCCTTATAACCATGGTTGTATAGGCTGGTAGGTGAAGTAGATAGTATCTTTCAAAATTAAAGGGGTTGGTGAACTAGTACAGCCAAACTCATGTGAAGAAAAGGCATCCAGGGTTCAGACTTTCATCACAGCGTTGGGTACCACTTCCACTTGATATTTTACTACAAAACTGGTCTCTGTATAGCCATGCATGGGGGTTGGTTGAGAGCAAAGTATGCTGTCAAGGCATCAACTAATAGCTAGGATCCACTTCTAGTAAAATACGGGGGATATGCCTTTTGCATCAATTACAAGCATCTGATGAACCCAAACATATGCATAGTGCTCTCCTATATTCTAGTGTTAAATTTGGACCTTTATTAATTTAGAATGATCCTGATGATGGACCATGTACACAGCTATATTTTCATTTGAGGACTCAACCGTGTTTTTTTTTAAAAAAAATGAAGCAATAACACCTGAAATTAATTTCCATCTTTTATTCCTTATTAAAAATAAAACATAATTAATGCTTGTAAGGACTACATTGTCCTGGAACACATGTTACCTGTATCACCCTTTTGTCGGGGAGAAAAAGTAACCTTCAGAAATCAATGGGAATCCAGAGCCGCATTACTTTTACGTTTAATTGGAACACAAAAAGAAAGAAAAAAAGATGATCGGTTCTTGTGGTGGTGTGGTCATTAGGGTTTCCACATCACATGGAATAATGGTCCAAGATCCAAAGGGAATTAGTTTGTTTTATGGGGACTTGGAATCCATCTACCGGCCATGCCATACGTGCTGTGGAACGTGGCCGGGGAGGAGACTTCTGGTACCTGAACAAAAAGTATAAGAGTTCACAGGGTCCGGGGCCGGGGATGATGCGATCCACTGAAGTTAATTGCTTCTAGCGGCCACATCATGTGTGTTTGTTTAGTCGTCGTTCACAGTAAACTGTTGTTGCTTGTGGTAGCTAGTTGCTGTTATCAGTAAGCTGTGTGCATCGTTCAACGGCTATGATTGCTTCTCACAGTCAATAGGGGAATTCATTAGCAATTGGGTAATGAATCAGTTTGTATGTTTTTTTAAACAAAGATACGGGGTTCCAACAACTTATAATACCAATTGGGCAATTAATCAGTTTGCTTTTTCTGAGGGTGTTTGGTTATTGGCTGAATGCGTATAGGGTGGTGGTGCTTGGCACCAGCTAACACCCGTGGGCTGCACGCAGCTTGCCAAAGGCGATCCCATTATGCTAACATCCCTCCAATCCTTCATTGCTAATTGACGGGACAACTTGTCAGATTAATTTATCGTGACTCCCAACTTTTTCTTCGCCAGCTCGTCCCAAACTGTTCTACAATTCTCTAGACCGAAAAAAAAAATTGGTATGTTCGACTTCGGTTCAGAGTTTCAGACGCAAAGATTCACCAAACACCAGAAAAATCAGCGTCGTTCTTGGGGGAGAAACAATAAAGGATTCAGCAGAGAAATACTACAACTGATGCAAATCTAGCTCACATGGTTTTGCGCACACCGAGATGATTCTGGCACAATAATCTGCATTTGCGCCTACAAATATACCCAAGCCATTAACATGCATCGAGAGTAGGAAATCTGCAACCATGCAGTTGCTGATTGTTTTAAGCATCAACCTTTTTTTAAAAAAAAAACTCTCAACTTGTGGATCCTCCAGAATCACGATATTCTCCGGTAACCCGGCCAGTCAGTCCACCTGAAAGTACGACCACGCATCTTGCAGGTTGCAGGCCTTCTTTAGCTTCACCAGTTGCTGTGCGTGCAACCGCACTAAGCAGCAACCAACCAACAGCTGCATCTCTCCATCTATTCTAATCCCCCTGGCCATCAATGCATGCAGCTAAGGCAGCAGGCACCCGTGGAGCTAAACATATCGAGTGGCTCACGGAGCTTCACGTCGGCGCACATAATATCCAACCCTGGCACTAAACTAATTCTCCAATCAAGATACGGATCCTCCTGTCATCTGTCATGGTGTAGTGGCAAGGGCAATGCGATTAAGCTAGCAGCTTAGCCTCGAGCGTGGCTCCCGCGATTGTGATTCTTCAATTTACTAGTTTAGTGCAGCAATGGAGTATTGTTTTTTCTGTTCGTTTATATGCATGATCCCAGCTACCATTCGTCCAAGATTCCGTCGATGGCGTCAGCCAATGGAGATTCTTCCCTGCCCCGGGAAGTCTGCTCGCTCGTCTAGCTGTGCCAATCATGGCCTGCTCCTATCCGGATCCCTGAATATGTAATGCGAATTTCTTCTTCTTTTTTCCCAACACGCAAAAGCTTCGCACATCTAACAAAAACAATTGCGGCTCGCGTTGGGTGCTTGGATTAGATTAGCTTTCGGAACACGGTCACTGATCCAAGTAGTCGTGGGTGCTCGTGTACGGCTTCTATTTGTGGATAAAGAGGTGGTGATGCCTTCGTCGTCGTCATAGGTTTCGAGCCTGCCCTAACCATTCTTTTGCATGATTGGAGTGGATTAGCGGTTAAGAAATTAAAGCTGATGCGCTGCTGGCGCATGGGGTGCGGGGGCCGGTGGCAGCCGGGCAGTGCGCTGGTAGTGCCTGCCAAAAACAATTGCTCCATCGAGCTGCTTTCTTTCTAGTGGATGGATTCAGTGGAGTGCAGAGAGATGCGCACAAGGATGGCCGCATTGCAGCTTGCCATTGCCAGATCCATAAAATAGCTGTGCCATGGTTCATGGTGTTACTAGTAAGGGAGGAGGTTTAATACTTTTTTTTTTTAGTGTACAAAGCATAAGTGTAGAACTCAGTGCTTTCATTCCACTTCCATGCAATCCCTGTGTCGTTGACTCGTTTTGGGCGCAAGAGCAAAAGGTGCTCGTTCACTCGAATACGCAGAACCGTTCATGTAGGCCAAATGTTCGATGAAGGGCTTGTTTTGGGCCAGAAGTGACATTTAAGCCCACTTAATGGCCCGAGATAGCTTTTTTTCATATATATTTTGTTACGTGATCCTATGCTACGGCCGTAACAACAAATACGTTTACTAATTTGCTATATATATGAAATATATTCTGGATTTGATAAGATACTCTTACAGTAATCACGAATCCAGGTCCTGTTTGATACAGTTTAAATGCTACTTATAGCCAAAATAAGCTGCAACAAGCAGTCAAATAATTGCTTTTTCCTAGCTTATTTTGCCCTCGCTTCTCCCTACTACCCCAATTTTACTACAAAGCAGAAATTTAGGCAAACTCGTTTATTAAATAAAATGTTTTTTTCCATATTTGTGCAATTAATCTAAGAAGCGTTTCTCCCTACCGCTGTTCCAAACAGGGGCCGATGTAGTATCAGGGGGAACACGTATGGAAGTTCAAATTATTACATGACCATGATACAGAAATGTGTATGTCCTCTTACAAAATAGAGACTCAGTATGCATGCTAGAATATTTGTAGCATCAAGGTTCGTTCTTGCCGATGAGAGGGCCTGTGGCTGTGATTCAGTTTCAGGCTGGTTTCCATGAGTGAAGCAGAGTTTGCTGGTCCTCACATGCTCGGCTTGGCGCTGAGACGGGTCGCAAGCTTCTGGCCCAGGGACCTGTCGGCCTGCAGCGATGGATCAAACAGTCAGCAGTTCATTCAGAAATCTTCTCCTTGAATGGAGTGAGCACTGAGCAAGCATATGCGTGTTGATCGATGTCCGTGTTTTATTATCTGAACTTCTGAAAAAGTTAATTATATTACCTGCGACCAGTAGGAGAGCCAGATGCTCCTGATCTCGTGGGTGAGGCGGGGGTCGGAGAGCGCATCGATCCATCTCTTGATGAACCGCTCTTGCCTGCAAATCAATACAAATTCAGCACAGCTCAGCTCAAGCACACATGCATCAGCTTGTCAGTTCACTAGTACTGAAGGCATGAGCTGCACGTACCTTGCCGGGTCCATTGCGCGGTACCTCTCCCCGGGCTGCTTGAAGTTGTTCTCCTTCCTAATCACAGTCTTCTCCCGGCGTCCGGCGAGCGGGACGGATGGGATTGGGTACCTCGGCGCGTTCTTGGCCGAGTCGTACCTGGACGGGAAGTAGTCCACCTCCTCGTCGCGGTGCATGAAGTTCATGAAGCCGTCGTAGTGGTTGTTGTGGTGGGCGCACTTGGGCGCGTTGGCCGGGAGCAGCAGGTAGTTCGGTCCCAGGCGGTGTCGCTGCGTGTCGGAGTAGGAGAACACCCTGGTCTGCAGCAGCTTGTCGTCGGAGTAGTAGATCCCCGGCACGACGATGCCCGGGCAGAAGGCGAGCTGCTCGTTCTCGGTGAAGAAGTTGTCGATGTTGCGGTTGAGCACCATGCGCCCCACGGGCTGCATCGGGACAAGCTCCTCCGGCCACGTCTTGGTCACGTCCAACGGGTCGAAGTCGAACCGGTCCTCGTGGTCCGGGTCGATGGTCTGGATGTAGAACGTCCACTCGGGGAAGTTGCCAGCAGCAATGGCGTCGTAGAGGTCCTTGGTCGCGTGGCTATGGTTGGTGCCCCCGACGGTGACGGCCTCGTCCTCCAGCAACGACTTGACGCCACAGGTTGGGCGCCAGTGGAACTTGACGTAGTGCGACTTGCCGGCACGGTTCACGAGCGTGTACGTGTTGACGCCGGAGCCATCCATGTGTCGGTAGTCAGCCGGGATGCCAACGTCGTCGAAGAGGAAAGTGAACATGTGGAGGCTCTCCGGGTGGTGCGAGAAGAAGTCGAGGATGCGCCAGTTCTCCTGGATGTGCGACTTTGGGTTGGGCTTGAGCGCGTGCACCATGTCGGGGAACTTGATGCCGTCGCGGATGAAGAAGACGGGGAAGTTGTTCCCGACGAGGTCCCAGTTGCCCTCGCGTGTGTAGAACTTGACGGCGAACCCGCGCGGGTCGCGCAGCGTCTCGGGGCTCCCGCGCTCGTGGATCACCGTGGAGAAGCGCACGATGACGGGGGTCTGGACGCCCGGGGAGCGGAGGAAGTCGGCGCAGGTCAGGTGGGAGATGTCGTGGGTCACCTCGAAGAAGCCCTTGGCGCTGGCGCCGCGCGCGTGCACCACGCGCTCCGGGATGCGCTCGCGGTCGAAGTTGGCTAGCTTCTCCACCAGGTGGTAGTCCTCCAGTAGGATCGGGCCTCGTGGACCGACGGTCAGGGAGTGGTCGTTGCTCCATACGGGAGCGCCGGAGTTGGTGCTCCAGTGTGGGCTGTTGTGGGCGCTCGACGGCCGGTACTGCACGGCGAACAAACCATCAGCATCGATCGATCAACCATCAAGGAGGAAACTAAGCGAGCAGAGTGCCTCGAAGGAGGCAAGAGAGAAGAAGCAGAGCAGGAGAGGCCGGGCGTACCTTGTAGGGGTCCATGATATGGTTTGGCGCGCGAGAGAGAGCTACGTGCGCGAGGTCCCCCACACAGCGCCGGCTATATAGCGCGCGAGCCGAGCCATCGGGTGGGTGAAGAAGAGGGACTCCTCTGGCCAGTAGTAGTGGCGGGGCAGTGTCTTTTTCCTGTCGCGCGCTGGATCATTCCGGGCCTGTGGGGCTACGGCTCTTGACGTGCTACGTGTGCCGAGCTCCTCCGGATGGGTGGACATGGGCCGCGCCTCATCCACACGACCACACGCTCCCTCCCTCCCTCCCTCCCCCGGCGCGCGACCTCCAGAAAAAATGGTCACGCAAATTCTTCAGATAATAATAGATAGGGGGCGTGTGAACGCGACGGCCACAAGGTATTTTCCTCAGCCTGCTGCCGATGCCGTTCACACTACCGCTGGGCATGGGCACGGTGGGGGCGCACGGACGGCGAGGCAGGTGGCCATATGCACGTGTGTGTGCGCGCGCGCGAGAATGTTCTCACGACAAAGAAAGAAAGAAAGGAAGAAAGAAAGAAAGAAAGAAAGAAAGAAAGAAAGAAAGAAAGAAAGAAAGAAAGAAAGAAAGAAAGAAAGAAAGAAAGAAAGACGAGCATCGCACGAGCGTCCACAGCTGAAAAATGACCAGCAGCCGATACATAGAGCAACGTCAGGTAGCTCAGGGCACAGGACTCGAGTGCCAGTTTGTCCAGCTTCCAGCAGACTCATCTGGCTACACATGCAATTTCCGTATACGCCGTCCAGCGCAAAACAAAATCACCGTCAATCGCATTCGTATCATCGTATGACCCCATCCTCTAAATAATCAGTGAACTGGCCGTATTCAGGAAAAACAAAGTTGCCGTATTCAGGAAACAGAACAGTGCACTGGCCGTACTCAGGAAACACAAAGCTGCCGTATTCAGGAAACACAAAGTTGCCGTATTCAGGAAACAGAAAGGAATCCATCTGTAGGTGTGACTAGACTAGATAGTCGCGAGAAGACATCGGCATATACATTGCGGTAATAAGACCCGGTAATTCAGTGGTGGTGTGAATGTACAGCAACCCAAGGTACCAACAACACCAATTTTAGCCATGACATCGGAGCCCTCATGTATATGCAAGGTTCAGCTAGTACACTCGGTTTATTCGTCTTTGGACACAGAATCTAGACGCTGCCTATCAAATCTCACCGGGTGTATAAAACCAATGAACCAGACAGGATCTCAAAATGCCAACTACAGGTCATATGATGGGAGTACGATTATGATCATCAAATTCTATTGGCCCAAGTTTCCGAGAAGTCGCTCCACTGCAGCATGAACATTCCCGGCAGTAGCGATCAAGGCCCGGAGGTTCTCCTGGGTGTCAAAGAAACCCATTTCTTGGAGCTGAGATAGCTGTGTTGCATAGAGCTCTTCCGGAGGCACTGCAATTTTTGACATAAAACTTGGTCAATGAGAAACCTTCAAGAAGTTTTTCAAAAAAAAAAAAAAATCTTCAAGAGATCACATTTGGTGGCTCTGCAGTATTGATTCCTCCAGCTCCAGTAATAAAACAGACTATGAAATGCATACTAACCATTAGGAGCATTTGGAACACCTAGGCCACCACCAGCACCAAGCCCGCTGAACATGTTCATCAGGGTATTGAGGTTGACATTGCCTAGCAATCAAGTTTACACAGCATGTTAAATAAATAAGGGCATATGGAAGTCAACTTAGAAAGCCAATCTTGCCTAACAAATGTTTAATTCACTCAAGTCTGCAAGAATGACATAAAACTTTCTTCTCGCTAAAGACTGGGGATCCCAGAGGAAGCTTCTTCCAGTACTCGCTTGGGTCCCATAAGACATTTAATTGTGTTTCCTATTTGTCACTTAATATATTCTCCTGTGAAACTATTTTTCTATTTAATTGTAGCTCAAAGAATGTAAATAAACACCCATCAACAAGTCCAAATGCAAATGAAGGCTGGGAAAATCAATTAAAATTTGCAAATAGAAAACAGTTTGAAAGAACATACCTGCACCAGTGCCTGATTGTGTACGCTCCCTGAATCAAACAACAAAAACAGTTCAAGGTGCAGTTCGTTCATAAAACAATGCATAGCTATACCAGAAGAAATGGGGAAAATCCCATTATCCTATTTTTAGGCTCAAGAAGCAGATAGTATCTTATCCAAAAAAATGCTGGAGGTCAAAAGTTTGGATGCTCACTGTCCAGCTTGTTGTTGACCAAGTTGTGACATCAAGGACTGCTGGAATGAAATTAATTGCTACAAAAGGGAACCAAGACCATTTAGTATTTCACATCATTACATGATGCATATGTGACTAGAGCAATATGATTGATCACCTGCAATGTCTCAGGAGATGTCAACTGGCGAAGAAATTCCGGGTTCTGAAGCATGTCTCTGACTTGAGTGTTCGATTCCATCATATTGCGTACATTTGGGTTCATATTAAGCAACTGCATTCAGGAGACATCCAAACTCTATGTATAAGGCAGGGCAAGAAATGTGTACTTCATCATTTCACAACATAAGTACTTGAAGCATCATACCTGATTCATGGACTGAGGATTAGACATAATGTTCTGCATCATCTGCATCATAGTTGGATTTTGCAAAACCTGACTCAACAAGGAAGCATCAGAGCCACCGCCACCAAGCATACTTCCAAAATCTGCTGAACCCAACCCTCCTAGGCCACCTGCCGTAGCACTCCTTGTGTTGCTAGCAGGAGGCGGCCTTGCTGCTCCTTGGGCAGCACCAGCTGTCGATTTTATGTCTTAGAACCAAAATACACACAATAATCAGCAAGAAAAAGATGGGAGATCCAAAATGTACCACTTGAGCCCCAGGGATTTGGAAGCGGATTAGTATTTGGAGCTGGAGACCCTGCTGCTGGGTCTGAAGCTGTAGTTGGAGCGTTTGCAGCTGGGTCCCTTGCTTGGTTAGACCCCTGATTTCCTAGAAGAGCTGCAAATGGGTTTGGATTTCGATCACCCTCGCCAGCCATTGTCGTTGCATTCAGAAAAGGCTCTTGGACAGTTTCATACATGCGGCGGAGCATGTTGAAACCTTCTGGAGAAGATTCGATGTTGCTCATGGCTCTATCTGTGTTCCGCATCATCTCCCTCATAAGCTCAGGATTCCTAGCTGCTTCAACAGTCTGGCGCAGGATACTTGGATCATTGAGGACATGGGCAAGATCTGGATTACGATCAATGAGCTCACGCATTTGAGGATTGTTCATTATTATATTGCGTATTAGATCAGGATTGTTCATCAAATTCTGCATGAGTGGCATATTCATTATTTCCCTCATCAAGTTGGGGTTCTCAGCTAGCTGTTGTTGCATCTGGTCTAGTTCTGGGAGGCCCGATCCAAACAAACCCAACCCTCCACTGTTTGCAGCCCCTGTAGAACCCAGACCTTCCAACAAGCCACCCAGACCTCCTGCTGGGGAACTGGCAGGAACATTAGTGGGAGTTTCTTGGTTGGCTGCAGGTGAAGTTTGTGCTGGTGGTGGCGCAGCACCTCGCACCATGTGAATCGTATGATCTGTCTCCACACCTTCAAACAGGAAAACAATATAGGTTATAGGAGTGAACAATACTGGAATAAAGGAACGCCTAACTGCTTAATGAAGTTCCCAAAATCAGGTAACAGCTTACGAACTCAAAACATTAAACATGCTACCTCTCAGAAAAACAAAGTGTTCCATCATCAAACTATCCTAATTCAGAAAGCACTGATTTCTAATTGGTGGTAGCTGTCAACATAAAGTTCTTGTGCACGTGAACAAAAACTTGAATAAGCACAAATTAAAATACAAAAAGGTCCTCCATAAAATCCCAACAGATCCTCACATATCGATATTCGACGTTCTAGCAGAGAACTCTAGTTATGCAGCATAAGAAAATTTTAAGCATAATCAAGTTTGACCCACAGGCAAAGGAATCTATTGTGACGGCATAAAAATAAAACACCAATAGTAATGTTTGATGTTGCAAAAGAGATATCACATCAAATGTTCCCTCCATTGTGATTTTTAAATGTTGTCGAAGGTGCACAGCTAAGATGTATAAAGGTAACATTGCCATATAAATGTGATCAGGTACTTGCGAGTGCAGATAACAATTGGTTGGGTGCAAAAAGTTATTATCGGCATGGATCAAATTTGCAAAGTAGTGAAGTTCTTTCCATTACATCTACAGCCATTCTGTTTAATGGGAGTAGGCATGTGAATAACGGCCCCCGTAAATAGAAAGGATGGCTCATGTTGACATCTAAAGACGACAAAAGGTAACTGCTATCGATAACGGCTTACATGTGAATCACAATACAACAATAAAAGTTGACGATAAGTATTTGCTACCAACACACCTAAAATTATGGGCTAGAACACAAAATGGAAATGATGAACTTTCCAGGTCAATGGATCACTAAGATAAGATGCCATCTTGATGTCAGCAAAATTCAGCATCCAGCATGATATGCAGAATTTCTGGACAGCTGCAGAGCTGCTGATAACTCTACTATCCTAATTTTCTGACCAATGACCATGCAGCAAATTGGCAGGGCACAATGCATGTAACGCTCAATACAACTTGATAACGCTTCCGCGAACCATCAATCAACAAGCAAGCCTCCCTGAGCTCATCCTACATGCTGCATCTACCAGTTCATACGTGTCTCCAAGGAACCAAGCTCCTTGACCTCCCGGCAAGGCATATATTAACAGGAATTGCATCTAACATACCGCCACTGTGCCACTGGAGAATCAGGACTACAACATGGGAGTAAACATCGTAGCTCACGCATAGACTCAAACTCAACTAATCAAATCGACCACAACGTAATCAGGAAAAATCACGAGCCAACGGGAGAATGTTCTCAGAAGAAGAGGGGCAAAGCACGCACCGTAGCTGGCTAGGGTTTGCTCGTCCTTCAAGATCCGGCCCTTGTAGATCAGCCGCTGCTGTGGCGCCGGCACGTCGCAGCTCTCGGCGACGATCGCCTTGAACGCCCCGACGGTAGCGCTCAGGTCGGCCCGCACGGCGAACTTGGAGCCGTTGGCGCACCGGATGTGCAGCGTCGCCTGCGCGGCGGCGGGCTCAGCGCCGGCGTCGGCGTCACCTCCGCCCATGCCCTGCACCGCCTAGGCTCGATCCGCCCGGGAGGGCTGCCTCTCGCGCTCCGATCCGGCTCTAGGAGTTCTCGCGCGCCACGCGACGCGACGGAGGAGAGGTGATGAGAGGGGTGGGGTGGTGGACTCGCGGCTTCGGTCCCCTTCCGCGTGCGCTGGAGGGGCCTGGGAGTCTAGCGGGACAGAGGAGGATGAAGGGAACGAGAGGAATGATCACACTGGTGGGGAGCCGGAGGGAGGATTAACGGCGGAAATTAACTTCGCGACAGGGATGGATGGCCGTGATTCCTTGCGTGCTGTCAGAACTCAAGTCTGCAAGAGCCGGTAGAAGGTTCTAGAACCGTTAACCCTGGTTAGCAACATGTACGGTCCTGTTTTGGAAAAACACGGCCTCTCATATGCCTTTGGATGAAACCCAGCTAAACCGTTTTCAAAATTAAACAGTTTCACATGAAAATCTACATAAAGCTCCACAATTGATTTACAGTAAATAAGAGAAGCTAGGGAAAAAATAGTTTCGCTAACTTTTTCTCCCATCCCAAACACTACTGTCTCTTATAAAGTTATAATCACTACGAGTCTGATTAGTTGAATTCTAATTATTGTCAAGCTAAAATCATGGCTTCTCAAAGTATTGGCATGCCAAAGTGAGGGAAAAAAATTTAGGCACTTAGTTAGTTTAGTGTCAAAAATCATCACCAATACCTTTGCGACTTGGATAAGCTTCTAGTGATTTGTCATGGTTTTTGGCTAAAAATGTTGGCATGCCAATTTGTTAGCAATAAACCATGTGATAGCAAAATTTATTCGGCATGTCTTGATTTTGATTAGGCAAACATTGAAACCCAACCAAGCAGCCCCTATATTTCAATACAAAATCTTTTTTTTTTTTGTCAAAATGTTCCGGCCAAACAAAAAGTTATTTCATCATTGAAGTTAAAACGTCAGTCTTTTAGGATTTAATTTTACATAGTTGAAGAAATAAGTGGGACAACAATGATACGTTGGAATAGTCTATTCAGACTCTCACTACTTAGGCAATGTCACTTACGGTTTGGTGGTTGGTGTGTCAATCAGGAAAAGCAATCTGCTTACTTTTTTTTAAGACGATGATTTGATTTCTTTTAATCTATTTTGTAGCAAGGTTTGATTTTTGTCGAACTTGTGTTGTCTAGATTCTCCGGTCCATGTTCTTTCACTGGATATTAGGGTTCTTGCTAAGCAGGTGATTATTGTGGTTTGAATGCGCGGGGTGAGGGTGCATGTGTCTTTGTTGTACTATAATTTAGTGCAGATTTTTAGCTTCAGTCAAAAGAAAAGATGATTAAAAAGTCCGTTGATGCAGTTTATTTTTAATTATTCACACCTATTTAAATTTATTACAAGTTCTGAATTTATGAAAAGATAAGTTAATGACAAAACAATTCACAAAGAAAGTAAATGAAACTTGCATAAGCAGCAGCCACATAAGGCAACGTCACAGGATGACAGGACTTAGCTGCCGGTTTGTCCAGCATCCGACAGCCTCATCTGGCTCCCAATCTGACTGTTGAAGGCACTGAATGGACTGATTCTGACGACAGCCATCCAACAACCATCATCGGCTCTTCATACAGCATTCGCAAAACAACATCACCGGCAATCGCATTCCGTATTCAGGAAACACAAAATAAGCCATATTAAAAATATGTGGGTGATCGCATTCCGTATTCACGAAGGGTTACTACATAAGCCACGAGAAGTCATCGGCCATGTACATTGCGGACTTGCGGTGAGCCCCGGTAATTCAATGGAGGTGTCTATGTACAGCAACCCAAGGTATCAACAACACCAATTTTAGCCATGACACCAGAGCCCCATGTATATGCAAGGTTCAGCTAGTACACTCAGTTTATTCGTCTTTGAGCACACAATCTAGATGCTGCTTCTCAAATCTCACTGGGTGTATAAAACCAATGAACTAGACAGAATCTCACAATGCCAACTACAGGTCATATGATGGGAGTACGGTTATGATCACCGAATTCTATTGGCCCAAGTTTCCAACAAGTCGCTCCACTGCAGCATGAACATTCCCGGCAGTAGCGATCAAGGCCCGGAGGTTCTCCTGTGTGTCAAAGAAACCCATTTCTTGGAGCTGAGCTAACTGTGTTGCATATAGCTCTTCTGGAGGCACTGCAAATTTTGACATAAAACATAGTCAATGAGAAACCTTCAAGAGTTGTTTATTTTATTTTTTTTTGAAAAATCTTCAAGAGATCACATTTGATGGCTCTGCAGTATTGCTTCCTCCATCCAGTAATAAAACAGACTATGAAATGCATACTAACCATTAGGAGCACTTGGAACACCTAGGCCACCACCAGTACCAAGCCCACTGAACATGTTCATCAAGGTATTGAGGTTGACATTGCCTAGCAATAAAGTTTTACACAAGTTGGTAAACAAATAAGAGCATATGCAAATCCACTCAGAAAACCAATCTTGCCTAAGCAATGTTTAATTCATTTCAAGTCTGCAAAAATGACATAAACTTTCTTGGCTAAAAGACCGGGGATCCCAAAGAAAGCTTCTTCCAGTGCTCACCAGTTCACACAACATATTTAATTATTTTTCTTAGGAAAAAGTCCAAATTGCTCCCCTCAACTATAAGCAAAGTCTACATAAGCCCCTAAACTATTTTTTGGTTTATTTTACCCCCTAAACTATGTCATTTGGCCTATTTTACCCTCTAATACAATTTGTCTTTTTTATTTTTCCAAAAGATAGTTTAGGGGGTTATGTAGACTTCATGTGGAACTTTTTTCTACTTAATTGCAGCTCAAAGAATGTAAAGAAACAGCCATCAACAAGTCCTATGGAAATGAATGCTGGGAAAGTCCATTCAAATTTGCAGATAGTAAATTGTTCGAAAGAACATACCTGCACCAGTGCCTGATTGTGTACGCTCCCTGAATCAAACAACAAAAATAGTTCAAAGTGCAGTTAGTTCGTAAAGCAATGCATAGAAATACCAGAAGAAATAAATAAAAAAATCCCAATATCTTATTTTTAGGTTCAAGTCTTATCCGAAAAATGCTGGAGATCAAAAGTTGAGATGCTCACTGTCCAGCTTGTTGTTGACCAAGTTGTGACATCAAGGACTGCTGGAATGAAATTAATTGCTACAAAAAGAAACCAAGACCACTTAGTATTTCACATAATTGCATGATGCACATGTGACTATAGCAGTATTTTTTAGCACCTGCAATGTTTCAGGAGACGTCAACTGGCGAACAAATTCCGGATTTTGAAACATTTCTCTGACTTGGGTATTCGATTCCATCATATTACGTACATTTGGGTTCATATTAAGCAACTGCATTCAGGGGGCATCCAAACTCTATTCGTAAGGCAGCACAAGAAACATGCACTCCATCAAATATTCCACAACAAAAGTACTTGAAGCATCATACCTGATTCATGGACTGAGGATTAGACATAATGTTCTGCATCATCTGCATCATACTTGGGTTTTGCAAAACCTGACTCAAGAAGGAAGCATCAGAGCCACCACCATCAAGCATACTTCCCAAATCTGCTGAACCCAATCCTCCTAGGCCACCGGCCGTAGCACTCCTTGTGTTGCTTGCAGGAGGTGGCCTTGCTGCTCCTTGGGCAGAGCCAGCTGTCGATTTTATGTCTTAGAACAAAAATACACACAATAATCAGAAAGAAAATGATGGGAGATCAAAACCATACCACTTGAGCCCCAGGGGTTTGGAAGCGGATTAGTATTTGGAGCTGGAGACCCTGCTGCTGGGTCTGAAGCTGTAGTTGGAGCATTTGCAGCTGGGTCCCTTGCTTGGTTAGACCCCTGATTTCCTAGAAGAGCTGCAAATGGGTTTGAATTTCGATCACCCTCGCCAGCCATTGTTGTTGCATTCAGAAAAGGCTCTTGGACAGTTTCATACATGCGGCGGAGCATGTTGAAACCTTCTGGAGAAGATTCAATGTTGCTCATGGCTCTATCTGTGTTCCGCATCATCTCCCTCATAAGCTCAGGATTCCTAGCTGCTTCAACAGTCTGGCGCAGGATACTTGGATCATTGAGGACATGGGCAAGATCTGGATTACGATCAATGAGCTCACGCATTTGAGGATTGTTCATTATTATATTGCGTATTAGATCAGGATTATTCATCAAATTCTGCATGAGTGGCATATTCATTATTTCCCTCATCAAGTTGGGGTTCTCGGCTAGCTGTTGTTGCATCTGGTCTAGTTCTGGGAGGCCCGATCCAAACAAACCCAACCCTCCTCTGTTTGCAACCCCTGTAGCACCCAGACCTTGCAACAAGCCACCCCCACCTCCTGCTGGGGAACTGGCAGGAGCAGTAGTGGAAGTTTCTTGGTTGGCTGAAGGCGCAATTGGTGCTGGTGGTGGTGCAGCACCTCGCACCATATGAATCGTATGATCTGTCTCCACACCTTCAAACAGGAAAACAATATAGGTTACAAGAGTGAACAATACTGAAATGAAGGAGTTAACTGCTTAATGAAGTTCCCAAAATCAAGTAAGAGCTTACGAACTCAAAACATTTAAACATGCTACCTCTCAGAAACACAAAGTGTCCCATCATCAAACTAACTGCATTCAGAAAGTACTGATTTCTAATTGGTGGTAGCTGGCAGCATAAAGTTCTTGTGGACGTGAACAAAAACTTGAATAAGCACAAATTAAAATACAAAAAGGTCCTCCATAAAATCCCCACAGATTCTCACATATCGGTATTCGATGTTCTAGCAGAGAACTCTAGTTATGCAGCATAAGAAAATCTTAAGCATAGTCAAGTTTGATCCACAGGCAAAGGAATCTATTGTGACGGCATAAAAACAAAACACCAATGGTAGTGTTTAATGTTGCAAAAGAGATATCACATCAAATGTTCTCTCCATTGTGATTTTTTAATGTTGTCGCAGGTGCACAGCTAAGATGTATAAAGGTGACATTGCCATGTAAATATGATCAGGTGATCAGGTACTTGTGAGCGCAGATAACAATTGGTTGGGTGCAAAAAGTTATTATGAGCATGGATCAATTTGCAAAGTAGTGAAGTTCTTTCCATTTCATCTACGGCCATTCTGTTTAATGGGAGTGGGCACGTGGATAACCCCCTCCCCCCTAAACAGAAAGGATGGTTCATGTTGACGTCTAAAGACGACAATAGGTAATTGCTATCGATAATGGCTTACATGTGGATCACAATACAACAATAAAAGTTGACGAGAATTATTGCTGAACTCAAAATGAAAAGATGAACCTTCCACATCACTGGATCACTAAGATAAGATGCCATCTTGATGTCAGCAAACTCAGCATCCAGCATGATATGGAGAAGTTCTGGACAGCTGCAGGTGATAGCTCTACAATCCTAAGTTTCTGACCAATGACCATGCAGCAAAACCTAACTTATACTTGGCAGGGCGCAATGCATGTAACGCACAATACAACTTGATAACGCTCCGCATGGATTCAGCATATTCAGAACATTCACGTCAAGGCATCAAAGCAACATGAGTTTCTCTTGAACTGCATCTTTGCTACCGCGAACCATCAATCAACACGCAAGCCTCCCTGAGCTAATCCCACATGCTGCATCTACAAGCCTCCCGCGAACCAAGGAACCAAGCTCGTTGACGTCCCAGCAAGGCATATATTAACAGGCATTGCATCTAACATACCTCCACTGTGCCACTGGAGAATCAGGACTAAAACATGGGAGTACAACATCGCGGCTCGTGCATAGAGTCGGCTAGTCAAATCTAGCCCAGGGTAATCAGGAAAATCACGAACCAACGGGGAAAACGTTCTCGGGAGAAGAGGGCAAAGCACGCACCGTAGCTGGCTAGGGTTTGCTCGTCCTTCAAGATCCGGCCCTTGTAGATCAGCCTCTGCTGCGGCGCCGGCACGTCGCAGCTCTCGGCGACGATCGCCTTGAACGCCCCGACGGTAGCGCCCAGGTCGGCCCGCACGGCGAACTTGGAGCCGTTGGTGCACCGGATGTGCAACGTCGCCTGCGCGGCGGCGGACTCAGCGCCGGCGTCGGCGTCGGCGTCTCCTCCGACCATGCCCTGCACCCCTAGGTCGATCCGCCCAGGAGGGCTGCCTCTCGCGCTCCGATTCGGCTCTAAAAGTTCTCGCGCGCCACACGACGCGACGCGACGGAGGAGAGGTGAGAGGGGGTGGTGGACTTGCGGCTTCGGTCCCCTTCCGCTGGCTATTTCGCTTGGACAAGAGAGTGCGTGCGCTGGAGGGGGGAAGAACGGAACGCGAGGAATAATGACACCCGGAGGATTAACGGTGGAAATTAACTTTGCGATAGGATGGATGACCGCGATTCCTTGCGTGCTGTCAGGCCTGACTAGGGTCTCTTGTAAAAGTTATACCATTATTCACTACGGGGTTCATTGGTTCGATTCTAGTTGTTGCCAAGCCAAAATCATGGCTTGTCAAAAGTAATGGCATGTCAAAGTGAGGGTAAAAATTTTAGGCACTCACTTGATTTAGTGTAAAAAAATAATCGCCAATACATTTGTCAATGATTTGTCAACGTCTTGGCTAAAAATGTTGGCATGCCAATTTGTTGGCAATAAACCAAGTGATAGCAAAAGATATTTGGCATGCCTTGATTTTAGTTGAGCAAACATTGAAACCCAACCAAGTAGCCCCTACATCTCAATACAAAGTCAATTTTTGTCAAAATGTTCCGGCTAAACAAAGTTATTTCATCATTGAAGTTAAAACATTTGTCTTTTTGGATTTGACTTCACATAGTTGAAGAAATATGTGTGACAACAATGACATGTTGGAATAGTCTATCCAGACTCCCCTACCTAGGCAATGTCACTCACGATTTGGTGGCTGGTGTCTTGATGCAATCTGTTGGTTTTTTTGGTGATACTAGCAAGTGCTTGAGCGTGATAGTGCTTCCGATTTGCATTTGACGGTAAAGGTAAAGGGTGTGTTTAGTTACCAAAATTCCTTTTACTTAAAAAAAAGCTACAAATTTCTCTAAAAACACTATTTATCTAACTTTTGCCTATTCATCACATCCCTTACTCACAGAACACTATTCATCTATAGTGTTTTTTTAACTGTATATTTTCGGAGAATTTTTACCCAATAAGAGCCTAAGGCCCTGTTCAGATTACAAACTAAATACTATTTATTTTAATTTTGTTCTATTCATACTATTCCTTCTACTCATATAACATACTTCCAAGATTTACTATAGTGTTTTTTTTAAGCCTCAGTTGATTAGAGATGAAAGTGGGATGGGAAAATCCCGTCCCGACCGACACCGTTTCCCGACCGTTCCGTTTTTAAAAAAACATAAAAGTTGCTATTTTTAAATAATTTTATAGCTGTATTTTACCGTTTTATTTCTACTAGTTTCATAAATATAGAAAAATCCCGTTCCAACCGACACCGTTTCCATATTTTAATACCGTTTTCCGACAGTTCCTTATCGTTTTCATCCCTCGAGTTGATGATGCAATGTGACCATCTTTCCAGCCCGGCCCATCTGGGGGAGAGAGCGAAGTCCAGGAGTAAAAGGGAGGCCGCGAAACCCATGGGCGGGTCCAGCCGGCAGCCGCCCATAACCTCTTTCTCTCTCTCTCTCCCTGGTTTGTGCTGTGCCTCCTGCTCGGAAGTAGCAGCCCCCGCCCCACCCAGCAGGCCAGCAACCGCGCCGCGCCGCACCTCCGACTGCGCTCATGCCATGACGACGCCGCGAGGGCGCGCTGACCTGTCGCCCTCGCCCTCTTCCTCATCTCCGCTTCTCTCCCGCCTGCGCTCCGCGGTCTCCAGTCTTGTGGTCAGTCGCGGGACAAGCCTTTCTGTCACGCACCCTCCTCTCAAGCATTTCGTCGAGCACCTCGCCGGCGGGGCGCTTGATCGAAGCTCTACCTTTCTTTTTGCTGACGTCTTCGTGTTTTTGTCAGTCGCGGCAGTACAGCACGAACAATGGAGGCGACGGCACTGGTCGGCGGAAAGGTGGTGCCTCTTCCTCCGCGCCAAGGCCACTCAGGCCAGGTGATGCCTTAATCTCCCTTTGAGGGGCGCGGCGCTGGCTACAGGAGCCCCGGTGTAAATCGTATTTAGACCACTTCGTCTTTTTGCGATCGTTAATCGTCTCCCTATGCCGGAGAGATTGTTTCCGACACAGCTATGTATTGCTCCTGGTCACATTCACGTTGGATGGTTTATTGGTTTTGGTCTACTGGAATGTGTAACCTATTTAGTAACAATTGCCATTGTAACTAAATAAAGGGCATCCAAAGCTTTGTGAACCTAAGACGGTTTACAATGCTGCCACGCCAGCTGGCTTATGCTTGTAAAGCCTAAAGTTTTCAATTCCTGCAGGATTCGTGGATCCTTCAACATGGAGGCATTTTGACTCAAGGGCTTTTGGCATTTACCTCGATGCTATACCTAAGGATGCATTGGCGGTCCTAAAAAGGCTCAGACGGAATGGTGCATAACTATTCTCTTAACTATTTCTATTTATGAGTCGAGAGTTTTGATACGCCAGTCTGAGAGTCAGGCCACATATATTTCTTCCATACACAAATGTAAGGCGTACATAATTCAAACTTTTGTAACTTACCACAGATGAGTCTAGCAAAATAAACGTGGTACAACTGGATTCACATTTGAGCGTACATTCATATGGTTAGAATTTTTGCTGCATATCTAGCAATCCTTCTAATATGTTCATCTTTCAACACACATGTTTCCCATTCATATTGCTATTTTTCCCTTATTTATATTCAACCGAATCAATGTGTCACAGATGCCTGCTACCAGCTACCAGAATTATGCCAATCATTGATGGGCAACATAATTTCTATGATCTACCTTAAATTCTCATGCACTAGTCCAGCTAGTCCATAGTATTTTAAGATAAATTTGTAGTCAAAAGGTTCAACTTATAGAAGGTGGACAGAGGGAATACTATATTACATAGATAATGAAATTACTGAAATCTGTTACTATGTTTTTTCTATATTTATTTTCCCTCTTTCTATAGTACACAAACTGAACAGCTCTAACATATCACAAGGGAAAATAAGAAGGCAACTCTGTATCACATGTCCCTGCAATGCATGATATTGCATCTTATTAAGTTATTCTATCATGATTCAGTTGCTATTACCAGCTACCACCATTCATATATATATCATTTGGTTTGAAATCTAAAGTTGAGATGAAAGAGGCAAGAGTTACAAAATTTTCAGCTAGATGCTTTTGAAACTCGTTAACTCTGTCTTCGTCTTCTTGATTGTTGGTTGGATTCCTTGTGACTTGTGAGATCATCAATATTCTTATTGAAATAGAACATATAGTTTTTACCAGTTGAATGTATATAAGAATGTGTGGAGTATTCAAGGTAAAATTTTCCTACAGGTTTTGAAGCTTATCTTGTTGGGGGATGTGTGAGAGATTTGCTACTCAAAAGGGTACCTAAAGATTTTGATGTGATTACCACTGCAAGTCTCAGACAGGTTTGGTTCATTCAAACATCATGGGTGTTCTTTTTGCTGAAAGTTTTGATGCCTTATTCAATCGACATGCTTCTGTTTCTTACAGATTAAGAAAAATATATTCAGGCGATGTATGATTGTGGGCAAACGCTTTCCAATATGTCTGCTTAAAATGCGTGACTCAGTAATTGAGGTTGGCTCTTCATAGAAACATCATGGTCACATGTATTTTTTTTCTAGCAATGGTCACTCACATTCTTTTTCATTTGTTCTAACAGGTTTCGAGCTTTCAAACAATTGGTAAGCATGCAAATAAAAGTGAAGAGGCAGATTATTTGGACGAGTTGAATGGCTATGATGATAGGGATATTCTTCTCTGGAAGAACTCTATGAGAAGAGACTTCACAATAAATGGGTAATCTTTGAAACTCAGAAGCAATTCTTTTGTGAGGGATTGCAGGAGATATTTAGTAACAATGTTGTAATACTTGTATGGCAGTTTATTCTTTAACCCAATGAACTTCAAGATTTATGATTACGTGAATGGAGTAAGGGATATGAGAAAAAACAAAGTAACAGTCACTTACCTCAATCTTTATTTAAGCATGGATTTAGCAGTGTTTTGGCTTTCTATTCCTTTTTTCCTTTGGCTAACTTTTAAATGAGCAATCAGGTCTGTACAGTGATTCCTGCACATATTTCTTTCATGGAAGACCCTGGTATGTGTTTAAGGAACAATTTTATTGATGTTGCCTTATCTCACCTAGTAAAATTTACATCAGTATATTTCAGCCAGGATTTTACGTGGCTTGAGAATTGCTGCTCGCCTTGGTTTCCAGTTTTCCGGTGAAATTTCTAATGCAATGGAGGATTTTTCTTCATCAATAATTAAAATTGACAAGGTTTACTTTCTTAGTTGCCCTGAAAATAAATTACAATCATCTATGGTGTTTTAAATAGTGGGCTACAGCATTTAGCAGAGAGCTTTGCTCAGCTACTATAACCCGCTGCTTTATTAAAACACTGTCTTGGCGGCACCTGGTCAGCTGCTATAGCCTGCTATTTAAAACACTGATTTATGCATGTTCTCTTATATATTTTTCTTCTTAGCTCTGCTTTTGGCCTCATTTACTGTGTAGGCAAGGTTGATGATGGAAATGAACTATATGTTGTCTTATGGGGCAGCAGAGGCTTCATTTAGGTTACTTAGAAAATATGGACTACTTGATATTTTACTGCCTTTCCAGGTAATTTAAAAAATGCCATCCTGTTGGTAAAAAAGTATATTCATTATCATGGTGTTGTCAATTTTCTGCTCATTTATCAATACTGAATGCCAATTTATGTTTTAGGCAGCATATTTGTCTGATCAGATGAAGAGTAGGTCAAGTGACACAGATTTGATGCTTATGGTGAGTAACTCTGAAAATGTGTGACCTTGAACTAGAGTAAAGAAGGATTGCATTGGCTCACTGTCCGTTTATTTATTTGGTCCTTCTGTAAAAGGAAATTACGGAAATACTGCATTCTTTTGTGCATGCAGTGGGTAGAGTGTTCTCTCTTTTTTTTGGGTAAATACAGCGTGTTCCCAATAATGCAATCTGAATTGAAGAGCTTATTATTTTTTTATTGGCCTACCATTTGAAAATTCTAGTGTTATAAACTTTTGCTATGATTTATAATTTCTGTGCCATCTATCAACAGTGATATATGTTGCTTCAGAATGTACTTCCTATTAATACCCTTTTAGATTTTCTGTTACCATAATGCCTGCCATGTATAGGTCGAGCCGTAGAGGTTATATGGTTGTCCTTCATTATAGTTTAATGTGATATGATACTTGGCTTTTAAGATAAGGCTTAATATGTTGTCTCATGCTATTGATTTCAAATCTGCAGAAACTATTGGCTAATCTTGACAGATTATTCTCTGCAGACCGACCATGCCACTGCTCTTTGTGGTAAGAAACCTTAAATGCCTATTTTGTGCCTTTTTATTTTATTTTTTGTTCTTATTTATTACATGTATAAAATGATGAGTACTGGGAATGCTAACATGCTATGCCAGTTGATTTGGCTTTCACTGAACTTGGCAACTGGCTGATATAGTGGTTCCTTTATGTCTGTAATCTTGCTCGTTTATTTCTAGTGAGTGGTTGTTGTGATTTATAACTAGTATCATCACCTCGTGCTCATATAATCAACAACATCTCCTTGATTTCTAGATCACACTATTAAATATATGCATGACTTGCAGCAGTATCAGACTTTACCCAATATTTCTGTGGAAAACGCCTGGGTGTTCTGCAGTAGGTTATAGTTTTCCCATGGAGGCCAGGGCACAGTCACAGTTTATTTGTCTCTAAATTGAGACACTTGTATTCCAAACCACATTAAGTCTATGTTTGGTTGTTCATCTTTTGTGCCTACCAATCCTATCGTCTGAACAGGAAAACCTTTTCATTTATTTTCAATTTATTTGGTAACCAAGTAGCATGACCACCAGCATGAGCATTTTTTTTTGCCATGCCCATGACATTTCGTACTCTGCAGGCTTGCATTGTTGGTATTTCACACTGCACTGGTTATTTCTCCACAAGACACCCTGGTAATAAGAGCTTTTGGTGCACTGCTGTATTTCGGATCATGGGAAAGCACAATTGAATTTCTGAAAGAAGAAGCTGGATCCCCAGTTCCGTTTGTCCCAGAGGCACTAGGGCCATCTGGGACCAAGCTGGACGATCTTATGGAACAAACATCTCACCTCGCATCACTAGTCAATTCTTCAGTACTTACATTGACATGTTCAGATGCTCTGGAGCAATCACTAGCCAGATTCTCAGAGCCTCCACAATTTTCAGGAGTAGTAAGTATTTCTTTACCATATTTCTAAACCGCCCGACGGTCTGGGACAGCTTACCTGCACCGTATCTTCTACGTTATGCATAATGGTGTTTTTTTTCCAGGTGCTCGCATCCAACAACGATAGGGGCAGGTTGTTGAAAATATTTGAGGCCCTTGATTCTGACTTGACTTCATATGACGAGCGAAGATGGTTGCATAAGATCGATTACTATTCACTGAAAGATGGGTTTCCTGCTGAGGTCCGGTTTGTCCTCGGAAAAGTGATCATGGACACTATGGGCGATAAATTGCCGTGTGTATCTGATGAGGATGCTCTGCTGTTCTGATAGTCTGATAGAGCCGGATCCACAATATACTTTAAGCAGTACCGCAGCAACCGTCGCTGGGAAGTGGAACAAATTGCTCTTATTTTTTTTTCATTGCTGCTAAGCGTATACAAGTGTTCATATTTTGCTGGTGCTGCAGGATAGCAACACCACAAACCTACCTACCGGCGCATTATATTGATGTAGCTAAATTTAGCTTAGAGAATGATAACTATTTTTTTCTTATATATTAAAAAGAGAGAGAGAGGATGGTGTGTCTATGCTCTCCATTTTTGTTGGATGACATACACAACGTAGTACGACACATTACAGAGAAGCTGAGAGCACATCCTGTATTACGGGACACTTTGGGTTCTTCCGTGTTACAGGAAGATCGTGGCCATTGGAGTGGGAAGGAGGGGACTCGATGCGAACCCAGGAATGCCATTTTACGCAAAGCCCCTGACCTCAACAGCCAAAGTCCCAATCGGTACCAAATGCTTTCCCGTCTGCACCGCTGCCGCCGCCTCCTCCTCGCCGGCGCCGCCACTAAACACGCCGCGGAGGATGTCCTCCCCGAGAGGCTGTGCTCCACGTCTGCCGCGTCGAGTCCAAGCCTGTCGATATGGCGGCGGAAGAAGGAGATGGGGAAGGAGGGCCTCATGGCGGTGGCGCAGCTCAAGCGGCTCGCGGCGCTTCCCCCGGCCGGCGGCCACCCGCGCCTGGAGCAGTTCATGGGCTCGCACGTGTCGCGGCTCCTCCGCACCGACCTGCTCGCCGTCCTCGCCGAGCTGCTCCGCCAGGACCACGTCATCCTCTCCATGAAGGTTTTTCACTCCCGTCCTAATAAAAAGCTGCCTGATCTACTGTTTAGTCTCGAGACCAAATGTCCACATTCTGCTTTACGATTGTTTGCCGTGTACACGCCTACAAGAATCTGACTTGCTTGAATGGAACGGCATCCAAGGTGGCTTGCTTCCTGGTTTGAATTTGAATTGCAAAATGGGAATTTCAATGAACTTTGTTAGGCCAAATTTGAAGTACCTACTTTGTGTGCATTTTCTATTGTCACGCATTCAGGCTGTTTGCATACTGTTTTTTCCAAAAAACAATTTCAGCATATGAAGAAACGGAAAATAGGAGTAATAAACAGAGCACAGGAAGTTGGATGTAGGAGGGCTTTAGAGAGTACTACTAATAAACAGAGCAGAGGGAGGAGTTGGTCAGTTGGATGTTGGAGGGGTTTAGACTCGATGTGTTTTTCTTCTCTGTTGTAATTATCCATCCCATCTCCGGTCATTGGCTGTGAGTTCCTGATCTCCATTAATCATTTGTGAGGATTCCTATGCATGCCTAGAAAAAGTAGTCATATAATTCCTGAGTTGCACAAGCATAGAATTTATGCTTGAATTGTGTTATTTGGTTAGTATAGTAGGGATTTTAATGCTATATCTATGCAACATGCTCCATGAAATGTAGAACCCAAGTGCAATTTTGATTGATTGCATCTTCTAATAATCAGTCGAAATGATTTTGCAGTGTTAAATAGCTTATTTGATACAATTTATAATACTTGGAAACATTCCTTCAACATGAATAATTTGATTGGTCCTGGTGTATTTATCATCACAAACTGAAATTTCTGGGGTTTATAATATAACTTTTAGATTGCAGTAGTCCAATAAGGCAATAACTCAGAACCTAATCACATTATTTGGCCTCTCAAGTATGCAACAACGTTTAGCTGGCATAGATAGGTTAGAAATGAAACCCAACATGAGCGGCATGGTTAAGAGGAATAAATAAATAGTAGTACCAATAGTAGTAGAAGATGTTTGATCACGGTTCTGGCATGTGCAGTACTAATTTCAGTGGAACAGCTAATGAATGAAAATCCTCAGTTTTCCCCGTCTGGTTGGGGACTGCACAGCTTGGAGATGCTCCTATGTCGTTAGTTGTTATCACATCTGAAGTTTGGTGTAGTCTTCTGGATGATTAAGCATTTATTTGTTGCTGCAGATATATGGGGTTGTGCGGAAAGAAATCTGGTACCGGCCTGACATGTACTTCTACCGAGACATGCTGTACATGCTTGCGAGGAACAAGAAGGTTGATGAGACGAGGCAGGTGTGGGCAGACCTCAAGTCTGAAGATGTGCTATTTGATCAGCACACTTACGGCGACATTGTGAGAGCCTTCTGCGATGCTGGCTTAATCGATCTGGCGATGGAGATCTATGAAGACATGAGGAGCTCCCCCGACCCACCTCTGTCGCTGCCATTCCGTGTTATCCTGAAAGGGCTGGTCCCGTACCCTGAGCTGAGGGAGAAGATAAAGCAGGATTTTTTGGAGCTTTTCCCCGATATGCTTGTATATGACCCACCAGATAGCTTGTCAGATGTAGATGATGAATTCAAATTTTGATGAATATATGCATTGTCAGATGTTCTTGCTTCAATGCTTCCTGTAGTTGACTTGATGACTTGGTAAGGTCTACGACGAGTTCTTCTATGCATTGTAGCCAAATTTGATTTCTGATTACCCTGTTTCTTTTGCCAGATCAGATCAATTGTAAATGTACATGTAACTAAACCTTCGTTCTTTTTGTTCTCTGGGCTGAACACCAGCTTTCTTCTCCCTTTTTATGTGAATCATGTTTGTTAGTAAGCTCCACCTTGAGAATTTTGTGTTCCTTGGCAACTATGTCTGAGACGGACTATAGACTACAGCTTACCGCAAATGACGCGTGGGCCCGCACGCGACTAGGCCCACGCGTCGGTGACCGAATCCGTCTCTGCAGTAACTGCAGAGGAATCGGGCCGGTTGCCTGCGGAATTCCGATACCTGGTCGAGGCCGCAAGGTGCTCCCGTCGTCATCCTCGCCGCAGCCCCGACGTCGGAGGCCGGAGATGGAGAACCCGGTGGTGCTCCGGGAGTGGTTCGACCGCGTTGATGCCGGCCGAACCGGCAACATCACCGCTCCTCAGCTCCAGGTCCGCTTCCATCTCATCCTCGTCTCCGCAGCTTCTTCCCCCCAATTCTACCTACCAACTCCCGCTTGCTAGAGGAGCTGACTGCTAACTATCGAGCAACCCACCAGAACGCTCTCGCCGTGGGCAATTTAGACTTCCCTCTCTCCGTCGTGCAGCAGATGATAAGGTTGCTCTTCCTCTTGCCCTTGGCTTTTGCTTTGTTAACTTTTTGCTGTTCAGTTGTTTGATTGGGTGTTGACTTGAGTAAATTCGACGTGATTCCGTGCAGGATGTATGACTTTGATCGGAACGGCACCATGAGCTTCGAAGGTTGCATATGTAAATGTCGAGCTGGTTTAATCGAGCTCAAATATTAACTTGCTTTGACCTGACGCGATTTATCACTGTGTTTTTCGACAGAGTTTCTGGCTCTTAACAAGTTCCTTCAGAAGGTATTTGGGCTCTATGTTTGGATCTTCTGCACAGCTAGGAATTAGCATTACTAACTGATGCAAGCATTTTCTGCAACTTTGTAGAATGATTCAAGAGTTTATAACTCTATACTGCAATTTTTGTTTTCCTAATCAAGAATGTGACATGTTTTGTTTGAATGCGCAATTGCCTATGAGAATGCTATTTAAGCTTCAAGTTTGAAAAGGAAATGGCCTGTACAAAGTTGTAATTTGCAACATATAGACATGTAGATATACATATACCTTAGAGTAATGGACTCGTTGTAATGCATCTCTCACGAGCAAACTCCCTGTTTGACTGCTTGTATTTCCCTGTTGTTTTCAATTTGCAGGTGCAAAGTGTCTTTGCCACCCAAGAAAGGTATTATGTTTCATGTGTTATAGAAATTGTATCATATATAGCATCCAAAAAGTGTTGATATGCTTACTTAAGCGTTTGTCAGAGACTATATTTTTCATGAGTTCTAGCGTCCTTTAATGTGCTTCACTGTTTCTTAAGAAGCTATAACCAATACTTCTGTTTGTGATATCTTGTAGTCAGGAGCCTAGAAAGATGATAATTATATTTTAAGGTTAAATCATTCTTTAAGCTGGAAAACGATACTGTATTTACATATCCCTTTGCAGCATAACTTTCCAACAAACTGAACAACTTGATCAGAGATCTTATGCCAAGTTGTCCTCGTCATATAGATCTTTGTGAAATATGAAATTATGAAGTTCCTTGGTCATATTCCCATCCATAACCACCTCAATAAAGTTACATCCAACAACGCTCAATACTTCCACAGCACCGAAGTACTTCGTTTCAGTTTAAAGTACTGTTTTTATCCTCGGCACTGGCCTTTTGTTTGGGTAATAAATGAAACATGCAGCACCGTTCTTGTTATGCTTATGCTTTTATTTATACCATATTTTCATTTACACTATATGCACACAATTTTTCTTGTTTAAATTTCTCAGCTTTCTCATTAACTTCAGGGGTCGTGGATTTCTCAGTCTTGAGGAGGTCTATGAGGTAATAATGACTTCTCATGTCTTGAATAGTGAATCTATGTATCTTCGTTGATTTTAGTTCATTGTGTTTGTTACACACACCACTTTTCCTACCCCACATCTTTTCCTTGAATGAGCAACATTTTATAGACCTTTTGTTTCTAATTGCATCCATCTTTCATTACAGGCATTAATCAAGCTTAGTTTCTCATTGGATTCACCTGCATTCTACTCAGTTTGTGAGGTAATTCATGTTCAGTTCTACCGTAAAGTTTGCCCATGATTATGTCTTTGCTTTAGAGAGTGCATCTTAAGCCTGTTTAAATTTCAGTTTGGTAAGAGGAGTTATTTATCCAACTTTCCATTGCTGGGCCGTCAATTTTCTATGGGTTGTTGAAATAGGTCATAGTACAATTTAGTTGACAACTGAAGCTAGGGGCATAAAGCTGATGCAAATTTTTCTAAATTATTAACTAATAATCTTTACCATTTTATTCACTGTCTCCCAGAAAAAAAAAATATATACTGCTACCTTAAAACCTTCCTCCTTTGTTTGTGCTAGAACATTAATTTACTGCAGACACTGGTTAGACTTTATACAATTTTTTTTTTTCATTCAAGACTTCAGATTTAATTTCACTTCAATCAAGCATCATTGTTTGTTCAATACCAATACTTTGGCATGTGCAGAGCTTTGATAAGAGCAAGAAGGGGATGATTCATTTGGATGAGTTTATCTCACTTTGCATTTTTGTGCAGTCATCTCGGTATGTACCCCACCAATCCACCATACCTACAATTCTTCTACCTTCTAGTTATAATGTTTGTGGAAAAGGATTGCTCTGCTTGTTCAGTTTGCGTCGAATCTGAAGCATTTTGTGGTCTTTTACTTGGTACATGCTGTGATCTCATGATCAATACTATTCACTATTAATTCTACCTGAATGACGAGTGGTACTTTTTAGATGCTGTCCATGATTTGCAATTTTAAACAGTATTTTCGAAGTGTTCTGTGGTAAAATGTATGCCCTACTAATCTACTTGCTTCATTTCTGTAGTAACTTGTTCAATTCATTCGATACAAGCAAGCAAGGAAGAGTGAGTTTGGATTTTAACCAATTTGTTTACTGCAGTGAGTTCCTATTTCCTGTGTCCATGTTACTGCTGCTCTATCTCGCCCTTCACATTCAGATGATATATTTTCCTTGAGCACATAGAAAATGATAGTTTGTCTTTCGGCTGCCTCATCCTACAGCGGCAAACTGCAGGATATAGCTTCTACTTGACACTGGTAAATGGCGGCACAAACAGTTTGCACTGTGAAGGCGAAGATTCACCAACCAAACCTTACTTCGGCATCGGCAGCTGGATGAGATGCACTGTTAGATTTAACATGCACTTCATTGTTTGTGAAACTAGGCCTCTTTGTGGCAGCACCACTTCGTTGAATATTCTTCAGGGTCGACTGCTCGTCATTTTGTGCCCAATACTCCAATTGACTATAATTATGTCATGTATATATAGAATGAGACATGGCAATCTGTGGCTGTATTTGTATCAACATCAATCGATCCAGATATACAGTGTTTTGTACTATGATTTTCTTTTGTTTTCATTTTTTTTTATGGGTCCTTGTGGTGTGTCCGTATTGCCGCCTTGGTGGGCCAAACCAAGCCCAATGTTGAGGCCTTTGCCAATACTTGGAGGCCCACAAAACAGTCAATCGTTCCCCTCAAAAAAAAAAAAAAACCAGTCAAGCGTACCAGTTGAGACTCCACCAAAGAGCTCTGAGCTTTGCTCTGAGGTGGAGGCAGACAGCCAGTTCGCCTCGCCTCTCACCGGTCACCACTCACCTCCGCTCCGCCCATGGCGACCATCTCTGCGGCCCTTGCCATCTCCTTCCTCCCGTCCCCTACTCGCTTCGCCGCCCCCGCTACGCCCTCCTCATCCTCGCGCATCAAGGTAAAATTCCTTCACTCCCTCCCCTCTTGGCCTCCTCCTACCTAGCGCCATCTCTCCCTCCTCATCTGGCGTTATTCAGTTTCGTGTTCTCCATCTTCGTGCAGAAAGCCGCGCGCTTTAGGTGCTGCGCAGGACCTTCTTCCAGGGAGCAGGATCAAGAGATCTCCGCCGCTCCTCCCACACGGCTGCCGGAGAAACCCGCTAGAACGCCCCCTTCGTCTCTGCTGGGCATTTCCACGAGCACCTGGTCTGCGGGTCTCGCTGGTCTGGGGTTCCTGGAGACTGGCTACCTCACGTACCTTAAGCTCACAGGCTCCGAGGCCTTCTGCCCCATCAGCGGCGCAGGCTGCGGCGACGTCCTCGAGGGCGACTATTCGGTCGTCTTTGGTAATCTTAATCTCTTGCGTTTTTTAGGGCAATCTCTTTGCGTTGTTGTTGCTGACCTCCTGTCGGTAAATTTGAACCAAATTGTGGCATTGAGCTCATGAGATTCAGACTGATTTTGAATTGACAATATTGACGTGCTTTGCTTCATGTCATTTACTAGGACTTTTATAAAGCTAACCGTGTTTTAATTCCAATTTCCTAATATTTTTTATTATGGTATTTCTTTTCCGAATCGCCCTATGATGTTAATAGACTGCATTGGTCTAATTTGATTGAAGAGGTAATCACAAACCCGCAATGCTATACTCTATTTATCTAAGTATACTTAGCAATTGGTTTCTCCTCAATTTTACAGGGATACCCCTTCCCTTAGTTGGTTTGGTGGCATATGGTTTGGTTGCAGCACTTTCTCTGCAAGAAGATGGAAAGGACTTGCTCCCTGGATTGGACGATCTGGATATCCAATTAACATTACTTCTGATTGCTACTTCTATGGCAACTGCTAGTGCTTATTTTCTTTACATTCTAAGCACTAAATTTGTTGGGGTGTCCTGTTCTTACTGCTTGTTGTCAGCCTTTCTCTCGTTCAGTCTACTTTTCATCAGAGTAAAGGTATGTGGTCACAAAGAAAAACATTGTGTTTCTTCATTTGAACTTTTAACCATGTAGTCCAGTTTACTGATCATGTTCAGTATTGTACTTCCAGGACTTTGGTCTTGAACGTATCCAGAAGTTTGTTGGCCTTCAGTTATCTGTAGCTGTCATTATAGCTCTTGCTTTGACAAATTCATACAGTTCAGCTACTACTCAGTTGAAGGGGTAAGGCTTCCTCCTTAATGACACATATTCTGATCTCTGGATTGGTTATGTACTGAATCACATGACATCTGTGATTAACATCAAGAGTTTATTGAATTTGGCTTCCACCTCTCATCTGTCTTGCTGCTTTGCTTTATTTTGTTGTTGTTTTGCTTAATACACTATGTGAACTTACATGTTTACCTTTTATTAATGCCATTGGAAATGACTTGAAGATTCCCTTTTTTTTTATTTTATGCAGCACAGATGATTTTGTATTAGAACCATATGAAACAGAGATAACAACCGAATCATCCCCATTTGCTATTGCATTGGCTAGACATTTGCACTCTATAGGTGCTAAGATGTATGGAGCATTCTGGTGTTCTCATTGCAATGAACAAAAGCAGGTACATTCTATTATAGTGCTTGTGTATATACGATCTTGTTCGTTGTTGCTTCACTGACCAAAGTTCCAAAATAAAAGTGTCCATGTGACCAGAAAGTGAGGCAAGAATCACTTTTCAAGTTTACCAAATGTTCATGCAGATGTTTGGTCGTGAAGCTGCAAAAATTCTAGACTATGTGGAATGTTTCCCAAATGGAGCTGGTAAAGGAAAGAAAATGACTCAAGAATGTCAAGCTGCTGGCCTCGAAGGTTTTCCAACATGGGTCATCAATGGAAAGGTAGTTCCCTACTTCCCTGCAATTTTGATGTCTTCACAATGACATTATGTGTTCCTTCCGTGGATCCTTGTCATGCAGCATGCTGATGCATAATTTGATGTCAGCAACACCTCTATTCCACTTTCTGTATAGAGAAAACTTAATGATGCTAACCTTCAGTTTAGAAGAGGCTTACCAGCATTCAAATTTGCCTTCAGATTTAATCCGCCCCATTTGTTTACAAGTTGATTCTGTACATATTCAGGTTCTGAGCGGTGATCAGGAGCTTGAAGTTCTGGCAGAAGCATCAGGTTTCGTTGCTGATGGCACAGAACAACCCAAGGAGATAACACCGAATTAACATTGTAGCTTTCCGAACAGGAATTGGGAGCTTCCTGTACCAATAATATGGATCGAGCCTCTAGATGTCGATATGCACTCGAGCAGTTGCATAGTCTACTAGACAACTAACCACTATAAGTTTTAGCAGCTCTGCTTGCTCTTCGAGAAGAGAAAACAAACGCCATGGCAGCGTGATGTACGGCCATTTTGTAGACTCTAGCATGTACTGTAGATGTGTAATCCTACGCAAACGCGCGTGTTCATTTCAAGTATATATAATGTACTACTACTATGTAATTGCTATATGAAAGTTCGATGGGTCCTGATACCCGCTTACATGAAGTTTTAGTTCAATTAAACATCACTTGGAGAGTTGAAATACATTTGATAATCTTTCTTTTATGTCGAAATTTTTGTTCCAAATGAAATGTTTTGATCTGCTACAGTTCCTAACAAGTAATTCATGAATGGACAATTCTATTCGCTGATCTATGACCATGATCATGATGAAGCCAGGTTGACCATGATCATGATGAAGCCCGGTTGCGGTTTGAGCCAATCACATATACCTGTCGTCATGGCCACACTTCCAAGTGCACGAACGGCGTGAACTGAGTCTAGCTGAGTTGGCAAGGGTCCTTGTGGTGGAACCTGTCCACCTGGGTTCGAGTCCTCGACTCGGCACGGGTGTCACATTTTCCTGGATTTATTTCAGGATTAACCGGCATTGTTCTTTCAGTGGTATGCGACATCCCCGTCGATTGCAAGACACCTGTGGTGACTTCGTCAGTATCAAGATTAGCCGGCTCAGTCTCTTGGAGGTGCTCGTAGGAGTAGAGATGTGTATATGTATTCATAGGGGTGAGTGTGTGTGCGTTTGTGTGAGCGTCTTCGATTGTACTGTCATTTAAAAAAAAGTGCACGAACGGCTGACGTTACACGTGGATGGAAAGGGCTGGCCAATTCCCAGCTCAAGCTCAATAGAAGCCAGAAGGCGACGCGAACCAGACGAACCCCACGGGCGCCTGTGTCTTGGCAGTTCGCACCTCGCTCAACCGCGCGCCACCGCGGAGGCCGCCACAATGCCGAAGAAGATGGGCGTCAACAACAAGGCGGAGGCTGCCCGCGCGCGGCGCGGGGAGGCGGAGCGCCGCGACCGGGAGGCGCGCGCCCAGGAGGAGGCCTACTGGCAGGCGGCCGAGGGCCCCCAGTCGCGCTCGGCGCGGCGACGCGAGGAGGACGCTGAGAAGCGCGCCGAGGCGGCCGCCCGCCGCGCGGAGAACCGGCGCCTCGCGGAGCTCGAGCAGCAGCAGCTCGCCGCGGCGCGGCGCCCCGACCGCAAGGCCGCGCGCGTGGGCGGGCCCGCCGTGCCCAAGGTCACCGAGGCCGAGCTGGCGCGCCGCCGCGAGGAGGAGCGGCTCCGCCTGCAGCGCGAGGCCGACGCCGCAAAGAAGCGGCAGGCGCGCACCGCCGACGAGGTGGAGTACGAGCGCGTCGTGCTCGTTGCCAACACCAACAGGGACGACTCAATCATCGAGGCGCGATCTGTGGAGGACGCGATTGCTAAGATGGCCATCGCTGCCGAGCCTGCGCTACCGCCGGATCGCCACCCCGAGCGCCGCCTCAAGGTCTCGTACAAGGTATCCAGTTGAGTTCCAGATGAGCTGTGAAATGGAACTTGATCACCTGATAGCCAATCAGCAATTCTTGGTTCAACTTCTGAAGATTTTGTGCATACTGATGCAGGCATTTGAAGAAGCAGAGCTTTCAAAGCTCAAGGAAGAGAAACCTGGTCTGACTCTGCATCAGTACAAAGACATGATATGGAAGCTGTGGAAGAAATCCCCAGACAATCCCCTGAACTTGTTGTTGGACTGTTGGGTATGAGTTGTTCTACCTTTAGCCGGACCGGTGTCGCCGAAGGTCTGTAAGAAACCGGCCCGTAGTTGGCAAACGGCGACTTGGCATGGCCGTGGCCATGACCATGGTGGCATAGTCACATAAAGTAACTATCCCGCCCGCTCGGCATCTCCGTGAATCCATCCGTCCTCCATGTTTCGTACTCGCGTAAACTACGCTTGATTACGCGGTTCGGGTTAGGATCTGAGAGGATGAGTAGGAATGCGTACACCGATGGCATGATTCCCCTTCTGCTCTGCTCGGCCGGCAGGCGACAGGGACACACGGGAGCGGGAGCCCAGGAGGCGCCGTGCAGTGCGATATAGCTGTGAGGAGGACGATCCCTTTGCACCACCAGTCGCCTTTCACCGTAAATCCAGCGGCGGCGACGGGCCGACGGCGGGGCCGGAAGCGCCATCAGAGATAAATAAGAGGACGGATGTAGGGGGTTTCTGAAAACAATCAGATCGCGATTAATAATCGCGATCCAATTTAGGGGGGTAATTGAAACAACGCGGATCGAAGTTATTAATCGCGATCCAAATGAGGGGGTTTAATGAAAATAATCGGATGGCGGTTAATAATCGCGATCCAAATTAGGGGGGTTTTCTGAAAAATGTCGATCCCCTCCCCAATTGCCGGCCGATGCCCGACGTTGATGACGAGCCAGCCGGGGGCAAGCGGCGGCGCCCCTGGAACCAGAACACCTACCTCTCCTACACCACCTCCGGCGGAGGACTACGGCGATGAGATGAGGGCCGGACGCCGACGGGAGGCCACGCTGGATGGACAGACGGCGCACGGGCACCACCGCTCCCCGTGCCGGTGTCTAGACCATCGAGATCTATGCATCGTTCAGAAGCTTGTCGCTCTAACCACCGCGCCGGCGCCGGCGCGCCTCTGTGCCGCGTTCGCGGCATCCTCCCACTCGGATTGGATTGATACCGCCGTCGATTTGTTTCCTGTCCAGTGTCCACCAGATTTTCACCGGGCGTTACATACTCAAACTCGTTTGTTGGCAGGTTGCTGATTGAATTTAAGATCGAGTTCGTGCTTCGTAGCTACATTTCCGACGTGAAGTTCCAGTTGATTCTTCGTTGTTGCCATCCTGTAAGGCTGTAACGCATCTCTGCGAACCATTTCGCGTTTTGTACTGTAGAGGCCAACTCATTTTGTTTATGCAAATACGAGTTCTGTAAACAAGAGAGAGGGAGAGAGACATCAGATGTACAAGGCTGGATTATGTATGTGAAAAAAGAATATTTATTATTTATTCATTAGTGGAAAACTAGAAAAACAAACAAATCGCAGTTCTGTATGACTGTATGTAAGAATTTTGCTTTTAAAAACAGATTTACTCAAAAATGCTGGGCGCAAAGAGTTATTTCCTTCGCATTTCTGTATATGTTCTGTCACCTGTGCAGCTGATACTGCGCCCAAGGGGATCCTGCAAGACCTGATTCATGCTCTACCTTGTTCATCCGATTTTGCAGACTACTCTTAGGAAGAACGAAAATGATGCCTTCATGGGAGTTGCGAGACCACAGACCAGTCTCATTTCCCATTGTTATTCTCATGCGAAGGCAGAAATGGTATTATTAGGGTTGAAAGGTGATCATTTCCGAGTAGGCATGGATGAAATTCGATGAAACGGCAAAATTTCGGTCGAATTATTATGATACTCACAAAACGTTGCATCCTACCAGAAAATTCAAATCACTATTGGTACATCGTACATGAGTGGCAGTGTGGCACGGGCACCATGCTTTGAAGAAGAACAACTCGATCCAAGCATCAATGCCAATAGAAGAACAATATGTGACCACTCTTCATGGAGCAGTGTCGCTGCCATCGCCACCGGCAGATCCTGACTGCCTCTGCTCAAACTCCTGCAGGAGCTCGTCATCCACATTCTCGGCGGGCTCCCACGTCGCCTCCTCAATGTCCACCCACTTGACAAGGTACTCCCATCTCTCCTCACCGTCCTCCTCCTCCGCCGCCGCCAGCCTCTTGTCAACGACGGCCTCCGCCACGGCGTACTCCAGCCCGGCCTCGAAGTCGTTGACCAGGTCTTCCGCCACCCATGGCGCTTTCACCCACTCCCTCTCGCCGCCGTCGCGCCACTCCACCAGGTACTCGCGCCACTTGCCTTCGCCGCGGCCGTCGATCACCTTCTCCACCTCGGCCCACTCGTACACGGCCTTCTCCAGCTCCACCTTCGCCGCCTCCAGCCCCTGCCGGAGCTGGAACGCCGCCGGGTTGCCCTTGGGCGTTTTCTCGAGCACCTGCTGGACAAGCTCCAGCGGCGTACGTCCCTGCCCATCGGGGGCCTCCGGGTCGGCGCCGAGCTCCAGCAGCGCGCGCACGGCCACGGCGCGCCCGTACCCCACCGCGATGTGGAGCGGCGTCAGCCCGCCTCCGGCGCACTCCTGGTGGCCCACGTCGGCCCCGGCGGCGGCGAGCGCGCGCAGGCAATCCTCGGATCCCAGCCCGGCGGCGAAGTGCATCGCGGTGCGCCCCTGCGCGTCCTCGGCGTCGGGGTCCCGCTGCAGCGTCTCGTCGGCGAGCAGCGCGGAAAGAGCATCGGCGTCCGCCTTCTTCGCCGCCGTCCACCAGGGGGTCTCGTACTCCGCCACCACGTCCGCGGCTATGGCCTCCGCGGGCACCCACGACGGCTCGTGCCCGTCCTTCCACTCCACGAGGTACTCCGTGGCGACGGAAGTGGATGCCGAGCCGTCCTCCGCGAACACCGGGTTCTTGACCGTGCGGCTGGAGACGATGCGGTCCACCTCGCCGTACGCTTCCTCGTCGTCGTCGCCGCCCTTGTTACTCACTGGCCCTTTCGGCTTCTGGTCCTGGAACACCGCCGCGGCGATGAGCCGGCGCGCGCGGAGGCGGATGAGAGAAGGCGAGGCAAGGAATGGAGATGGAGTTCTGGGAGGGTTTGGGTTCGGAGGCTTGAGGCGGGAGAGCGACGGGTGCCGTAGGACGGCCTCCATTGGAGCAACGGACTGGTGGCGCGTGTGGAGCGAACACGGCGGTTGTTTTGGCTTGGGAGGGGAGAGGTAGCGGATAAGGCGATGGGGTTCTGGATCCTGTAGCGACACCGGCCAACGGATTTGGATTTGACGGTTGCGATGGCGTGGCGCCTTCTGGTTTTTTTAATGCGTGGGCCGGACCTGTCTCCCCAGGCCCAGTATTACACAAGTTCAAATTGGGCTGTTGGCCCAAGCAAGTTGACAATGCTGCAGCGCAGTTTTTGCATTGTCTTTTTTTTTTTGAGCGAAAGTTTTTGCATTGTCTGAACTCTAGAGCATCTCCAGCGGCTACGCCATCTCACCTGCCATCATTGTTTTTAGCTTCAGTCCGATAAAATGGTCCTCCAACAGCAGCGCTATAAGGCTGGGCATCACTGTTTGGCCCGCCATCCAGCAAGCTAGGCTGGCCAAAAGTAGCGTGCTGCAGTGAATCGCCATCCCAGTCTCAACCCACTCGCGCCTCTTTTCCCGTGCAACCTCCTGATCCTACATGCTATGTGATTGGCTGTTGTGAGTAAAATACAGGGAAATAAGATATGAAGGCTGAGATATAGCTAATCTGCTGGAGAGTCCAGTAAATATGGATAGAGAATCTTTTAGAGTGGATAGCCAAATGAAGATATGGAGAGTCAAATTTGACTACTCTGCTGGAGATGCTCTAAAGTTTTATTCCTCCGAGAAACTGACCCCTGCTCGGCTGATCATAAATGGCTGGGCTGGAGCTGGTTCCAGCCAGCACGCACACTGTACATATGACACAGACACGCGGGCCCATGGAGCAATACCGTTTCCCACCAGCCGAACAGGCCTTGAGCTTACTCTCAGGGCCAGCGGGCCAGGACGTGTGTTGGGAACCTTCGATCCCACTGTTACCGTTCATTCTGTGATATTCTTCGTGCCCTTTCATAGGTGAACGAATATTTCTGCACCTGAAGCAGACGGATGCGATCGGTTCGCTGGACGCAGGGTTGTCTTGTGGCCATTGTTGCCGAACGGTTTCTCTATCTCTACTCTAAAAAGAGTGTAAGAGATGTCGTGTTCCTCAGCTTCACCACAGGCTCACTATGGTACGTCCTTTGGATACACCATACGTCCGCTTAAAATCCTACTATCCACTGCAAATCAAACGACCCCAACCCCAACAAAAATCTCGCGATCTCATCTGTCGCCCTCCCCCTCCGTGTGCCGTCAACTCCTCCCACCGAAAATCTGCCGTCAACTCCTCCCACCGAAAATCTCGCGATCTCAACCTCATAAGGAAACCGATCCACCTGCCATCCACCGTCGCCCGACTCCCCTCCGGTCGCCACCGCACGTCACCCGTTCCATCGTCCGTCATCGTACAAAGTCCCTCACACCCGAAGCCGACATCAACATCATCGTCGGACTCCCCCGACGCCGAGCGATTGCCTGCCATCCATCGCATCCCCTCCACGACGTCGTTCCTTCTGGTAGCGGCGGCGCCGACGTCCGTACGACCACGACGCCCCTTTCGCATCCCCTCCACGACGTCGCAAGGCCTGCCTCTCGGACCGCACCTCGCCTTTTATCTGATCTCCCCAGCGTTGCAGGCTCGCAGCACGTTGAGGTGAAGGGAGAGGAGGCGCAGGAACTGATCACGGGGTTTCGTCTTCAATCCTAACGCCCAGAGATAAGGACCTCCAGGCGATCTCCGCACAGCTCCATCCTCTGTTGGTGGAGAAGGGAGAGGAGGCGCAGGAGCTGGTCGATTAGTGGTCACGGCCGAGCAGCCGAGCACGCTGGTCCAAGAGATTTTTTTCGTGCAACCTTCCGTCGTCTTAAGTTTCGTCCGTCTAACGCTTGTTGATAACTTCTGTCGGTGAAAGGTCCGTATCCCAGTATACCACCGCCTCTCTCCCATACGACTCGATCGCTCACGTTGTGACCGCCTGCATCAGTTTTTATTCTGTTTTTGCCTAATGTGCGTTGCCCAGGAAAACCTGAACAGTGCAGCCAGACATTGTTCCTACGCATGGCCTGTGATGTGACGAGCAGCGATCCCAGTCCCTGCTACATCTAATCTACGTCGGTGCTCCGTCGACTATTCCATTTCTTGTGCCCTGCATAATCTGGTACGCGGTAAATTTTGAGTGAACTGCATAATCGATCTATTATCCTGGAAGACAGTTCAATGCACAAGCAGTTATATGGTTTTGAGATTGATTGTGAATATTTCTTATAGATCGATTCTGGTAGCATCTTGTAATTTTTTTTATATCCAACTGTTGGTCATGAGATGCTATTTTAGCAGCTGCCATCAGTTGCACTATATAAAATGAAAATCTCGAGTAGATTGTATGCCCATGGAGCACATGTGATCTGACGAGCAGTGATTCCTCCATCTGCTCTTTCTATATGCTGTTGATCTAAGAGCAGCACGGTTGTGTTGACCTAAGAGCAGCTCTTTCTATACGTCTACATAAAAAAGTTTTATTCACCAGCTGTCTTCATCCAATAACACATTTCCATCGTGCAGGACTGAAACCAATGGAGTCTAGAGAGTTTGGTGCAACACCTTTACGAGACTTGACAAACACCGTCGATCAAGGTAATTATCGAGCTAGACTTGTGATCTGGCGAACAAAACTGAAAATTACTATAAGCGTCATGTAAAAATCTTCCAATGTAGATGCAAGAGAAGAGGCGCGTAGAGAAAAAAGAAGACAGAGAGATAGAGCAAGATATGTAGCAATGTCGGTTGAACAACTGAGGAGTACCTAGGGGTTTATGATATATATTGCTTATTAGCCTCAAAATATTATATTGTTTATTAGCTGAACACCATGTAACTCATGTTTATATTATATGAAGCATATAAAATGTGTGCATTCTCGGTTCGTCCTGGTTTATGGTGTACCTATCTGTCAGCTCTTGTATTTTGTCCCGTAGCAACGCACGGGCATAAAGCTAGTACGACACAAACACGGATCGAATCCGCAGACACGAACTTGGAGTGTTTCTGAAACGATATCAGAAGAGGCTGAATGCGTTACATTATCTGTCCACACAAGACTTGGATTGCCTGTCCCAAAAATAAAAATAGCAATAGAAAGCACTTGGGCCAATGAATCGGCGCTGATAAGGCTCATCATACGCGGCCGGTGGGAGCCTTCATCGTAACGACTGCCGTAGCGGGGTGATTAGCTAAGCAGTTTTTTTTTTCTGAACGAACAGCGAAGCAGTTTTGTGACCGTCGTGTGCGGTTACGTGCAATGCTGTCGTCGCTCCATTAACAAAAGACTAACCCGATGATGAGCTGATGAGCGAGGATGAGCAAAAAGTCAGACGTCGGACGTTGGCACCCACTCACCGCCACCACGTTGGGTGCGTTTAGATAGGGTAAAAACACTAAGCTCAGAAAAACACTGTAGTTAAATTGTGGAGAACGAATTAGATGAATAGAGAAAAGTTAGATAAATAGTATTTTTGGTTAAAATTTTTGAGAACTAAAAGCACCCGGACTATGTAATAGTGTACTGATCATATAATCCTATCCACGGTTGGTTGGTTAGTGCAAATGCAATCATCTGCCACTCATCGCATCAGGCGGCGGTAGTACAGAAATATTCCAGCGCAGAAATCACCACGCCAGCACGGGCACGGCCCGCCAGACATTCAGCACCACGACTCCACCAGGCAGGCAGGATTCGATACGAGCCCGGTGCACCACGAGCATTGTTCCCCGACCAGCTTCCAGCACCAAAGGCTGCAGAGCTCGTCACTCATCGGCCACCTTTTTCTTTTCTGAAAAATGTCATCGGCCACCTTCGCCAACTGCTTCCTCGGCGGCAAGTGATTTTCCCCCACATGACCCACGCTTTGCACCACCCACGAGCCTCCTTTCCTTTCGAACGCGACGGTGACGGCAATGAGGGCGGCTACCGTGACCTGGCAAAGTGGCACTGCCAGTACTAGTCAGAGAGCAAGCAGAGAGACTCCCGCAGACGCACCCCACCCACCAACCACCCGGGGACGACCAAGTCCGACGCAGAGGCGGCGCCCGCCCCGCACAGCCACCCGGCGACTCATCCGATCCGGCCGACCCACCGCGATGGCCCCGCCGCCGGAGGTGGACCCACGGAGCGGCTACTGCGCCGCGACGCGCTCCTTCCGGAGCAAGCGCGCGGACGTCCCGCTCCCGGCCGACCCGGACCTCGACGTCGTCACCTTCCTCGCCTCCCGCCGCCACGCGGGGACCGTGGCCCTGATCGACGCCGCCACGGGCCGCAAGGTCTCCTTCCCGGACCTCTGGCGCGCGGTGGCGGGCGCGGCCACGGCGCTCGCCGCGCCGCCGCTCTCCCTCCGCAAGGGCCAGGCCGCGCTCATCCTCTCCCCCAACTCCGTCCACTTCCCCGTCGCCGCCCTCGCCGCCATGTCCCTCGGCGCCATCCTCACCACCGCCAACCCGCTCAACACCCCCGCCGAGATCGCCAAGCAGGTCGCCGACGCGCGCCCCGTCGTCGCCTTCACCACACGGGAACTCCTCCCCAAGCTCCCCGCCTCCGCCGGACTCCGCGTCGTGCTCCTCGAGGACGCCGCGCGCCTCCCCTCCGACCCCTCCGCCGTCGTCGCCACCATCGGGGAGATCTCCGCCACGACGCCCGACCCCGCGCGCCGCCGGGGGGAACGCGTCACGCAGGACGACCCGGCCACGCTGCTCTACTCGTCGGGGACCACGGGGCCCAGCAAGGGCGTCGTCGCCACGCACCGGAGCCTCATCTCCATGGTGCAGATCATCATGACGCGCTTCCGCCTCGAGGGATCCGACAGGACGGAGGCCTTCCTCTGCACGGTGCCCATGTTCCACGTCTACGGACTCGTCGCATTCGCCACGGGCCTGCTCGGCTGCGGCGCCACCATCGTCGTCCTCTCCAAGTACGAGCTTCCGGAGATGCTGCGCTCCATCAACGAGTACGGGGTCACCTACCTGCCGCTCGTGCCGCCGATCCTGGTCGCCATGGTGGCGCACCCCAAGCCGCTGCCGCTCGGCCAGCTGCGCAAGGTGCTCTCTGGCGGAGCGCCGCTGAGCAAGGAGCTCATCGAGGGGTTCAGGGAGAAGTACCCGCAGGTGGAGATCCTGCAGGGGTACGGGCTGACGGAGAGCACGGCCATTGGCGCGTCCACGGACTCAGCGGAGGAGAGTCGCCGGTACGGCACGGCTGGGCTGCTGTCGCCCAACACCGAGGCTAAGATCGTCGACCCGGACACCGGTGAGGCGCTGCCGGTCAACCGCACCGGCGAGCTCTGGATCCGGGGACCATACGTCATGAAAGGTAACAAAAAAACCACGGGAATCACGTAACCGCATTGATTGTTTATTCATTCATGTCCATGCCTTTGATATAATTTCAGATAACTAGGCATTCCTATAGTTCCATTTGTCCTACTCCCAATTTCTTACTTACTCTTTGATCAGGACGTGAGGTTAAAGTATTAAGCGTATTATACTACTAAACGAGTAAACGTGTTCTGAATTGTGATAAGCATTTGTCTAGAGATAAGCATGTGCTGATAACTCTTAGCATACGAGTAGCTTGCAAGAAAACAAATCAGCGTTAGCCAAGAACACCTTTGTAGATCTCGATGCTGAGCTCCAATTTTCTGGATATACTAGTGTGCAATCATGTGCCTGGCATGCATGATGGCTATTAAAAGTGTATGAGATTTGTTTCTATCTCAACATACTAGTGCCATGCCTGAGTTGTTTCATATCAGCAATCTAGATGCATTTCATGTTCTCCAATGTCAGTAAACTATGATATGAAATGTGTATCCCCCTAGAAGCCTTTTGCACAGTTTCACCTCTTCAAATGTAGTACAGGAATCGGCTCCAGACATTTTAGTAGAGTAGCACACAATATGCACAGGTCAGAAAGCAACGTAATTGCTGACTACAGTATTTAGACAACAGAACTCTTTTGTACATAGTTATAGAATGAATATCTAGACAACAGAACATCATGAATATCTCCATATGCTCAGTTTGTTCCTGACCACTAAATCTGTACCCAGGGGGAACTCATCTCACAAATACAAAGTCATTTTACATGGTTATAGAATGAGTTGCAGGATGCAGTGGATGTGCCTCTCAAGTGTACCCGTACCAGTAGTACCTAGTACCACCTGTCAACAAATGATTATTGTCTAGTGCCAAAGGAATAAAGGATCCCAGCAATGCATATGAAAGAACATCATTTTAGATGTTATTGATTATGGTTACTACTTTTGCTGGGTAGTATATCTTGATCAGAACAGCACGGTTAAATATTCATATGTTCAGGATCTAGTGTCATCCTACAGAGTTGCAGGATTTCAAGTTTGACTCTGTTTTGTCCTCAAACATGTGTTGGAATGTTCAGAATTTCGGATAACCGATACTCGCTGTTACTTTCCATTGACTAAGTTACCAGGATAACATTTCAAATTCATTTCAGAACCCTAACAGGACGTGAGACATGAGATGACAAACTTATAAGGAGTTATAGGCATGTGTAGTGGTCTCTGGTGATATGAAGTTTGCAGTAACTACTTTTACAGCAGGTTGGTTAATACCTGATGAACATATTCAATGTTTGATCTTCCCAGGGTACTTCAATAACGCAGAGGCAACACAGTCAACGTTGACACCTGATGGATGGCTCAAGACTGGGGATCTCTGCTACATAGATGAGGATGGGTATCTCTTTGTGGTGGATCGCCTGAAGGAGTTGATCAAATACAAAGGGTATCAGGTAAACATCGTTGAGGACATTCTGAGATCTTTGTCATGAAATGCCTCTGTAGTCTGAACTAGTAAGCATTTCCTAGCGTCTGAAATATCATCCGTGTATGGGCAGGTGCCTCCGGCAGAGTTGGAAGCTCTTTTGCTTACACATCCAAAAATAGCAGATGTCGCTGTTATACCGTAAGTGTCATCGTGATGTTGTTAAACTCCTTTTTGGCATCCTAACTGTCTCAGGTTCTTAATGGATTGGTTGTTTTGGCAGGTTTCCTGATCGAGAGGTCGGGCAGTTCCCAATGGCCTACGTAGTTAGGAAGAAAGGCAGCAATTTGTCAGAGCGCGAGGTGATGGAGTTTGTGGCCAAACAGGTAAGCAATATGTGACTCATGGATAACCAGATTATATGAGCATGGAACCTCAGATTCACCATAAATTTAATTAGGTAGCCATCTGCCTGATTGCCGCAATTTCTCTGACCTGCTGCGGTATATGCTATGTTCTCAGGTAGCGCCTTACAAGAAGGTTAGAAAGGTGGCGTTTGTGACAGAAATTCCCAAGAATGCGTCCGGCAAGATACTGAGGAAGGATCTCATCAAGCTCGCCACATCCAAACTATGAAATGTCCATTGGTCGGAGTTCCCTGTATTGGCATCAACGTGCTGTGAGCCATTCTCAGCGCCGTCCTGTTCTTGGCGATTGTTCAAGTGAAGATCACATCATTGGCTATGTGCTTGTGTAGAGACTATTCACATACGAGGTTTGGGAGGGTATATTGGATCTGTACCTAGGGTTGGGTAATCAATTCAGAAAATAAATTCCGTGTTGCAGTATCTATCACAAGTTTTTTTTTCTTTTCGCATGAATGGATGAATGATGTTCTGGAATCGTCCTGGAAATTGTTGCTCCTTCGCTGAAACTTCACCGTATCAACCATGCGTGAGTGCATGATGTTCAGTGTTCGTTCACTAGTCTTCTTTTTTCTTTCTTTCTTTCTTTTTTTTTTTTGAGAGGATGTTCGTTCACTAGTCTGTTGTTGATAGTTGTGAAGTGGGCCGCCAAATGCTGTATACTAAAGTGGCGCTAAAGGGCTTTGGACACCGAAACGTCGTGTATGGCATGCAGATAATCCACTGCTAGAGATGCTCAAAAAAAAAAAAGATAATCCACTCTACCACAACTTTACAGTCGTTTCTCAAAAAAAAAAAAAACTACAACTTTACAGTCAAACAAACGTGAAAAATGAGCTTTATCGGGTTCATCCGCAACCGTCCGCCCGTCAGTCCACCGGTGACATCTGCCCATGGAAAAAAAAACCCCTGCTGGTCGCCGCAGCTGAGCTGCGTGCATTCCATTCGGCGGCCACACCGTACCCACGCACGAATTGGCAAAAGGAAAGGTGACCGTGACTCCGTGAGCAAGACGCCGCTACCTCTGCACTGTCACAACGGTACGTGTACAAGGAGTGTTTTCGCCGGCGCGGCGATCCCTTTGGTGTCCCATCAAAGGATCACGCCAATTCCCAGAGACCAACTAGTATCCCTCACGGACGGTTCGATGACTCGAGCCGCTAGGATGGGCACGGCGCGGCACAGCACGCACGCGCGCCTGCTGCTTTTGTTTCTCCGATCCGATCTCCGGCAGAACAAAGGAGAAACCGACCCATGGGAGTAGTATTGTAGTGTGGCTACGTGTGCTACCGTAGCTCCACGACATCGACGCGGCGCGGCATTGGAGAAAGGAACGAGAGTGACTCGCGCGCGAGTAAAGCAGGGGAGCCAAAGCCGGATTCGGTTCGACAGAGACACCGGCCGGGAAAAGAGCAGAGTCCTGGGCTACGAGGCCGGCCGAGTGGCCGACTGGCCCGAGGTTACCATGCACCGATCGATTTGGTTTGGCAGATACATGTGCATTTACTTATGGAAGGATCGTATATATGCCTACGCAGACCGCAGCTATACACGGGAAATACAGTAGTGCGTAGTATTTTGTCCCGACTCCCGAGTGCGCGGCCGGACCGGACGGATCGGAGGCGTCCCGTACAGTAGAGGAGGACAGCTACAACTGAACTGCCTCAAGCAAGCCGCAGACGGCACCGGAGAATCCAATCGGCAGCAATCCAGAAGCAAGCAAGCTACGGATGTCAATCAGGAACTCAGCTACGGATTGGACTCCGGTCCGCACCAGCAGTGGCGAGAGAGAGCTCGTGTGCAGCAGAAAGCACGACGTGTCGCGAACGACATACATTGTCTAGCACGAGGAGAAGAGTGAGAATTAGCGGCGCTGCGCGCGCGTGCACTGGCTTGGCGTCGGCGAGCCCTGGAGTTGGAGTAGTAGCCGGACACGACATGCATGCCCGGCGCCAAACCGGTCGCCGTTCGCCGACCTGGCCGTCACCTCACCACCTCACCTCTGCGGGCGCTTGGTTTGTTCCGTAGCGTCACGGGCACAGCCGCCGCGGCGGATGGCATGCGGGACCAGGCGACTTCCGCCACGAATTGACAGGCTAGCCGCAACCATCCCAAGCAAGGATCGCACACGTAGCTATGCCAGCCAGCCAGCCCGTACAAGGGGACACCTCGCGATCGAATTCCGGGGGCCAAGTGGAGCAGTTTGCCAGCCATGCCGTCACGGTTTCAAAAACTTCAAAGGGCTTCAACCATGTCGTCGAATCGGTGGCGCGGATCGTCGTCGTCGTCGCCTCTAGCGTCGTGAGCTTGGCGAATTTGCCATGGAAATTTGCCGGTTGAGCTGCTGCTGTTTGGACTGTTGAGGTCATTACACGCCCGGAGCATACGTGACGTGACACAGGACACACAACAGGATTGTTAATAAAAAAAACATACGTGACACAGGGCGGCCGTGTGTAAGACGTGCGCAGCGATGCTAAGGACGGTATACGACATGCTGGTTACCTAAAGAAATGGGCAGCCCGTCGGCGTCGGCAGGCATGCGGGCCTGCTCGTCATATATCCAAAAGAAAATCGTTCAGGATGGTCGCAAACTCGTAATCGATTTGCAAGTTCATGAGCAATTCAAAATACTCTGGACGTTTTCCGGGCAATTTTCAATTCTGCTATGGATTTTCATTGCACACAGCATACGTATACAAATGGGACATTGTTTATCCGAAGAAAATAAATGTGATAATGTTAGCGTACAGGGAGCTGCTTCCTCTTCAAATCTCTGCATCCTTGCTTTATCCAAACAAGCCGCGCGGAAACTCGATGGGAGAGCATCTTGGGTTTCTTTTCTTAGATTATAGAATTCACGAATCATCAAATCAATGGACCTTGACGTAATGCTAGCTGGCATATTGTGCTACATTATTTGGACGCACGGGTATCATCATCTATACTCAAGGACAAATAAACACACTAGTATTATCTTGCTTAAAACCCCAACTAAACCACTGAATGGACGCAACACAAGTAGAGTATTCTTTAGCGAGACGACGATCATCCAATGCAATCAAGCATTTGTTCGTTAATCGGCTCATGGGGTTGTTAGGCTTTGCTTGTCAACTGCAACTGATGAATTATCACCCAATTTCAGTATCATCCCCGCTATGATTCTTGGACACAGGAAACATGCCACTCTGGGGTTACTAGCTAGTACTTACGAACTAAAACGGCCACTCACTACAATAAACTTGCACGGATAAAGACTGCATGCATTATCCCTCTTGTCTTCCAATACAAACTTTCTGAAAAAATTCCACTTCTATTCATCCTAACTAAATCACCTCCCCTTCTAGTAGGTATCTTGTCTATCTTCTAGACTGCTGCCATGCTGCATTTCATAAACACAAAAGAAACTAAACTATATAGAAAAAAACTAGCCCCCAACAGCTTCAAATGATTAGTACGTGATGTATCACTGATCACATTATGTCTTCAGTCCTTTTCTGCGCTGCTTCGTTTGGTTATATGGCCTACATGAAAAAAGAACACACACTACGTGATGCATCCTCATCTTGCTGCAGGGCATTATCCAAAACTGATCCATGTCACCTTCCTAGTTCCCTTATTGGAGGGAGAGTACATGATGCATGTGTGGCACCCATACCATATGAGCATTGAACAGTGACTAATTTTCAGTTTAAATTCGTGTGGCGTGGCATCACAGGACACCGGTGGTCATGCTCCTGCCCGTATGTGGTGTGTGTGAGAGGAAGCATGCCCTACATGATCGATAAGCCTAGTCCTTTCTGCTCTTGTTGCTTGCTTTGCTTTCAGTCCACATCATGCAAAGGCGGCCACTTCCAGTTTTGCTCTTCCTTCAGTCTTATCCCCACATCCCCACTATCAGCTCCAGTTCCGGCTGTTTTCTTCCCTTTCTCTGCACGCCCTCTGAATTCTCCTTTCCTGTCACTCCATTTCGTAGTGCTTGCTGCAATGCTTCTTTTTTTTGCCTTGTAAAATCAACAAGAGTATAGATGTTTGCATGACCAAAGCTTTATCTTTATTAGTGGTACACAAAAAAAGGTGCCGATACGGTATGCATACAATACTGGCCCTAGGTTAGGCATGCTTCCTCTTGGTGCGTATAGTTTCTTAAAGTATACTGCAATAGTGTGCTGTATGATGTGGTTGGTAGTGCAAGCATACATGTTTGCAAACGTGTTTGATACTCTTTTTTTTTAGGACAAACGTGTTTGGGACTCAACTGACCATATATGCATACTATGCTGTGTCACAAGTAAGCAAAGCCACTTTCAGTTCTCATCTTCGAACATGTTGTTTCTAGTCCAAACATTGTGCAGAAATTAAAGATTCGCCGCCCTGCGAAGCCTCTAGTGATGGATCAGTCGTCGGTAAAACTGTTGTTAGTACTGCCATGTGAACGTCAATCCAACAGTCAGCCGGGTCATCAGCCGGATGCACCGAAACCTGTCAATTCTAGCTGTGCCCAAAACTCCAAAGGATGATGCAGGCGATCGCTACCGGCCGATTCAAAAAGCTTGTGCCTCAAGTGTCTTTGATATTTCTCCCACCGAGGTGGAGCACTCGAGTGTGTGAACTGTGAAGTCGCCGGTGCTTGGATTGGATGCATCATGCATCGCCGACTGGTCGGAGGCGGCGGCGGCTCCGACGAGAGCACCCCGGCATAATCTTTTCCATAAAATTAATCCCTCGACGAAGACCATCGGATCAAGCTGAAAAGGGATTGATTGTTAGCACACCTTCACCAACCCCCACCATGGCGGATTTTCAATGCTGGGATTGTGCACGAACACAAAGACCATACGGCACTGTTTCCTTCTCACATCCTGATGATATTGTTCTGATTCTTTTTTTTTGTCACTTTTTTTTAATGTGAAGCGGCTTGCTGCTTCTTGATTGTGTTTAATTGTCAGTGGTTTAACTAATGACGAAAAGAATGGACTCGACAATGGGTGCACCAGAAATAGAATAAATCCAACGCTCGGCAACAAGAGGGAAGATCACCAGCCAGCACAAGCTTGGCGACCCACCCCTGTTGTTGATCATTGCTCACTGACAATCCATTTACTTGCATTTGTTTTATTTATTTGTCCAGTGCTGCATTATCATGGAGTATGTCTACATATTAACTTATTTATTTATTCAAGTTTGAGATTGTTCAGATGTACGTGTACTATTTTAGAGATGCAATCATTGTTTCTATATTACTTTGAGAATAACATCCGAGCAAATCCTTTTTAACACAAAAAAAATTATCATGTTCCGTTTCTAGTGAAGCATCAGCTGCATTTCCCTAGCTTCCCTCTGAATCCGAAAACAAATTCTGGGTGCAGGTAAAAATCATCACTTCCTTTTTCCGTTTACTCGAATGGTACAGATGCAAAGACTTCATACTACTACATTTGTCCTTATTTGTGAGTTGTGACCCTCAAGGTCCCAGAATACTAATTTCACGAACATGCGTTGATGCATGCAAGAAAGGGAAAGAAGATTCCCATGAATTAACGCGTGCGGGTGATGAACATGAACTGATGATTTGCATCATTCTGAGAGTGGCAGTCTGGCAGATGAAACCCGAGATTCAATACCTGCACGAGTGCACGACCATGATCTCTTTGTTAAGCAAGTACAGTACCATGCTAAAACTTTGCACTGGTCAGCGCCAGCAGGCGGTGTACCGCTGGATACGGCATAAGTACACGCCCGGGACACCACCATTCAATAAAACACACCAGAAAAATGCAACCATTTAACGTGGCAAATCTCATGTGGCCCCTGTGCTGTCCCAGAACGGGAAGAACAGGTAGAGTAGAGCTCCAAAAGATATTGATGTTATGCCTCGGTTTAATCTGAAATTTATTTCCTCGTGTATTTAGCCGCAGCACCAATTGTCCTGGTACATATGTGGATGTAGAAATTTCCATGGGTGTAAATTCTGTATTGTTGAAATAAAATAATAACACTGCAGTTTAAAGCCCTACAGAAGTACGAACGGATCGGGACTAGTAGAGAAAGTATGAAACAAATATGTACTGTATTTGCAAAAAAAAATACTTTTTGGCTGGAAAAAGGAAAGAAAAAAAAGGTGCTGGGACTGAGGAAAAAAAAAGTGCTGGGACTGAGGACACAAAAAAATACTAGTACTAGTACGAGCGTGTACTTGGCGGATACAGGGAAATCACGTTTGATACATCCCCCGTGCAAGCGTCCAAAGCAGGGGCCACCTCGAGGCCGTGGTCCGCCTCTCTCTTTGCCCCACCGCCCGTGCCACGCTGTTGCACGGGCGGCTGCCCTGCCCATCCATGGAGGCCCTGCGTTAGCTCCCCCTTCCACTTTGTCACGGCTCCCATGTACAGCCAGCCGTAAAGGTTGTAGAGCACTAGCATACCCGAGCCTTGTTCCGACGCGCATGGCACGACGCACACCTCTCCCCCTCCCTGCTCGTCGTCGTCCGTCGACGCATCCTCCCCCCGTACCCTGTCCCTGTCGCTCCGGTCGCAGTAGAGCACCGAGGCCGGTTAGTTGTACGGGTTCGTTACAGTTACAGCGAGCGAGGCTGCTGTGCAAAGAGCTCTCTCGATCGGTTGGTGTATAAAAGCAGTCGTGAAGCACAAGGGAGCCCCTCTCTCGCCGCTGAGCTGATGAGCCAAGCAACGACCTCCAGCTCCAGGGGAAAGATGGCCGTCCCTGTCCGCCTCTCGTCTTCCTCCCTTTCGCTCCTCCTCCTCCTCACCCTGCTCCCAATCCTCACGTCCGCCTGCGACCGCTGCGTCCACCGCTCCAAGGCCGCTTACTACACCTCCGCGCTCACCCTCACCGGTACGCCCCCCTTCGTCCTCCTTCGCCACCGCGCGTGTGTTCCTTTCCTCCATGATTCTATCCAAAGCGTGTTCCTTTTTCTTCTTCATGATTTCTAATCCAAGTTCGATTGCGTTGCGTACGAGCGTGCAGGCGGGTCCTGCGGCTACGGCGCCGAGGCGGCGTCCCTCGGCGGCGGCGGCTTCCTCGCCGCGGCGAGCCCCGCGCTCTACCGCGCCGGCGTCGGCTGCGGCGCGTGCTACCAGGTGCGGTGCCGGGACAGGAAGCTCTGCGCCGCGGCGGGGGCTAGGGTGGTGGTCACGGACCGGGCCAGGACGAACCGCACCGACCTCGTGCTCAGCAGCCCGGCGTTCGCCGCCATGGCGCGCCCCGGCATGGCCGCGCGCCTCGCCAAGCTCCGCACCGTCGACGTCGAGTACAAGAGGGTGCCGTGCGAGTACAAGCACCGGAACCTCTCGGTCAGGGTGGAGGACAAGAGCCACGACGCCCCTGGTGGTGACCTCACCATCAGGTTCCTCTACCAGGGCGGCCAGACCGACATCGTCGCCGTCGACGTCGCGCAGGTAAGAAAAGATTACCCTAATTTGTTTGTTCGATTTGAATTTTGATCGAATTCTGATTCTGTTTGCAAAAACTCTGATGGATATAAGGTTGGTTCTTCCAACTGGAAGTTCATGACGCGCGACAACGACGGGCCGGCGTGGAGCACGAGCCAGGCGCCGCCGGGGCCGCTGCAGCTCAGGTTGGTGGTCACCGGAGGGTACGACGGCAAGTGGGTCTGGGCCGAGCGGGAGGTCCTCCCGCGGCTGTGGCGCGCCGGCGAGGTCTACGACACGGGCGTGCAAATCGCTGACATCGCCCAGGAGGGATGCTTCCCCTGCGACACGCACGACTGGCACTGAACCAACCGGTGACGACGTACGGCATGCTCCATCGGCGGCACAAGCCGAAGCCGAAGCTCCCCTGGCCCTGAACACTAGAGCCTGTGAGCCTCCTCCCTGTCACTGCCTGTTTGGCTGGGCTTTGATCAGAGGACTGTAGAGATAGAAGAGAAATGATTAACAAACCGACTGACAAGAGTGAGTGACACCATCTGGTGTCAGCAGCAGAGTCGGAGCCCCTCGGCAACCTTTGCTTCTTTTCCTTGTCCAAATCCCCCCCCCCCCCCCCTGTACATGAGCCGCTGATGTGTCGGATAAGTAGAAACGTCCCAAAGGCTGAAAAAAAAAAACAGAAAAGAAAAGAATAATACAACTAGTGGTGGTTTCGCCGGCGCCGCCGCCTTGAACGTGAAGCAACAGCTGCTGCTTCGCCGTCGCCCATGGCGGATCAGTGATTTTCAACAGGTCACATGACTCCTTGCTTCTGCCAACGTTCTTCCCTTGTGTCCCTCGCCTTGTGTGAGACAGAGCTGAACTGAGCTGAGATGTGAATGTACACAACAGAACAGTTGCATTTCTTTACTTGGTTCGTTCCTTGTAAATGGGTTGGTGTGGCACGAGTCGTTAACCGTCCCGGGCATGGTTGGTGGTTTGCCTTGTTGAGGGCAGTCGCTGCCATGAGGTAACCACCAAGAACGCAGTGTGTGACGACGGTCAGGTAGGCCGGTAGAACTCCGGCACCGGTCGCCAGTATAATGGTACCGGTGAAAGGGAGATGATATGAGATCCTCCCGTATTTTTTGCAGTGTCCTGCGTGACACTTGGGAGGCCGTCGCGCCGTGCAATCCTCTGGTAGGTGCCGGCCGGATTTTAGGATTGCATCATGCAGTGCTCTCCTGCTCTCTGTCCAAGCGATCACAATCACTCTTTCCCAGAACCCAGTCTGTTTTCCCCAGCAGTCATAACGGTTGAGATTGCTGGGGAAAAAAGCCATGTTGCAAGGGAAAATTGCTGCCTGAACACGTAGTGCAAAGGGATCAAGTGCTTTGAGGAAGGCCATGGCAATCAAAAGTCTCAGCATTATTTTTTTAGCTTCAAATCGAATGGTTAGGTAACGTGCCGTACATCAACGCGTGCAGCGTCCATCAATCGATGAGCAGCATCGTGACTACAACACTTGTAGCTGCCCAGAGCCACGGGCGGATGATTTCTTTAGAAAAAAAAAAGTTGTAACGCGAATCAGAAGTTCTGATCAAAGCCGGACAGAACAAGCGGGGCGTGAGTGAGACACGGGCGCCGGCCTTGTGGCATAATTCTCTGTCCCTTTGTGCCTTTGCCTTAGGAAATGAGCAGCATACACTTGGCTTCTTGGCTCTTGCTGCCGCGTGGTCATACTGGTTGACCAATACAAAAAGGAGACTCGAATCTAGTTGTTAGGAGTGACCCAAATTAAAAATTCGAATTTTAATCGTCTGAAGGCTAGTTTGGTTGTTTTAAAACCAGTGGTACTGGTACCAGTACCTTCTGTTCTTGTCCCTAAACTAGACCATGACATTTTGAGTCTGTCCAGTCCAGGGCCAGTACAGTTCTGGTTAGGTCATCGGAATGGTTGCACATTTAGGTGCAAAAGATTTTAGGCGTTAGTGTGCAGATGCAAAGCTACCAGTGCCAAGTTTATTGAAGGCAAGTTTTGTGCTACCTGTGTTCAGAAAATTTGGTCATATCATGCAGAGAAAAATTTCATGACAAAAGGTAGCACATAGACTGATCGTCTCCCCTTGGCACTCTCTTGTGCAGTTCGTTCAAAATCTCATCCCCTTGTTAGGTACAGTGCACCAACCCGGGCATCTGTTTAGCCAAGCTGAAGAAGATGTATATAGCTAAGGTCAAAATCAGCAGTACATGCATATCTTCCGGCCTCTTAGTTCTTATCCAATTCGCTAGGGCAGGTTGCAACGCGGCTATTAAACACAGGGAGCAAGTATACATCAGCTTCATGAGTTGATTTATGGGGGCATGGGTTGTGTTCAGATAACTAGATTGGTGACCAACCTAAACCAACGGTCTATCAATTGTGGACTTACAATTTTCAGCAACCCTTTCTGACAGTTATTAGGTGTCCATTGCCTTTCCCCCCAAAAAGAACAGTTATTAGGTCATTCTGTTATGTCATCCTTGGCAATCAGATATAACTACTTCTAACAGAGTAAGTAATAACAGAAGATCAGACAATCATTTTTTTGAACCTTTCTGGCAAACCAACAACCATAACTGTATTGTCTTCCTTTTTTTTTTAAAAAAAAAAAGAATTTGTGCCACTCTATTCATCTGAATGATCGAACAGGTGGATAATAACATAAGTATATATTGAGGCAGAAATTCGCACGCATACATGACGCAAGGAGGATGGCAACGCTATGGTAAACTACTGTGGTGGTGTTACATAGAAATGGGACATGTTACATTAAAAATTCAGAAGGATCTGGTGCAACGCATCAGTTACTATTCTACAAGTGATGAAGTTTGATGGCCACTGTATTAACAGAACTGACCGGTCAGGCGGTCACCATGAGTGGAAAACTCGAAATTCTAGTGATCGAGGAAATAAATAACAACCATTTTTTTTTTCGACGAACCAACGGGTGGTGAAGCGTCCACCAGGAAGGAACAGGCGAAAGATGTTCTCGTTGCAGGGTTTCATGCAGTATTGGCAGATGAAGGATGTCTGAATACCGAGCAAGCACGTTTGCAGAAGTTTCAGTTCGTTCAGACCATAGTATCCGGTACGGAAGTTTAGATCTCCTGGTAAAATCGTTCACTGAATTATGATAGATTTTTAAGTGCTCCATACTAGTATGTTATTATAAACATTGTGACAAGTCATCATCATACGTGCCCCTGAGATGACATGAGCACAGCATAGGTGTCATCTTCATGCGGGCAAGGGCAAGGTAAACCCGTTCAGACGATGTTCAATGTATACCCTTGTTGCTCGTCCTCAAAGGAGACATATGTGATATCGTGGTGGCAAAGTTCAAACTTCAAGCTTGCAGACATCTATCAGCTCAATTAGCATATTACTTATCATACAATTATCGATTTCGGTGGGCGATATATTATATGAGTATATGTGGCATCGCCGCAAGCCGACAAGTCATCGCCATACGTGTGCTTCAGATGACATATTAGCGCTTCATCATTCCTGTCAGCTTCATCGAGGCAAATGAAGAAGACATTGGTGCCATTTGTCCGCACGCAAGTGAGCTGGCCCGGTCCTTTAACTCGTGCTGCTGCTTTGAGAGCCTGCGTTTTATGATGTGGGCCGAGTTAGCAGACTCTCTCGGGTCTCTCTGGGCCGTCAATATTCCTGGGCCTTCATGGACAGGCTCGACAGCTCGATATTGGGCCGACTTTGCAACTTCAAATTAAGCGCAGATGTTCTAAAACAAATTAAGCGCGCGCAGAGACAGGCAAATGACACCGATCGAGTAATCCCCAAATTGAAGCACCCATCCAATCTTGGTGAGTGTGTTCTTCTATGACATGCCAACCATCGAATTTTCCCAGACTGAAGCTCAACCTTTCCCGCCCTTTTATGCTGAATCATACGGAGTACGCTGCAGAGCGCAGAGTCTCCAGTCTCCATGTAGTTTGCCTGAAGAATAAACATGCTAACGTCTGAAACTCCATTCTCGCTTGTCTTTGTGCATATCGACCACTTCTTTAAAATGTGCTTTGCCGTCGTCCCATTATACAATGCAGCACCAGCACCGTCGGGTGAGGCTTAGCGGCGGCCGCACATCACATGCTTACTCCCCTCGTTAGATTTTCTTTCAACGGGCTGAACATGCTCACATCATACAGAACAGATTCCGCGGCCGTGCTCAAGTTAGCCGACCAAATCGGCGGCCGGTGGCATCGGAGACAAAAGAATGGGCACATATAGTAGTAATCCCCAACGATCTTCCAGTAGTTGGACCTCGTTAAACTACCGGGGATCCACATCGGAATTCGGTCTCCGATGACGTGCCCTTTTCAAGTATGATGAACTTTCAGTCTAAAGTCTTTCCATGTCTGAATCTGATCAGAATGTACTATTACGACTACAATCGATCTTGAGAGTACATTCATGCACGAAAGCCTGAGCAAGTCAATTTGGTTTCACTGCAAACGAGAGGTAGGATACGATTGGATTTCATGTTGACCGTCCCGAGTTGTTAAATGGCCTACGCCTCCAAACTCCTAGGTTCCGGCTGCAAAAATTCAGTATCCTACCTCTACATCAACTGAACTGCACCGACACGCATCGTTTGGATCCTCAGCTGGACAGACTAATGATAAGAACCTTAATTTTACAAGAACAGGCATGCAAAAAGGCAACGTGCAAACGCATGGGAGCACAAGCCCAGTCCCCAGAGAAGACAGCATCCACATCATCACTCAAAAAGCTCCCTGGTATTTGTATTGACCACAGCGCATCACCGATGGTTTCGCACCATACAACTCCGTCGTCCTTTCAGTGACAGTGACAGATGCTGATACTGGAAGAAGCAGAACCCTTCGCTGCTGCGCGTCGAGGGAAGGAGACGAGACGGCCCCACTCGATCGGAAGCCGGCCTGAAGACAGGCTGAGAACTTAGAGACGGATTTGTGGATGATGCAATCTTTAATCGGAGTACAGTTGTCCTCCATTAAACTATGGCCAGTACACTGCATCTGATCTGATTGTACACCTCTGTCAATGCCCTTGATTGTCCCTGGTAGGCCACGGGGCTCAGAAATTCAGAGTTGTTTAGTCCCACAACATCGATGTAGATCGATCTAGCAGCTGCCTATCCGGAGGAGTATCTGCATCTCATAGGAATCCCTAAACAAAAGTTTATCGGAGGCTGAGTTTTCATAGTAAGGCTATGTTTAGTTGCAAAAGATCTTTTCAACTTTCCTATTCATCCCTCTCAGAAAACACGCTTCCTAGAAAAATTTCCCTTTTAACTCCCTTCAACTTTCCTATTCATCCCTCTCACAAAACACGCTTTCCAAAAAAAGTTCTTTTCTCCTCCAATCAACTAAACACTACCTAAAACGTGGCCGTGCTTATACTATGCTTGATCCATATACAGATTACCAGGTGGCCGTTGGAGAGTTCAGTTATGAATATTCGCCCGTAGTCTGCTGCTAATAGCATGTGGACATTAATCTGATACAAACATGGTAGAAGCTATAGGCCAGAAGAATATTTCCGGCGCGCTCGTGCAGTTTTCAGAGCATTTTCGTGTGGATGTGGGTGAAGGCGATGAAACACACATTCAGAGGCAGTAAACTGAAAATGCATGAAACGCAAAAGAAACAGGCGTAATCGAAAGGAAAAAAATGGTGATAGGGCAACAAGAACTGCACTGTCGGAGTCGGAGGAGAGAACATCTGGAGCCGGTACAAGGTCAGCCCGGCCGCGACCTTCTCGCAGGCGTAAACACAAACAGTGCTGCCCGTTTGATGACGACGACGATCTGAAACGCGATCCAACCGACCTTAAAGGAGTGATGAACAGTAGTGCGATGGGTTTAGAGATGGGCGGCATTGGGCAATGATTTGGACCCGATAGGCCGGCCAATTCATGCGCGCAGGGTATGGCGTCGCAGGCGAGCAGGCTGGCAATCCTCAATGATTTGCTCGAACCGATCGATCGATCCCCCTGCCGTACGTCCCCCTCCTCCATCCAGCTGACTGATGGATGATAGATGGATGGACAACGGCATTAAACGCGCGAGATACGGCGACGGGTGACGGATCCCCTCCCTCGCCGGCGGGGACCCAGGCGGCACCAAACGTCCCGGTCGCACGAGCCGGGGCTCGCCGGCGGGGACCGGACCTCGATGCGGCACGGCTGTGGATCCAAGCGGCGTAGGGCGGCAAGGAGGGGATGGAGAGCTCGGAGGGTGGTTCGATCCGGTGCGCGACGCCGACGCGCGCGGCCATGACGACGGCATTGATGAATTGGAAATGCGCCGGGCCGGAAGTGAGCTGTGCCTGCGCGCGGGGCCCCAGGCACCGCCGACTGGGAGGCACGTGTCCGCGCCACAGATGGCGGGCGCCACGGGACCACCTCCGGCTCCAGGTAACTACTCTACTCTACTGCATCCTCGTCGTCTCCCATCGCCATCGGCCATCGGCTGGCTCCCCTCCTCCCGCCAGCTTCCAGCCTTCTTCCGTAACAAGGAAGGAAGTAAAAAATCCAACGTGCCCACTCCGCCAGTCAGCCCGTCCCCACTGCACCTTGCACCATACAGTACACTACTCTCCTCCTCTCATGGCATTGGCATGGCATGGCCGCCAACCCACCCGTGCGGGCTCTACCAATCATGCGCGATAGCCCCTCCTATATAAACGCGCGCCCATCCAAGTTGCCATACACCATCACCAAGGCAAGGATCCCGGCAAGTCAAACACCGATCCACAGCACGCCGGGCATTTCGATCGCCGCCGGAAAAGCAAATCAAAGCGAAATGGCAGTGGGATTTCGCCGGCGGCTCGCCGCGCTCACCGTGCCCAAGGCGGCCTTGCTCCGGCGCACGCGCCACAGGAAGCTCTCCTACTCGCGCGTCCGCTCCAACAGCCTCCCCGGCCGCTTCCACCCCGTCGTCGCGGGCCTCCACGACTCCGCCAACGCGCTCCTCGCCTGGACGGAGGAGGACCCGGCGGCGGCCAGCCCGGCGTGGATCGGCGCCGGGGCGGGCCACCTGGGGCGCCTCCTCGCTGGCCTCACCGACCTCCTCCACCATCCGCAGGCCCAGCAAGACCCGCTCCTTCTCCAGCGCCACCGGGGCAAGACGACGGCGGCGGCGGCGCCGTGGGCCGAGCGCCTCCTCGACGACCTCCTCCTCCTCGCCGACGCGCACGGGTGCTTCCGCGAGGCCCTCCTCGTTCTCAAGCAGCTCCTCGCCGAGGCCCACGCCGCGCTCCGCCGCCGCGACGCGCCGCGACTCGCCGCCGCGCTCCGCGCCAGGCGACGCGCCGACCGCGACCTCGCCCGCATCGCCTCCACGCTGCGCTGCCTCTCCCACCGCTCCCCGTCCTCCGCCGCCACGGCCTCGGACTCCTCCGGTGAGGCCGCGGTGGCCGAGGCCGTCGACGCCGCTACGTGCGCCGCGGCGGCCGCGTCCGCCGCCATCTTCGCCGGCCTCGCGTCCGCCTCCGCCTCGTCGTCCTCGCGCGCGATGCCGTCCCCGCTGGCGGCGGTCTCTCCGGCGAAGGTCGCTGCCGTGCCGGTCTGGTGGGTCGCCGATCTGCTTCGGTGGCGAAGGCGTACAGTGGCCGTCGCTGCCAGCGAGTCCGGACCCGGTGCAAAAGAGGTGGCGCCTTTGGAGGACTGCTTCAGCAGTGAGGAGGAAGAGGAGAGGCTGGCAGCCATGGAACGGCTGCGGAAGCTTGAGGAGTGCATCATGGCGGCGGAGGACGGCTGCGAGCAGGTGTACCGGGCGCTCGTTAACGCCAGGGTGTCGCTGCTCAACGTGCTCACGCCGTGCTTTTGATCCATTCTGCGACGCGATCGTTTTGGAGGGAAAAATTGCCTTCAAAATGATGTAGCACTCCATTGGAACAGAACGTCAATTTTAAGTAGAGTGATGTTAGCAAATTACGTTTTGGTAGGTTGTGTACAAATGTACATGATGTATAGCAATCGTTCTGAAATGGAATGAAAACATATGTAGGAAAATATTCGATAACATCTTGCTCTATCCTCCTAACTCAAATGTTTCTCTTGAAAGTGCGTCGAAAATATTTTTATTTGATGGTTCTGTTTAGAATTTAAAAAATCATGTATCACAATATCAGACTGGCCGGTAATGGTGATTATATTGTATGTTCCTTAATTAACGTAAAATTCAGATATTTAAACTTGGTCGTGCAACTTGGCCTAGTTGCAAACTTGCACTGTCCTAGCACTATCGTAGATCAACACAACCACAAATCATGCACGATGTACTATGGTCTTAGGACACTTCAACAATACCAGCAAGTCAGATAGCTATACGTTCTACCCCTTGGGTGCGTTCGGTTCCCAGCAACCGTGCGTTCGGTCCCCCCCCCCACCCCCACATCCACCCAAAAAACACTATTTATCCAACTTTTTTCTATTCATCTTATTTCTTCCACTCACAGAACACGCTTACCAACACGACCTGTTTTTCTGGACCTATAGTGTTTTTTTCTCCCAATCTAAACTCACCCAAGGTGACAGAGGATCGTCAACTTGTCCTATATATGACACCGCAAGAACAACCGAAGAAAGAAAAAGGCTAGCTTTTAGTTGACGCATACTAGTCTATGGCCTTGTTTAGATCGCCAACTTTCGCCAACTTTCTAGTCACATCGAGTCACATCTTCTCTCACAGACACGCTTACCAATGCACCATTCACACCTCCAACTTTCCCCAACTTCACCAACTAAACAAGGCCTATAACATATATATTTCAATATGCATGGAGCAATTTACATTTCTACTACATGCGAACCCATATTCGTTTGAAGGAAGTGTTATAGGCCTAAATTCTAATTTTAGCTTACTTGTCATTACGTTGAGCATGTGCGCCCTCTTCTTCTCCACTCGTGAAATGGATCTTTGTTAAATCACATAGGTTATTAGGCCGGTTCAGCGTCACATGGATTTTTGTCTAGGAGTCAATGTTTTCCGATCTGTTGATCTTTGTATTTTTTTTTTGTATATTTCAGGTAAAGTATATTGGTACATGTTGAATACTAACAAATATCAGGTGACTGGCGCCATGTCTGAAATTGTATCTTCGGCGGCGTCTCAATTCTAGCTTGCTTTTCATTTCATTAGAAATTGTATCTTCCATTTCGTGGTGCCCTGTATTTGGATGCACATCATGATTGATGTCAGACGTTGCTATGCTTCATATTTTGCATGGGGCCGGGTCATAATTTCATTAGAGTGATGATGCCACTGGCCCCGTAAATGCAGGAGCCAGGAGGTGAAATCGCTATAGGTCAGTATCGGCAGGGATCTGATCGAAGATGTCATGCATTATCAGAGATGTGTTGCCCCTCAAAAAAAAAAAAACTGTTCATCATAAGGGTTGGAGAAGATACCAGTCCAGTGACAATGCATGTTCAAATATCTTTGCTTGTTTTCTTCTTTCCTTAAAAAGAGAGGACAGTGTAGGATATGAGTCTGCCCACGAAAATACAAAATACTCCCTTCATCCCAAAATTATAGTCATTTCGGGTGTTCGTGCCACGAATTTGACTAGGTTTGTAGAAAATACGTGAAACATTTATATCTTCAAATATTTTTTATAAAAAACTAGACCTTAATATCTATCATATCTATAGTATACCATAAAATTTATTATATTTTTATATATAATTGGCCGTAGTATTTTCTCGGGAAATGAGAAATACTATAAATTTTAGGACTGAGGCAGTACACGCCTCATGCGCTAGTTGCCGGGTGAGCATCAATCCCAAGGACGAGTGTGTAATGTTGAGGTTAGTAGGCTTGGTGATGGTCATGTGTGGCCAAAAGGTTCATCCCAAATCCCATGACGTCCTAACGGCCTAACTTTTCGTTTGGAACCAATAAATGAATCCGTGGATACCGTACAAAACTAGAGAAGAAATTTCTTGTTAAAATTGACCAAAATCACTGAGGAATATTTTTTCTGGGCCACGCTGAGTTGGGCTTGAAATCCCCATCGATGGGCCCACACATGACCATATGGGTCTTGTCGTGACAACAAGCCCGGACGGCCTGACCAAAAAAAAGTTCCACACGTTTCAGCGTTGTCTTTTTTTTTTTGAGAAAGTTTCAGCGTTGTTGGTTGGCTGGAGAGGTACCCAGAGATTGAAACGGCACATGACACTACCCGTTGAGAGTTGACGACGTGGGAGGTACACGAATGTTAAGTGTCACAAGTCAATCAGACCACACGTACATTTGACTCCCTCCGTCCCAAATTGTAAGTCATTCCAGGATTTTTAGAGAAGTCAAACTTTTTTTATGTTTAACCAAAATTATAGAATGAATCATAAAAATTTATGGAACCAAATATATATAATCTAAAAATATACTTAATGAAGAAGCTAATGGTACTTATTTGGTATCATAAATGGTCGTGCTTTGTTATATAAATTTGGTCAAATTTGAGATATTTTGACTCTCCAAGAATCTTGGAATGACTTACAATTTGGGACGGAGGGAGTACTAGTGACTTTGGCTCTTCTCTTTTCCTACATACTCCCGGCGTCCTTAAAAAAATGACATTCAGACACCACATTTGACCATCCGTATTATTTAAAATTTTTAGATAAATACTAAAACAAACGTGTCATGATAAAGCAAGTTATAAATAAATAAATAATATTTATATAATATTTTTTGAATAAGACAAATCTGAAAGTAAAAAACGTCATTCTTTTTTTAGGACGTAGAGAATATGCCCTCCATATTGTATAGAACTCATTTAAGATATTGATATACACCGGTGGATCTAGGATTCTAAGTGAGGGGGCTCATCTTCCCCATCTTCTTCCTAGGGGCTCTAGCCCCCTCCCCCTCCCACACACACAGCCCTCATACTGGATTCACCCCTGTTGATATGCTCTTTAAAACTTAACTTTGAATATTATTTTTTCTATAAAATAATTTAAAGTGTACTTTATAAACCTATATTTTAATACGAATCTACTCATGCTACTTTCTTCAGAAGCGCCACAAGCCCGCTGACATGCGGTGCGACCATAGACATACCCAACTTGGAACGGAACTTCTCACTGTCCTTCAGGGGCATGCCAGCGAGAATGTTTAGTCCAGGAGCCAGCACATCAGGCTTAACGATGTCCGGGCTGATCTTGCTGGGACCACGCCCTGAGAAGTATGCCACCATAGGGGCAGGGGAAGAGGGCTCTGTGCTGGCGCCACCGCCGTCTTCGTGGAAACCAACCTCTTCGTGGGAATTATGAAAACTTCAATAGGAGTCACACCCACACGATGTTGGTCCAATGGGGCAGTGCCCCCTTGGATCAAAATTGCATGGCCCAAATTAAAGTTTTCATAGTTTATATCAAGAACTTGATTTCCATCTGATATGTTGCCTAAGATGATTAAGTAATTTAGCAATATAATTTGAGTAGCCTCAGTAATTCATTTCTAGGAGTGGTAATTTATTTTCACCAAGTAGTAATTTAGTATGTCATTCGCAGTGCTTTACTTTTTACATACACTTTTGGTATGCCGCCCATTTTCGCTACGCTTTTGGTATGTAGTCCATTTCCCTTTATTTCAGTTTTTTTTTTGAAAGAATTTTTGTTTCATGTTGGTTGCCCGTATATATGTACCACGTGTTCATAAAGTGTTACTGTAAAAATATCAAAGTGTTACAAGAGCTAAAAAATGTGTCACAAAGGAGAATTTTGTAACACTTGATAAGCGTTCCACTTGATGAGTACTTGTGTTACAAAGCAGTAACACAATTTCGATGTAAAAGCAGCATAATTTTTGTGTTGCAGTAGATCACACTATAATAACATTGAACTTAGTAACACTAATAAAATGTGTTACTAGATGGCCTTGTAACACTTTTATGGACTTATAGTAACATAAGTTAGTGTTACAATATCCACGTTCTGTACTAGTGTACACTTTTGAAAATGTAGTTATTATGGTCCTAGTAATTTTTTTACTTATTTTCATTTTAGTAACCTTAGAAATTGATGGTTAAGTATATTCCATTGCCTAGTGATGAAATGTTTCACTGGCCACAAAAAGGATATAACCAACGGTGGAGAAGATTATAGTGTTCCCATCCGTACCATTGATATCCAGATAAAACACAGACCATCATTTTTTTTTTCATTGCTGGAGACATAGTAGTTTAATCATCAGTCATTGGAATTTGCTTCGGAGATTACGATTATTCACTTTTCTGATTCTGACGTTGGTAATACTACAATACAAGCAAGACTTGTGACACGTGCTGCTAGCACCTAAACACGATGCATTTGGGCCTCATTTGGTGCTAACAACAAACCCACACATTTACGAAGTCTGAAGTTGTTCAGTGGGCCGCTATGGTGACGACGAAGAGCAGCAGCAGCAAAGATGACAGCAAAGTTGTGCAGCATGGTACAGACCGCCGGAAAACATGGCAGTACTCTTCCGATGCTGCACGCTGCTGCTGTGGTCACCGGTCACATCCCAGAGTTACTAGCCGTGCGCCGAAGCCCACCGTCCAGCACTGCTGCCGTCCGTACGTCCGGTCGCCGGCGCCCGACCCAGGTGTGTGGTGTGGGCAGGTAGCGGCGCCGATGAGGCGATGAGCAGAGGCAGAGCTGAGCCGGAGCCTGGAGTGGAGCCGATAGGGCCGCCGGGCGCGCACAGAATCGGATGCGAGAGCGCATAGGGTGCGGCGTAGCGCTGGGAGCTGCGCGCGGCAAAACAGCCAGCACCATTCCGATCAGCGTGAGATTAGGGGCGTGATTGGTTTGCTGCATCACCCTCCGTCCGTCCAGATGCGACCTTTCACTGATTGATTGTCTAGGTGATGTATTGAGCCTGGCCTATGGCATGCAAAATGCAAAATGGGTCCTTAAAAGACTGGCTCTCCGGGTGCAGAATTTTTGCTCGTTTCTCCGAAGCAGCCTGGCTCGCTCCATGCAGCGGCGAGCACTCAGGCGAGCGCATGAAGAAAAAAAAATGAGCGCATGCATGCAACCAATCAGCGTCTCCTTGTAGCCTGTCCCGCATGATCCAACAACCAAACAACATGATGTTGCACGCGCCGAGCCTGGCCCTGGTCATCCTGGCTCTACGGTGCGATCCTGGCTCGCGTGAGAAGATAACCAATCAGCCCCTAGAGTTCTCAGTTCTCACGTGTGCTTGAAATTGTTTTGTTAAAGTTTCTTTTCTTAAAAAAAACAAAGAAAAAAAGAAATCTCCTTTGTGAAAGTAAGTTACAAAATTGCTTGAAATTATTACCAAGTTGGGCCTGAAACCCCCATCGATGATAGGCCCACACATGATCATAATGGGCCCTGTGGTGACAACAAGCCCGGACAGCCTATAGTGGGCCGAAACAGAACCGGCTGTCTACGGCGGCCCGCTACGGTGACGACGAAGAGCGGCAAATGATGAGGAAGGAGGCGCGGACGCGACGCACGAGACGAGAGGACCTAGTTGGACAGCACGGTACAGACCGACGGCTGGAAAACATGGCAGGGTCGTGGTCAGTCTCATGAAAAATAATTTATTCAAAAAAATAACAAGTTCTTCTTATTCACCTCCATTATACAATACGTTTTCTAATACACTATTTATCTAAAATTACCTTTCATCCCACCCATCTAAAACACTCTTCCTCCGATGCTGCTCACTGCTGCTGCTGCGGTCACATCCCAGAGTTACTGGCCGTGCGCCGAAGCCCGCGCCCAGCACTGCTGCCGTCCGTATGTACGTCCGGCCGCTGGTGACCGACCCCGGCAGTGGCCAGCGGCGCTGATGAGCAGAGCAAAGGCTATGTTGAGATGGAAAAAGTACTTCTGATTCATCCACTTCACATAACATGCTTCTTAGAAAATTTCTTCTTCATCTTTCTTATTCATTCCTTTCATATAACACGTTTTTTAGAAAAAAGAAAATATATTTTTTCTCATCTTTCACTTTTACTGAACCAACCCAGCCAAAGTCACCCGCAGCCCGGAGCTGATAGATCGGAGCTGATGGATGCCGTGGTACGTCGGGCACGCACAGAATCAGGTGCGAGAGGCCTGCGGCGTACTACGTGGCCCGCGGGGACGTACGTGTCGTTGGCGCAGCGCAGCGCAGCGCAGCGGCGAGGGAGCACCTGCTGCCCTGGTAAAGGGAAATCAAAGAAAAGGCGTGGCGGCGGCGGGCTATCTGGCCATTGTCGCCCTACTGTACTAGCGAATCCATCCCGCGTAGTAGTAGTAGATGATGATCGAGCGCAGCACCTGGATAACCTTTTCCTCTTTACGGAATGGCACCTGCCCGTCCCGTCCCATCCGCAAGCGCCAGGCAAACGATGACAAATGGTAGGTGAGTGAGGCCATCTTGTGCCGTTTTGTCTGGTGAAAGCATTTTTTCGAATTGTTTTGTACTGTACCAAACAGAGTCATCAAGGAAAAAGAGGATTCAGTCAGCAGAACAAGGCCTGCCTGCGAAGAGGATCGATTGATCCTGCGAAGAAACAGAACCGATGGAATAATAACACACACCTGCTGCTTGCTCGTAGCGTGGTTCGGTACATGTCGCTGTCCCCTCTTATCTGAGGATCTCTCTCTCTCTCGTGCTTAATCATTGACTTGGATTTTGCTGCTAACCGCGTGCTTTTCTGGTGGGGAGCGACGAGCGAGTGACCAATCATGCATTCAGATTCACTGACGAGCGAACGCAACCTCTTTCAGTAGTTATTAGCATAATACGTAAGAGCGTGGAATTTTAAGAGAATAAATAAGAAAACGACGCTTCTGGATCCTCAAGTCTGAACTCGGATCGTGTCCTCTCTTCCATGGCCGGCGGCCCGCAATGGCGACGGGCAATCACGAGACTGGCTAGCTTCTGGCTGCTGGCTGGTGAGAGTCCGTGTCGCGATGATGGAGATCGAGATGGGCTGGTGCACTAGCTCGCAACTTTTCTTCTTTCGAAATGGAGCTCGCAACTGAACTGATGGATGTGGTGGTGCAACGCGAATCAGGTGCCATCGATAGATCGCCATTAAGCTCCGTGCCCGGGATTATGAGTTTATGTCGGCACGTACCATCAGAAAGAGATGTCTCGATCGTACCCGGCCTACGTGCACTAGGAGCTTGTTATTGTCGTGTCCAGTACCCAGCACTATATTCCTTTTTTTTTTCAGAGCCACTTCACTTTAAACATCGTATGTCAGTCGCTGATCATCTCCCTCACATCAGCTACCACTGATGCTCGTCGGAGCTTTCCGGGCAAGTTAACAGCTAGCGCCCACTTGCGTGGAAAGTTGGAACCAATTTCCAATCGGATTCAAGGTGTCGTGGCCCATGTATTTCGCACGTTCCATTTGCTAGTTTTTTTTTCCCTTCCTTTCCACGATTCAGATCAGTACTATCAAAGACAAGACACACAAAGCACACGCTACGCTAGCTTGCTGGATAATTGGGTACGTACGTATCACCTAGCCATGCATGAACCCATGGACATACGTACATTTCCCCCCTAATCATGCACGGACAGTCGGACATAGTGAGTATTTTTCAAGTATTCTGTACTCTCTGAACATTGGATTTCTGTTAACGACACTGTCATCTCTGGCGGCACCCAACGACTTCTCATCCCCATAGCCCATAGGTGAAGTTGTTTTATATGCAGAGAGAATATATGGTAGGAAATGTTCAGGACGAGAATGCCCCCGTACGTGTGACAATAGAGCAAGCACCTTAATTAATCATAGCCCGTCACGACTGACAATAAGCACGTGCTGCAGCTTACCACAAGCAGCAAGCCAAGTCTATAGACTAACCACCACCCCTAAAAAAACGTCTGTATATATAATAACCCAAGCACGCTAGTCTACTGCTGACGGCTCCAAGTGTCTGAACAGCCCGCAAGCTCAAGCAACCATCTTGTTATGTTATGGCAGCCAAGTACTAGCCACTAAACTACTACTCCTACTTGGATGGAACCCATCTAATCCAACCATTCGTGGCATCCCCTTGCTGTAATCTTCTGCCACCTCAGACGTATTTAACCTTAACAAATAACAACTGGAGCTGTCAGTGCACGTGAGCACTAGCAGTGGAATTCATCAATCTGTTCGAGGAAGCCTTTTGGTGGCTCTAGGAGAGCAGATCGCCAGGACAGGACGAGGACGACTAGCTGGCGCCACGGCCGATGTTGAATTGTTAATGGAGTTCGTGCGTGCGTGCTGGCTCTCCTTCCCTCTCAACCTCTGGGTCTGGGCTGGGCGAGCAAAGGCTCGGCAGCCTGGCAGTAACAAAAGCTGCTCCTGCCCGCCTCGCTAAAATAAACGCATCCGTATCGCCACTGCTTGGGAGTGCAGGAGTACGTAGCACGGCGCCATGGTGGCGTAACCTGTCCGTGTGCGTGCCAGGTCAGCTGCCCGCATTGAAAATTGGGCCGACTTGTCCTGCATCGGTGGATGGTGTTGCCGTGTTGGTAGTGCCTGTACCGTTTTTGTGTTCTTGCCACTTGCCAGTGGAGATCAACCCATTGTTTAAGTGCAAAACAGCCAGCACCATCTTATATTCAGCGTGACATTAGAAATGGGAGTTCTCATGCGCTTCAAATTGCTTGCTTTGTTAAAGTCTGCTTTGTGAAAGTGAGAAACGCTTACCAAATAGCTTTGTTAAAGTTTTTTTTTTCTCAGAAAATCTACTTTGTGAAAGTAAGAAACGTTAGCAAATTGCTGTGTCAATTTGCCTTTGGATTTGTGCCACCGCGATTCACTCTTCAGTTCATCAGTTACCAGCGCACAGCATGGAAACCGAAGCGCAAAACCAGGTCACGGCTCACCTTTGGTCTGCGTACACAAAGGTTCAAACCGAAAGCCGGTGGATCCGCGGGCGATGCCGTGGCAGCAGATCGGCGACCGACCTGACCTGACCTGGTCTGCAGGTCAAGCGAGGTCACCCTGGAGACTTGAAATGTTCAGATCATGCACTTGACTCGTTAAACAAGTCACCGTCATTCTTGTGAAATCGTAGAATTGCTTTAAAGAATGTGACTGTTCTCTTGCGTGTGGATACTGGAATTGAGAAGTCTTGTTCAAATGCAGGTGTTTTCATATCACGGGGTCAGGGTTCTCAAGACTCGATAGCTATTTTTGCTGTTCAGCTTCAGACTCCTTCCTCGGATCAGTCCGTCTTTGTTGATTTGAACGGTTCCTTAATTTCCTAGTATTATTTTTTAGCTTCGGAAAAGTAAAAAAAAATAGAGAGAGTAAACGTACTAAATCCTAGCCCTAAACCATTCACTATTGACTACTAAGTACTACTACTAAACATTTCACTTAAGCATATGGGGAAAAAATCATTATGTCTGCTATAGATGTTCTATGGTTCACGCAAGTATTTGGAGCAATCAAAGTTTTTTACCAAGTGCTTTGTTTATGCATTTCAGTAGCGTGCAAACCCACAGTAGTAACCGTTCTTCTGACCCGGAAGAAAAGAGGTAAAGGTTTCTATATGCTTTCCTACCAAACATTCGCTCAAGCATATCTAGCTGCCAAAATCATTGTGTCAGTTTTCACAGATGTTTGCTTCAGGGATAGCTCTTCAGTTTACGCAGGCATTTACGGCAATTTTAAGCTTTTTTTTTAAACAATTTTAGTTTCGGAAAAGGGAAAAAATCGCTCGTATTAAATCGTAGAATTAAACATTTCGTTCAGGCATATAGAAAAAAAATAAATCGTTGGTTGTTCCACACTTCCACTGCTTCAGGCGATGGACGCGCTTCAGTTCTAGCAAAGCACTTGCGTCCATTGAAGTTTTTCACTAGCAGCTAATTAACAATTGCTTCGCTTAAGCATTTCAGTAGCAAAAACCACAGTACCGGTTCTTCTGACCCGAAAAAGAAAAGCTTAAAAAATCCCACTTTAAATTCCTGCTAAACTTCTCCCTCAAGCAAACAGTAGCAGACATAATCATTGTGTCAGTTCCAAACGCTCTTCGGTTTAACCCGGGATCTACAGCAAGTAATCCAAAGCTTTTTTTAGCAGCTTTTTAACAATTGCTTCGTTTAACTACAAATTTACCATGCATTTCAGTTGCACAAACCCCCAGCTGTAACCGCACATCTGACCCCGAGCCGAAGATAGGGCTACGGTTCCGGCTCGTCCCGTCACGTCTGCCGAAAATACGGCGGTGCGGCGCCAGTTTCCGAACGGACGTCGGTTTCGTGCCGGCGAGGGTAGCCGCCATGGCTACGCTAGCGGGCAGGTCACCATGGCCGCGTGAGAGTCGCCGAAAGGCTGCGCGGTGACATGGCACCGGCGGCGACACGATCGCCGGAGACGCTAGCTGGTGGCGAAGCCGCGCGCACGGCGTTGGCGAGCCCGGGCCCCCTGGCTCTCTCTCGGCGTCCGGCGAGCTCCGGCCGGCAGCCTGACGCGTAGTCCGGACAGACAGTTTCGCGTGGCGCGTTCGGCTTGGTGCTAGGCTAGTAGTAGTACGGAAAAAACACCAGAAAAACCGTTGACTCGAGCAGAGGGTGCGCGAGCCATTATGTTCACTGGGTACATGGCATTCCTACTTCAATCCAACATACTACTATCCTTGCAACTAGTACATACATCATAGCTCAATGTTTTTTCTTAATAATGTATGACGTCTCCTAGATCACAAGCAACTGTAAAAAGGGAAAAACCTAAAAATAGAGAGACTTTTCGAAGCAAAGGCTAAAGTATTTTGAACGACCCACCTATAGCGAGTTACGATTTAAGCTAACTAAGCCACATAACTAAATGGACACTGTGACTTTTATACATGATCTAATCTATTGGCTCTATAACGCAGTCGTGTAGCTTGGTATATGCTCGGATATGGCATGGCACATGCATAGACGTGCAAATGCAAATGTCCTCCCTTACCATTAACATTGTATATACATCATCATAAATGTAACATAACTTTTACACGTGAGTGAATCCAAGTCAAGCGTTATATTGCACGCGTGGGAATGTACTCATGCTATAACGTTCTCCGTTACTACAAACACCATTGTTCGTTACACGTGAGCGGATCCAAGTCGAGCGTTACATTGCACGCATGCGAAAGTACTCGTGCTATAACGTTCTCCGTTACTACATTGTTCGTTTGTCCGAGTGACACATTGACCGTTACGCTTTCAACTATCCATACCACGTAGCATCTAATTTGGATAACGTAAATTTACGTAGGACTTGATCCAACGGCATTGTAACGCTCGCGACATGTGTCCTATCTAAGTTTTGAATCGCGCGCCATTTGCACCATATAAACCTTTTTTTTATTACTATCAACACTATTGTTTCTTTTTAAAAATATCATTTCTCGTTTGTTAAGCCATGTATTAAGAGTTGAAACTTGTCGAGGCTCAAGATCATCCTAATGTCTTAAAAAAAAAAACCATCCTCCTTGTAGGTAGGCTAAGATAGGGACGCGCTGAACGCGCGCACGCCCGGCACGGCGGCTTACCGCGGCAGCGAAAAAGGGGAGGACACCCTCCCATACAAAAGGCAGAGAAGAGCAGAGGCAGAGGCGACCAACCCCCAAAGGGAGAACAAAACCACCACCTCCTCTTTCTCCTCCTCCCCTGCTCTGCTCCGCTACTCGGCGAGCAGGGGGAACCCAACCCCCACACCTCGCAGCCGCGGCTGAAGCCACCACCCCCACTGGGCTCCCATGGGCTGCTGCACCTCCTCCCCGGGGAAGGTGACGCACCCGGAGAAGAAGCTGCCTGGGGCGCTCCCCCCGCGCCGCCGCTCCTCCGTCTCGCTCAACCAGCACCAGGCGACGGCGTCCTCCGCGGGCGCCGGCGTCCACGAGGTGCCGGTGGTCAGGGAGTTCTCGCTGGCGGACCTGCGCGCCGCCACGGGCGACTTCGCGCCGGAGAACATCGTCTCCGAGAGCGGTGAGAAGGCGCCCAATTTCGTCTACAAGGGCCGGCTCCAGGCCAGCCGCCGCGCGATCGCCGTCAAGAAGTTCACCAACGTCGCCTGGCCCGACGCCAAGCAGTTCGCAGTACGTCTCGGGCTCGATTACCGTATCCGCCCCTTGATTCCGGATGGAATTCGTAGCTGCAATAAAACATCTTGCTTTTTGCTCGCAGGAGGAGGCCAAGGGCGCCGGCAAGCTGCGCCACCGCTGGATGGCCAACCTGATCGGCTACTGCTGCGACGGGGACGAGCGCCTGCTGGTCGCTGAGTTCATGACCAACGACACGCTGGCCAAACACCTCTTCCACTGTAAGTTTGCTCCTCCCTCTTTTTCTGATTGGTCGCTTTCTGGATTTCTGGTTGGTTGGGATGTTTCGATGCCCATTTTCGGTAAATACAGCCTGCGGCGATTTTGTCTTCGTATGATTCGATCCTGATTAGTGAGGAATTTGCAAAAAAAGACGAACCCGCGTGCTCTGAGCAACTGCTGGCGCTTAGCAGCCTCCCGCATTTGGTGTACCGAACGAATGATTGGGCTTGGCTTTGTCATATCCAATTCCTATCTGGTTGTTGTCGGCATGGTCGTTGTGTGTATCCATTGAAACTGATTAGAAAACACATAATATCATTTTATTACATCACTGTGTTCACAAGTTCTGCTCATTGTTTTGGACGGGTGGGTCACTAGAATTGTCTCAGGGTATCTCAATATGGCTGTAGCTTGCACTGTGCACTTAGGAAATTGATATTTGCTCTAGGAATGCCTATTTGGAATTAAGCGGTTGATGGATGAACTGAATGTCAGGATTTATATGGTCTGCTTTCATTGAACAGCCTGGCCCTAGGGTGCATGTCAAGGTTTAGGTTTGATTGGTAATGTTTACATATGATGCTTAATTGCTCTGTAAATATTAATCAGTGTGATTACTCCTTCATTAATCTAGATTGCATCCACCTTTTATTTATTTATTTTAGCATCACAGAGTTACAGTATCCATTACTTAATAGCAGGAGTAATTAACTCTGATTCCATGTGATTACTTCTTCTGTTAATCTAGATTGCATCCGCCTTTTATTTTTTTATTTATTTATTTTGAGCATCCACCTTTTATGGGAAGATGGTTTGATACTAATTAACTGTGATGTGCATCAGTTCATTATATGAATACTGCTTTTACTCTTTTCCAGGGGAAAACCAGACAATTGAATGGGCTATGCGTCTGAGAGTTGCATATTACATCGCTGAAGCACTGGACTATTGTACCACTGAGGGAAGGCCTTTGTATCATGACCTAAATGCATATAGGGTTCTCTTTGATGAGGTAACTGATAACATCTGTCTTTTATTTTCTTTTTCCCCCTACAGCCCTAGAGTTATATTGTGAATTGCCAATAGATTATAGTATCTTAAAATCTGAGGAAATAGGATAGTATTATCTTTATTCCATCGAGCTTTTACAACCAGCATGGATGCTTTCTTTTTTTTTTCGAGAACACGCAGGAGAGCTGCGTATCTTTGTATTAAGAAGAAAAGTAACACATAGCGATTACACGCGGGCCAATTACCGGGCGCACGCACACGGTTTACATTGACACAAAGCTAGGACTTAACTGACTAAGAAATACAACAACCGATTCAAGAACAGAAAGCAAGTGTTTACTCAGGTCCCCCGATCATTTCGCCGGCTTGCTTGATGGCCACCAGCATTTCCTCGTCAGTCAACACACTTGCCGCCGGGAGTAAATCCCTGAGAGCTGGGTAGTTCTTGACGTCTATCACTTCCTTGAAAAAGCTCACATAATCCTCGCGTGCCCCATTGGTGCCCTCGCCATTGATGAAGCCCAACTTCTTCATAGCGAGAACCTCCCCCTTCTTTGAGGGCCTCACTGTCATGTTGAGCTGATCGTTTGCCAGACGGTTGCTGCGACGTCGGCGAGTTGTCTCCACTGGTGGCGCCGGCGGGAGAGGTGCCCGAGCATTTGCTGGGAGGTTTCCGAGGAGTGGAGAACGTGTCGCAAGCGTGATGCCCGCGAGGAACGCCGAGGTTGCCGCCATTGCCGCCTCAGTAGATGGGCTGCAAATGCATCCAGCCGAGCCCATGGTGGCCACTGGGGTGAGCTGGGCTGTCGTGGTGGCCTGGTTGGGGGTCTTCCTTGGAGGAGTAGCGGCCCATGAGCCTAGCTGGTCCACCTCTGCCGTGTTGCTATCCACGGGGAAAGCGGCCTCTTCCCCAAAGTCCAGTCTCAACGGTATGGGAGGCATGGCCCGCCTCCTCTCCGTGCTGGCTGCATCTTTTGCCGGTCGTGGTCTTCGCCGGTACGTCAGGAGAGGTGTTGGAGCAGCCTTGCCCCCTTCATTGAACGCTCTTTGAGTTGGTTTCAAAATTTGAACCAAACTTTCGGAGCGCATGGGGTCCTCCTTGCTGACGTTTTTGCAGCCTACAGGTGGGCACTGCACCTCGTAAGGCACCAGCTCCTCCGCCAGATGGCCCTGGCTAGGAGCCGTACGTGCTGGGACCGCCAGCATGGATGCTTTCTCTGTCTCAAACTGGAAGTGGAGGGGTCTGTTGCCACCTGTTTACCACTTCTGGTGGTTGGAAGGAAATACATAGTTAAATACAAATGTCAACTCTCTCATGGGGAGTTCAAAAATGATATTTTCAGGACTGCACATCTTTGTTGACTAGATTTATTCAGCCCTATGCTTTCACCACACAGGTCTCTTAGACAGCATATGTCTAATTCGCAATTTAGAAAACATGTTGTCAGGAATGGCCTATTAGATGATCGATGATGTCCGATTTCATTATAGATCACTTTACATGTTTGTCTAATGTAGTAACCCTGCGTGGGCTGAACAACTAATGTAATTTCTTTTTTGCAGAATGGTGATCCTCGTCTTTCATGCTTTGGCTTGATGAAAAATAGCAGGGATGGGAAAAGCTATAGCACAAACCTTGCATATACACCTCCAGAATATTTGAGAAATGGTAATGTTCTCGTATTTGTGTCTGTATGACCCCCGCAAAAAAATCTTCTTTGGATTGTTTAATTGGGGCATTTGAGCAATCATATACATGATAGCACATGTTATTTAGTGAAAATAGAATGCCTAACATAATTATGGGATTTTCGTGTCTAACGGTGCTTCCTTAGGGAGAGTAACATCAGAAAGTGTTATATATAGCTTTGGCACTGTACTCCTAGACCTCCTAAGTGGAAAGCGCATACCTCCTTCCCGTGTAAGTTTTTCTTATTAATAACTACTTATTTCATTGTTGCATTTTTTATAAGTTCCCAAGTGTTACTGAAGTACAGAATCCCTTTTCCCTGTATTACATTGTGTTACCTGAATATCTCCTTTGTACAACTGGTACCAAGTGTGTGTGATACACTGATACTATCTGGGAAAAAGTCCATATTACTCCCCTCAACTATAATCAAAGTCCACATAACCCCCTAAACTATCTTTTGGTTCATTTTACCCCCTAAACTATGTCACTTAGTGTATTCTACCCCCTAATACAATTTGTCTTTTTTATTTCTCCATGCACAAGTTGAATTTTAATTTAAAATTTTGCATGATTGTAGTGAACATCACAATGTATGTCAAAAAAATATATTATGAATTTTTCGTCACTAGTTTTTGTATAATATCGTGTCCTAAGGATTAATTAATTATTAAATATCTTACCCCCATCAAAATGATGAGAAAAAATAATTTTATATTTTTCTATCATGCATTATGATGTCTACTATCATCTCCCAAAATTTGAACGCAATATGACACTTGTACATGGAAAAAAAAAAGAGAAAATGTATTAGGGGGTAACATAGACCAAATAGCATAGTTTAGGGGGTAAAATAAACCAAAAAATAGTTTAGGGGGGTATGTGGACTTTGCTTATAGTTGAGGGGAGTAATTTGGACTTTTTCCTACTATCTGTGAGCGAATTAGCATGGTAACCGAGTGTATTTTTCTTTCAAATGTAACATAGTAAAAATGTTGTCTGATTAGCTTTATTTCACTCAGGCTCTTGATATGATCAAAAGCGGGAATCTCCGGATACTGATGGATTCACATTTGGAGGGAAACTACCCAACAGAAGAGGCGACCACTTTGGTCGATCTTGTCTCTCACTGCTTAGCATATGAACCTAGGGATCGCCCTAACATAAAAAAGTTGCTCTCTTTTCTCAAGCCCTTACAAAAAAAATCAGAGGTAAGTGTTATGTTTTTCATCCTCAAGAATGCTTCATGTACCATGCAGCCTTTGTGCTCTAGCATTGAATTTTTTGCTTATTGTGATATGATTGTTGGCTTCTACGCAACTGTTATGCTATGGTAGCAGAGCATTTTTTTTTTTTGAAAAAAACTTATGGTTGATACATTTCCATTTTCAAATTCCAAAACAGGTACCGTCCTATGAGATGCTTGGCATTCCAAAGCCTGAAGAAGAACAGCCTCCCGCTCCCATTCCGCAGCCACAGCGCCCTCTTTCTCCCATGGGTGAAGCCTGTTCTAGGATGGATTTGACTGATATCCATCAGATTCTTGTGAATGCACATTACAGAGATGATGAAGGGACTAATGAGGTAAAGATCCATTCCTGGAAGTATTTTTTTGTTCTTGTCTGTAAGCTTTTTATGTGGGTGTAACATATCAGAAATGGTGCCTGGCTATATTGCAGCTATCGTTCCAGGAATGGACACAGCAGATGAGGGACATGCTGGAAGCTAGGAAGCGTGGTGACTTCGCTTTTCGCGACAAAGATTTCAAGGCAGCCACAGAGTTTTACACACAGGTGGCACATCTTACTTATATGACCAGGCACACTAAGATGCTGGTGGCAATCTGTAAAGCACATCTAATCCGTTCCGCTATCTCTCTTTGTATCGCAGTTTGTTGAGGTGGGGACGATGGTATCGCCAACAGTGCACGCGAGGAGGAGCCTGTGCCACCTCATGTGTGACCAGAATGACGCCGCCCTCCGCGATGCAATGCAGGCGCAGTGCGTGTACCCTGACTGGCCTACCGCCTTCTACATGCAAGCCGTCGCCCTCTCCAAGCTGAACATGCAGAGCGACGCCGTGGACATGCTGAATGAGGCTTCTCAGCTGGAAGAGAAGCGGCAGAAGCATACCAGGCCATGAAAGTCCAATCCCCTCCTCCGGCTCAAAAAGGTTCCTGTTGAGAACTTGAGACATGCTGCTTAGTTCTTCCCAAAAGTCGTGGTTAGCTGCCCCAAAAAAAACAAGTCGTGGTTAGCTGCCGTAAAAAAAAAGGTCGTGGTTAATTGGCTCCTGTTCCCGTGTTTGGGAATGTAATTGGCTGGATGGTATTACTGTAGGGCTAGAGTCATGTGGTGGCTGTAACTACCTGGTTTGGCATTTCTTTGGTGCATTTTTTGGGCCCGTGTACATCTTACAAATGGAAACAGGCGGAATGCAATGGAAGTGAATTACTTCAGGTCGCCAAAACCTAGAGCTTGGTATTTAATTTTGTGATTTGTCGTTCTCCAACCTTGAGCAGATTGTTTTTTGACGCCTTGAGCTGATTGTTCAGACATGGAGAAGAACCTCATTTCGTCAAGCAGCGAAGTTCTCAGCACGTCCTAGTCTGTACGCCTGAAGCGCTGCAGCGACTGTTGCCAGTGACGGAAAGGGGCAACCCGGCTCCACGTTGCGTTGTATGGCAGATTGGCAGTCAATGCAACAATTCTGGAGGCTCTGGGCTCTGGCCGACTGTTCTGGTACGTCCAGCATGTTTTTCAGGCTGTGTTTAGTTTGGAGGATATATTTTTTTTTCCTGGAAGCGTGTTATGTGAGGAGATGAATAGAAAAGATAATTTTTTTTCTAAAAAGCATGTTACGTGAGAGGGATGAATAGAAAGTAAAAAGTATATATTTTTTTTTTGAACTGAAGAAGTTGCCCGTCGTTGACTTGCGAGTCTCGTGGCCATTTTGAGGTCGGATTGGAGGTGGTCATTGGTTGCGTTTAGATGCAAAAGATCTTTTGCACTTACTATTCATTCCCCTCACAGAACACGCATCCCTAAAAATTCCTTTTTCACCTTTCCTATTCATCCCCCTCACATAACACGCATCCCAGAAACAAAAGATCTTTTACCTTCAACAACTAAACACAGCCATTGATTCATACAGCGCTTCTCGTCGGCTACCGGACCATATGGTAACTGCACCACGCGCCATGACAGATGTAGAAGCAAAGATCATTGGGCAATTGCCTTCTGCTCGGTAAATACGGCAATTGTTGGGCGTGTTTAGTTCTAAAAGTTTTTTTTAACTTCTTATTCATTTCTGTCACAGAAGATGCTTCCCAAAAAAGTTTCTCAAAAATTTCTTTTTAACTTTTCTATTTATTCCCCTCACGTAATACGCTTCCCAAAAATATTCTTTTTCTCCCCTCCCAACTAAACACGCTTATCTAGTTCAAGTACCGGGTGCCGCTGTGCGCACAGTGCTCGCTGCGATGGCGAACGCAGGTGCGGTTGGTTCCGCGACGTGGTGAACTGGCGAGGCGAACTCGGTCGTCGGCTGCGCGTCGCTGGCTACTGGGCTGTTGACCCACCCAGAGTGGCCGAGGTCAGCCGGGTTGGTAGGCGGAAAAGCAGTGGGGCTACAAGCACAAGTTTTGGGCCACTACATACCAGGTTATTGGGCCATAAGACAGAAGAGCAGGATGCACACACGACGAGTCTGTTGTGACTAAAAAACATGACGACTCTGCAGGGAAAAAAAAAAGGAAAGGGAAAGAAATCTCATCACAGAATAAGAACAGGTAGTTACAGTCGATCGAGGAGAAAGACTTGGAGCTGGAAGTCTTCTCTCTTTGGCAGTATTCCCACCCACACCCAGATGCAAATAAACTTTCCAATGCAAGCTGGCACGGCCACAGGGGAAGTGGGGAGGCACTGACAGAATTTCTTGTTTGGGTGCTGGAGCGTGGAGGTGGCGTCCTTGGAAGCCGCCAGGATAATTGGATACGCCGAGACCGACTGGGAGAGTGGTACTAGTTGGCAACTTTGCACGATCCATCGATTGCAAAACACGCGGCCAGCAGGTAGCAGTGGGCAAAACTAGTGCGGCGCATCAGCCCTACTGACCGCCGCCGATCACTCAGCGGCGTGTTAGTCTGACTGACGACGTACGGAACGAAGACCGTATGCGCGCGGCGCCACGTAACCTTGCCGTGGCCTCACCGTAACCTCGCCGTGGAAACGGTCGAGGACGGTGAGCTGTTAACCATTTGACAGTAGTGACTAGAGTGTACTGTACCTGAGACGCTGAGACCTGACCATGTACAAGCTTGGCCCGATCGCTCGGCGTTATAAAATGCCGTGCTTTGCTTGCTGTGTCCAAACGGCAGTGCCATTCCTCATCCATCCATTTGTGTCTGTCACTGAGCGGCGAACCATGAGGAGGAAGCTTTTCGCGCTGCTGGCCATCGCCGGCGCCGTGCTGCTCGCGGCGGCCGGCGGCGCCAGTGGGCAGCAGGGCGTGGGGGCCATCATCACGCGGCAGGTCTTCGAGAGTATGCTCAGCCACCGCGGCGACAGCGGCTGCCAGGGCGCGTTCTACACCTACGACGCCTTCGTCAACGCCGCGGCCAGGTTCCCCGCCTTCGGCACCACCGGCGACGCTCAGACCCGCCGCCGGGAGCTCGCCGCCTTCTTCGGCCAAACCTCCCATGAGACCACCGGTACGTACTCGATTCACAGGGTTAATTTAATTAACCTTCTCTTGTTTTCATTCAAGAGATTGTTGTCTTCGATTAAGCTTTTTTTGCCATACCAATCTCATGCTCTATGACCGACGATCCCCGCCGGTAGGTGGCTGGCCAACTGCTCCGGGCGGAACGTTTGCTTGGGGATACTGCCGTGTGGAAGAACAGAAACAGACTGACCCACCCTACTACGGACGTGGACCAATACAACTCACTCAGTAAGCAAGATCGATCGACACTGTAGTTTGGTTAATTAGTCTTTAATCTTTCGTCACCAACTAATTTCGAAACCATCTCACTTCTCACATCATCGGCAACGTGCAGCAAGTACAACTACGACCTCGCCGGGAAGGCGTTGAAGCTGGACTTGGTGGGGAAACCGAGCCTGGTGTCGAGCGACCCCGTGGTGGCCTTCGAGACGGCCATCTGGTTCTGGATGACGCCGCAGGCGGCCAAGCCGTCGTGCCACGACGTGATCACCGGCCGATGGACGCCCGGCGCCGGCGATCGCGCGGCGGGGAGGCTCGCCGGGTACGGCCTGCTCACCAACATCATCAACGGCGGGCTCGAGTGCGGCAAGGGCGGCCAGCCGACGGACGGCGACAGCAACCGGGTCGGCTTCTACCGGAGGTACTGCAAGATGCTCGGAGTCGCAGAAGGCGCCAACTTAAACTGCCAGAATCAGAAGCCCTACGCGCCAGCCGGCTAATTGTATTGCAAGTTGCCACTGAAATTAGTAGTAAAACGCTAGCAATAATGCAAGGAAACAATGCGGTCTTCTGGAAAATAAACGGCCTGGTTAGCAAGCCCAGGGACTATATGTAATCTAAAGAACTTGCATTGTGGAACACACTCGTGAGCATTTAGCATGCCATCTTGTCGGGATTCAGCCATGTCTGTGACTATTCGTCAACCACGAAGGCCCTGCATGAATGTGCAGCATTGCGCCACTACCACACATCCGCATATAGCAAACATCTGAATATGAATGCTTGCTCAGGAGGACCTTAAGATCAAGAAGATGCAGGTAGCCAGCAGAAAACTGATCGTGCTGATAATTTGCAACAGAGGAACAACTGGTAATTTTTACATTGCATACGGCATACTGTACCTCTGAACTTTGGATCTTGATCCTGACCGATGATCATTCATAGTACACCACCTGCGCAGAGCACAGACCAGGGTCAGAGTCAGAGCATTCGCTGATGCAGCCTACAGTAGTGTCTTCCACATCGCCATGAACTGCCGATGCAGGCCTGTCAGTGTTAATCACACAAATTTCAGCATTCAGCGGTCCCTCGCGGAGGCGGAGGATCTCGCGCTTCCAGTCCTTGGCTTGTGACTTGTGAGGGAGAAGGCGAGTACATAAAGAAGGGTTTCAGCGGGGAAGAGATGAGTCTAATACGAATGACCTAACCTGATAGCTCGCGACGGCGGGGACTGTATCGACTGCCGATGAAGCGATTTTTGTGGACGAGGGACATGATGAGGTTGGCATTCAGCTACATGACACAGTCCGCGGTCAAGATTCGGCTGGTCTCCAGCGAATTCGCGGGCCATGGAGGCTGGAAGCGGAAGGGGCCACCATGGCGACGGCCGCGGAACAGGGCCAGAGCGGCGAGGTCGGGGATAAACATTTTACGCATGCACCCCTGGGTCTTTTATAAACCCCCTGAATCGGATCGCGATTAATAGTCACGATCCGATTGTTTACACTTACCCCCCTAAATCGGATCGCGATTATTAATCACGATCCGATTTGTTTGCAAAAAGACCCCTAATTCGATTGGGACCAGAACTCTGAAGTGAACCGTCGTCTCTGTTTCCGATGGCCGGTAATACGACGGCGGAGAGATGCTCCACGCCGGCGGAGAAGGGGCGGAGCTCCGAGCAGGCAGATCACCGCATCCATCGGTTTCCGGAGGAGGAAAGGGAGTGGCTACCTTACGGTGGACAAGCACTCCCCGCCGGTGAGTAGATTGGGTGACTAGATCTGAGGTGGGTTCGCTACCAAATCGGGTTGGAGGCCTAGAGCACCCCGCCATCCGTTGCCTCTGACGGACTGCGGCGGCGGAGACCGGAATTATGGTGAGTTTAGATTGGGAAAAAAACCACTGTAGATCCGAAAGAAAACAGTATATGTCGAAACGTGTTCTGTGAGTGAGAGGGACGAGATAAATAGAAAAAAGTTAGATAAATAGTGTTTCTTTTTATCATCTGAACGCACCCTTGTTAGCGTCTATGGCGCGGCGGCCGCCGAGACGAGGATGTCAGTAAAGCGCCGGAGATCATGGGGTCCTCGTGGAGAAGTGGAGCGCCGGAGATCATGGGGTCCTCGTGGAGAAGTGGATTGTGAAAAGTAAAAGGAAACCTGAACTTGGAGTACTTAGGCCTTGTTTAGATGAGGGATGTAAAGTTGGCGAAATGTCACATCTATCCTTTTGACGCTAATTAGGAGTACTAAATATAGACTAATTATAAAACTAATTACATAGATAGACTCTACATCGCAAGACGAGTCTATTAAGTCTAATATGTGCCTTGATTAGTGCATTTTTAATGACGGATTACTGTAGCATGACAGTGTCTAATGACGAATTAATTAGGTTTAATAGATTCGTCTCACGATGTGGAGTCCATCTATGTAATTAGTTTTTTTATACCTATGTTTAATACTTCTAATTAGTGTCCAAACATTCGATGTGACAAGTTGGCAAAAATAAATTGGGGATCAGGCTTTAGCTTACGATCCATTGCGTCGAAACATCAGGCCTTCAGCTCAACAGGACAAAACTGACATCTTGCTTCTTCAGCCTTCCAGATAGAAGAACGAACACAGAAATTTTCAAGAGTAAAGAGTAGAAATTAAGACAACCGTTTCAAATTTGCGTTTTGTTACATCAAAAAAACCAGGAGTGACTGAATTGATCAGTTGATCACCCATGGATTGGTACAGCAGTTTCACTCGAGCGCTGCTCTCTGTTCTCAGGCTCCGATCAATCAGCAGAAAACTACCCTGCTGGCAGCCGATACAAGTATACAACTACAGGCAAGCCGGGACAGGGCGAGCGCAGCTGCGCAGCCGCTGATTCAAACAAACGCTAGAACCGTACCTTATCGCTGAAGGCCCGATAAGGGACATATTCCGAGCCCACATGTAAAGCAAGTTTGAAAAATTATTCATGTTTACAGTAGATGCAAAATATATCAAGGAACAAAGTTTTCCCTGTGTCAACAATCTAAAATATGTTACAGAGCATTAAATTAAATTATAACTTCCAGAACAGAAAAATCAAAAGATCCACTTATAAGAAATAAAATGAATAAATTTTCCTCAAAAAGAAATAAAATGAATAAAAACTAAAGTGATCAACTAATATCTTCAGAAGCATTAAAAACAAAAAAAAAAACTGTGTTATTTGACCGGTTAGAGACCACAACTATTTTTTCACAATGATTTATAGTAGTTTTGAACAATATGTCTTCAAAATACTTTCATGGGGTTTTTTTCCCGAGATGAGCCCAAGGTTACTTTTCTTGGCCACCCTTGGCTCATCATAAGCCGCCCTTGGCTCATCATACACCAACATTTTGTGCTATAATTTGCCATGCAGAGCCATGGTGATTTAACAAGAATGGGAGTGTGATGGTAATAGTACAAGGGAATAGGAAAATGATCTCTTGATCGCTTAATTAATTGAAAAAAATGGGAAAGGAGTATCCCTAATAAAATAAGCTTATTGTCTGAAATTATTTGATTTTTATGGATGTTACTGTCCTCAATTGTCCGAAGTGATTATGCCAAACGTTACAAACAAAATGTTGGAAATTTTTCTGTATATACAAAATTATACCTTCTACAACTGAAGAAAGTATATTTCTGGACTCCAATTTTCATCAAGCATTTTGTTTTCTGAAGGATCATGATTGCAGAAAGTTGGGAACAGATTCACCAATTTTCTAAGTTAACTAGTCTTTCGGCACGTGCGACACGCACGTGCTATTAAAAAAAATTAGATTAAAAATAAATAATAAAATATAGGAATAAAGCGTATGCATAGTAAAATAAGAATTATAATGCATATAATAAATTTTAAATACAGCACAACTCAATGCTCCAGGATGTTTCTATAGACAATATTTTTGTCCCTTTTTTAGTGGGATAGATATTCTTTTTTTTAAGAACCCACGTAGAAACGCCTCTTGACAATGACACATTCAATTGCCCGGTGAGAAAAAGAGATTGTGCACTATATTTATTTATTGATAAATGATGCTATAAGAAATCATAATTATTGTTTTGACAACAATCCATCATTGAGCTACTCTTCCATTCCAAATTATAAGTCCTTTGGTTCTTTACCTCTAAGTTTGACCGCTCGTCTTATTCAAAAACATGATGCAAAATATCATACTTTTTATTATAACTTGCTTAAAAAAGAAAAAATTTCATCTCTCACTACAAACCTAGTGAGTTATTAAAATAAAATAGAGCAAAAAGAAAAAAATAGATATGATCCTATTGCATACATGAAGAATAGATACACATTGAAATGAGCATTATAATGCACATAATAAATTTTAATTACAACACAACTCAACACCCCAAGACGTTCCTATAATCAATATTCTTTGTTCCTTTTCTAGTGTGATCGATATCCTTTTTTTCGCAAGAACCCACGTCGGCTCCCTAAAAACACCTATCGACAATGCCACATACAAACAATGCCATATACAACTGCACGTGAGAAAAAACAGGTTAAAGAAGGTATATACCTACATTAAGTATTGGTTGACCCTCCACCGTATTTGTGGTTATTGCAGAGCTTAAGCGGATAGAAAATTGCTTTCCCTTACTTGAATGGAAGAGTTAGGTGCTCGGAAGGAGATTCAAACATGTAATAATAAAGATATGATAGGAATAGGTAATAACATAAATATACTTTGATATAAAACTCACATAACAGGTCCTTGATTATGAAATACCGTTGCTTGTGTCCCAGAAACTTTTTTGCGACTGGTCCTTGAATCTGCTTTTATACTGCAAGCATTTGTATTTCCTCATGACCAAGCACCCACACATCGCTACTATGATATATCAGTTCAACGGTGATCTAAATGGCGCGGATCATCATGTATCAAACATGGAGAAGATGCAGAATATATAGTCAAAGATCAGCCACTGAATCTTGAATGCACAATAGCAAACCTTTGTGGAGATCAAATACCTGCATCAAGAGTAAGCAGTGCATGCCAATCCACTTTGTCGGCTCGGACAGCATATCGGCGAGGTAAGCATCGTCGATGAACCTAACACCCTATCATGCACATGGAGATGAAAGGAGAACATATCTGATTAGTAAGGCAAATCGTCGAACGCATTACACACAAGCACAGAATATTCAGGATATTGGAGGAGCAAGAGGCAAGACCACGGGTGACTGGATTCTCACGTAGTGCTTGGTCTTCTAGTTTTGCTCGATCCAGAATCAACGACGGTATGTAGCGGTTGGAGCCAGCCTCCTGTAGTAGCAGTACCAGATGCCGCATCGGTACGGTCATCATGGCACTCCTCCTTGTTGCACATATCAAGGTGGCAAAGGATGTGTCGTGTGAGGTATCCTCAGACTATGGTGAGCGCCCAAACACCTGACTCCACAGCACGAAGCAGAAACAAATAAAGTATGTGGCTCAACCTTGTCCGCTCCTCCAGTCCTCCCCTTTGTGCGGCAATGCAGGCGAAAGACACCAGAGACCATCATGTCAGTCGGCGCCGGCGCTCAAACACATCTTCCACGCCGACGACGGTGCTGCGCCGGCCGCCTGCGTCTTGCCCTTCTTCTTCTCGCCATGCTTCTTCTCCTCAATGGACATGTCAAGGCGGCGGCACAATATATAGATATGAAGGTTGTGGTTCCCTCGTGCGTGATTTGCGAGTACGAGAAATAAAGTGATCAGAGGACATGTTTGGCTTGGGGAGGCCTATTTTAGGGATGTTAATTGACGTGATTGGCTAAGGGATATTTCCTTTATTCTATTTATTATGTTTCCTTTTTTTTCCCTTCCAAAGAAATATGTGATTTGCATGGCGATGTGGCTTGGAGCTTATTTTGGGGATGCTGATCGGCATGATTAGCTGCCCTGGAGGGAGGGGGTTATTTCCTTTATTCTATGTATTATGTTTCCTTTTATTCCCTTCCAAAGAAACATGTGATTGGCTGGGGGTGGGGTAGATGACGATGAGAAAAATAAATGGAAGAATCTCTCCCTTCCCCTTTTGTCGTCATAGGCCCATCGCTCAGCTATAGAAAGTAGATCCTTTGTGAGGGTAAGAGGGCGTGTTTGCGGGTGATAAGTACCAGGATTAAATTAATTCCTTTTAAAGTGGACCTTTTATTTTCTTTTAATTGCATAATTTTTATTTCCTTTTAATAGCACATCTTTTATTTCCTTTTAATAACACCTCCTTTTATTTCCTTTTAATCAACCACACGTCATGGAGAGATTCCTTTTATTTTGGCCATGGAGAGATTTATTTCTTGCGTTAGAGAGAAGATCAGGAGCTTTCTATTTTTCTTGCCATTGGAATGCAGAGAAAGCAAACAGTGGCCATGGAGAGGTGCATTTTATTTTCTTTTAATAACACATCTTTTATTTCCTTTTAATAGCGCACCTTTTATTTTCTTTTAATGGCACACCTTTTATTTTAGCACACCTTTATTTTCTTTTAATAGCACATCCTTTTATTTCTTTTATTTCTCTCATTGATATAAGGGGGTTTTTATTTTTCTTGCCATTGGGATGGGATGTAGTGAGAGCGGGGGATGTTTCCTATTTTACTTCCACTATTGGGTGTATTTGTTGGTGAAAAAAATTGGAGGTGAGGAGGTGGGATGAGAGTTTTTTAACTGGGTGAGGACGACCAAATCAATCTCCCCCCTCCCTTTGGTTGTCCTAGGCCCACCATTCAGCCCTGATAAGTGGGTCCGCTGTGAGGGGTAAAAGGGTGTGTTTGTAGGTGAGAAGTGTCCTCAATTTGTTCAATCCTTTATAGTATGGAATAGATATTGTGTTAAATTTGACAACCAATAGTAAATGTATCCAAATTAGTTTTTTTTCATTTGGTGCAGCTATCTAACACTGGTCTGATAAAGCATAAAAATAAACAGAGCATCAGGTTTATGCAAACAGTGGTGATGATCAAAGATAAACTCTAGGTAAAATATACAGAATGTAGTGCAATTACTCCACCACTTAATCTAAGGATTTATTGGAAATAAATTACTATTGTCCTCCATCATTAAGTGAAGAAACAACTGAAGGGTTATTTGTGGTACATTTTATATTATTTCAAACAAGTATACAATGTAGATTCCTTCAAGCACTTACCCGGCAATAGGAGAAAATGGCTGCAAGATACTCCCCCTGTGCAAAAGCTTCCTTTCCTTGTGACTTGGGCATCAGCTATCCGTTCTCCTACCAGAGCTGAATCATGAACACAGTAGTATGTGTAGTTACAAAAATGGACATGACATTCAAGGGGTTCCACTATCATAAATGTTATATTTCAAATTGGGCTACTGGATTCTTGGCTGAGTGAGCACTGAACATAGAAAGTACTTAATTGCATACCTAAGCCTCAAAATGCAGATTTTTTATACTTCTAATTTTTCCATTAAAACTCCAGTCTGGTATAGATGGAATTGGTCTTGTCTCACGAAATAGAATCCACAAGTTTCCGTTGTCCATGAACTGCTGCATATATGAATGGGATTTTCCCATCCTGCATTGTACAGGAAAAACCTAGATGCAGTTAATACAATTTGGGGTGAATCATAATAAAGGTATCAACCATACATGGTATATTTGTTAAGAAAATAAAAGAGAATAGAGGTGTTCCTTAATTTAATACAAAATTAATAGTTCTAGATATTGCTAAATGCATAAATCAGCTCGTCCCAACACAAATATGGAAATGTCAAAGTTCCAAACTAATTTGCACCTGGGCATATTTGCTGAAAAGGTGCTCAAGATGATGTGTCTGGGTATGTGGAGAAATCTGACCCACATAGTGATCATATTGGTCATTGCAATCATACTTCATAGCAGTCATCATATCGAAGCATTTTGCGCTACCAGAGAAAAGAAATGTCAGGATACAATCACTATACAGAGAACATTTGTGTGACATAGACATGCAAATAAACTTGCATGAGCCTGATTCAAGAAACCTCAATTAATTAGCCTACCTTCACCTATTCATGCCACTCCTATGGGTGATCCATAAATAATACAGCAGAGTAATTACTTCTATAATATTTTTCCTACTTACTGCATGCTATTTTCCCATTCCAGTAGAGTACTAAAGCGTTGTTACAAAGACTGCCAAGCTTCGCAGAAACAGGTAACTCAAAGATTAGAATGTGCATGTGTTTTTAGTAAACCCAATATCATGTATACTGTAGATTTCCTTACCTTTGGGTTTATAACAATCTCATCCACGCTGAAAATAGACAAGCAGTTTCCCACACAATGTTAAAAAAAGCATTGATCTGGAAAATATTTTGATGACACCATGTAAGAATTAGAATGTGAAAAAAGAACGTAAAAGATAAAGCACATATACTTGACAATAGGCAGGTTCCCCACACAAAGTTAGCAAGAGAATCAACAATTCTACCAATGTTGATGCCTACAGCATAGTTAGCACCTTGATCTTCGGCAATTCAATCCCCACTCTGCACCAGACAACAAAAGAAACAGAGTAGAACATCACATCTCATCCAAAATTTAGTCAATTTACTTAAATTAAATATTCAAAGAAAGAGAGAGTTTATACAAACTATCAGGCCCTATTTTATTTTGACTAATCTATCAAATTCCACATCGACGCACGGTGGCCATGGGGAGCTGGCACTGCAGGAAGAGAAGAGGAGGAAGAAGACGGTGGAACGGCAATGGCATGGCATCTAACCGGTCAACGTGGTCCATGAACTTGGAGACAAAGAGCTAGTAGTCGCTGCCAACCCAGGCGAGGCGCTGCAACAACGTGTGCGCTCCTGCGGAGCAAGCTTCTGCACGCTGACATCCCAGAGCTTGCCTTAGTGAGGATGATCGTGAGGGCGAGGAGCAGGAGGAAGATCTCGTCATTGCGCGTAGGCATGACGACGTCGTGCTTGAGGAAGGCGAAGAGGCCCGTCGGAGGTGTCTGCCACGGGTGCGCGTTGAGGGCCGGCGGTGGATCCATGGCTGGCCGAGGAGGAGGGAAGTGGGTAGACGAAGATCAGCCAATCGGCTGCGACGTGCGCGGATGGTGGAATGGACAATGGAGTCCAGCGGCAACGGATTTGGAATGGAAAGATCGAGGATCGATGGGGCGGGTACTTTACAAGCAAGGACGGGGAGGGATTTCCGGAGCGGATGTATTATGGTGGTTGTGTGATTTGGTGCCTTTGTTTGAATGTGCATAATTAAGGAAGGAAAAAACTGTGCATATAAATTAGGAAAGGAAACAATCACATCATGCTAGAATCATGGAAGGAAAGAATCAGAAAAGAAAGGAAACAATTCATTCATAAAAAGAAAGGCAACAATTCATTCAAAAAAAGAAAGGAAGGCAACAATTGAAATAACATACAAGATTAACGCCCCTTGATTGATTGAGGAAGAGTGGTGGGACCAGTGGGTAGGAGTAGGCAAATTGGTGAAAAAAAACAGGTGGGGTGGGGTGGGGTAGGCTAATTTCAACGTGGTGAGGACGACCAAATCAATCTCCCCCCCTTTGTCGTCCTAGGCCCACCGTTCAGCCCTGGTAGGTGGGTCTGCTGTGAGGGGTAAAGTGGTGTGTTTGTAGGTGAGAAGTGTCCTCAATTTGTTCAATCCTTTATATTATTATAATATAGATTTATTGTGACTTGGTAGTCATGTCAAACACTACATACCATATTACCATCACATACCCAAATGCACCCAAAATAACTAATTGCCTCTAAAACTAGTATTCAATATTTAGAGCCGTTTTTCACATCTAAGCTACCATTCCCCGCTTGCTGATCGCCCTTGCAAGCTGAAACGCATAATGTTTTGGTAACACGACTGGTACTTCCAGTTTTGTCCCTTCAATAGAGAAGATGGGCCTGAACCAATGGAGACAAGAAGAGCTGGTCCTGCCATGGGCTGCGTAGCTGGGAAAAGTCCTGCATCCAGTCCAAGGCTCCATGGTTCGTCGGCACCTGCAGGGTAGGCAGCTCGCCGTGCCTCACCGCCGGGGGCGGCATGATGGCCGTGCTCGCCGCCTGCAGCAGGGACGACGACGACGCCACCGTGACCGTCGTCGCGTCCACCGCTTCCTGCTTGGCCTCCATGGGCGCGCTGTAGCTTTCGCCGGATGGCGCCGACGAGGAAGAGGACGGGAACATGAAGCTGTCGTGGGCGTCCTCCGGCGAGAGGTATTCGTCGACGGCGGAGGGCACGGCCTGGGCCATGGGTGCTCCGGCCGCCGCGTAGTGTGCGTTGCCGCGCCTCTGCATCTCCTCCATGGCAGAGGCTCTCTGTTCTAGCTCCTTCAGTGGGGTGGCTTTCCTGTAGATCTTGCACAGCACCATGTCCTCCTGCACAAGCGCAGAAGCGTCAGGCATTCGTCGAATTTCTACAATGCATGATTGCAGTGGAAGAAAGGTTAATGCAATAATGCATGCTATGGCAACGTTTCTGGTTGGACAAAGTTTCCATGCAGTTTAACGGAAAGCGAGTCAACTAGTAGGTCAACCCTGTCAATTCTCATGTCTAGTACGTCACGCGTTCATGGATGTCCACATCAGTGTTTAAATGGTGCCAAAAGTGACGAAGAGAAAAAAAAAATCAGTCATTATCAGGCACAAGAAACCGATCAGCACTTTGCCTCCCGCGGTTAATGTTGAAACCGCACACCGATTTGGCAACAAATTCATATCAATTTACCAAACCAGTGAAAACGGTTAAAAGATTCAGCAGTGAACATGATTTCATCCTAGTGCTTGAGATGATGTTGCCGCCAGTTCTAGGACGGCCAAGTTTCTGAACAAATCATGTTCAATTGTTCATAACATGGACGGATCATTAATTACCTTGGTAGGCGGCGGCGCTCCACGGGCGGTGGCGTAGTCGGGGAGGCGGTACTCGTTCATGACCCAATCCGTCTTGGTGCCGCGTGGGGCGCGCCCTTGGTAGAAGACGAGCGTCTTCTTGAGCCCGATCACCCGCTTGGCGTCGGCGGAGCTCCGGATGGCCCTGTCTGACCCCGTGGCCTTCCAGAACCCGCGCTCCGTCGTCCGGTTCGGCCGCCCGCCGCTGCCGGCCTTCCTGTCCCGTGGCACGAAGAAGTACCACTCCCTCTCCCCAATCTTCGCCATCCCTGCACACACACACACAGTTCATCCATTGTCAGTCTCACCACCCAATCGATCACTTGAGCATCGATCATCGTGAACTCTGCAGATTGCTTGATCGTCGTCACAAGCAAGCTCCGGCAGTTCTTGATACGTACCGGGAAGGTCCCAGGGGTCGTGGCGGTAGATGTTGAGGGTGCCGATGATGTCGAACTGGAGCTTCTTGCCGTGGACCATGCGGGCGAGGTAGAAGTCGAGGAGCTCCTCCTCGGTGGGGTGGAACCTGAACCCCGGGAGATCCTGCTCCACTTCCATGGACGCCATTGCCACCGGTGTTCTTGCTTGCTTGCTCTCGTGCTAGGGACTCACTCGGCCAAGTGTTGTTCTCCGACAAGCAGCTCTGCTTGCTTTGCGTTGCCTTTGCCTTGCACCGGTCGACGGATGAGATTTGCGGGCAGCGGCCGCTCGCTTATATAGCGAGTGCGGTGAAGTCACGCGGTTTCCTGGAGACTGGTGGTCACAGTTTGCTAACAGATATGAAAAGGACCAGTGCTACGTGCTTGCTCAATGAGGGAATGAGTTCGGCGGCTCAACAACAGCAATAGTTTACTAGATTATGCATAGATCTTTTATTTTGTTTGAGGTGTGTGTATTTGGATGGACTCCCGATACTTGTTAAGTCACAAAAGTGGACCCTTTTCTGCACCTAAACAAACAACCTCTTCTGATCTGGTTGTGATTGAATATTGGCAGTGACGACTCTCCAATTTGGAACACCTACCTGATGGCTAATGGTCGAGCGCCGTATTAAAAAATCGGAATGTTCGGCTGAATCATTGATGTGTGCTTATTCGTTGTAAAAGCTACCATCTGCTCATTGATGGCTGCTCAGTTCTACTTCAACTGGAATGTCTAGCTATTTCAATAAAGAATATTCTTATCTTTTAGTTTATAGTGACCACCAAATTATTTTTTTTCTATAGGTTAGTAAGCGCGCGCGCGCGCTCTCTGGGTAAGTATGATTTAGCGGGGCTTGTTCTTTTTTCTAAGGCTAAGTATGCCAACACAGTCTCTACCAATGAATAAGATAAGGAGCTCTTTTACAATGATTGCAAAGTATCGGTGGTACTTAGAGGTACTTTTTCTGCCAAAATTTTTAGACAGTCGATCTGAAAATCACAATTAAAAAAATAAATTAGGTACCAGACCCGCCATTTTTTATACTTAGTTCCTCCTATTTAGTACTTTGGTACTTTCATCTAGGCACTTGCTTTTTTTTCACCATACAATTTTATAGATGGATGGCTCTCATTATTTTCAATCATTGTAAAAATTCTCATAGGATAATATAAGTTTGATGTTACTATGTTAGTGCTGGATTGTAACATTAACTTTTTTTTTGCTTTTAGTCTCTGGCTTTAAATTAGTTTATTGTTTATCACTCTTTTTTTACATGATATGGATCAAGCTGAAGCATGGTTGGTGGACGAGGATAAAAGGAGCCGTTTGCCCTTAGGTTGATAAGCTGTTCTACATCTAGGATCATGGCATCTCCAATTCTCAACATTCTCATTCTTGACGTTCTGACATGGCGTTGCATCTAGTATGGCAATGCCACTCTTAACAAAATGGAAATTTTACTAATAAGACTTAGGCAGAAGGAATTAAGGTATAATATATTTTTTGGTCGCAAGAAAATAGTATTTTTATAACCCTATAAAAGTATATCTATGGATCGTAATGGAATTAGCATAAGCAGTTCCACAACAGCAAATGGGTGATTGCTTTGATACTTCTGTAATGGTTGATTGGTTTGGTACTTCTCCTGTAATTGAATTCCACATTGCCAGCCTCTCGAAGCGCATGACTGGACTTACTTTATAACTTATCTGCAGTCGACGTCAAAGGAATATTAGACTTAGTATAAGCTCGTTGGATTGAGATGGCGACTATTTTCAATTTTTAAAATGTCCACATCAAGTATATGCCACTTTGGATAAGAAATTGTTGTGTATATGGATTCGAGCTACCTGCATTGCTCCCGTACCTCCGTAGGAAGCACTCTTACTGCAGTCACATTTTATTTTCCGAAAGGCGGCGTGACAAGGTTGTGTGTTATTTTGTTTATTATATTAAAAGCCAGACAGTGGATGAGCTCTTGGACTCGCGGTGATTCATTCATCTAGAAAAACAGCTTGAATCATGCTTTTTTTTAAAAAATTCTAAAGTGATTCTGTTTGACTTGCTAATTTACCACGAGTATGAGTTGGAGCGTTATCAATTTATCATAACCAAATAATTACTGCGTATCTCCATGCATTGTCCTGCTGGTCTATTTCTTATTTCAAAGGTATGAGTCGCAGTCCACATTAACACAGAATTTTGACGTCTAGAATACTTTTCGTTGTGATGACCTAACAAGACCACCGGGATTATCTGCCGATCAGGCAATCCTGATTTGAATTTGAACTAACGAATGGTGTGCAGTGCTTCTTGTTGGGTTGGGTGGTTTACGTTTACCAGCGACTTGGTTTGATGGCTTCTCCGCATCCTAAGATGACACGTTTTGAATGCATGGATTTTACGAGAATTTATCAGGATTGTTTCTTGCAAACTTGCAACATACTCGTGTGAACTTCTGGTTCCTATGCTGCACCAGACTGAGTAAAAGTCTCTCTTCACAGTTCACACTCTTACTGTTACAGCATTGATTGTAAATATGTAATGCAGTGAAGTCAGAACAGAAAATGACCTCAGTAGAAATTTAAAAGTTTCTTCCCATCTCTGCTTCAGTATCTCTTTAATAACCTCCGTACTAATACTACTACCCAACTATATGCACTGAAGTTATTAGATTTTATTAGAACAAAAAAACGACTTCAGTCTGAAGCAAAGAGAAGAATTATCAGCAGGCATGCAGTCATTTACCGTCTCAATGAGCAGTAAATGGCAGAATTCCTAATCAGAGTTGTCAAGGGCCATTAGCTTTGCTTGAAAATCCACAGCTGCTACTGGTACCATCCAGTCAGTAGACATGCTCTAGGCGTGTGGCTGCGCGTCGCCTTTTGGTCATCTTGACCGACTTTGAACGCGGACTTTGCACCTGAGAGAGACCGTTCGAAGAACTGAATGAACCCTAGCTAGTTCTCCATCTTATCATCATGAATCGATGGGACAAATCCTGCCCGTCATATAATAGCGTGTGAACACCAGCCTGCAGGGCGACGAAGTCGCATCCGAAGCAGTGCCAAAGTTTTTTTTTTAGGTTCATACACACCCGACAGGAACACCAGCCTGCAGGGCGACGAAGTCGCATCCGAAACTACTGCTCGGCAACAGCAACCTGAGAGGAGTTAGGCGAATGCCGATAGAGATGACCGGAGAAGTCACTCGCGCGAAGCAAAAAATGGAAGGCTCTTACCATACATAGATCACCTCTTCATGGCTGAAACTGCCTGTTCCTGTCGTTTGAATTCAAATGCAGTTCCTGCCTTTGGCTGAACGCGCGGACTGATTCGTCATCACTCATTCGCGATGCATTGGCATGTTGATTCGTTCTCGATCGAGTGAAGGCGCCCGGGCGTCTTTTTCTGCAGTTTGGCATGGAAAATACGGTGCCTGGCTTGGCCTCACTATGCGTATTTTCCTTTTCCGGTTGAATAAAACTTCTGAACAGTTCCATCAACCAGCCGGTAACAGTGATGGGCAACAAACACTGTTTCGTTTCGAGGACTCATTCAACGGCACCGTGCTATGCCTGTGCATGCAAACAAAAGCCACATCTGAATTTTCCGTGCACGCAGCCGGAACACACCGGATGCCTCTCCGTGTGTACCTGCGAGGGCATGTAGACGAATTCTTAGTTACAGAGACAGTGAGACACTGATCCGATCACACGTTTGATGGCGCATTAAGGAATCGAAAGGACTGGCAAGCCAGTGTCCCCACCGCACCGCACTGTGTTTTCACAAAACATGCATCCTCAAAAATTTCTTTTTTACCTTTCCTATTCATCTCCCTCACATAACACGTATCCTAGGAAAAAACATGTGAACACAACACAGCAGTTCCCGGAGGCGAGGCGAGCAAACGCCGATTGGAGGGCGGCGCGCTGCCGCGACGACGCGACCGGAGACCTCAGCATGGACTGCCACGGCCCACAGCACACCACACCACACCGCGTGGATGAGCAGTACGACGCAATCACGCACTGCCAGGGCGCACCACACAGCTCGTCTCTTTGTTTGTGGGCAATGCATGGACGCCCTCCGGCTCCGGGAACAGACAATGGCCGTAGACTTCCCGGTCAAGTCAACAGAGGACCCGCTCACAATCCCGGGTCGTGTCCACCCAGAAGACCTCCCCTGACTCTAGCTCGTACTGTACTGGAATTGAAATTGAAATACTCCTAGCCCGTATCAGTGGCAACTTGCAGCCCAAAAGTTTGTTTTGTTCAGCAACTCGACAACATGTTGGGCAGATGTCTGCCACTGAGAAACACTAGAGTCTGTGCAAGCAACGTCTCGCGCAGCGCAGGTAGGTTCGTTCATTCAGTCCTTGATCGCCCGTCGTCTCGACGTTCTCCGGCTTGGAAAGGGCAGTATTTGTGCGAAAAAATCGGGACCGAGCATCGGGACTTTGGGAAGGAATCGGCTCAGGAGTCAGGACATGGCAATTTGTGTTGAACCTGAGCACGGACAACGTTTGCACGACAACTACTGTTGCTAGCTAGTACTAGGTTCATTGATCGCCGTTTGAACATTCTGCTGCGTGCGGCTTTGTAAAGGACGGTACTAGTACCGGTACGACGGGACCGAGCATCTGGACTTGAGGAATGGTCTGTCGGCTAAGCCGGATTCTGCTGTACAACAGCAAAGCAAGAGATGCATGTGCCTTGAGCCCTTGACCGACCGGGGTGCCCCAAGGACAGCAGCGTGGGCGGGCGGCGAAGTTCCATGGAAAGCGTGATCGATGCCCCGGAAATTACGAGAGAGCACAAGTCCGGCTGCGCGGGCACACCTCCTACGACTCCCCTAGCCGCATCGCACCGGCCCTAGTTTGCTGTTCCCTCCGTTTTAAATTGTAAGTTATTTCAATATTTTTAAAGAGTCACACTATCTTAAGTTTGATCAAATTTATATAACAAAATACTAAGATTTATGGTACACATAAGTACCATAAGATTTCTCATTAAGCATATTTTTATATTATATCTATTTAGTTCCATAAATTTTGTGATCCGCTCTATAATTTTAGTCAAAGCTAAAAAGAATTTGATTCTCCAAAATCTTAAAATGACTTATAATTTAGGACGGAGGGAGTAACTACTATATTCCCGAAAGCTCACACGACGTGTCGTCGATAGCTGGAAAGAGCAAACTGAAGCACCGAATTCGGATATGACCGTGGATGGCTGCAGAGAACATCCGAGGGAAAATATCAAAACGAGCCGCGGCAGATGGTACGGCACCGCCGCCGCCGGCTGCTGCGTTGCCTTGGGCATGGTGACGTCCACGAGTCACTTCCCGCGATGCCCAAGGCACCGACCAACTCCAGGTGTCCCGTTGTAGCCACGCGGCCATGGAGTGCCTGCTCCACGCCCACCCCCAGCCGCAACACGTGTACCCCCACGGCACCGGAACGAACGAGCAAGCGCACATGGTCACGCACGAGATCACGTTCTTGTCCCGATCCATCCACATCCACCACGCAGCCGCAGCAACGTACACAATACTGTATTTAAGCGAGCCCACTGCCAGACGATCGGGCACCAGCAGCTGCGACAAACACAACCATGGAGAGGTTTGCACCGAACACGAGCAGGGAGAAGGCGATGGAGGAGAGGGAGGACAAGCCCAAGGTGCCATCGAGCGACCCTGACCTGGCCGACCTCGTGGCGTCCTCGCAGCCGCAGCTGCAGCGGGAGCACCAGCCGCCCAACATCTCCGAGATGAAGCCGCTCACGAGGGAGGCCTACGGCGGCGGCATGTACGCGGCGGAGGACGGCCGGAGCCGGAGGGACCCCGCCAGGCCGCGCGCCAGCGCCACGCAGAGCGCCGACGGGCTCGAGGAGGCCAAGGCCGCCGGGGAGAAGCCTCGCCACCACCCGCCGCCGCCCTCCACCGGCGACCGCGACCTCGACATCACCGGCCAGTCCTACATCCAGTAGTAGCCGCCGCCGCCGCCGCGCTTGCCGTGTGCATTTTGCACTTGGCTTTTTGTACGTGTCAAGCTGTACCGTACATACACGCGTTGCCTTTTAACCAGAAGGAATAAATAAAGGCGGCCCAATGCTCTAGTTGGGCCCAACGGGGAGGTATGGCCTTGGCCCTTCCAACTCTAAAGCCCAATCGATATTGTCGGCCCATTAATTGTTATGTCCCCACGCGCGCACTTGCCATCACTCTCTCGATAAAGCAAATACTAGTTGATGCCGAAGCCAAAAACGAGTGTGTGAGCTCTGCGACGGCGCCACGGCCGGAAATGGTCGGGAAATCTCTAGCTCCAACCGGAGGCGAAACCATATCCCTTTCGTGTCCCCAATGGCTGGCTCTCCGACGACGCGGACGCAGCAGATGCTCCCCAGCCAAGCGCCGATCGGGTTGTCACGGCGCGCAGTCGATGCTCTTATCCGCTGCCCGCCGGGAGCCTGCCTGCCTGCCTGCCTAGGAGGAAGGAAAAAAGGCACGGCCGGCGTCGCCGTCGTCGACTCGTCGTCGTGTCTGTCTCCGACAGCCCCGCTGCGACTTTATCCGTTCGAGCAGGGTCGTGTCGGGGTCGCCGGCGAAGCTGAGCCACGAGTTACCTGAACACCTGGGCCTTGTGTCTGCCACGTGTGTCCCCCGCGCTTTACTGCTGGCTCGGGGCGTCGACGTGGAGGATCCGTGGCCGCGAATGGCGGCGCCTTTTCCACGTAACTGTGCCCTGGCCCCCCTCTGGGCTTGATCCTGATCCGGTTCTGGCCATCCCGTTGGCCGCCACGTCCGTCGAGTACGGTTTGTCCACATGTTCGGCGTTGCTATTCGGAGCCACGTCGGATGTGACACGGCCAAGTACGCTGTAAACAATGCAGAGTCGCTTCGGCTCATGTATAATCGATGAACAACATCATAACGGTACAAACAAATATAACGGATTGGCTCATTTTTTATTCATTGAAGAGAGCAAACTCTTGATGCGACCGGAGCAGGTCACATAATTTTCGCACTCTTCAATAAATATGAGACGACTAAGAGGTAACAAAGAGCCAGTATATTTTTGTACTATTTTAGCACTGTTCATATTAATTAAACAATTTAAGAGGGAGAAGAAGCTAGTAAACAGCGACCATTGGAGAAGGCCTGATAGAGTAAAACTTGCCAATTGGTCGCCGACCGGAGCAGGACTAGACGTTGTTAACAATGTCAAGTTGCTATTGTGGTGTTCTCGAAGGAAAACTTGTACTGATGTGCGTGAGACACAAACACCGTGGGACAAGGGGCGAGGTTTTCTGAAAGTCACGTCAAGTTGATACACTTCTCATTGACATTGTGATGCCACCGTCAGTTTTCTCATACCGAAACCACATATTCTTTCACTGAAGGTACATTGATCTCCACGACCACGAGGCACAAGTGACGGCCAAAAACGCAACTCCACGCGTACGGCTCTTTTTTTTTTCACACTGTGTATTTGCATTGCATCGATACAGATTACATAAGTTATTTCCCTTCATCTTTCTATTGATATGGCATGTTCGTTTGAGCTAGTTCCGGGCTTTGCCGCTTGCGGCTGCGCAGCCGTAGGCCCGTAGCCAATTCAGGCAAACATGCTGATGAATGTTGACAAAAGTTGAAATCAACTTTGCGGCAAGCATGCAAATACAAATCGATATATTTTGGTATGTCGAGTTGGATTGTGAACTCCGAACCCTTGGTAACTTGGAGTCATAAGACGTCGGCATGACGTATCATGTCTGCACAAAGCGACGACAATGACATTGTCGTCTATTGATGCCGTGTAACGTGGAGATCAGTGGACGGGAGGTTGTACTTGCTGACTTGCTGTGTTGTGATGGGCATATCGTTACTTAACACGAACACGAACCGCTCAGAGCTTTGTAAGGTTGTTTTTTTTTTTCAAAAAAAAAAATTGTGCACAACGATGGTTCCCTATGTATTGTTGCTCTTTTTGTATTACTAGTATTGTGCTGTTTTGTGTCTGTTCGTTAAAAAATTTGTGCACAACTTATTGAAGTGATTGCACTTTGTAAGTCACTTTTAAGGTGTCGACTAATAAAACCGACTCACAGTATGAAGAAAAGGTTTGAAGTTTGCGAGGTTCATTCCCCTCAAGTTTGTGAGTAGCAAAAGCCATATAAAAACGTACAATAATTTGAAAAATGTGGAAATGAATGTCCACCCCTAGTTTAGCAGCCACAGCCAGAGTCGCATCCGTCCGCACAGACTCCGTCGATCTGAATCCGCCACAGACAAGTGGGTCCGGCCACCCCAGTGCCCCTTCTCCCTCCTCCCGTCTCTCCCAGCCCCATATCACTCATGCTGGTGCTCCCCTTGCCATTCCCGTCCTCCATCCAAACAATCTCCCGAAGATCTAATAAAACCCATAGAAACTTGTCTCTCCTCCGGCCCCCCGGCGGGAGCGAACCCTTATCAGTCGCGCTCGTTGGCTCGGAGCAGCGATGCGCACCGCCCGCCTCCGCCTCGCCATTCGTATATAAAACCCTCCTCCCCTGCGCCAGCCTCCTCCCGCCACTGCTAGACGAAGCGAGCAGCCCGTCCGCCCGCCCGCCGGCACCGGCCACCGCGCCCCCACACGCCCCCCCGCCGTCGCCGTGGCATGAGAAGATGGCCGCGTGCTCCAGGGGCCTCGCGTGGCCGCCGTTCGATCTGACCACGGCGAGGGGGGCGGCGCTCCACCGCGCGGCGCCGCGCCGGCGCGCCGCGATCCGCTGCTGCTGCGCCGGGGCCGACACGGAGCCGCGGAGGCGCCTCTCCAGGGCGGCGGCGGCCGCGCCCGAGCGCGCTGAGGAGTGGCGCGTCGATGGGAACAAGCCCTCCGCCGCCGCGCCTGGCCGGCGGCGCGCCAGCCTCACCGCCATGCCTCCGCTCCCTTTCCCTGCACCTCGGTACGCGTGATGGCTGCTGGCCACGTCGCATCTAGGGATATTTGTTTTATTTTTACTTCTAATAACGACTTGTAGAGTGTGCCCGGCCTCACATTTTACAGTTTTAGTCCGATTCGCATCATTCAGACATGTGATGTTTCGTTCTGCTAATCTAGATTGCGTAAGGACGGGTTAATTCGCCAATGCTTTTATCTGAAGCTTCATATATTGTAGTCCAATGTACATTGCTTATGGAATGGAATTCTGACACGCATTTTTTGTTTACTAGTAAAGTTCTAGAAGGCAGTTCAAGCAACAGGATTACTATCCGCGGTGCACGCAGAGGGGACCGGCTCCTCAATCCCGTGATACCCCACCCAAGAGAGGTAGGTTCCTTGCTGACATTTTCAATTCTAAGAGCAATTCCCTGAGAAATGCTGGTTTAGTACAAAAATGAAATACTCCCACCCACTTCTGCTCTCTGTTTTGCTAAAGAAATGCATGTGTTTGTTTGGCACCTGCCTTATAGACACTGGTATTGCTAGTGAGAAGGAATGGGGAATCAATTTACTAGATGAAGCTGTCAAGGAGACCGGAATAAATGAAGATGGAAGCACTTGGTATAGGGAGAGTGGAGAAGATCTCGGTGAGAATGGGTTCCGGTGCCGCTGGGCAAGAATGGGAGGACAGAGCCATGATGGTTCCACTGAATGGAAAGAGACTGTATGTTTTTGGCTCTTTACTTATCCTGACAGATCATATTCTGGTCCTACCTTCAGCTGCCTTTACAATGTTATGCTCACAGCTTTAAATAATTGGCGTGGGCTTCTGTCCTCTACATTTAGGTCTTACTTCTATTTTACTTGATGTTCTTGAGTAGCAATTCAACTTCAAGCACAACTTTCAAGTTCTAACTACCTCTTTTTAACTATTGCTTCTCAATCAGTAGCTTTTATAATGTGTCTTCCAACATAATCTTTTTAAGTGTTAATGGGTTAGGCTTGATATTCTTAATGCTAAAATTTTTGTTTATGTCAATACCTTTTGCATTAAGGTAAGTCCATTATCATGAAAATAACTGTATTAGCACCCAAACTCTAGCATATTCACTAGAATGCGCATACTTTCTGCTGGTTTAAACATCACTGTACTCAATGTAGCATAGAGGTTTGAGACTGTAAGCTCCCACACTTAATACTCAGCATGGGACAAATAACCATTCTTCTTCATCAAATGACCTACTCAAGCTTGCAAGTTAATAATCTTGCTATTTGATTTACTGCAAATCTTATTAACTTCATTCTATGTGGCAGTGGTGGGAGAAAAGTGACTGGACTGGATATAAGGAACTAGGTATGCAAATATTCTTTGACAATGGAGGTTCTGCCTCTTTGGTAGCATATATGTGTTTCTTATAGCCAAATCATCTAAATGTTTGAATAACATTCACAAACTTGATTTGCTATCTCTGTTGAGTGCCTTTATTTGCCTTTTCCTTTCAACATATGCTTGCATCTGTTGTCTGAATGTTCAATATGATACCATCATAAACATTAGGTGCTGAGAAGTCTGGGAAGAATGCTGAAGGTGACTCTTGGTGGGAAAAATGGAAAGAAGTTCTGTATCAAGATGAATGGAGGTAAACTAACTAATCTGTACATTCAGATATTTGTAGTATACTAGTCCTGCTCTTGCATGGACAGATTTCAACACAATCTCCAAGAAAATTATCAGTTCTGTCATTATTCATTGTCCCTATTTGGAGATCCAGCCCATCAATTGGTCCATATGTCAATATGTGTCAACTTCTAGCCCAACCTTAGCTTGAAAGATACCTGCCACATGTGTGGTTTCTTCTTTATGTTCATTCAATGTTAGAACAATGGCATTTGAGAGATACTGAGACACTTTACCTTTCCCAATACAGCAATCTCGCAAGAATAGAGAGAAGTGCCGAAAAACAAGCAAAATCAGGTGCAGAAAACGCTGGGTGGTATGAGAAATGGTGAGGATTAGATCATACTTTTCCATAGTTCTGATTGAAAGTCTTATGTAAATATATTTTGATTCATAAATGTTCTCTTACCAGGTGGGAGAAATATGATGCCAAAGGTTGGACAGAAAAAGGTGCTCACAAATATGGAAGGTTAAATGAGCAGTCCTGGTGGGAGAGGTGGGGTGAACATTATGATGGTCGGGGATTTGTATTGAAATGGTGAGCCTATTCATGTTTTCTGCGTGTATGTCTTTACAGAAGGAAAAGCTTTCTGCGTGTATGTCTTTGCAGCTGGTGCTGTACTTAATCTTGAACACTTAGTTTCTGAATCTCCATTTCCATAGTTATGCTTTCTTCATGACATCAGATTTTTTTCCTTATTGGTATGTGGATTTGGATATCGGTTTGTTAATTTCAATAGATGTATGTCCGGTGATGGCACACAATTTCTATTGATACTGTGATAGCTAATTATTCCTCTGATGGGCAAATTGAATATTGATGCCCTCTGTTTTCGTTTGCTGTCTGCGATTCTCCACGATATTGGAAAGTGGGCAGAGACTATCCGCTTGACTGTGAATTGTTTTTGAGTGTTCTTACAGGACAGACAAGTGGGCAGAGACAGACTTAGGCACCAAATGGGGGGACAAGTGGGAAGAAAAGTTCTTTGCGGGAATTGGTTCTCGACAAGGGGAGACATGGCATGTATCTCCTGGTGGTGAACGTAAGGTCCATCACCACTAAATACTGTATAGGCATTGCATTTTTTTCATCTGCATGCTAGTAAAGTAGTACTCCTAATTAAGTACATCCTCAACTTGGGAACACAATATGTATTAGAATCCACCAATCACTTTGAAGTATGAGCATCTTGACAGAAAAAAGAACATATAGATTTGCCACCTGATGATTTTATGCTAGTTAGTTTTTGTGCTACATTGGTCGCATAAAGACCTTGTCAATGTCAAAAGATGTTTTACAATCTGAGTATATTAGTGCACCTATAGTGTACCTTTATATCAATGTATCTTTCACATTTATATTTTGTACATTTGTGTAATGCTACTTTTGAAACGTGCTTCACTTCCACATCTTCCTCTTTTGAGCCTTTTATCATTGCTTGTGATGGCCCTGGCCCAGCTACTTTATGATGGAGATATGAAGCAGAAGCACTGTTTAGAATAACATGCAGCTGTCTACTGACAATTGTATTGACACTTTCAGGCTGGTCAAGAACTTGGGGAGAAGAACACTTTGGTAATGGGTACGGACATAATAATGTTTTGGTCTAACATTGTATTATTTGACTGGAATTTGGACTGCATCTAGACTGAGACTTTTCTAACATCTTACTGGTATTTAGACTGCAGACTTTTCCTAGCCTCACCATGCAAGTGATTATTACGTAGTATCTTGGATGTTAATACTAATAAATTGTTTCGAAGTTTAGTATGTTGTCACTACCAGTGGACCGCAACTGAACCTTATTTGTCTTGGATTTCAGAAAAGTCCATAAGTATGGAAAGAGCACGACCGGCGAGAGCTGGGATTTGGTAGTTGATGAGGAGACATACTATGAGTAAGATATTTGTTAAAAATCTTCTTGATACTAATTTGACTGAGGAGGATTGTAGAATTTGAATCTCATTGGTTTGCATTCGTTTTGAATCAGGGCCGAGCCCCATTATGGATGGGCCGATGTTGTCGGGGACTCTACACAGCTATTGTCCATACAACCTCTAGAGAGGCCACCCGGAGTGTTCCCGAACATCGACTTCAGCTCCACACCCCCGCCTAATAAGGATGATCCACCCGCTATGCCTCCTTCCACCCCTCTGGAGTGAATTAGATTGCCAGCACAGAGGAATTTTATCTTTCTAGGCCCCAAATTTTGCCTGTAAGGGAACATTCTTTGTAGGAATCTGATCGACCCCATTCCTCCTGCCTCCATTGGTTCATTCATTCTTTTGTATGTTTCTCCTTCCACGCTCTAGGCTCCCGTGACTTGAAATTTTTGCTTGGCGAATCATGTGAAATAATGAGATGCCTCGTGATTACATTCCCCTAAGCCTCGTGTTGATTAGATTAGACAGACCCGTCCTGTCCAAAACTCCACACGCTTGCTGAGTTCCTGTCCGTGTCCAAGACAAAGCGCTTTCCATGGCACCGAGAGTCCATAGGTCTAAGCTTTTTAGCGCGTCGATGTGGATGGCACCGTTGTCCAGCGCAGATATGTCGGCCTCGCGTCGTTGGCAACTTGCCATTTTCCTCGCGTCCAGGCTCCATCCAGTCTGTCTTGGACTCTTTGGTCGCCGGTCGTCCACAACGCCCGTCTGAACCCGGGAGCGAGGCTGCAACTTCATACTTGCTGGTGGTCAGTCCACCATGGCCTCTTCTTCCCTGCTGGAAAGTCCTCGCATTTTCCCTGTTGGATTAGCCAGATTTCTACGAGACCGATCTACGAAATTTTTATGGACTTCACAGTACTGTCCCCCTTTTAGTACGAGTAAAGTCCATTTTTAGTCATTCAACTCTTGCCCCAGTTTGGTTTTGGCCATCGAACTCCAAAACTGGGTATCTTTGGCCATCTAACTATCAAAACCGTTCAAATTTGGCCATCGGGCTGTTTTGATGAGTGGTTTTTATATTTTTAATTTACAATTTAGTCCTTAGATCTTAAAATGATTATTACTTTTTGCTCGTACCTCCGATTTAGGTGATTTTTACGATCACGTGTTCCTAACAATGAGCTTTATCTTTTAAAATAGTTTTTAATACTATTTTATCACTATTTGTTATGTTTTCTTATGTTGTTGTGCAAAAACAATAATGTAAGAAAAGTAAAACAAACAATTATAAAATAATATAATCAATATTTTAAAAGATAAATCTCATCGTTACGAATGCATGACCACAAGAACCACTTTAGTCAGAAATTCGAGAAAAAACAGTAATAATTTTAAGATCAAGGACTAAAAATGATACTATTTATTCTTATTCAGTCCATAGATCTTAAAATGGTTACTATTTTTTTCTTGTTTCTCCGATTTAAGTGATTCTTGTGGTCAGGCATGCATAACAATGAGCTTTATCTTTTAAAATGTTGATCATATTATTTTATAATTGTTTATTTTATTTTCTTGTATTGTTGTTTCTACATAACAACATAAGAATAATATAACAAATAGTGATACAATAGTATAAATGCGATTTTAAAAGATAAAACTCACCGTTAGGAACACATGACCGTAAAAATCACCAAAATTGGAGGTACAAGTAAAAATTAATAATCATTTTAAGATCTAAGGACTAAATTGTAAATAAAAAAATTTAAAACCACTAATCAAAATAGCCCAATGGCTAAATCTGAATGGTTTTGATTGTTTGATGGCCAAGGATACCCGGTTTTGGAGTTTGATGGTCAAAACTAAACTGAGGCAAGAGTTCGATGGTGAAAAATGAACTTTACTCTTTTAGTATTTTTTTTTTCTGCAAGGCAATCAATGGAAGAAATGGAGGGTCCACACCGCAACCATTTAAGCCGCCTTAACCCTCAGGCAGTCAGGCCTGAGCAAGTGAGCATCCTCCCGCCCGCGTCAACACGCCGGTCAAACCTCCCCTCCCAAACCTTCCGTCTCGCCGCGGCCAGCCAGAGAGCCATGGCCACGCCGTCGCTCGCCGCGCGCCTGGCCGTACCGGCCGCCGCGGCGGTGCTTCTCCTCTTCGCGGCGTCGGCGTCGGCCGCCAACTTCACCTGCGCGACGCCGGGCGCCACCTGCCAGTCCGCCATCGGCTACGCGGTGCCCAACGCCACCACCTACGGGGAGCTCGTCGCCCGCTTCAACACCACCACCACCCTCGCCGAGCTCCTAGGCGCCAACAACCTCCCCGCCACCACTTCCCCCTCCACGCCCATCCCGGTCAAGGCCACCGTCCGCATCCCCTTCCCCTGCCGCTGCGGGAGCAACGGGGTGGGCCAGTCGGACGGTGGCCCCATCTACGTCGTGCAGCCGCAGGACGGGCTCTACGCCATCTCCCACGACGTCTACGACGACTTCGTCACCTACCAGGAGGTGGCCACCGCCAACAACATCACCGACGTCAACCTCATCGTCATCGGGCAGAAGCTCAAGATCCCGCTGCCCTGCACCTGCGACCCGGTGGACGGCGAATCCGTGATGCACTTCGCCTACAGCGTCGCCAAGGGGGACGCGACGTCCGGCATCGCCGCCAAGTTCGGGGTGAACGAGCAGACCCTGTTGAGTCTGAATAAGATCACCGACCCTAAGAAGCTGGAGCAGGGGCAGATTCTGGATGTTCCCCTCCCTGGTAAGTGTGTTTGTTCCCCTTCATCTTCATTTCTTGCTTACATTAACACATAGAGTACGTACCATGGTGCTTTTCGAGTTATACGATTCATTGCCTAGTTGCCATGACGATGAAGCTGTTTAAGAAAATTTTGCTAGTTCTGCCGAGGAGCAGCCAAACTGATGAATTCGTTGCAGAAGATGAGTGCCAGAGTTAGAGGCAGAGATTACTTCTTTCGCTTTCATAAATTTGTCCTAGGTAAATTAGGCCTGCAGAATCCAATGCAGGGTTATGATAGTATATTGTTTGCATAATTGATTGAACTCCTCGGCCATGTTTCCCCTGGGTGGAGATTAGTCACTGAAGTTTTTTTAAAAAGATCCTTTGACTTGGTGAGCTGGACATGGCTGCTACACATGCAAGTTGTTCAGAGAAGCCGAGACAAGTCACAATCGGTTCATTCCTGTGTGCTAGTACAAGTCCACCCATTTGAATATTCAACAGACCACAACTCAAAAGAAGAATTCGTTCAAGAAATTAAGCTGTTATATGTTGCTATCACCGCGCAAACTGTCTGACTTTGTAGTCTGAACCATTTTTTACGGCAACTTTTTGTAGTCTGAACTCTGAACATACTACAAGCACAAAAAGCTAGACTGCTCAAAAGTCACATTTGCCGTAGATATTTGGACGCATCCTTTTGACTACTCTTCGTTATCTTTCCTCTCATGATTACACTATGAACACGAAGGATTTCGCAACCACCAGCTGGTGCTAACTGCTCATGGAATTTCTGTACTCTCAGTTTGCCATTCAGCAATCAGCAACACCTCGGCTGATTACAATCTGCTCGTCCCGAATGGCACCTACGCGCTCACCGCCGGAAACTGCATACAGTGCACCTGCAGTGCAAACAACTACCAGCAGTAAGCTCCCTTCTCGGCATCTTGCCCATCAGTGATCACTACAATTTACATTACTTTATCCTATGTTTTCCACATTTCCAGGCTAAACTGCACAGCAGTTCAACGCACAGGGTGCCCGGCAGTGCCGGCGTGCGATGGAGGCCTGCACCTTGGGCAGACGAGTGGCACCGGCTGCGAATCCAAGATATGTGCATACAGCGGCTACTCCAACACCACTAAGCTCACCATACACACCTCTCTTGTAACTGCAAACGAGACAGCGTGCAGCCAGAGTAAGTACAGACTGCGAGTCGGCAGCACTGAACATTTCCTGAACATGTTGGGTGCGTGAATGTGACAGGCTTCTAATGGTTGTTGCCTATACCTTGTTGGTCTTGCAGAGGGAGGAGCTGCGAGGTCGGAGTTTGCTGGGTCCATGTGGAGAATGTCCGCGATCTGTTTCCACATGGTGCTCATCCTGATTTGCTTCCTTTGATGCTATTGAGGTTAGAGCTGTAGATGTTATTACACGGTGTGCGTCACGATGTGATTGTTGTTGTTAACTTTGCCATTATGTTGGGTCTGGTTTGTGCTGATTTTGTTGGCGATTAGTACAGTTGTTTGAATAAAGCAAATAACAACTATTGGAATATTCGTTCATGTATGTATAGAAGAAGTTCATCCATGATTCACAGATGTGTATTGTACCATGCTGGTTGTTAGACCATGATGGCACACCTTACCGAAATTACATCAGCAGAACTGAAAAAACTAAACCATTCGCAAAGTCAACTAGAGCCTGCTTTTGTGGGGCTTGCGCAGTCTTTGTAGAAGGAGAAAGGATCAACCGTGAACTGTATTGATCTGTTGTGTTAACTATATACTAGTACATGCTCTAACTAACTCAGCTAGGTTACAGGCGAGCGCAGGAGCACAGCGAGCGCGAGCCGTTCGTCGTGCGCGCCGTGGGCGCAGTGCCGTTGGCGAGACCGCGTCATGCGGTGCATGCAGGCCATGGGAGCGTCCTGGGAGCACGTCGTGATCGAGACCGCGTCATGCGGTGCATGTACAAGTGGGCAGGTTCCAACACCCCCCCGCAGTCTCAACTGGTCTGTCCGACGCAGAGACTGGACCGAAAGTCTTGAAACAACGCCGTCGGTAACCCCTTTGTGAAGATATCGGCGAACTGGCGTGCGCTCGGAATCTGCAGAACGCGGAGCTCACCAATGGCAACTTTCTCGCGGACAAAGTGTATGTCCAGCTCGATATGCTTGATGCGCCGGTGGTGAACCGGGTTCCGGGACATGTAGACGCTGGAGATGTTGTCGCAGTACGCCACCGTGGCCTTGGTTATGGGGCACTGGAGCTCGCCGAGTAGTTGACGAAGCCAAGTGCACTCAGCCACCGCGTTTGCCACGCCGCGGTACTCCGCCTCCGCTGACGACCTGGAGACGGTTGTTTGGCGCTTGGAGGACCATGACACCAGTGAGTCACCGAGGAAGATCGCGAAGCCTGAGGTGGATCGGCGCGTGTCCGGGCAGCCAGCCCAGTCGGCGTTTGTGTAGGCAGTGATTGTCGGCGTGCTCGAGGCATGGAGATGAAGGCCGAGGGCCGTGGTGCCTTTGATGTACCGAAGGATTCGTTTGAGCATGGCGCCATGAGATTCCCGGGGTGCGTGCATGTGCAAGCATACTTGCTGAACGGCATAAGCAATGTCGGGCCGAGTCAGTGTCAAGTATTGCAGTGCACCAGCCATGCTCCTGTACCAGGACGCGTCCTTCATGAGTTTGCCATCACTGCTGGAGACCTTGGCTTTGGTATCTGCAGGTGTCGGTGAAGAGTTGCAGTTGGCCATGCCCGCGCGTTCGAGAACGTCTAGGGCATAGGCTGACTGTGAGAGCTTGAAGCCGGCAGCATCGCGACGGACGTCGACGCCGAGAAAGTGGTGGACTGGACCCATGTCCTTGACCGCGAAGGCGGACCGCAGGCTGGTGATAAGCTGCTGGAGGAACGTGGTCGAGGAAGCAGATAGGATCATGTCGTCCACGTACAGGAGAAGATACGCCATGGAGCCACCGTGGTTGTACACGAACAGGGATGAATCTGATCGTGACTGCTTGAAGCCGAGGGAGACAGCATAGTCCGCGAACTTGGTGAACCAGGCGCGCGGTGCTTGACGAAGACCGTAGAGGGAGCGTGACAGGAGGCAGACGTCGGTGGATCGGTGAGGATCCTCAAAGCCCGTCGGCTGTTGGCACAGCACGCGTTCCTTGATGTCGCCATGGAGAAATGCGTTTGAAACGTCGAGCTGTTGTGCAGGCCACCCCTTGGAAGCGATGAGCGTCAAGACGGTGCGGATCGTCGCGGGTTTGACGACCGGGGAGAATGTTTCGCCGAAGTCGATCCCCGGCCGTTGGTGGAAGCCGCGCACTACCCACCGGGCTTTGTATCGTTCGAGGGTGCCGTCGGGGTTGAACTTGTGTTTGAACACCCATTTGCCAGAGATGACTTGGGCACCCGGAGGTCTGGCGACAAGGGACCAGGTGTGGTTCCGTTGGAGAGCATCGAACTCGAGCTGCATGGCGGCGCGCCAGTGTTCGTCCTTGAGGGTGGCACGTACGGATCGTGGGATGGGCGAGATTGCTGAAGCAGTGCTGGATAGGGCGTACTTAGGGTGGGGCTTGACGATGCCGGCGCGAGCGCGTGTCACCATGTGATGTCGAGGAGGTGCTGCTGGCGCCGGAACGGGAGGCCGCGACGTCGTGGGCGGGGGCGTGGAAGCAGCAGGCGCTGAATCCGCCTCGGCTTGTGGTAGCGATACCGGTGGACGTTCTGGAGTTGTGGTAGTAGGAGGCGGTGGTGGCATCGGGGAAGAAGCCGGCGCGAGCGGAGAAGCGGGCAGGACGGCAGCGGCTGGAGATGCTGGTGCGTGATGTCGAGGGAGTGCGGCCGGGACGTCATCGTCTGGTGGTGGAGCAGCAACGTTCGTGCGAGGCGACCTCTCGTGCCGAAACGGGAAGTCAGTCTCGACGAAAGTGACGTGTCGGGAGGTGTAGACGCGGCGCGCTGCGATGTCGTAGCATCTGTATCCTCGATGGTCGCCGGGGTAGCCGAGGAACACGCACGCCACGGAGCGTGGACTGAGCTTGTGGGCCGTGGTCGAGGAGATGTTGGGGTAGCAGAGGCAGCCGAACACGCGAAGCTCGTCGTAGCGTGGAGGTGTGCCGAGGAGGAGGTGGTGCGGTGTCAGGGCACCGGTTGCTCGACATGGGCGCCTGTTGAGGAGGTACGTCGCCGTGTTCAAGGCCTCTGCCCAGAATGACAGAGGAGCTGCACTGTGTATTAGTAGTGTACGAATGCAATCGTTAATGGTGCGTAGAATACGCTCGGCTTTGCCGTTTTGTTGCGACGTGTATGGGCAGGAGAGCCGAAATGCAGTGCCCTGGGAAGCTAGGAAGTGACGCATGGCGATGGTGTCAAACTCAGTGCCATTGTCGGTTTGGAGCGCTAGAATTGGCAACCGAAACTGTGTGTGGACGTAGGAGAAGAAGGAACGCAAGATGGCCTGAACATCGGACTTATGCCGGATTGGAAAGGTCCATATGTAGTGGGTATATGCATCAATCAAAACAACATAGTATTTGTAACCCGATTGACTATAAATTGGGGACGTCCAAACATCAGAGTGCACTAATTGGAATGGGAAATAAACAGGAGTTTCAGAATTGGAGAAAGGGAGTCTAACATGTTTACCCAGCTGACAATGTGAGCAAGCATGATGAGATGACTTATTACACTGAAAATCAAAAGTGGAGAGAATCTGACGGAGAGGTCCGGAGCCTGGATGCCCAAGGCGGTTGTGCCACAGCTCCACCGACGTGGGTGACGATGCGGCGAGAGCGTGATGCTGTAGCAGCCGCAGGGGGTAGAGATCACCGTCACTCTCACATCGGAGCTTCACTGTTTGGGTAGCCGGATCCTTGACAGAGAAACCCGATGAGTCAAATTCAATAGAGATGTTGTTGTCACGAGTTAGTTGCTTGACTGAAATCAAATTTTTGATCAGTGAAGGAGTAACAAGGACATTATTGAGATGAAGGGGTGAAGAAGATGTAGGAATTGTGGCGTGGGCTGTGTGCGTGACAGGCAGCCGTGCGCCGTTTCCAACGGTGACAAAGGATGAGTGAGGAAGAGGTCTAGGGGAGGAGGTGATACCGGAGTTGGTCGACATGTGCGTGGAAGCGCCCGTGTCGAGGTACCAGTCGGCGGAGCTTGGAGGATGGGTGGCGACGCCGGCGCTGTTCAGGGCGGCGTAGAGGGCGTTGGTGTCCCACGCGTTGTCGCCGGATGGAGGAGCCGCCGGAGCTTGTTGGGCGAACATCGCCTGTTGTGCCTGGAACGGTGGACGGGGGCCCAGAACGCCAGAGCTTGGAGGCCGGAATGGCATGGGCCAAGCCTGCACGAGGCCCGTCCACGGGTTGTACCCCGCAGCCCAGGGAGCAGATGGAGGGCGCGGAGGAGCGCCGCCACCGCCGCCGTGGCCGCCGCCGTTGTTGCCGGAGGAAGAGCCGTGGGAGTTGTTGTAGCCCTTGAAGCGACGCTTGTTCTTCTGCTTGGGCTTGGGGGTACCGCCGTCGGAGGCGGAGTTGGAGCTCCCTTGATCGGCAGGAGGGCCGTGGGTGGCGGTGAAGGCTTGACCGGCCTCGACCTTGTCGTCGTGGGCGAGCTGGACCTCCTCGAGCAGAAGGTAGGAGCGGGCACTCATGAAGGTGTTGTGCTTGGAGGTGATCGCCGGCTTGACGTGGCGGTATTTCTTGCTGAGGCCGCGAAGGAGGTTGAGGACCTGGCTCGCTTCGGAGACAGGCTGTCCGACGTCGCGCAGGGCGTCGGCGAGCTGCTTCAGGCGGGAGCAGTAGCCGTTGACGGTGAGGTCTCCCTGGTTGAGGCTGCGGAACTCAGCCTCCAGGTAGACGGCGCGCTGCATCTCATTGTCGCGGAACAGACCCTCGATGTCTGTCCAGACGGAGAAGGCAGTGCGCAGCTTGTAGACGATGTCGAAGACATTCTTGTTGATGGTTGTGTACAGCCAATTTACGAGGCAGCAGTCGATCTGGCGCCACTCCGCAGTGCGCTGCGCGGTTGGCGTCGGAGACTTGACGAGCGTGTCGAGGCCGAACTTGCCTAGAACGGAGTCGAAGAGGCACCGCCACTGGCTGTAGTTGGGATCCTGGAGGTCGAGGAGAATGGGAACATGAGAACGGATGTTCACCGTTTGCATCACGGCAATGGAAGCCGGCCTGCGGTGGGTCGAGAAGAGAGTCATCAGAGGAAGAAGAGTGCGCTGGGGAAGAAGACATGGCGAGGAGGAGAGCGGAAGCTGGAGTTTAGGATCTGTTGGTAACTGATACCATGTAGAAGAGAAAGGATCAACCGTGAACTGTATTGATCTGTTGTGTTAACTATATACTAGTACATGCTCTAACTAACTCAGCTAGGTTACAGGCGAGCGCAGGAGCACAGCGAGCGCGAGCCGTTCGTCGTGCGCGCCGTGGGCGCAGTGCCGTTGGCGAGACCGCGTCATGCGGTGCATGCAGGCCATGGGAGCGTCCTGGGAGCACGTCGTGATCGAGACCGCGTCATGCGGTGCATGTACAAGTGGGCAGGTTCCAACAGTCTTCCCATGGCCCTCGGCTCCCTCGCCTTTCTCCCGGCGCAGATAGATACTTGAGCGTCTTCCCCGTCGAGGTCTTGGGGAGGTCGCTGAACACCACCGTCCTTGCGGCAGCCGTGCTCGGCAGAACTCGACGATGTCACTCTCAGAGTCTCAGAACTCAGTAGCTTTCGTTCCGTCCTTGCGGGTCATGAACACGCACGGCATCAGCACCGCGGGGGTGCCCGAAGAGCACTCGACCTCGATGGAGCTTGAGTTGGATGTACCCGTAGGGGTGCCGCACGCCGAGGTCGCCCGTGCGCAGCGCAGCCACCCGCCGCGCAATGGCCTCCTCCGTGGCGGCCGCGTCCTTGTATCACCGTTTTCCCGCGGAGCTTGACCTCACCGACGGCCCGCCCGTCGGAGGGTAATGTCTCCACGGTGACTGAGTCCTAGCTTGATGGCGATCCCCTGGAGCATGTTGTAGGGGACGCCCTGCAGCGCCCAGCCATTCGTCCGGTGTGTTCAGCCGGATTTGGGGGAGGCCTGCCGTGTGCCGCCGTCGCTCGTCGCGAACGAGGGAGCCCGGCCGCCGCCTGCCAACCCTTCCCCGACTCCCCGTCCGACGGGCGAACCGTACGGGCGACCTCGGCTTCCTATTCGATTCGTATATAGACTCACTCGACATCACTTCACACTCATAGTCATATTGGAGTTCCTATTCGATTCGTATAGGCTCGCCTCTCGTTCCACCCTACTTAAAAACATGCATGATCTAGAAAATATAGCAGTGCATGAGATAGGAAGGGCTGTATAATATAATAAGAAAGAACACGTGTATTTCAAATAAAAGATATACTTTAAAAGAAAAAATACGCCACATCCCAAAATCGAAAAACCTTTCGACGGAGAGAATTTAAGATTCGATGTGTTTTGGCAATTAATTTAAACGAATATTTATATGACAATGGGAATATACACCTACAAGAATAAATCAAATATTTAAATGAATATTTATACGACCACCGGAATATACACCTACAAGAATAAATATTCTATCCGCCTTTTGATAGAAAAACTGTGTGTTATTGTTGATTGTCCCCTTCTCTTAGGACCGGGTTATCCCGCGACCCGTCGCGCTATTAGGAATAGCACGACCCACTGTGTTGCTTACGCGTGTTCCGAAAAGCACGACCAGATAGTGCGTGATACAACCAGCGGTTGCATGCATGCTGTTTAAGATGATGTCATACAGGTGTGTTAGCTTTTTAAAACCCCATAACTTTTGAATAGAGTGTCCGTTTCCGATCTCATTTTCATAGTTGTGTTCTGTGTATCGAGACAAACAAAACTAGATCTCAGTTGCATATATTTTGATGATTTTTTTTATTCATAGCAACTTATATGTAAATGTGTGTTCGGAAATTATCAAATGAGTTGCTACATTATCAAAGGAGTTGTTACGTGTATATACTAAAGTTGCTATCATAGGAGTATACTAAAGTTGCCACCCCATATGTATACAACTTACGATATGTAGTTAGTATCAATTTGTGCAGAGATAGATAACAACTTACTATGGATACACTTAATAGCAGCTTGTGCGGAGATGAGGAACAACTTATGTTAAGAATTGTACCACAGCTTGTGTGCAGACAGTAACAATTTATGTAGCAATTGTTAACATATAAGTAAATGTAAGTTGTCGCAATGTAAACAATATTCCAAAATATGTCCAACATGGGCTCTTGTTTTGTAGATCTTCGGTGCAAATAGAATTGAAAATAAACGCTTCAAACGAAAATTATCACAATTTTTAGTTGAAGTGAAGAAGAAAAAGAGAGTGGGCCCAACAGGGATACGGAGAAGAACATTGTGGCATGGTTGCGTACGGAAACATGGAGAAAGAAGGCCATACGTGGGCCTTGGGTCGTGGTTGTGCGGTCGCACGGGGCGTGGGTTGGACCGGTCACGCGTTGACCGACTGGTCGCCCGATATCTTTTTCCCTTCTCTTAGTCATGCAATTCAAGAACGCTGCCACCACATAGTCTCTTCACGTGTATATACTCAATTCAATCCAATCCGATTATGCGATTTTCAATCTGGATTCTCTTCTCGAGAAGGACAACATCTGGGCAACCCAAGCCCGTCCCTAAGCGCATCTCCAGCCGGGCCTCTAAATTCGAGCATTTATATTTCTTTTAGAGGCCAGCCCACAAAAAATTATGAGCTTCCAACTCTAGTGGGGTAACTAAATTTAGAGAGTCTCTATTTCTAAAGGCTTTGGGCCATAATTTAGAGGCCTCTCCAAAATAGGCCCGGATGGAGAGTGGGAGACTGAAAGAAGGGATAGAGGCCTATTTGAGGGCGGAGATGGTTAACCTTTAACCGGCCCACCCATCTATCTTGACCAACCCGGCCTGGTAACTGCTGAGCAAGCAGGCCAGGCTGAAACAGGCCATAGCCGAGCGCCCGAGCCGGCCCAGGCGCTCGCATGCACACGTGACACGTCCCCCCCCCCCCCTCTCTCTCTAACCGACATGCGGGCCCCACATGTCAGCTTTCCCCATCCCCTCTTTTCCTTCCTCCTCACGCCTCCTCCTCTCTCACGCGCGCGGCGCGCCCCGCTCTGCTCGGCTCTGCTTTTGCCGCACATCACAACCGCCTTGGCTCTAGAATCTTCCCTGGCATGAGCCTCACGCTGCTCGTGGTCCCCAGAGCTGCGCCGCGCCTTGAACCCAGCCGCAGCTTCCTCCGATGCGCGCCGCGTGTCCGGCGAGGTCCACCGGCCGTCCATTCTGCGAACTGACTTCCCTCGCCCACTATAAAGCCTTGAGTTGTCGTCTCTGCGAACCCTAGCCATTGGGCGATTTCCCCTTTCCACCGCCGGACCGCCACCCAAGCGGAAGAGGAGGGGAGAGAAGGAGAGGAGAGGAGGAGAAGGCGTCGAGCAGGCTGTGAAGAGGAGGGCCTGGACGGAGACGGAAGGTGTCGCGGGGGAGAGGAAGAAGAGGAGGACAACCGCCACGCCGAAGCCACGACCACCACCACCGGGCATCTCGCAGCATCACCTTTGGTAAGCCAACGCGTTTCCCCTCTTCCCCCACCTTGCTCCTTGCTCTGCTTCCTAGCGCGCGCCGTCGCCACATGTCCGGCCATCGTGCCGCCGCGTGCAGGAGCCTCACTATGAACGCAGCTGCGACGTGCGCCGCGATCTCGGAGTGCCGAGAAGCCGCGGGCCGGCAAGGCCGTGCTGCAGCCGTGGTCATGCCATGGGATTGCGCACGCGCACGTATAGGACGCTAGAGTCGTTTTTTTTTTGGCCAGGACCCGTTCGTCGTGGGCACGGGGAGCCGATGCTTCGCGTGCTCCCCGACGCGTCCTGTTCGTCGTTCGCCGTTCGCGCTTGCGTTCACGTCGTGGTGCGCAGCGCAAGCGCCGACACGGGCACGCAGGTGCGCTTGCGCGCGCCTTGCCACCGCGCGCCGGTGTGCGGCGAGAGCCGCCTGAGCAATTCGCCGAACACCTGGTGGGTGCACTAACAGATCGCACACACGCTAGGTCACTGGGGCTTTTGGCCACACGGAGGATCCGGGACGCGCGCTTTGCTGCGTCGTCTCGCGCGTGCACGGTCCAAAGCATTGCCGTGGCCACGGGCAGCTCGCGCGCA